>OY294025.1:14308782-14944045 GCA_958510785.1 Exephanes ischioxanthus | reverse complement strand
CATTGAATACGTATAAAAAAATGACAAAGACGTAATAACTTTTCGCACGCGCATGCGACGTGACGTCGCACCGTTCGCAACTCTCTCACGGATCACACAATTGTAAAACGTGCTCCGCTTTCTCGTTTTTTCTTTTTCTATTCCTGTTTATAGAATTAAAACTTATTTTATTAAATATAGCGTTTTTTTTAAATAAAGCGTTTTTTTTAAATAAAGCGTTTTTTTTAAATAAAGCGTTTTTTTTAAATAAAGCGTAGACCGATTATCGGCGAACTCTATGAATTTCGAGCGAGGATTGTTAAAAATGCACAAACATTCCCAATTAAATCAACGGATACATTCGAAAAGTGAAAAAAAAAGGTTTACCGATTGTTTGTCGAACAATTTTCATTTAACAATTCGTTATTAACTTTTTGACATTATTATTATGGAAAATCAATGTTCTTGGCAGCTTTGATACAGTTGATTTTTATCAGATTTTTATGCCAATAGGAAGTGTTAAAATTCTCACTGAATCTCACTTTTGGCCGGGAATGTACGTGTGAAGCATCCTGAATTGACCCGATTCGCTTGACGCGAAATCGGACAAGGTTTTGGCATCGAAGATTCTTGCATATGTGCCCAATACGCGCGCGCCTAATCTTGCCTAATACGCGCGCGCGCAGCCGGTCCGGTCGGTAACAAAATCTGTAAGTGTTTTTGTCTTTCACAGTCACTAACGACTTCCGGTTAAGATACATTAATTACAGTTTTCGTTACCGACTGAGGCGTTTCGCGTGCTCTTGAGAATACCGCGAGGTCCGGATAGTTCCTGTCGAAAACATATAATTGCATCCCGTAGTAAAACCGTTCCGTTCCTTTGTGCGAAATATTAAGATGCCCATTCTGTTATGTCCATTTTTCGCGGTGCGTGTAACATAAAATGAGTAGGGAGTTTCCGGTCTCGAGACTCTTCATCGCGAAAGTGGTAAGCCCCGAGGGGACACCCGGCTCGGCACTTGGAGAAAAAATTTTAAACGCCTCGTGATCCGACGAAATTACGACCGCAGTGGCAATGCCGGGCGCCAGACTCGACCGGACGGCCTTGGGCGGGTTACTTAGCACGTGTGTGTCTGTCCCGACAAATCCGATCACGTTCGTGCATCGCCGTCGCCGAGCCCGATATCCTCCCCTCCTTGTCGCGGTTCGGTCTTCGACTCGGAGGAACCCAGTCGGTCGATGTATCGTGCGCCCGGCCGGAAATCCATGCGTTCGCGTTGCTCGTGACAACGTTACCGACCGATAAAGCAAATAAAAACAACAAAATTTAGATACGAAGGAAATGCGTCACTTCCGATTTGGAAATTTAAGTTTTTGACTGCAAGTGACGTCATACCGAAAGTACGTCACTTTCAGTCTGGAAATCTCATTTTTTAACCGGAAGTGACGTCACACCGAAAATACGTCACTTCTGGACTGGAAATCTCATTTTTCGACCGGAAGTGACGTCACACCGAAAATACGTCACTTGTGGACTGGAAATCTCATTTTTCGACCGGAAGTGACGTCACACCGAAAATACGTCACTTCTGGACTGGAAATCTCATTTTTCGACCGGAAGTGACGTCACACCGAAAATACGTCACTTCTGGACTGGAAATCTCATTTTTCGACCGGAAGTGACGTCACACCGAAAATACGTCACTTCTGGACTGGAAATCTCATTTTTCGACCGGAAGTGACGTCATAGCGGAAATACGTCACTTCCGGTCTGAATATCGCATTTTTCAACCGGCAGTGACGTCATACGGAAAAATGGTCACTTCCGGTCTGAAAATCGCATTTTTTCTACCGGAAGTCACATCATACCGGAAATACGTCACTTCCGGTTCGGAAATATTATTTTTCGACCGGAAGTGACGCCATACCGGAAATACGTCACTTCCGGTCCGAAAATCTAATTTTTAGATCGGAAGTGATGTTTTGTCCGGTGGAAGGAATTTGAGGTGGTGACGGTAAAATGTGGACAGTAAAAACGATATTTAATGCTCGAAGAATCGAATACGCGATTGCCGATACGGCGACCCCGATCCTATTATCATTCGCGAGTTCCCGCGGCGTGTGCGCGCTTCATATAAATGTATGTCTATACACGCACTCAATATACGACCTAGACGTACGCGACTGAACGAAGAAGCCGGTTGTATAGTATATTATCCAGGCGTCTGACGACTGTCTGGCCGCGCTTACCCGCTGCAAGAGATATCCCGGTCGTACCTCGAGGCAACGCGAGTGCCCGGCAATCGAGTTCCCTCGCGTAAGTAAACGAGTTCTCGCCTCTGCGCCCCTGGACAAGCCGCATTTATGTAGTCATACGCGGGACTTCCCTTCGTCACGTTTGCATACACGGTAAAAAAAAAAGGTTCGGCCTTTCGACGAACGTTTGTCCATCCACAAACAACCACCATTTTTTTTTTTTTAATTAAAAATATAATTATTTGACATTTTTTTAAAATGAATGATAAAAAAAAATTAGAATTCGCGGAATTTTTTTCGCGGCGCGAAAAAAATTGAATTAATGTAAATAAAAAAAAAATTGGTCAAGTAATATTTATCGTAAAAAAATACGTTTTCGCGTACTTTTTTACGAAAAATGCTTTTTGTGCACGAGAAAAAAATTTAATTAATGTAAAAAAATAAAAATGTTGGTCAAGGAAGTTTTTTCGTAAACAAAAAAAGTACGTTTTCGCGCAAGTGCGGAAACGAGTATGAAATATCTGGAACGCCTGAAAGTTTCGTACGCGCCACGAGATACGCATGTGTAATTATGATAAATCGTGACGAGAAAATGTACGCAGAGGAAACGTTTTTCGTTGTAAGATTTTAAAAAAATACTCTCGTTTTTTTCTACACGAGTAATATGCAAGAAGTACGTGAAATAGGGACGCTGGCAAGCCCAGGCGAGCCACTCGTCGACGACGAGCTAAGGGGACGCGGACTCGACATTGTTCTACGTAGAATCGAAGAAGAATGACGGGAGGAAGCTTCTCTCCTTCTGGTTCTTTGCTCGGTCGAGAGGCCTTGAAAAATAATGCTTCGTCACGGAGAAACGCGAAAAGGGACTATCTTTTGCTTTGATCGCTCGGAGACGCCCTTTTATCGGCTCCCGTATGAAAGTCCTCTATTCCCGTCCACTTTCAGTTATTTCCCAGCACGAGACCAGCCTCATCGCATTATTGAACTATTTCGTTTCGTTTCGTTTCGTTTCGTTTCGTTTCGTTTCGTTTCGTTTCGTTTCTTTTCTTTTCGTTTCGTTTCGTTTCGTTTCGTTTCGTTTCGTTTCGTTTCGTTTCGTTTCGTTTCGTTTCGTTTCGTTGTGTTTTGTTTCGTTTCGTTCCGTTCCGTTCCGTTTCGTTTCGTTTCGTTTCGTTTCGTTTCGTTTCGTTTCGTTTCGTTTCGTTTCGTTTCGTTTCGTTTCGTTTCGTTTCGTTTTTTGTTTTGTTTTGTTTTGTTTTGTTTTGTTTTGTTTTGTTTTGTTTTGTTTTGTTTTGTTTTGTTTTGTTTTGTTTTGTTTTGTTTTGTTTTGTTTTGTTTTGTTTTGTTTTGTTTTGTTTTGTTTTGTTTTGTTTTGTTTTGTTTTGTTTTGTTTTGTTTTGTTTTGTTTTGTTTTGTTTTGTTTTGTTTTGTTTTGTTTTGTTTTGTTTTGTTTTGTTTTGTTTTGTTTTGTTTTGTTTTGTTTTGTTTTGTTTTGTTTTGTTTTGTTTTGTTTTGTTTTGTTTTGTTTTGTTTTGTTTTGTTTTGTTTTTTTATTGCCCCGATCTGCATTTCTCCGAAATTGTCTTTTTTCAGTCTCCGATTCTCGTCTGTACGAGTCGTCGTTTGGACTTTCTTTCTTGTTATCGGTGGCAATAATTTCCGGTCTTCGATGATCGCGAGACGTCTGCGCGAGATACGCGATCGCGTAGATCTGAAGAATCATTAATGTATCGCGTGATCACCCATCCGGCCGAAAGTCAAATATCGTCGTTCGAGGAGTTTAATCGAAACGGGCTTTCCGCCGTATTCGCGGGTATTTTAATGTAAAAGTCGATCGCGTTTCCACTAACTGTGCAGGTGGGAAGTGATCGATCAAGATATTTCCAGTGTGAGACAAAAATAAACATTGCCGACTTGCTTATCAGTTATCAGTAATCAATCGTATACACCCGTATAGATTATATTATACTCAGAATTATAAGTGGAGCGGTATTTCCACGAGACCCGCACGTGACATGCACGTTGGAAAGGAAAATCAACAAATTGCAACAACAAAAAAATGTATAAAATTAATTTAAAAAAGAAATTTCAAGTGTGAGGGAGAAATAAACATTGCCGACTTGCTTATCAATCATACACACCTGAATGCATACTATACTCAGAATTATAAGTAGATCCATATTTCGATGAGATGCGCACGTGAGTTGCGCGTAGACAAAAGAAAATCAACGAATTGCAAAAAAATTAATATAATCAATTTAAAAAAAGATATATTTCGAGTGTGAGGCAAAAATAAACATTATCGGCTTGATTATCAATTTCAATCGTATACACCTGTGTATATACTATACTCAAAATTATAAGCATTTCTATAATTCGATGAGATGAGCACGAGACTTGTACGTCGCAAAAAGAAAATCAACAAATTGCTAAAAAAAAGAATATAATCAATTTAAAAAAGATATTTCGAGTGTGAGGCAAAAATAAACACTGCCGGCTTGCTTATCAATTATCAATTGTATACACCTGTGTACATACTATACTCATAATTATAAGTAATCTGTATTTCAACGAGATGCGCACATGACTTGTGCATGGCAAAAGAAAATCAACAAATTGAAGACAAAAAATGTAATAAAATTGTTCAGTTTTTTTAAGAAAATAAAATATACTTTTTTTCCTTAAAAAAAGTATATTTTTATAAAAAATAAAATATACTTTTTTGACCAAAAGCGCAAGGTTGGTGTATTTTTTCGCGCTAATCCTGAGTCGCCCAGCAGTTTTGCCTAAAAGTCAAATACGACGTTGATGTTGAAAGAAAGTTGAAAATTAAAAATTTTATATCACCTTCTCATAATGTCCCTTTATTCACAAAGCTTCCTCTATGAGGAAGCCAAAAATATGGTAAATGCTTTCTCATAGATGAAGCGTGCGAATAAAGACACATTATGAGAAAGAGATACAACAATTTCGACTTTCAACTTTGTGAATTAAATAAATAAAAAATAATCCAAGATTATTCAATTTCAACTTTCAACATTTTAAACGAAATAAATGAAAAATAATCGAAGATTATCCTGATGCAGCTCACACCGAACCCACGTGTCGTGTTCCACGATTAAAAAGCTGCGAGGTAATCGTTACGGTTAATAACATAAACGCAATGTCCAGGTTCCACAGCATTTCGTACACTGAGAAAAAGAAATGGTTGGATTAAACAAATGCGCGGTGTCATACGTTCAAAGGTGTATTTGGTTGGTTCAACAAAAATGTCTGTTTCAATCGAAAATTTTTGAATAAATTGAAGCAAATAATCGTTCAACAAAACAATGCTATATTTGTACCAAACAAATAACAGCTTTGAACGTATGTCACCGCGACTTTTGGTTAATCCAACCATTTTTTTTTCTCAGTGTAAGAAACGGCAGATTTTATTGTTCATATAATAGAATAAAAATAAAAGTAAATAAAATAATTAGAAAATCTAATCTAATAAGAATTTTTTTTTTAAACTAAAAATGATATTCCCGAGAGGAAAACGCCGGTGCAGGCTGCGTCGCTTTACGTCGTCGTGCCGGAAAATGCACAGCCGTCTATAAAGCACGCGGCATAGTGCGGCTCAACCGGCGGCGCCGCGTGGCTGTCGGCACTGCGGCCAGTATACCAGTGGGCCTTGAAAAATCAATATTAAGTTCGCCTACGTCACGGCGAGCAAGCGGCGTTCCCAAGTAATGGCCATTATTACCCCCTCCCCGCGTCCGGCAATCCTGTTCTTTCTGCCTGCTCCACCACTTCGCCCCGATTGTTCGCGCGTTAACCTAGCTGCGGATACCGATCGTCGTTTGTAAAACTCCACTCGGTCGAGCCCTCCCGAATCCCCCCCCCCCTCCGCCTTTCGCCGTGACGACGCGCTCGCGGCGCATCCCCGAGAAAATTTACGATGAGCGGCACTGCAATCGAAGCCTTCGACCCGGCGGGCTGCGCAGAAGTGTTCGCGGGGTGCCAAACATGTTTCTCATGCGACAGCTTACGTCGTTGTTAATCGCGTATTTTTCTCGATAAAAATAGGGGTAAAAAGGTTACGTGCAGGTCAATAATTACGATGCTTCCGGCACGGAAATTAAGTATAAAATATATATATTTGATTATACCTTATTATTAATTGTACCTCATTATTGATTATACCTTATTATTAATAGTACCTCATTATTGATTATACCTTATTATTAATTATAACTCATTATTGATTATACCTTATTATTAATTATAACTCATTATTGATTATACCTCATTATTAATTATTATTATTATTATACATTATTGATTATACCTCATTATTAATTATTATTATTATTATACATTATTGTTATTATGACTTATTTCCGTGTGGGTTATTACCAACCGCGGTTTCTCGGATGGCCTTAGGAGCATGTGATACAGACTAAGTCGAGAAAAAAACCGATTTCCCTGTTTTCTCCGCGCGTATTAATGATTCAGACAAAAGGAAATTAGGTTTTCGTGTATCTGTATATAGTCTACGAAAATCTAACGTTTTAACACGCCCTTACGGACATGTGAAACGACTCAGTCGGTAACCAAAATCTGTAATGGATGCGATTCAGAGACCGTAGACTTTGAGGGAAAGAGCAAAGCGTTAGCGGATGTGCAATTTAATACCGCGTCCGATGATGCAGTAAATTTTTTTTTGTCCCCACCACAACAAATTATCAATGATTCACATTTTTTCAGAAAAACAAAACTATTTTTCTTCGTTTACCGATGCAGATAAAATGGACGTCCACATAAATATACGAGACAGTATACTTATGTCACTACATAAGTATACATGGTCGCCGGTTGATTAATAGATAGATCGATAGATAGAAATTTTATCTACACTGGGATAAATCCTTTGAGAACAACAGCAGTACAAAAGGTTACAGTGAAACGCAGATTGTGTGTAATTGGGACATGAATTAGAATACAGGAATAAGAAAATATCTTGCTGAGGCACTATTTTCTTAAATGTAGTCGTAAATAATTTTGGTGCAGAAGTAAATAATTTTGAGGTCGAAGTACATAAATTTACTTTAGAAGTAAATAATTTGGCTGTCGCAGTAAATAAATTAGCTTTGCAACTAAATGACTTTGCTGTCGCAGTAAATAAATTTGCTGTCGCGTTGAATTTTATTTGTCGTTGGAACAATAAATGTCCAATAATCCACATTGTTTCAGTGAAACAAATATTTTTCCGTGTACTGCCGTAGTTCCAATATTCGTCTATAAATGAATATTGGAACTGCGTGTATAAGTACACGAGATAGTATACGTGGTCGTCGGTCGAGTGTAATTGGGACGCGAAGTAGTAGCTGGAGGAAGGGGTGGGGGTAATTGTTGGCTGAACAATGTAGCATCAGCTTAGAATGTATGTCGTTCGGACAGAGTAATTCATGGCCATACGCGATACCGCCTGAGCGATCGCGCTCGAAGTAATCATCGATCAAGTTCAACAGATACGGTAACAGTACCAATGCTCGGAAACGTCCCAGTCGTCGGACAATCCTATGCAGATTTGATTTATGACGAATTTAAGTATTAGAAATCCAATTCGACACTTGTAATCGTATCTACAAACATTATTCGATGCACAGAATAAAATTATACAAGGTTTAAACCTAAATTATTCTCTACTGTTGCATTTTGTCATAAGACAGACTCAATAATCGGACGGTTCGAAGAAATTAAGTCAGTCATCTTCCTACGTAGCTTATCTTCAATGTTGTTTCGCGTAAATACAATTTTTTCATTGAGTTAATTAATAAATGGCAAAGAAATTTAAGTTATGTATTATGTTAGTTAACACGAAGTGGTTGAGTAGTTCGTACATCAGAATTCTCAAAATCTATGATTGTCCTAAACCGAATATAGGGTCGTGCTGAAAGACCGCGTTCGAAAACTGGTACATTTGGACTCTCTTCCCATTTTTCTTATGTAATTAAACAAAATGTATCTTTTTGGAATTAATCGATGTGCTTTCGAACTAGAAACTGTGAGCTTGACATTGGTTTCAGTTCTTTTCACAATGAAATTTCTTCAGGACCAATTAAGGTAGTACTAGCGGACAGCCTGAGCACACGTGACTTCAGAGAGAATTGAGAGAGGAATTGCGAACACTTCTCGATGAGATAAAAATCTGAAAAAAATCAACCATATGGATCGTACTGAAAAGATTAATTTAGCATAATAATAATTTCAAAATGTTATTAACAAATTAACGAAAAATAAAATTCCCAACAAATTACCCGGCAACCTAACTTTTTTTTTAAAATAAAAACGATTCGTTAATTTTTTTGAATACATATGAATTTTTTCAGAATTTTGTGTAATTTTTTAAAATCGCGTTTTTAGTTAATAAAAAAACGTAATTTTCAAAAATTACACAAAATTCTGAAAAAATTCATACGTGTTCAAAAAGATTAACACATTGTTATTATATGAACAAAAAGTTATGTTGCCGGGGGATTTGTTGAATAATTTTTTTTAATTCATTTGTTAATAACATTTTTTAATTATTATTATGCATAATCAATCTTTTCCGCACTTTCCATATGCTTGATTTTTTTCAGATTTTTATCCCGTCGAGAAGTGTTCGCAGTTCTCTCTCAATTCTCTCTGAACTCACGTGGGCTCAGAGAGCATTGAGAGAGGAATTGCGAACACTTCTTGATGAGATAAAAATCTGAAAAAAAAATCAACCATATGGAAGGTACTGAAAAGATTAATTTTGCATAATAATAATTCCAGAATGTTATTAACAAATCACCCGGCAACCTAACTTTTTTTAAAAATAAAAACGATTCGTTAATTTTTCTGAATACGCATAAATTTTTTCAGAATTTTGTGTAATTTTTGAAAATCGCGTTTTTAGTTAATAAAAAAACGTAATTTTCAAAAATTACACAAAATTCTGAAAAAATTCATACGTGTTCAAAAAGATTAACAAATTGTTTTTATATGAACAAAAAGTTATGTTGCCGGGGGATTTGTTGAACAATTTTTTTTTTATTCATTTGTTAATAACACTTTCGAACTATTATTATGCATAATCAATCTTTTCAGCAGTACTACCTTCAGCAGTACTACCTTAAGGTAGTCCTTGCGGACAGCCTGAGCCCACGTGAGTTCAGAGCGAATTGAGAGTGGAATTGCGAATACTTCGCGATGAGATAAAAATCTGAAAAAAATCAACCATATGAAAGGTACTGAAAAGATTGATTTTGCATAATAATAATTCCAAAATGTTATTAACAAATGAATGAAAAAAAAATTGTTCAACAAATCTTCCGGCAACTTAACTTTTTGTTCATATAAAAACAATAAGTTAATCTTTTTGAATACGTATGAATTTTTTTTGAAAATTGCGTTTTTAGTTAATAAAAAAACGTGATTTTCAAAAATTAGATAAAATTCCGAAAAAATTCATACGTATTCAAAAAGATTAACAAATTGTTTTTATATGAACAAAAAGTTAAGTTGCCGGGGAATTTGTTGAACAATTTTTTTTTTTTATGCATTTGTCAATAATATTTTGGAGTTATTATTATGTAAAATCAATCTTTTCAGCACCTTCCATATGCTTGATTTTTTTCAGATTTTTATCCCCTCGAGAAGTGTTCGCAGTTCTCTCTCAATTCTCTCTGAACTCACGTGGGCTCAGGCTGTCCGCTAGTACAACCTTAATAAATGCTGGAATCTGGGATGCTCTTAACCGTCCGAGCATTGCGACCCTTGCGTTAATACAATCGAAAGGGATCGGAACTTGTATGCAGCAGCAATAATATATCCGGTGAGCGATTCGGGTTACCCGAAGTCCGTCAAAGAGGCCTCTTCCCGTTCCAAAATGGACGCTCCGCCGCTGCACGCCGAGCATCGATTCGGGACTTGACCCTTCCAACGCATCGTAGCACGACGCGAAGCTTCTTCCGAGAATCGCTTCCTCGCTCGCCACACGAGCAACTGGTTAAAACTCGCAGCCTTCGCAGGGCCGAAGGAATTCGCCGGGCGGAATTTACGGACGAAAGGAGAGCCGGCTAGTAGTGGCGTGTGGAACGAGCCGAGAGAAAAAAAAAAAGAGGGGGGAGGGAAACATTGTATTTTCGGCTCGAAAATCTCTCGTCGTGAGAGATCGTCCCACGACGCTCGCGCGGCACAGGACCGCTACCGGCGCGCGCACGCGCGATGCTTTTCGTGCACGTCCGTAACGGACTGACTGCACCCTCCGGAGTGGGCAAATATTGCACTCTCGGCGGTTGGAACCAACCCTCTAAAAATCGATGCCAAGGGTTGTTGGGTAATTGTCGGGGAAAAAAATAATCAACAAAAAAAATAGTACATTACTCCACGAGTTAGAAAAAGTGTTTCGCACGAGGGATGTACGAAATTTTTCATCACAAGGTGCGAAAATGCCGGTTTTACGCACGCGAAGCGGGCGGAAAAGTGGCCATTTCCGCACCGAGTGATGAAAAATTATTCTTTTTACAATTGTTTTTATTTGTTTGATTATTTTTTCTCGTACCAATTGATCGGGCTGAAAACGTGCGCAGGAAAAAAATAGTTAACCACTAGGTCGTAGAGCCTTTCGAAAAAAAAGTCTGTATGTCTTTTGTTCGAAAGAATTGATGTGAAAGGTTGTTGGATAATTGTGAGAAAAAAGTATAAAGAAAACAATATTTATAATAAAGATAAACTTTTTGTTTTTATAATTTTTTTTTTTTGCTTCGATTATTTTTTCTCGTACCGATTCGTCGAACTGAAAACGTGTGCGGGAAAAAAATAGTCAACCATGAGGTTGACTATTTGAGGGGGAAAAAAAAGTATGGTTTTTTTTCGTTCGTAACGAACAGACTGTGCACTCTCCGGTGTCGGCAAATATCGCACTCTCGGCTGTTGGAACCAACCCTCTAAAAATCGATGCGAAGGGTTGTTGGGTAATCGTGGAAAAATAGTACAATACAATTATTTTAACTTTTTTATATGTAAATGATTTGTTAACTTTTCTGAATACCTATGAATTTTTTTCGCAATTTTGTCCAATGTTTCAAAATTGCGTTTTTATTACATTTCTAAGCTGTAAACAATTTTGAAAATCGCTATTTTCGAACATTGGACAAAATTCATGCGAGTTAACAAATCATTTTCATTAAAAAAAAAAGTTATATTTCCGGGGGATTTTTTTGAACAACTTTTTTTCTTTAATTCGTTAATAACATTAAAAAATAATTATTATTATGTAAAATCAATATTTTCGAAACCTTCCAAACGCTTGATTTTTTTCAGATTCTTATCCCATCGAGAAGTGTTCTCGATTCTCTCCCAATTCCCTCCGAATCTTACGTGGTCTCAGCCTATACGTTCATAGTAACTTAGGTCCGACGAATCGGCGCTAGGAATCGTCCGAGCCGGAACGGCGCGAAATGGCGTCGGAGTGTCTGCCGAGTAGGGGAAAGAGGCTAGCGGAGACAGCTGAAAGAGGAATATTATAACGGGCGAGGTGGGAGGGGCGCTATAGAAGCGGATACAGCGGCGATGAGACATCGAAGACAAGCAAAAAAAAAGAAAATGAGGCATAGACGTCGATCGGCCGCAGCGTTACATAACCGGCCTGCGGCTACAGTTTCTGTGACTGTGTTACTGTGTGACTGTGTGTGCGCGCGCGGCCGTGTATGTGTGTGTGTGTGTGTGTGTGTGTGTGTGTGTGTGTGTGTGTGTGTGTGTGTGTGTGTGTGTGTGTGTGTGTGTGTGTGTGTGTGTGTGTGTGTGTGTGTGTGTGTGTGTGTGCGTGTGTGCGTGCGTGCGTGCGTGTGTGTGTGTGTGTGTGTGTGTGTGTGTGTGTGTGCGTGCGCGTGCGTGCGTGCGTGCGTGTGTGTGTGTGTGTGTGTGTGTGTGTGTGTGTGTGTGTGTGTGTGTGTGTGTGTGTGGGTCGAGCGAAATTCCAAGGGTAGATCGGAGCCTCCGACGTCGACGCCACCGACGCCTGCACCACTGCTGAAATCAATATCGCGCGAGCGCCGTGCGGTGCCAGCTCGATTCTCGTACGCCAGCCTCAAGCCGCCTCTCCTCCCGACCGAGTTCAATGTCCCGGTGGTGGGAGGTCACGTCGACTTCCGGCGGGACGCGAAGGACGCGACGAAAATTATTTCGTAATTTGCGGGTAACTACTAATTGCCCGTTACACAATTGTTTTAACATAACTGCAATCCCGCCGGACGAGGTGAAACGGTAGTTCGTGCTGCAGACGCTCAGACGCCGGGCCGAAGCCGGGCCTGCTGTAAAGAGCGATGCAACTTCTCCCCGAGCGGCGTGCTCGTGCTTCTCGTCGACGATATTTCGTCGCACTGCAGTAATTAATTAATTAATTTGTTTAGCGGTAGTAATAGTGGACTTATTGATTTATGACGGATGGAACAATTTTTTTGAAGATTGCATTACATAAGGTTGACTGTCGTCAGAACATGGAGTGTCAAAAAAATTCTTGTGAAATTTAATGTACGGGACTGGACGTTTTTATGCGAAAAGTCATACATTAAATTTAGTGTACAATTGTGACGGAAAATTGTTGCTTTTTGCTGTTTTTTTTTTAAATGTATTACCGGACTTTGAGTATAATCATCGAGGTTATTACTTTCGACGAGGCAAAATCGTTTGAAAAACCGTTGAGTTTTTCGATTTTCCTTATCATGTGATAAGCACCTTCGCAATTCTTTGAATTTCACACCAAAGATCGATCAACCTCGTAAATTTCGAGAAAAATCATTTTTTTTTTTTTAGGTAATAAATAATAAAAATAAAGGTCTACTTTTTTAATAATAAAAAATACACGCTTGATCATTGCACGAAAAGAAAGTGCGCGTAAAAGAAAGATCTCGGGACGATCGATCTGTGGTCCGTATCTACATTTAAAAGTGTGCTTCTCTTTGGGAGACTTGAGATGGTCAGGGCTAGAAAGGTGTTTTAAAAAAAAAACTATCCGATAGCTCGAAATTCAACAGCTGTTGCGGCGTCGCCTCCGAGCCAAGGAACGCCGACGACTGATCGTCATTGGCGACCTTGCGATTCTGTACCAACCTCGTCGACGAAACGGTTTCGACGACTTTGCAACGCGCGGTATTGAGTAAGGACAGGGAGCGAAGCAGAAACGAGGCTTTTCGTTGAAATCGCGACACGATAATTTCCCCCCCCCCCCAAGTCCAAAGCATAATAACGCCTAAAAAAGGAATATGGCGAAATAGTCGATAACTCGATAGCTCGGTATGGAATTTGGATTTTTAAAACGTGTAAAATGCAATTAATCTTTAAACAGTCAAAACAGCTCGAAGCGTTCGTACAAATATCACGTTTGCATTGTACGGGGGGTAAATCGTGAATGGACATTTATTTCTTCTAATTTTTTTCTCGGAGCATAATAACGGCTAAAAAAAGGAATATCGAAAAATACTCGACATCTCGGTATTCAATTTAGATTATTAAAACGTGTGAAATAAAATGAATTTTTAAACAGATTTAAACTTTCATTTGCATTGTTCGAGACGCAAATCGTGAATTGACAAGTTTTTTTGCCTGAGTCCGAAGCATATTAACGCTTGGAAAATGGAATATTGAAAAAAATGCAATAGTACGGATAGAGAATTTGGATTTTTAAAACGTGTAAAATACAATTAATCTTTAAACAGTCAAAACCGCTCGAATCATTCGTAAAATGGCATTCGTACAAATGTTTCATTTGCATTATGCTAGACGCAAATCGTGAAACGCGTGCAGCATCGATTTATGTAACGTCGTCTCAAAACGTACCGCGCACTAACGAATCACCGTGACGCGTCTGGCGCACTCTGGTCCGCGCCTCGTATATAAGCTGAATGATTTCATCAATTTTGTGACGCGCGGTATTGAGTATTGCCACAACCGAGGCATTTCGTTGAAATCGCGAATATAACATTGATTATCCGAGCCCGAAGCATAAAACCATTAAAAAAAAAAAAATATCGCTAAATATTCAACAATTCGATAGTCCGATATTAATTTTGGATTTTTAAATCGTGTAAAATACAATTAATCTTTGAACGGTCAAAGTACAAATATTACGTTTGCACCGTACGGGACGTAAATCGTGAATTGACAAGGTTTTTTGTTCCCCGAGTCCGAAACATAAAAACGGTTAAAAAAAAGGAATATTGAAAAATACTCGATAGCTCGACAGCCCGATATTGATTTTGGATTTTTAAAACGTGTAAAATACAATAAATCGTTAAACAGTCAAAGCCGCCCGAAGAGTTCGTACAAATATTACGATTGCATTCTACTGGACGTAAATCGTAAAACGTATGCAGCATCGATTTATGTAACGTCGTCTTTGTCCCCGGAAAAAGATTCGCTGACTTTTCCCCTACGTTTCACAGACCAATTAAACATTTTCCGTGAGCAAACTTCTAACGACTTCTGTTTTTAAAAATTAATGATGCGAATGAAAATACCTAGTTATTGTATTAATGTTTAATTTTTTTTTTTTTTTTCAAAATGTTCCCAATTATTTTTTTCAAGGCTTCCTTTTATGCACTTTTTATTTATTTATTTGTAGAAGGTTCGACGACAATTTACCTTTTCCCCGACTAATTTCGAAATACCCTGACTTTTTCCTGATTACCTGAGCAAGTTTCTACTCCCTGACTTTTCCCAGAGGAAAAATTTAATTTTTCCAGTCAATCGATCAGGGTAGGAAAGATCAATGGAAACTAATGCAAAATTTAATATATCATGATTATTAATATATTGAACTCAGTTCACAACATCAAAAGTTCCCAACGAAATTAATATCGCGAGACAGTCACACATATGCCGTATGTAATCGACAAGTTTGCTGAGACGAGAGATGTAGACGTGCAGCACGAAATTAAACGAAAAACATCAGATTCAAAAAATTTCCAGGGTTTTTATAAAAATTCCATGACTTTTCCCTGACTTTTCCAGGTCCCAATAAATCCCCTGACTTTTCCCGGTTTTCCAGGCTTCCCAGTTGCGTGGCAACCGTGTAAAAGTACCAGTGGCCGCATACCTAAAACAGCCCGATGGCCGGACGTGCATGAAAATTCGTATTTCCGTCCCTCTTGCACGCACGCTTTGTCCGACCGCTGGGACGTTCACTTTACTAACGAATCAACGTAACGCGTTTCGCGCTCTTCGGTACGCGCCTCGCCTACAACCTAAATCCCGTATATTATCGTCACATCCAATTATCGCGTCTCGCATAATAGCCGAATCTCCCGAATCTTCTCGAAGGACCGAGAAGCGCTGCGCACGCCGCCGACGGCTCAACGAGATTTTTATTCGTTGAGCCGTTTCCGATTCGACATTTTTATTCGTTGAGCCGTTTCCGATTCGACATTTTTATCACCTTGCGAAAACCGAAGGGTAACACTTGAATTTTTGTTTCATCGTGTGCCCGACAACTCTTTGCCCGCTGAGGTAAATCAAATAAAGGCAGAACGGTAATGAGCTGGATGGAAATTCGGGGCGGCAGTTTGTCGGTTGGGGAGGAGAGACTGGGTCGGCCATGACAGTCGCCGGGAGGGGGGAGGACAGCCCGGTCGATCGATGAATCGAATAGAAAGAAAACCGGAGAAGCATTTTTTATTTGGAATACGCCTCTTTAAACTCGATGGAGAATTTTCTAAAAACAACTGTGAAATAAAGTTTGTGGAAATTGTATCGTTTCTTTACTTCGAGGCATTCGAGGATAAGTCGTTGAAGCGTATTGTCCGGAACGGTTAAAAAAAAAATTGTAAATTTAATATACCGGGCTGGAAGTTTTTCGGCAAAAAAAACTGGTATATCAAATACAAAGTAAAATTAATGGATTTTGGGAGTGAAATTAAAACACATTATTGAAATTAACAGAACTTTTATAGTAAAAAAAAATGTATGTAGGTTAATAAAAATAAAGTGTTTCTAAAGTTTTTAAATATACCATACGCACATTTTTCATCGCAATCGTACATGAAATTTGATATACGAGTTTATGCATGAAAACTTCCAGTACCAGTGCATCAAATTTAATACGATTTTTTATTACACTGCACTGTAAAAAAGAATTGTAAATTTGATGTACCGGACTGAAAGTTTTTAGGCGAAAACTGGTACATTAAATTAAATGGACAATCGTGATGAAAAATTAGTACACTTTTTCATTGATATTAAAGTAAATTTTAAAGAGTCAAAGTGCTTTTATCGTAAAATTAAAGTAAATAATTGAAAAAACAAAGTATTCCCAATGTTTTAAACACACTGAACATTCATTTTTCATCGCAACTGTATACGAAATGTAATATACCATTTTTGGCATAAAAACTTTCAGTCTGGTACATCAAATTTCATACTAATTTTTTTTTTTTAGTGTTCGAAAAAAAAAAAAAATTGGTATTGAATTTAATGTAGAATTGTAATGCCAAAATGAGTGGACTTTGAGATTGAGATTAAAGTAAATTATTGGAATTTCAGTACTTTTATAGTAAAAAAAAAGTAATGTACTAAAAATAAAGAATTTCCAATCTTTTTAATACACCGATTAATTTTTCATCACAATTGTACACGAAATTTAGTATACCAGTTTGATGCGAAAAAAACCTGGTACATTAAATTTAATCTACAACTGTAACGAAAAATGAATGGACTTAAGAATGAAATTAAAGTGAATTAGCAAAAATAAAGTATTTCCAATCTTTGTCATAAACCCATTAATTTTCCACCAAAATCCCCCACGAAACTTAATATACCACATTTTTTGCGTAAAAACTCCCAGAACACAAAATTTCATCCGAATTTTACCGTCCACTCGAGTGCCGGAAGCACCGAGCAACGCTCATGCGAATTCTACTATCGGCAGTACAGCGTTACGAGCCGTGTACGTCAGTGGCCTCAGTGGCGGTCTCGAAGCCTGTGACTACGGCTGTTTAAATACGTAATAAGCGGCTCGTAAAGCAGCGACGAGCTCTGACCGGTCTCGAGCGGCCAAAAGGCCCGCGAGGGGAAGGAGGGGAAGACGGCAGGACATACGTAAATGCACGGAAGAAAAGATAAAAAGAGGTGAACCGACGAAACGCATACTCACGGTATGCAGCTAGTCGGTAACGTAGGCGCAAAAAAGGGGCGGGGTGGGGAGGGAGGGGGGGGGGAGGTTTTGGGCCTCAGAACTCACCTGCATGTTGTTCTCGACGATGTACTCGATCGAGCATATCTGATAGACGATGTAGGCACGGATGAGTTCCCTCGTAGTTTTACTCTTGAAAGATGCTACGGGGTCGTTAAACTTAAGATCGAGGGGATCGATCTGTCGTGGCGGTGCCGCCGGCTGAGCCCCGGTCGACGACGAATTCGCGTATCCTCGTGCCAACACCTGCACCAGCTGCGTCGATGGCCTCGTCGCATTGTCGATCAAACCGGCGGGCAACGGAAGACACTTGCCGAGCTTTGTACTGCCGGCACAGCAACGCGGTACCGTTCTCAAAAACGCCATAACTGTAGCAAACCGCTGTGATTTTATCCGACGACCCGAGCACGAGATTAGGGAGGATTTTTTTTTTCTTTTTTTTTTACTAAATTTACGACTACAACACTTCTGTCGGAGGTTACGGAGAGGCCGTCGTCGTTTATTGCCGTTGACACGCGATTGCTATCGCCTGTGTTCTATGCCCACGCGGTTTTCCTATTTCCTTCGAGAATTATTTAATTCTTTTTTAAATCCGAAACTCGAGATTTTCCTTTACCGACTTAGTTATTGCGATTTGTATATATAATGGTTTATATATATGTATATATCGTCGTGAAAATCCTTGAACGACGCCGACGACGCACTCCGAGGGGAGACGAACGGGGTTATTCCAACCTGTCACGGCCGATGTCGGAGGCCCCAATAGAGCCTGGCTCTGGATCGTACCTCCGTAGTACGGAGCCACGGCCGGCACGCGAGGTGGGGTAAGCGGCGCTCTCTTCGTCAGCGTGAAAGTCAAGCGCTCGCCTTCATCGATCAATTCGCTGGGGTTAATGAAAATCTGATTGGCAAGATTTTTGGATCAGGAGATAAGTTAAATTGAGCCTGAAATTTTCATGAATGTATTTGTTGAGTGTCTGGCGATAGATGTTAATGCGACAACGCGAGTTTCAATTGTCGCACGTTGCCCCTAATTATCGCTCCTACGCGATGTCGGCCGGCTAGGGAAGCCTGATTGGTCGGGAGATGTGGGTAGGTCTCAGCTCGGAATCCCATTGGCTGGGATAATCGTCTGCTAATAACGCCGGTACATGAGAGAACGAGGTTTCTGGTATTTGCAAGGAATTTACCGGCTTCTCCGCCACAATCGCATCCGCTCATAATCAGATAGTAATTGTCATAGAGTTTTTTAAAATAACGAATGCGTTTCGACGAAATTTGATAGTTAGACGATTGTCCCGGAAATCCCCGACGATTCGACGAAGTTTTACTGGGATTTTTTTTGTCCTTCTCGCTCTCGGCGAGAAAAGTTCTATTTTCGGAGTTCTCGAGCCGCGCTCTACCTTACCGACGGCTAATCGGCAGGGCATGAAAAGCGCGTAGTAGTTTGGAACCAAAGTGCCTCGAACGCTTTCGTCGCGGGTTTTGCGTATTTGCCAGACGAATCGTAATTGGCTCTATATTATTCTCCGCATAAACATACCTAAAAACTCGATCTACGCGCTGCGATTTGAAATTGTATTAGAAACGGGTGAACCGTCGATTTGCTTGTAACATTCTCGGACGTGAGACGGTTCGAGAAAGAACCCTCGATTATCCCGAAATCTCCGACGAATCGACGAAGTTTCACCGGAATTTCGTTTTTGCTTCTCTCGCTTTCGGCGAACAAAATTCTACTGACGGTGTTCTCGAGCAGCGTCCTACCTTATCGACGGCTTATAAGTTTGTAACCTCCAAAGTGCCTCGAACTCTTTCGTCGCCGGTTTCGCGGACTTGTCAGACGAATCGAAACTGGCCCTATATTATATTAGGCTTTATATTGTTATTATCCTCTGCATCAACACATCTAAATACTTGATGAGGTCGCTACGATTCGATAATTACATTATGAAAGGGTGAACGTCGAGAATGGAGTTGCCTTTAGTCGTTCGCTGGAAGAATTCCGCTTACGGCGTTTCGCCTGTAACATACTCGGACGTGAAGCGCACGTGGACGGAGCGGCTCGCGCCCAATTGTCCCGAAATCTCCGACGAATAATCGACGAAAGTTTCATCGGTATTCCTTTTTTGCTTCTCTCGCTTTCGGCGAAGAAAAAGTAAGGTAGAAAACTCGAGCAGTTTTCTACCTTACCGACTGCCAATCGGCATGCGCACGAGTACGGCTTGATGTAAGTTTGTAACCTTCAAAGTGCCTCGAACTCTTTCGTCGCCGGTTTCGCGGACTTGTCAGACGAGTCGAAACTTGCCCAATATTATTCTCCGCATCGACACATCCGAGGACTCGATGTACGCGCAACGATTCGATAGTTGCATCAGGAACGGGTGAACCGTCGGTAATGGAGCCGCAGTTTCGTTTGGTCGTTCACTGGAAGAATTATGTTTACGACGATTTGCTCGTAACATCCTCGGACGTTGAACCGTTCGAGAGAGAGCTCGACGGAGCGGCTCGAGACGAACGAAAACGAATCGTCAAGCTCGCTCCTCGTCACTTGAACGATCGTAAAATCAATTCCTACGCCGTATCCGCATTCGTTTATTATCTGCGGAACTCACGCTCGTATCGGCAAAACGCTGCGAGGCCTCTGCTGCATTTCTCGGAGTCCAGAGCGGCACCGGGATGCGCTCCCGTAATTTTTATAAAGTTGCGTGAGCCCGAAAAACAATTCCTCGATTACGCATGGTAAGATTTTCCAGCAATGAGGAAATCTTATTTATTTCAGTCTGTACGAAACACACAATTTTACGCACGCGAGGCGTGCGTGAAACTCCGATTTTCACACCTTGTGAAATAAAATTTTGTACGTTGCTTGTGCGAAAAAGTTTTTCCGAATTCGTGTGATTGCAACACTCGCCTTTGGCTCATCCTGCAAACTCACACTCGTCAGAAAAAGTTTCATTGCACTGATATAGTAAATTACTATTATTACGCTTGGTGCAAAATTGGCAATTTTACTCATAACTTTGCGTGCGCAAAATCCCCATTTTCACACCTGAAATTAAATGTACTTTGTACGAAAAACTTTTTCTGAACTCGTGTGATCGCAGCACTCGTCAGAAAATTGTTTATCGCACTAGTATCGTATATGACTATTATTTCACTGTGCAAAAACAGCAGTTTTATGCTCGCGTTGTGTGCGTAAGAGCCCCATTTTCACCCCTTGTAAAGTAAAATTTTGTACGTTGCTCGTGCGAAAAAGTTTTTCAGAACTCGTGTGATCGAAGCACGTGTCAGAAAAAGGTTTATCGCAATAGTATCGTAAATGACTATTATTTCACTCTGTGTGAAAACGGCAGCTTTATGCTTCCTTCGTGTGCGTAAGAGCCCCATTTTCACCCGTTGTAAAATAAAATTTGATACGTTACTCGTGCGAGAAATTTTTTCTGAACTCGTTTGATTGCAACACACGAGTTTGGAAAAACTCACACTAGTATCGTAAATTACTATATTAGATCACCGATTTACAAAGATTTTTTTTTTCAGGGGCAAAAGAGCCGCGCACATGGCTTTAGAGAAATGTGAGGTCGATCACGCCATGTCCTGGCTCTCTACACTAGGCGGAGCGTTCTCGGCTCTCGGCGAACAGTTTCAGCACTGTGTAAGTTTGCTGTTTCGTTTGGGTACGGAGTAGAGACGGGCAATACACTATGTACTTGAAGTACTTATTGAGGTACGATAATCCAGCACGATGGTTTAGTCGTCGAAGTGCCTCCAGACCAAGGTTGACCGTTCGATCCCCAGTTTCGTAGTTTCGCCAAGAATAAAAATATGCTCCAGGATACGCATCGGTCACTCATGCCTAGTAACTCTAAGTGTGAGTGTCAGATGTATATAGCTGTAGTCCCTGTTTACATTGTCGGTGTAAAGCGACGAAGCTCCGATGCCAGGAATCGAACCCGAGATCTGCTGTATCGACATAGATTTTCCACAGTTTCTGCCCGTGGTATTTCTATATCATAGTAAATGCGTCGTTAATGCGTAACTGCGACAGAGGGGAAAGTCTGTTTCAGAAAGGGAGAAAATTCGAATTAAAAAAAAAAATTATTAAAGTATCAAATACTGAATCGGTATTGAGTACTCAGAACTTCAGCAGTTAAGGTAGCTGAAAGGTAGTTATATCGCTTCGCGCTCATAGCTACCTTAATTTTTTCAGATTTTTCAATTTATTTTGATTTTTGAGTTTTTTCACTCATTTATTCCATATAAAAAAAAAAAATCAAAGCTAATTGAAAAATCTGAAAAAAATTCATACGTATTCAAAAAAATGAGCGAATCATTTTCATTAAAAAAAAGTTTTGTTGCCGGATAATTTGTTGAACAATTAATTTTTGATTAATCTGTTAATAACATTTTGGAATTATTATTGTGCAAAATTAATCTTTTCAGTACCTTCAGTATGCATGCATTTTTTCAGATTTTTATACCATCGAGAAGTATTTGCAATTTTCTCTTATTTTTCGCGAACTTATGCGAAATGAGCCCGAAGCGACATAGCTACCTTAAGTTCTTCCGGTACTCAATGCGTCAGTACTCGAGTACCAACCAGTGCTCGGTACTTCGAGTACTTCAATACGTACATCACGTACTCATTGCATTCCAGCTCCGGTACAGAGATGCAAAAAAAATTGGGAGTTGCATAGTTAAAATTTTTTCGACGCAGGCCCAAATGGCCGGCAAGATTTCGGTCCACCAGTTCGCGCTCGCTCTGCGCCTGGAGGATCCTCTGCTGGTTGCGAGATGCAAACTTTACGCCGCTCTCAGTATAATTCAACAGGGCAATCTTCGAGTTCCGAGGATCATGATACAGGACATACACAAATTCGCGGTCGGTCAGAGAGACGCTCATCTGCGCAAGATGTGCCAGGGAGTGTGGGCCAAACTCAAGTACTGTTACAATCTGAGGAAACAGCAGAAGAAACAGCCGAGCTCCTGAAACGCTTGTGAAAGGGGAAGGATAAAAAATTTACTTTGTATATTTGTAAATAAACTTTCGTAATTTATCGGGGCGCGTTCTTGAATGCAGATCTGCTCAGCTATGCTTTTTTTTTTTTTATTTGTGACCAGAGGTGTACCGAAAAATTCTTAAAGTATCACAAGTACTTGCAGTATTAAGTATTTTTTGTACTTGAAGTATTTCGCAATTACCTTTTACAAGTACTGTTCGCAATTTGGTTCGTAGCGTTCAGCGTTATCGATGTGTAGAAAAAAGGTGCAAAGTAATTTGCACATGGCTTCCACATTCATTTTACAATTTTGCGCGTAGTTTTTTGATTTTGGCTTTCTCATAGACAAAGCTATCGGCACAGTCTTAATAAATAAGGAAGTCATGCGCTATTTACTTTCGCGCCTTTTTTCATAACATTACAAAATATTTGCATTTTAAAAAATTTGAACGGTCACGATTTACAGAAAATATTTATTGTAAAAAATGGCTAACTAAAATTTTTGTTATTCGATGTTTTCAAGCTATGTTGAATCTATCCTTCACTTTTTTTTTATAAAAAATTTCATTACCGTCAGTTAATGGGATTATTTATAACAATTTTTTAAAAATACATTGCCGTTGAAATTATACTTATTGAAAAGTTTAGTCAATCATATATGATATGATATGATATGATATGATATGATATGATATGATATGATATGATATGATATGATATGATATGATATGATATGATATGATATGATATGATATGATATGATATGATATGATATGATATGATATGATATGATATGATATGATATGATATGATATGATATGATATGATATGATATGATATGATATGATATGATATGATATGATATGATATGATATGATATGATATGATATGATATGATATGATATGATATGATATGATATGATATGATATGATATGATATGATATGATATGATATGATATGATATGATATGATATGATATGATATGATATGATATGATATGATATGATATGATATGATATGATATGATATGATATGATATGATATGATATGATATGATATGATATGATATGATATGATATGATATGATATGATATGATATGATATGATATGATATGATATGATATGATATGATATGATATGATATGATATGATATGATATGATATGATATGATATGATATGATATGATATGATATGATATGATATGATATGATATGATATGATATGATATGATATGATATGATATGATATGATATGATATGATATGATATGATATGATATGATATGATATGATATGATATGATATGATATGATATGATATGATATGATATGATATGATATGATATGATATGATATGATATGATATGATATGATATGATATGATATGATATGATATGATATGATATGATATGATATGATGATGCTACTCATTGCGCATCCGTAATGCGAGCGCCAAATCAAAAAGTACTTGCACTTGGTATTTAAAATCGTTAAAAAGTACTTGTGTACTTCAAGTACATACTTGATGTACCCACCAAGAACCCGGTACATCAAGTACGGCCCGGCTCTGATTGTCGGTACACTGCCAGCGGGTTTTATTAGTTGCTAGTGGGTTTCATTAAGGTAGTACTAGCGGACAGCCCGAACCCTCGTGAGTTCAGAGAGAATTGAGAGAGAATTGTGAACACTTCTCGACGGGATAAAAATTTGAAAAATCAAGCATATGGACGGTGCTGAAAAGATTGATTATGCATAATAATAATTCTAAAATGTTATTCACAAATTTCTGAAATTTTTTTTTCTCAACAAATCCCCCGCAACTTAACTTCTTGTTCATATAAAAACAATTTGTTAATCTTTTTGAATACGTATGAATTTTTTCAGAATTTTGTGTAATTTTTGAAAATGATTTTTTTTATTAACTAACAACGCGATTTTCAAAAATGACACGGAATTCTGAAAAAATTCATACGTATTCACAAAAATTAACAAATCGTTTTCATAAAAAAAAAAAGTTAGGTTCCCGTGTCTTTTGTTGGGAAATTTTTTTTTTTCGTTAATTTGTTAATAACATTTTGGAATTATTATTATGCAAAATTAATCTTTTCAGTACCTTTCATGTGGTTGATTTTTTTCAGATTTTTATCTTATCGAGAAGTGTTCGCAAGTCCTCTCTCAATCCTCTCTGAACTCACATGGGCTCAGGCTGTCCGCTAGTACTACTTTAATGGTACATCCGATTCTTTCCACGGGATACATTTCGTCCGTTTTGATAACAAAAGAACGCTTATCAGAGCAGATTTGTGTCGAAACTAAACTCTGAACTGAGAGCAGACTGGAATATAAGCCCGCCTATTTCAGATGCGTTTATATGTCGATACAGAGCAGAATAGCATTCAAGAATGCACCCTCGATTAAACGAAATACTTGGATCTGCAGCAAATCGTTCAGTTTCAGTTGAATCCGTAATCTCCGCTATCCGAGGATCACGATACAGGACATAAACAAATTTCCGCCCCGTCAGAGAGACGCTCACTTGCAGAGGACGTGTGGGCCAAACTCAAGTGCTGTTACAAACTGAGAAAGCAGCGGAAGAAACAGTCGAGCTTCCTGAACGCTCGCGAAAGGGGAAGAAAAAAAGAAACTTTGTATATTTGTAAATAAACTTTGAAAATCCCTTCATTAAACGGCATATATCGATTTATTTTATAGTCTATTGCATGATCAGGCTTAACGATCAAACTTTGAAGAGAAAGAAAATAACGCCAGCTGACTTATCGACGTCATATTTTTTTTTTTATTCGCACTGAACTACAAAGTAACTTAAATGCTCTCGATTCAATGATACAAATGCTTCCATAAGACTAAGCTCTCCCCCATTTGGTGATATCGTAATTATTCGTACTTCCAAACACATCACAATTTTTTCTTTTCTTTTTTTGTCAAGTATCCAAATTCAATCGAATACAGGATTGACTTTATATCTAAATTCGAGTCATTCGTGTGCACTGCACCGTGTTTCACCGATCAATGCATCTATATAAATCGAGCTTCAACATCTTGTTTGAAAAATTGTTAAACATTATTTTATAATGTATCCTTGAGGTATACAATTCTTGTAAATACGTAAGGTTTTTTTTTAGAGGATTATCTTTTGTTTTTGTTTTTCATTCTTTCATTCATATTAGTCTGCTCATCTTATACAAAAAAATGAGTAATTATTATGTGATTATGATAAATTTTACGCGCTTTGATGAGCGATTGAGATGCGAGTATGACAACATCGTTAAGGAAATGACTTTGTTATTGCTGTGTCACTAATGAAAGATTTCACGACAGGATCGTTGCTATGAGTTGCCCAATGATAGCGATAGTTTTTTTTTTTTTTTTTTGTCATACTCATGTTCAGTCTCAACGAGGCCCGATCACTGAGCCAATGTTCCCATGGGATCCCATGCAGGCAGAAGAACCGAATCTTGTTCGAAAACCGCAAGCACATCCGCCGGGACGTATTTCTTATCGACGACAACTTCGAAAACGAACTCCTTGAACCAGTCGGACGTTAAAATGTAGTAGCCTTTTTCTCCGCGATCGTCGCCCCAAGAATTTTCCACACGGAACTTTGATATTTTGGAATTACCCTGAAAAAAGAAAATAACACATATATGTTATCTGTAAATTTAATTACATCGGGGCTGGGCAAATTACCAAAAAATACTTCAAGTACAAAGTACAAATTAACACAAGCAGTTTTTATACTCGAAGTATTTCTCAAGGACTTTTTCCAAATAGGTTCGTAGCGTTAAGCATTACCTAGGCTTTAAAAGAAGGGTGCAAAGCAATTTGCACTTGGCTTCCTCATTTATTACAATTTTGCACATAGTTTTCCGCATGTCAAATTTCGTTGATCGATTGTGGCTTCTCATGGAGGAAGCTATGCGGAAAATTGTAATAAATGAGACAGTCATGCGCAAATTACTTTGCACCTTTTTTCGTAACATTAAAAAAATGTTCACCTTTTATAAAATTGAAAACGGTCAAAATTTACTGCAAAATTTATTGCGAAAAAATCGCTAACTGAACCTTCAGTAATTCGTCGTATTGAGGCTATTTTCGATCTATTCTTCACTACTTTCGTAAAAAAAATCCATAAATTGTTTCATAAAAAAATTCAAACTGTTTTTTAAAAAGCCATTTTTTTAAAACAAAAAACAAAAACGGGGAATCCTCGTTTTTTTATGGAATAAACGAAATAAATTTGTTTTAAATGCTTCACGCACTTGAAGTACGAAAAGTACTTGAAGTACTAAAGAGAGCTTGAAGTACTAAAAAGTACTTGCATACTTCAATTACGTTCCTGAAGTACCAATCGAGTATCCGGTACTCCAAGTACTGCCCAGCCCTGATTTAAATAAATCGGTAAACGAATCTCACATCGGTCGAGTACGCTGTGAAGACCATGGCATGAGTCATCATCGAATCGCCGTAAAGGAGCCGATCCGCCTTCGACAATCCGACATAGACGTCGGTATTGAAGATCGCTTTGAAGTCGTGAATGTCTATGTCTTGAATTCCTGCCTTCGAGGCGATTCTCTTAGCGACCTCGCAGCCGAACCAGACAGCCTCGTTTTGTTTTATACTCTCGGCGCACAAATTCATCAGCGTCTCGGGTGGCTGATTGTTGTACAGTACTCTGCGACCTCCGACGACGTTGCCGAGATACTCGAGCTCGTAGAGTTTGCCGAACGGATTGGAGGGTCGCGGATCAGAGACCAGACAGACTTTATCGTCCACGTTGTAACAAGGCTTGACGTACTGCTTGTAAAACTCCAGACCGCTTATGGGACCGACTCTGTGGTACTCCTTGGACTTGTCGTAATATTCCCAAGTTATCGTCTCCGCCGGTATTCCCAGGCAAATACCGACGATTCTGTACACAACTTCCATTTGCTGCAGAACTTGCTTCTGCACTTCCTCGTCGGTCGCGCCTTTGGCTATCGCGTCTCTGAGATGCTTGGCGAATTCACGCAGTTTTGACTTCAGTATAGCGTTCATGTGATTCGTCGACTCGCTGGTCCACGATTCCGGGAAGCACTGCTTCGGCACTAGTCCGTAACGATTTATCAGATTGACGAGCATGTCCCATTGCCCGCCGTCGCAAGTTGGGTCGCTCAGCAGGAACGAGATCAAACGGTCCTCCACCGCCTCACCCTTCCTTGCAGTCTTCACGACATTGTTCAGGAAGTAATTCGTCCTCTCGATCTGTAAAATTAAACAGTTCGTTCGGTCAATTTTTGTTTCATAAATAACAAGTAGCAATCATTTTTTTTCCCTGTTATCAAAAAAACAATACTTCAACTTTTTATTCAAATCGTTCGAAGGTTGCGTCTTGGCGAATTCTAGGTCCTCGTTGAGAAAGGATCCCGAAAGTGAAGGTTTTACATTGGATTATGTTTTACTATATTGAGTTATATTGTAAGGGTTTCCATATAGCACGAAATATTTTGAAAAATTTTCAGAAATATATGGAAATAATATTTTTAAATGTTCTCTCGAAATATTGCAACGAAAAATTTCAGAAATATTTTCCATATTTCAAATCTTATAAAATATTTCTGAAATATATGGAAATAAATTATAGTATTCTATTAAAATATTCTGACGATTATATTTCTGAAATATTTAATAAATATATTCGTCATACATACATCTTTCACACATGTGAAATATTTCTGAAATAGTGAATATTTTTTTTTTTACAGCGAATATTAGCAGATGTGTACTGAACTATGTTCAGACGGAACGAAAAATGAAAAAAATGCCATAGTTCGTGGATATACTATGATAAATTTCGACTATTCAATGCGTCACACACTCTTCAAGGGGCTCACAGGAATCCCACAAATGAAGTGCTGGAGGCAGTACATATGTTTAAAATAATGAGACATATCTACAGCATTAAAATATTGATAATTTCTTGAATATTCCAGAAAGATATCTAATCAATATTTGTAAAATGTTTGAAAAACATTTGAGCGAAATATTTCTGAAACATTTCAATGTAAGATTTATGAGCGGACAAAACAGTACATTACTCCACGGGGGCGAAAAACGTTTTTCTAACGAGTGTGAGTCTGTAATCACACGAGTTAGAAAAAGTGTTTCGCACGAGGGATGTACGAAATTTTTCATCACAAGGCGCGAAAATGGCGGTTTTCCGCACCGAGTGATGAAAAAATCTTTTCGAAACATTTCATAAATATTTCCGCGCTGTGTGGGTTTATATAACGAATATCGTTCCTTAGCGTTTGCCAACCTTGTCCCAGAAGAACAGATACGTCTGACTGAACTCGAATTCCTCCAACTGGTGGCGCTTCATGAATGGAATCCTTATGACGTTGAGGGCCGCGAAGATCCAGCAACGTCCGGAATTCTTCTGATTAGTTATCGGCTTACCCTCCTGCTCGATCTTCTTCTCGAATACGTAATTCGACTGCTGGAACTTTCTGCGAGAGACGCAAGCGTCGAAGGGGTCTATCTTTGTGCAGACATTTTGAGCTGTGATGTTCCCGCCGGACGCGTAGAACTTTGCGCGCAACTCCTCCAGAATCTCCGTGGTCAGGACACCCGCTGCTGTGGAAACAAAGACGACGTGTTGTTATTGGACAGAAAAAAGAGATCTTCGTGTTTGGGCAGCGCGCGAACGAGACGAGGGCCGGAAATGGTCGGCGAACGAACCACGTCGGAAGTCGCACGACGAAAATGATTACGTGATGATTATTCATTAAACAATACCAAAAATGTAGCTTTTAGAATATGCCTTTTTTATGCATTTTTGCTGTACTACGATTTTTGGGAAAGATACAGATACGTTTTTCTCGTCCGACTTTTCGGCAAATATATGAATTTATTAAACAATAACGAAAATGTAGCTTTCTTATTACGACTTTTAATGCAGCTTTTCTAAACAAAAATTTTCCTGAACTAAGAGTTTGATTGAAAAAATACAAATACATTTTTCTCATCCGATTTTCCGGCAAATATTCAAATTCATTAAACAGTAATGAAAATGTTGTTTTCTGAATACGTCTTTTAATTAAATTTTTGTAAACTAAAATTTTCATTAGAAAATGTAGATACGTTTTTCTCGTCCGATTTTCGGCAAATGTTATAAATAAATAACGGATGAATCGATAACTCGCGTGAGATGAAACATCGTACGCACTCTCGCAACGATATCGCGAGACTATTGTGAGAAACAAAAAAAAACCTATTGTCCAACGCATACGAAGCATTACAATGGAAAGCTACCCGATCCCGATTGGATGATTAGCTCGTTCGTATACCGGGTCGTTCGTTTGATTAAGCATATCGGGGTTACGGACGTCGAATCAAGTCGGAGTATAAAAAAAAAAGAAAAAAAATAAATCGATATAAAGGCAGGAGAGACGTGAAGCAAATTTGTGTACCGACAACGGGACGGAATGCCAGTACTTAATGGAGCATTCCGTAGCCGGTTTCTCCGAGACTTCTAATCTCGGCAAATACATAAATTCATTATAAATAATGATAAAGTAGTTTTTTGAATGCGACTTTTACTAAATTTTTCCTAAACTGATATTCTCCCAAATAAATACATATACATCTTCCTCGTTCGATATTCTGGCAAATATATAAAATAAATAAAATATATAAAATATATAAAACCCTTAAACAATAACAAAAATTGTGAATACGCCTTTTAATAAATTTTTCCTAAACTGCAATTTTCCTAAAAAAAAAAAAAAAAATACACATACACTCTTCTCGTTCGATTTTCCGACGAATATATAAATTCATTAAACAACAAAAAATATAGTTTTCAGAATACGCCTTTCAATGAATTTTTCCCAAACTAAAATTTTCGTTACAATAATACATATATATTTTTCAAATATATAAATTCGTTAAACAATAACAAAAATGTAGCTTTCTGAATACGCCTTTTAATGAATTTTTCTTAAACTGAAATTTTCCTAAAAAAAATACAGATACACTTTTTTCGTCCGATTTTCCGACAAATATATAAATTCATTAAACAACAAAAAATATAGCTTTCAGAATACGCCTTTCAATGATTTTTTCCCAAACTAAAATTTTCGTTAGAATAATACATATACATTTATCAAATATATAAATTCGTTAAACAATAACAAAAATGTAGGTTTCTGAATACGCCTTTTAATGAATTTTTCCTAAACTGAAATTTTCCTCAAAAAAATACAGATACACTTTTCTCGACCGATTTTCCGACAAATATATAAATGCATTAAACAACAAAAAATATAGCTTTCAGAATACGCCTTTCAATGAATTTTTCCTAAACTGAAATTTTCCTAAAAAAATACAGATGCACTTTTTTCGTCCGATTTTCCGACAAATATATAAATTCATTAAACAACAAAAAACATAGTTTTTAGAATACGCATTTACTAAATTTTTCCCAAACAAACGATGATCATCGTCCGAAAGTAATCCTCTCAGAGCGAGCCGAACGCGCAGAAAATTCGCGTACCGAAAACGGACCGGACGTCAGTAATTAATGAAACACCCAGAAGCCGGTGTCTCCGAGGCTCGTATATCGCACTGCCGCCATTGAGAACCGCATCAGCAACAAAAAGATATTTGCCCACCAATATCGTGATACCCTTTATCAAAATTCCCCCAACGCATCCCACGACTCGCATTACGTTCGCTCGCAAAATTTTCTATCCGCACAATCCAGAAAAGAACGATAAATCGATCTCAGAAGCGAGTAACGGAGAACGCCCCGACTTTTTACACTTTCCCTTTCGCGGGGCGTCCCGTGTTGTCTCCTGACCTATTCGCGCCGGAGGCCGGAGCCGAGTCCCGATGGCAGGTGAACATAACCGACATCTTGCTGCACGTCCGTTTCTCGCTTTCGCCTTTTTGTCCCTTTGTCCCGAACGATACAAAAAATTCGTCACGCTGCGAATGGGAGTGGCTCGAGGTTCGCAGCGCGGCCCAAAATTTCGCACACAAAGAAACAGAGCGAGGCTTCCATATTGGACGAAGCGGGAGATCGCGTTTGGGCAAGGATTTTCGGCGACTTATTGTCAATCGATCGGCATTTCCCGTGCACTCGGCACTTCGATCCCGGCTTTCGCCGGACGACAGAGCAGCGACAAAATTGCCGGGTGAAAAAAAAAAAAAACAATGATAAACAAAGCTTTTGTTTTGTATACTCACATGCGTCCATCTTCGTTCGCAGTTGGATGAAAGTTCTTGTTCGCTTCGGAACGCCCGTTAGGAATGACTTGCCGAGGGAGGCGATGATTTGGTACCCGTTCGACGCTCCGCAATAAATCGCAATGGAGAACCGAGAGAGAATGGGAGCCTGCCCGGCTGTCGCTGCCAGCCAGTACACGTCGGCAGGAGGCGCGCCGTCAAAATTTTCGCGAACTTCGGCGAGCGCTTTCGGGGGGGCGGCACGATCGTTTCCGATTATTCGAAACGGATAAGTTTAAACGACTCTCGCGGAATTTACCCTCGCCCCGTGTTGTTCCGCAGTCGATCTGTTCGGTCGACCAATCGAGTACGCGTACACCCGTAACGATCAGCGATTTACAATTAGACGACTTAGGATTACGCTGATGGACTGTTCAGCAATCCCCGAACGACTCTACGAAGCATCGGAGGAAACTTAGTCAACATTTTTTTCTATTTTTATTTTTTCGATGAAAAGATCAACGAGCCTCGCAAGTACGAATATTTATTATTCCGCCATGAGTTTTACATAGAAGAACTCTTATGCGTGACTAACTACTATCTAACAATAAATATGTACAGTGGAGAGGGTGGGGTTACAAAGGGGCTTTATTTCTCAGAGAATCGAGTCTGGGTCGTTGCTTCTCTAAGATCGGGGCAACTTCGTTTTTTTTTTTTTTTTCATTAATCGTCGCATATCTTTAATTCGTAAGGGGGCGAGAGTTCTGTCGTAGAGGGGTTTCTATTACGTCTCCACGTTCGGCGTCGAGGGTTCCTCGACTTTGGACTCCAGAGAGAAGGGCGGTATTCTGCAGTCGAAAGTGTAGCCGTCCTCGCGTTCCATTCTAAATGTTCCCCTGAAAAAATAACAATCGCGATAGTCGATTGTTTTGCCCGCGACGACGATGGATTTCCCACTAATAACGCGCTTCGGTCATTTGTGCGGAAAAAATTAATTGTATCACTTTTAGGAGCACGACAAACTGGTCCCTGTTAAAGTGGTTTTCCTTTTTTAAATCTGCTTTACCTGTTTTATCGACGGACCTAGACAATTTTTCAGTTCCGACTTAGCATTCTTAATATGCTACACATATGCATCAAATCATCCAGGATTATGATATTGACATAAACGCTTCGGTGTGCAGTCGAATTTTTATTGAAACCTTACAAGGAATCAAGAAAACCGAGTATTCTAGTTTGCGAAAGTGCATGAACGCGAAATTAGTGTCACGATTGATGCACAGGTGGCTCTGCAACATGCCCTACACTACATATATGCCGTGTACTTGGATGGGTGACCGCCTAGCCGTGCACTAACTGGCACATTGGAATCGTTGAGCGGGAGGTCGAATTCTGCGGATTGGTGTTCGTACTCGAAGTATCGAATGCGAACATCAAGACTCAGTTGGAATAACCAGCTGTATCGGCGCAGGTTTTCTGCAGTTTCCTTGCGTCCTCGGGCAAATGCGATACAGTATGGGGGGTAACAGCGGCTTCGGCCGTGAACTTTACAACTGATTGAAAGTCGACAAAACAATGATAAGAGAGTACTGGCTAGATGGCAAGCTTAGGCCTTAAAAAAAAAAAAAAAAAAAACATATATGCCGTGTACTTGGATGGGTGACCGCCTAGCCGTGCACTAACTGGCGCATTGGAATCGTTTAGCGGGAGGTCGAATTCTGCGGATTGGTGTTCGTACTCGAAGTATCGAATGCGAACATCAAGACTCAGTTGGAATGACCAGCTGTATCGGCGCAGGTTTTCTGCAGTTTCCCTGCGTTCTCGTGCAAATGCGATACAGTATGGGGAATAACAGCGGCCGCAGCCGCGAACTTTACAAGCGCGGAATTGGATAAAAATTAATGAGAATAGCGGCTAGATGGCTCCCAGAAAGCTAAAGCCTTAAGAGGGAAATTACGAGGAAGAAAAAAAAACATTTATGCCGTTGTCATCGGCTCTGATCACCCGTCGCAAGTCGATAGACTAAGTGATCGCAGTTTACACTATGCGTGATTATCCTTTGAGTGAGCAATTTTCCGACGATTTTGGAATATTCGGAGAACTTCACAGAATCGACATGCACGCTCTTTTGACGTATGCAAGATCGCTCAACTCGCTTAAAAACTTTTTTTTAAGTACTTGGCGTCGAGACGCTACCGCGTCTCTTGATCTAGGATATTTTATATCCAACAGAACGGAAGCTGTAGACATTTCAGCGGCCATTTTGGTTTTCGCGACAGTTTATAATATCGGATTTTCTTTACTTTTCGGAAGATTGCGACCGAAATTCAACTGCACGCCGAAGCGTTTATGTCAATATTAGAGTCCTGCACAGTTTTGAAGCATATGCGTGGCATATTAACGATTCTAAATTAAAACTGCGAAATAGCCTAGTTCCGTCGGTAAAAAAGGTAAGCAAGGAGTTAAAAATGGGTCCAGCATCCCCTTAAGAGCAGGTTAAATACCACGGTCGGTAATAAAAACTGTAATCAACTTTCTTCACAGACGGTGCATTACATGTCAAGCATTCGATGATAATTTTCACTTGATGCGTGAAAAAGTTTATTAGTTTTTAATACCGACTGGGCACCGGAAGCGCAGGGTTTAGAATTGTTAGAGCATGTGAACACATGCTCTTAAGCTTACCACATGTGGCCGCTCGGAGCTTGCAAACTGACGTGACTGCTGTACTGAAAAGCTGGCAAAGTCTTCGACAATACTGGTTCCTGTCCGACCACACCGCGGCCTCTGACCGTTTCCAAAGTACCCGAAAGGCTGAATATTCTCCAGTGTCTCTCTCGCAGTTGTACGCTCAGGTCACCCATATTTTCCAATCTGATGCAGTAACGCCACTGCAATAGAATTTCGATAGTCGATCATCGGGAACATTTTTTTTTTTTTTTTTTTTTTTTATTAAACGATCCAAGAAATTTCGGAGTAATTTACCGACCCAGTAAACCGAAGTGGTCTGACTCTCCCTGCAGCCCATGTAAAACGGTATAACCGTAACGCGAATATGCTCCGTCGTCTCTTTGTGAACGTCCGAGAGTTCGAGCCAGGGATGATTCTTCTGTTGCCAGGCGCGGAGAGTTTCCTGCGCCACGAACGACGGATCGCGGTCCGGATGGAAGGCCAAAAATTTGTCGAACAACTCGTGCTGTACCGCCGTCTTTTCGTTCGTCGAGTAGGGTAAAATATCCTCGTGAGCCACGTAGTCCAGTCCCGGTATCGCGTACAAGCTTCTGCTGCTCTCGTGGTTGCCCAAAAACGTCACCGCCTCCGTTTGAGCTCTCTGTCGATTTTCGATGAAAAAAAAAAAAAAAGATGAAAAAATTACTAAAATAAAATACTTTAGCGACAGATTTTTTTTTGTGCGGAAATTTTGGCGGAACATTCTAGGTAGATTTTTGAACGATTTGCTTACTATGAACGGGCAGTCTCTCTGATCGATCAAAACTTGATAGAATGTATGAGTTTTCCCTTTGACTTCCTTGCCGACGCTGTTGTAGTGCGATTCTTCGACCCTGCGATAGAAAAACGACCGATTATCGTAAAACAATTAAATTAGCTGCGATTCGACTAATTCGGAATCTCGGTTGCTGCAATAATGATCTTTGTTGAAAGTGTTGAAGTGGTTTTGTATCGATTTGCCTCTCTTATCGACAGGGTGAACGAGGCAATTAATGAGCAAAATTATTTACTGCTCTATATATGCAGGCTAGTTAACAATGATAAAAATTATTCGCTCACGCGTTAATGTAAAAAACCATGAATTTTTATTAATTTAGCTTAAAGTATTTACAAAAATTTGAAAATATGCGAGAATCAAGCATTCAAGCAACTATTCGATTCACCCTAATATGAAAAGTTATGTGCAGTTAACTGACAAAAAATTCTTATCTCTCTATACATACAGGCTAACTAATAAAAAATAAAAATCACCCATTAATGTAAAAAACCATGGAGGTTTATTAATTTAGCTTACAGAATTTAAAAAAAGTGATGTAATATTTAAGAATCGTGCGTTCGAACAACAAACTCGTTGATTCCCGCTAACTCAGAAAATTATGTGCACGCAGGCTAATTACTTAGAATAAAAATTGTTTGCTCCCTCGTTAGTGTCAAATACAGTTCAGTTTTGTTAACCCTCACTCCATGTAAGGGGGGTCGATTTTGTCCGGGCCAAAAAACCCGAAAAGCGCTTTTTCCACGCATTGCATGATAATTGATAAAATATTTTTTGTTTAAATAGCAATATCCGAGAAATTCCTGTTCGCACTTCAAAAGGACATTCTAAGGATCAACCATGCATTTTTTCAGATTTTTCTATTATTATTATTTTTTTTTTAATTTTTTATTTTTTATTAATGTTCTGTTCCAGGTATACCCCTTAGGGGTTTTTACCTTAGCTCCCCCCCTAGCCTAACCGTGTACCTATTCTAACACTTTCCTACCCGCACTTTGCTAACCTACTCTAATTCCGTGCGTCCGCAGCCGACTTACTTCCCCCTAACTGTACCGCATTTGCCGAGGACACAGGGAAACTGCGGAAAACCCATGTCGGTACAGCTGGCGATATTCTACCGATCCACAGATATTTCTGCACTTGAGTAAAGTGCAGAAACACCAAAGTTTCAGAAGAAAGCGCCTCCGGCTCACCGGTCGATGCGCCAGCTAGCGCTCGGCTGAGTGGTCACCAATCCAAGCACTGACCGCGAACGATTGTGCTTGACTTGGGAGACCCCCGGAGCCGTGCGCCAACCGCGCATCAACCGCTGTCGGTGATTTTTCTATTAATAATTGTGGGTGTGGTAGCGCGCCGCCGAAAACGACCCCAGTACATGGAATTAGGGTGCCGAAAACACCTACATGGAGTGGGGGTTAATTTATCTTATGGGATTAAAAAAATTTTGAAAATATTTAAGAATCGAGCGTTCTAGCGAATAATACGTCGATTCGCAGTAACTCAAAAAATTATGTGAAGGATACACGTAATCGTGCGGAAGTGGCGTACCCCTCCTGTTTGCTCGGTATGTCCCTGTCGTAAACTCTGGCGAGCCATGGAAACAGTATGACGCCTCTGTATCCGAAAACCCTGTGAAGTATGAGCTGTCCCGTGTCATACTTTCCTTGCAACTTCGGAGTTTCCAATTTTCCGACTTCCGCCAATCTGCAAAAAAAAAAAAAACAAACGTCAGGCGAATTTTCGCGTCGAAGGAAACACGCGAGCGATTGTAAATTTCGTAGGTTAGAAGTTTAGTAATTTACGTAACATAACATAAGCACCTGACGCGTTTGGCGCTCTGCACGCTGAAGAATTTTTTCGTCACGACGAGCAACGAATTACGAAAATTTGTACCGAGAAATCCTCTTGTAAGTTCCATTTTCAGCGCCGAAAATTCTGGATTGTTTGAGAGTATGTGTGTGTGTGTGAGTGTGTGTGTGTTACGAAAGTGATGTTTTGTTTGTCAGTAAGGAAAATTCGTGGTCACGTGACCGAGACGTCGATTTGACATTTCAATGGAACTTCGAACGTTCCGTTCACATCTGTAACTTTTCACGTTTCACACACGGATCGGTTTGAACTACACTAAAATTTATACGTCGAAGAGTTGAGCGTGTTGGGATTGTTATTGCGACGGAAGTACTTTTCGAGATGCGTAGTACTGAGATCGTGCTGCTATCTTCCCTCGAGGACGAGCTGCGCACCGGCTCTTGCGTAACTGCGAATGGTGCATTCGCGTCGGTAACTGAGAAATCGATGTAACCCATTGAAAATAACGCAATCAAGAGTGATTCAAAGATACCACCAACGAATTATCGCGACTTCGGGCGTTTAGTTCACATCTGGAATTTTTCACCTTTGACAAACGGATTAGTTCGAGCAAGCATAAAATTTGTAGGACGATGAATTAATCGTGTTGGGATTTTTATTGCGATGAAAGTATTTTTCGAGACGCGTAGTATTGAGATCGCGCTGCTATCTTCGCTCGAGGACGAGCTGCGCACCGGTTCTTGCGCAACTGCGCACGGTGCACTAACGCCGGTAATTGGGAAGTCGATCTATCGTCCGATTATCACACAGATTATTTCGAGTTACACTAAAATGTATACGTCGAAGAGTTAATCGGGTTGGGATTGTTATTGCGATGGAAGTATTTTTCCGAGACGCGTAGTATTGAGATCGTGCTCGAGGACGAGCTGCGCACCGGTTCTTGCGCAACTGCGCATGGTGCACTAACGTCGATAACAGGGAAATCGATGTACAGGCCGATTATCATATGGATTATTTCGAATTACACTGAAATTTATACGTCGAAGAGTTAATTGGGTTGGCATTGTTATTGCGATCGAAGTATTTTTCGAGATTCGTAGTATTGAGTGTTCTCTTCGCTCGCAGAGGAGCTGCGCACCGGCTCCTGCGCAACTGCGCATGGTGCACTCACGTCGGTAACTGGGGAATGGATATATCGTCCGATTATCACACGGATTAGTTCGAATTAAGTAAAAATGTATACGTCGAAGAGTTAATCGTGTTGAAACTGTTATTGCGATTAAAGTATTTTCCGAGATTCGTAGTATTAAGTGTTCTCTTCGCTCGGAGAGGAGCTGCGCACCGGCTCCTGCGCAGCTGCGCATGGTGCACTCACGTCGCTAACTGGGAAATCGCTAGATCGTCCGATTATCACACGGATTAGTTCGAATTGCACTAAAATGTATACATCGAAGAGTTAATCGTATTGGCATTTTGATTGCGATGGAAGTATTTTTCCGAGACGTGTAGTATTCAGATCGTGCGAGGACGAGCTGCGTAGCGGCTCTTACGTAACTCCGAATGGTGCATTCGCGTCGGTAACTGGGAAATCGATATAGCCCACTGTAAATAGCACATGCGACAGTGATGTAAAATTAATACTAAAGCATTATAGAGTGTTATACAACAACAAAAAACATTACTTACCGGTGCACCGGTGCTGAATTATTTCTAGGTCAAGAGAGCCACAGGATGGGAAAAATATAGCATGTAAAAGTTTCGTAAACATGACGCAGCATTTACGCCACAAAGTATCCAATTACAGAACGATTACCATCTCTGTTCCGTCATTGTGGGTTTTTATTCATAATTGTATTGTATTTGTAAACGTAGTTCCGGTTGTCGTGCGGAGCCGATCGGCAGCGGATGCAGGATTTTTATGAATTCAGGGAAGTAAAAAAAACATCGAAGTCATTGCAACGTATCAGAATAGTTTGTAATATTCGTATAAATCATAGGAACCCCGACGCAACTATCTCTTAAAACGCGACGATTCCGTCCGGTGGCAAAAGAGCATTGGGAACATTATGTCTCCTTCCCAAAACCGATTAAATACCCCTCGAATCCAACAAAATTTCACCGTTCGTTCGTTAAATATTCTCGTACAAAAATACAACTCTCGCGCCTTAGAAACATTATTATCTCTCTAATTACTCTACGTAACACGAGTGTATAAGACTCTCACGATCAATATGTATTTACATAAAGGCACACTTTCCCTCCGACGCATTAACAACCGGGAGACCTTCAGCTGATTCCTATATGCGTGTCTTCGCTGCGCATATCCCGAAACTCCTGAAACAACGAAATCCAAAAAAAGAGAAAAAAATCATCAATAATAATGACAAACAATGTTACGTAATAAATTGTATCCACACAAATAACAAATGATTGTTGCACAACTTAAAAAACAAAGTAAATTGCTTTAAAATATAAATTCTAATACTTTCAAATAAATTTTAATTTTTTAAATAATTCTTTTTTTTTAATTTTAATACGTTAAAATATTTTTAAAAAAATGAATTTTCATACTATTAATCTTTTTTTTTACAAGTTTAAATACTTTTAAGTAAATTCTTTTTTTAAGTAAAAAATCAAATCCACGTTTCGGTCTCGTATTTTATCTCTCAGAATCTCGGACTCGACCGACCTGTAGCCTGTAGTGGCGTTCCTTTCCGTCGACTTCGCCCGCATTCTCGCTGGGGGCGCTCCTCGTCGTGCCGTCGTTCTCGGGACTGAGGAGTCCGAAGTTCCAGCCTCCCTCTCCGTCGAACCGCAGCAGATATCGATGAAACCTCGCGAGCGAGGAGACCCGATGAGTTATCGTCAGCAGCGTTATGCCCCTCTGTTTCGCGCTCTCGTACATGGCGCCTTCGGCCTCGAGGCTCACGGCGCTGGTGCACTCGTCCAGCAGAGCGTACTGCGGCGCGTGATAGTACAGACGAGTCATCGCGAGCCTTTGCTTCTCGCCACCCGAGAGCGTCGAGTCCCAATCGCCCTGAGCGTCGAGACCGTCGGTTTCGCGCTCGGCGAGACCCCGAAGATCCACCAGATCGAGCAGAGCGAGCAGCTCTTCGTCGGAGCACTCGCCGTTCTTGCAATCGGCCGGATAAGTTATCTGGTCTCTCAGACAACCGACCGTCATGTAGGGCTTCTGCGGTATGTAAAACATCGCGGGTCTTCCGCTCTTCATCGCGTACTTCTCGGCCGGACGCGTGAGCGTTCCGCCGTACACCGGCCACAGGCCCGATATTATTCGAAACAGAGAACTCTTGCCGCATCCATTAGCGCCGGTGATCAACAAATGATCGCCGGGCTTTATCTACAATAAAAAAAAGCGTGATTAATGCAACGGCGCGAGTAATCGAGCTATCGTAAATTCATCATCGTCCGGACACTGAGATAAAGAAAAAGAAAAAAATTGTTGGCTCAAGAAAAAGTTTTGCGATCACATATGTACGATCAAAGGTGTTACTTGTTTGGTAGAAACGAAGCGATTGTTTTGTTAAAGGATTATTTGTATCGATTGTAAAGAGGCTAAATTTTGGAATTACGTTCCGGCTCGTTCGGGCTCACACGATACGAGTCTGCAGAGACTGACAATGTGAGGGATTGTTTTTTTTTATTTTTTTTACATTGAGACTTCAAGTGCTTTTTATACTTGAAGTGTTTTTCGCAATAAGGTTCGTAGCGTTAAGCGTTATCTGGGCTTTAAGAAAAAAGGGTGCAAAGTAAGGTGCACATGAGTTCCTTATTTATTACAATGTTGCGCATAGTTTTCTCCATGAGAAACTTCGTTGATCGATTTTGGCTTCCCGGTAGAGGAAGCTATGCGCAAAATTGTCATAAATGAGGAAGTCATGTGCAAATTACTGCGCGGCCTTTTTTCGTAACAAAATGTTCACATTGCATAAAATTTAAACGGTCAAGATCTAACGCAAACTTTATTGTAAAGAAATCGCTAACTAAAATTTCTGTAATTTGTCGTTTTGAGGCTATTTTTCATCTATTCTGCACGCTTACTTCATTAAAAAAAAAAAAATCCCTAACAAAATTTAATAAAAAAACACGACGAAAAACGACGAAGGCGGCCGAACGTCCTCCTCGTTTTGTCGAAAGATATTAAAAAAAAAAAAATACGAAAAGGGAGGAAGCCATTCTTCTTTTTTTTGTAAAATAAAAAAAAAATTCTCGTTAAAAAATATACTGAATGAAAAGTTTAGACAGATAATCACATATTAATAAAAATAAGATGTCATGCTACTCATCGAATATCCGTAATGCGAGTGTCTACTCAAAAAGCACTTGTACTTGGTACTTGAAATCTTAAAAAAGAACTTGATGTACTCAAAAGAATTTGAGTAGTTCAAGTACCCGGTACTTCAAGTACTGCCGAGCTCTGTTGCTGTTTGCTAAATTTGCAACGGAAATTGTCCGACACAATGGATTTGAAATTTGTCGATTATACCAAACATTTTTTTTCCACCAACCAAATAACATCATTGAACTCTTGGTTAAGGTAGTCCTTGCGGACAGCCTGAGCCCACGTGAGTTCAGAGCGAATTGAGAGTGGAATTGCGAATACTTCGCGATGAGATAAAAATCTAAAAAAAATCAACCATATGGAAGGTACTGAAAAGATTGATTTTGCATAATAATAATTCCAAAATGTTATTAACAAATGAATGAAAAAAAAAATTGTTCAACAAATCTTCCGGCAACTTAACTTTTTGTTCATATAAAAACAATAAGTTAATCTTTTTGAATACGTATGAATTTTTTCAGAATTTTGTCTAATTTTTGAAAATTGCGTTTTTAGTTAATAAAAAAACGTGATTTTCAAAAATTAGATAAAATTCTGAAAAAATTCATACGTATTCAAAAAGATTAACAAATTGTTTTTATATGAACAAAAAGTTAAGTTGCCGGGGAATTTGTTGAACAATTTTTTTTTTTTATCATTTGTTAATAATATTTTGGAGTTATTATTATGTAAAATCAATCTTTTCAGCACCTTCCATATGCTTGATTTTTTTCGAATTGTTATCCCATCGAGAAGGGTTCGCAATTATCTCTCAATTCTCTCTGAACTCATGTGGGCTCAGGCTGTCCGCTAGGACTACCTTAATCCAACAATTTCATTCTCTCAGTGTATGGCACAGGGAGCGTCATACTCACGTCGAGCGTCAGGCTCGCCACTATAACTTCGCAATTCGGAGTGACAATCGGGACGTCGCTCAGGCTGATGCTACCGTCGAGGCTCTCCCGAACGATACCTTTTATGATCGGCACACCGTCACGGAACTCCAGCACGCTTTCGCGAGAGTTCGGTATCGCCCCGTTCGTACCGCGCGACTGATGATGACTCGCCACAACGGTCCTCCTGTACTTGCATAGAGCGGCGTCTTTGAAGACGTCGAGCATTTCACTTACGCGATTAGCGTAACCGGCCAGAGCGACAAGTTCCTGGGGACAACGGCAAAGAGTTATTTTTTATTTCCCCTTTCTTTAAAAGTCCTATCCGTTTGTGCTTCGTTGCGAAATTCATACTTTGTAAGACGACATCAATCTCTCGACCGCGTCGGCTCCGGAGCTCAGGAGATTCTTCGACGTCGTCAGATATCCCGTGCGTTCGCTCACCGCGCCTGAAACATCAATATTTTTTAATTTTTTGCACAAACTATTGACACGATGGCCGTTTTGTCCCCAGAAAAAAATTTCCTGACTTTTCCCTGACCAATTAAAAAATTTTCCTCACCAAATTTCTAAGGACCTCTGTTAAAAATAATGATGCAAATGACAATACCTAATTATTGTATTCTTGTTTAATTTCCTCAATTTTTTGGTCAACGCTTCCTTTTGTGTACTTTTTATTTATTCATAGAAGGTTCGGCGACAATTTACTTTTTCCCTAGGCAATTTTGAAATTTCCTGACTTTTCCCTGATTCCCTGACAAAGTTTTTTTTTTCCCCTGACTTTTCCCGGTTTTCCCTGACCCGCGGCCACAATGTGGTGGATCGAGCATGCGGTCAGTGCGCGAACGTCGCACGTACCGTCACCGTCGTTGCTCCTCGACGAACCCGACGAAATAGTTTCGGCGTTGCTGTAGAGCAGCGGCATTGCGATAACGAGAAGTCCCGTGCCCGACCAGACGTACTTCATGAGGAACTGCTCCAGCATGACGTACCAAAGCTTGAGGGCGAGTACTTTGCGCAAGTGTACGACGAGCGATCTGTAAGCAGTGGTGAGGTAACGGTGCTCGGCCTTATGACCACCGTAGAACGCTATCTCCTCGGCGTGCGCGCTTATGCGCGCGTGAGCCTCTCGCAAATGACCCCGACGCGATGCCTCTTCCGCAACCAGCAGACCAAAGCGGGGCGACGTGAGACGCAATACTTGACCCGTTATCGCGATCACGGCCACGGCGAGCATGGGACCTGAAAGTATAAATGCAAAAAGAATTAAAGGAAAAGAAAATTGCAACGTGCCTGAAAGGTTCGTGTTTCACGATAGCGTCTCGAAACAGGTAGAAATTTTATATTTTTCATTATTCGTGGTGGCCGTTTTTCCACGGAAAAAAAATCCCTGACCTTTCACTGACCAATAAACAATTTTCCCTGAGCAAACGTCTGACGACTTCTATTTTTAAAAAATTAATTATGCAAATGAAAATGCCTAATTATTGTATTAATATTTAATTACATATTTTTGTTAAATGTACCCAATTTTGCTTCCTCATAGAGGAAGCTTTGTTTTCGTAAAAAAAAAAAAAAATTGAGATTTTAATGTCAGAATACTTAAAATAGTCTAAAACGTCGAGAAATATTATTTTTAGCTGGCGTCCGGATGTATGTGTGTGTGTATGTGACAGAGTTGCATCGTTTAAAATGACTATAACTCGGAAATGGCTTGAGACAGCGAGTTGAAATTTGGTACACTAGTAGAGCGATCACGTCGCTTCGTTCAGTGCTATTTTCGTGAACATTGAGGCCCAAATAGAGATTTTATGCGATTTTCAATTTTTTGGAAATTCTCTGTGGTAGCTCTAACTTGCGTAAATTTGGAGCAATCGTCCTAAAACTACACATAAATATACTATTTTGATCGAAGACCTTTGGTATTGAATTTGGTCAAAATCCATCAAAGTGGTAAGATTATATGGGATTTTGAGTTTTTTGAGTTTTTTGAAAAATGACTAAAAATGGTTTAATTTGAGTAAACTTGGAGGTATCGATTTTAAATTTAAAACGGGAATGGACTAATACTGTACAATGTTTGGTATTAAATTTGGCGAAAATTGTTCTAATCGTTTAAGTTTTATGAGATTTTGAATTTTTTTGTTTTTTTTTTGACAAAGTTGTATTTTTTGTCCGACACGAGTTTATGTATCAAGTGTCGCCCTAGGAGTAAAATAATTTGGAGACTCGTCATCGGTGAGGGAAAAATACATTAGACGTGTGGCCACAAAACGGTGAATATTGGATAATTGACTTAATAATAAAAAAAATATTTTTCCAAAATCCTGTATTTTCGTTAATTGAAGTAGGTGCACGGATCTAACAAAACGAAGACATCGGTCTATTTTTTCGCGCTGAACCTCAATCAGCCAGTCGTTTTGCATAAAAGGCAAAAACAACGTTGACGTTAAAACAAGTTGGAAATTAAATTTTTCATATCGCTTCCTCATAAAAGTTGAAAATTGAAATTTTCATATGGCTTCCTCATATAAGTTGCAAATTGAAATTTTCATGTGGCTTTCTCATAAAAACTGCAAATTGAAATTTTCATGTGACTTTCTCATAAAAGCTGTAAATTGAAATTTTCATATGGCCTTCTCATAATGTTCCTTTATTTGCGAGGCTTCCTCTACGAGGAAGCCAACAATACAGAAAATGCTTCTTCATAGAAGATGCTTCGCAAATAAAGGAACATTATGAGAAGGTCATATGAAAATTTAAATTTGCAGCTTTTATGAGAAAGCCACATGAAAATTTAAATTTGCAGCTTTTATGAGAAAGCCACATGAAAATTTCAATTTGCAACTTATATGAGGAAGCCATATGAAAATTTCAATTTTCAACTTTTTTTCTTTTTTAAGGTTCCCTTTATGTACTTCTTATTTATTTATAGAAGGTTCGCCGACAATTCACTTTTTCCCTGACCAATTCTGAAATTCCCTTACTTTTTCCTGGTTCCCCGACCAAGATTTTTTTCCCTGACTTTTCCCGGTTTTCCCTGACCGCGCCCACCATGTTATTGCATGTTTATTCGTGGAGTAATTGTTCAGGGTCGTACGACCAAGTAGGCACCAGCTAAAGTGGGCCGAAGACGTACCGTGTGTTCCTTAGTTCACCCGTTTCTGCCGCTGGCTACATTCGAGATCAATTCAAAATACATTTGATACTTATCATACACATTCATTTATCCACTTTGCTTTTTTTTCTCTCAATTCACCCGTTTCTTTCACTGACTGCGTTCGATATATATTCCAGAGAAAAATTTCAAAATTTTGTTGATGTTCCTTCCGGTTTGAATATTTGACTTTTTACCGGAAGTGACGCCATACCGGAAATACGTCACTTTCGGTGTGAAAATTTCATTTCTCGAACCGGAAGAATGAAATATTCAAACCTTATGTGACATATTTCCGGTGTGACGTCACTTCCGGTTGAAAACAGATTTTCAAACCGAAAGTGATGTTTTCCCGTATGAGGTCACTTCCGGTCGAAAAGGTGAATTTTCAAACCGGAAGTGATGTTTTCCTGTGTGACGGCACTTCCTGTTGAAAAATGGAATTTCCGCGCCGGAAGTGACGATTTCCCGTACGGGTTCACTTCCGTTTAAAAAAATGGAATTTTCACACCGGAAACGGCAGCGTTTTTCACACCAATAACTTTGTCCCGCATGATGTCACTTCCGGTCAAAAAAATAAGATTTTCAAACCGGATGGCTTGCCGCAGGCCGTCACTTCCGATTGAAAACGAGATTTTCAAACCGGAAGTGACGAGAATTAATTTTTCTCTGAAACGTATCTCAAATGCAGCCGGTGACAGATAACGCTCGTCTCTTCGTCCTACGAGCAGTCGGGAGTTAAAAAAAGTATGAATTATGGAACGTGTGTTATACGTCTCAAATGTATCTGAAATTCATCACGAATGTAGCCAGCGGCAGAGACGAATTAATTGAAGAACACTCGTTGAGCGCTCTAGCAACAACGAACCTCAGCCGCGTGCGAAGCACGTGTAATATAGGTGACGGGTAAACAATTTTTCTTTTTGCTTCCTGGAAGCTTTGGTTTCGCGGAAAAAGTTTTTTGCAATTCGAGATTTCACTGTCAAAGTCCTTGAAATAGTCGTCTGCCACGTGCACGACGGTGAAAAATCAGGAAGCAATGTTAACGTCACATTTGCATTAAAAAAAAAATCTAATTCGATATTAAAAATGCAAATTCATAGCAAATGCATGCAAATCATTGTGTCCAATCAATTATAACGATTTAATTACACCAGATCGTATCCGGGTCTCTGATTATATATTCCCAATAACGTTTTCATAATTGGAGAGACGAAAGTGCAGACCAATTTGCGCATTGCCTTCTCATTTTTTTTTTTAACCGTTTTACGCATAGTTTTCCGCATGAGAAAGTTCGACGACTGAACAAGGGAAAGTGACTTCGCTTGTGTACCAAATTTTAACTCGCCAGCTCGAACGCCTCGCGAGTTGCGATCTTGAAAAATCCGAACATAAACGCGCACGTCCACACGCCAGCCCGGAACACTTGCTTCGACTTGTTTGAAGACTCTGACGCTGAAATGCCGAGTTTTTTTTTAACCGTTTTTCGCATAATTATCTGCATGAGAAAGTTCGACGACCGAACGAGCGAAAGTGACTTTGCTTGTGTACCAAATTTCAACTCGCTAGCCCGAACCGTTCACGAGTTGTGAGCCTGAAAGATCGAACATAAACGCGACCGTCCAGACGCCAGCTGTGAACACTTGCTTGGACTCTGACGCTAGAGTCTCGAAATTTTTTTACCTCAATAACAAAGACAAATTTAGTGAGAAAAAAAAGAAATTCGACCCATTGTCGACCGCACCGTCAAGGGCCGAGTGTGCATTCGAAATATAAGAGACACGACCTCGTGCACTCTCAGTAGATAAACATTTTTTCTTGTGACCAGAAACCGTTTATCTCTGAGCCGTCGGCCTATGACGTAACGAAATACATCGCGCCGTTTCCGAGTACAAAAAATGCGTCAGCGGACATAAAACGTAAATACCACGATAATTGCTCAACGATAATATATTTTTTTTTCTCTCAATTTCTTCGTACCTCGTATAGCTCTGGCTCCCCCCATACTGGATGAGAACGATACGAGAGCTATTCCCACTAGAGCGCAGTCCAGCAACGGTTTGGTCAGGCTCGAGTACAGATGAGCAACGGAACTGGCCAATTCCGACAGATCGTCGGTCAGTCTTTGTTCGGCGCCGCCCAATCGAGTGTCGAGCGCTGACACTCTGTAGTAAGTCTGTTGACTCAGATACATCTTATACGCGTATTTAACTAGTCTCTCCCTAAAAAAATTAAAAGTAAACAAGAAAAAACATAACAACAAACAACAAATTAAAATAACAACGGAAAAAAAATAATACAGTAGAACCTCGATTTTCCGAGCAACGATTATGCGGTTCCGATTTATCCGAACCGCCGTCGGGTCGGATAAAGTTTCTACTACCTATCCGAACTGTTGCGCGAAATTCTCGTGTCTTTACATTGTTGCGCGCTACAAACAACAAGCCCATTCTAGCAATTCAAGCACGCCCGAACTCTCGTAAGGTCGCACAGCGTTACGGCGAATGCGCGTCAGTTGTACGCGCAGTATTTATTACAAGCGCAATGAAAAGGAGCATTAATGGCGCAACATTTGCGACATGTGCGGCACATGTCGCAACTACTGCGCCAACTGGTACTTTTCGTGGCGCTTGTCTATCTGAGGAGTTTCTCAGATCGAGCAAATGGATACACACGTAGTTGGACCTCTAAGGGTGAAGAAAATGGTCGTATTAGTGGCCGCTTGAGGGGTTGCTGGAGCTTCCTGTTTTACCGACGAAAACAGGCGGTTTCTTAGTTTTCACTATTCGTCGTTACTATGCGACGCGTATGCTTTAAATCTTACAGGGATGTATTAATAACATAAACGATTCGGCGTGCACACGAATTTCGGCCGAAATCTTCCGAAAAATAAAGAAAATCGAAAACCAACATGGCCGCTGAAATGTCTGCAGCATCCGTTTTGTTGGATATAAAAAATTCTAGATCTTGCATACGTCAAAAGAGCGTCGATGCCGATTCTGTGAAATTCTCTGAATATTCCAAAACCGGGCACGATGCAGAGCCGCTTTTGCGTCAATCGTGACACTACGTTCATGCACTTTCGCAAACTACAATACTCGGTTTTCTCAATTCCTTGTAAATTTGTAATCAAAAATCGACTGCACACCGAAGCATTTTTGTCAATATCATAATCCTGCATGATTTTTCTGCATATGTGTAGCATCCGAAATAGACATGTGACGGCACGGGATCTACTCGGTGCTAGCACGGGAACGTACGTCGTGCCGGCACAATGCAGTCATGTACGTCCGCATGTGACGATATTGTGACGGCACGGCATTTTTATACCAAAAGCTGCTTGCACAGTTCGAGCTTGGCGTGCAGCTCCACCATCTTGACGTGAAGCTCCACAGTGAGCTGAAACTGTGCAAGCAGGTTTTCGTATCAAAACGCCGTGCAGTCACAATATCGTCACATGCGGACGTACTTGACGCCATTGTGCCGGCACGGCGTGACGAACGCACGGCACGTTTTTCTATCTGGGATATTAACAATGCTAAAGCGACACTGAAAAATTGTCTTGGTAAAACAGGTAAAAGAGGTTAAAAAAGGAAAAAAAACAGCTCCGGCATCTCCTTAAGGATTGTGTCCGAAACAACACAAAATATATATATAACCATGAATATGCGACATCGATCCCCTCGGGAAGTTTAGTTTATTGGCTAACCAAATCCATGCAAATTATGTATTGTTATTCAAAGGATATGAATATAAGTGTGAATAGATGTCGTTGTTCCTATTAGTGTCACTCTCGATACAGAAATGCACTCATTAGTGGCCACTCGATGTGCCTATCAGTGCTCACCGACATTTACATAACCACGAATATTTCTGGTAATCGAAATAGATTCCATCGGGAAGATTAATTCATTGGCTAACCGAAAACAATGAATACACTAATGAATATGTTTTTTGCCTTTCAGTGGCCACCGATGTACCTGTTAGAAGCTACCTTTCATGCGTCGATTCACAATTTTCAACAATTAAAAAGCATACGGCGTTTTCATTGAGATAGTAATAATATAAGTTAAATAGTAATCAAAGTTAAGAATTCGTGAAGAACATTCTGCGTATTGAAAACTGCCCCTGGCGCAGATAAGAATTGCCATTACCCGTAAGGTAATTAAACCTGCCGCAAATAGGAGCATTTACCTTAAGCATGAATGTACTTACGCTTGAAAAAAAGATTAGAAATTCGAGGCGTCTTCAAACGTACACCGTTCAAACGTACACAGGTTCACCGTAACACAACTGAATCTCACATTTCACGAAATGGCACACGACGTTCAAGCTTACACGACGAATTCGTAACAAACGATTTTCTAACATCTTACAAACCGTACACCGCAAATTTACAACAATTCAAAAAGCTTTTACATTTTAAATGAACACATTCAGAATTGAACAACATTATTTTTTAACAATCGCGAAATGTAACTTCAAAAGCTTACACGTGAAATTTATAACAGACGTTGAATCTTACACCCGTGCAATCTTACACGGGTTAACAGGGAAGGGGGCGGATCGAAAACGCTGCTGATGAGAACCACTGCTATTATGCAGGTTAAATGGACTTCACAGCAGGCAATGTTCGTACGGTTACCCCGTGAAGTCCATTTAACCCTCATAGTAGCAGTGGTTCTCATCAGCGCCAGTCTCGAGCCGCCCCCTTCCCTGTTAACCCGTGTAAGATTGCACGGGTGTAAGATTCAACGTCTGTTATAAATGTCACGTGTTAGCTTTTGAAGTTGTTACATTTCGCGATTGTTAAAAAATAATGTTGTTAAATTCTGAATGTGTTCATTTGAAATGTGAAAGCTTTTTGAAGTGTTGTAAATTTGCGGTGTACACGGTTTGTAAGATGTTAGAAAATCGTTTGTTACGAATTCGTCGTGTAAGCTTGAACGCCGTGTGCCATTTCGTGAAGTGTGAGATTCAGTTGTGTTACAGTGAACCTGCGTACGTTTGAACGGTGTACGTTTGAAGGCGCCTCAGAAATTCTCTCGAAACTCGATAATGGAAATACCAGCACATCGTTACGATGTTGGCAAATCAACGATCCCTGACACTAAGAAAAATCGTGCAACATTCGTGCGCCGAACGAAAATTGTGAATTACGCGATGAAGTTACCGTTAAACATGATAAAAATACATACATCACGTTATTCCTCACATACATATAATAATGATTGGAAATATATGCGTGCTCTAATTTTTGTCTACATGTATCGCGTTACATCGCTCAACACAGCTTCACAGTTCTGTTATCCGAATTTTCGTTAATCCGAACGAGCTCCCCTCCCAATTGATTCGGATAATCGAGGTTCAATCGTAACAAAATCGATTTAAAAAAAGCTTCGACAAATATTTACCTAAAACTAAGCGCGAGACGTCCCTCGAGATACCTAATAGCCGAATTGACAAAGGTCGCCGGCAGAGCGATAGCGAACCATCTGGCAAGCATGTGGAAGAAGCCTCGTACGTCCTTGAGGACTATTCGTTTGACGATTTGGCCCTCCAGGGCCGCTACGTAAACGGATATAAAAGTTCGCGCTAGTAGCGTGAAAGCTGCGCATGTGAGCAGTCCGGCCTCGCGCGTGCGCCATCCAGGAACCATTATCTTCAGTAATGTAATAAGCTGTTTGACGAAAGCTTTGTCGAGACCGAGATTCAGTCCGACGTTGCCGCCGGTCCGAAGCTTCGCAGCGAGGATATTTGCGTCCGTCGATGAATCACATTTCAGCGATTCACCGAGCGATGCTTTCTCCCTTTCCTTCCGCGTCGTTTCATCGTCGTCGTTACTGTCGTTCTCGTTCGCCTCGTCAAGACCGGACGACACTCTCGCGCATTTCGACGCACAATTCGCTCGACGCTTCACACTGGCGACGATGTGCGGATAACCGAGCTTCAGAAGATACAAAGCCGTAACGACGCCCACGACGCCCCGAGTCAGCTGTTCCTGTCTTATACCGTACTTCGCCGAGGTCTTGTCTACGATCTTCGAGAACACCGACATTCCGACGCCTTGGCACTTATCATCGGTGAATCCACACCAGCTCGAACGTTTCCCTTTGTGTTATAATAAAAATATTCTCGATTTTTTTTTGTGTTTTTTATTTCTCCGCCTCGTTAATTATATTTTTTTTCTCTCAATGAATTATTTTAAATATTATTATCGGTGAATTGGCATGAGCTCGAACGTTTCGTTCGAACGATCGAACTTTGTATTATATAAAAATATTTTCCTCGATTTTTTTGTGATTTTTATTTCTCCGTCTCGTTATTCTTTTTTTTATCAATTAATTTAACAAAAATATTATCAACGGTGAATCCACACCAGCGCGAACGTTTTCCTTTATATCATAAAAAAAGATTTTCCGCCTCTTTATTCTTAACTTTTTGTTCTCCGAATTAATTTTTTCAATGTTAATTATCTCGTGTTTTATGTGTCGACCGCTCTCGTGACTCGCATGTCCCTCGAGCCCGCGGAGCGAGTCGGCGAACGGTGCGTTTTTTTTGGTGTTTGTTTAGCCGTGGCTCTCGTTCGATCTCGTTCGTAATGAGGGACGAGGAGAACTAAAGAAAAATACACGCACGTCGCGGTACGTCACGATCAAACAGTGCTGCGACACTCGAGCACCGGCCTCCAGCTGGTAACTGATCGCTCGTCTGGCTGAGCGAGTAGCGATAGGAAACACACTCCATCCTCTCTCTCGTGAGCCACGAGCCGCCGCCGCCGCCGCAGCAGCAGAGCAGCGCGAGCCCGGGAGCTCGTTCTCTCGACCGAGTCGCGCAACTGGTTGCTGCTCATGGGGCTTGGACTTGGACCCGCGAGCATTGTCGTCCACGTTATTCTACTTTTTTTTTTCTTTTGCTCTCTTGGGATCGTATCTTTATAACTCTCTTCGTCAGAGTCATAAACTTACTTGTGTTCACACACCAAGGCAAAGGCGAACACCAAGCGAACACCACGGCAAACACCAAGACGAACACCACGGCGAACACAAAGACGAACACAAAGACGAACACAAAGACGAACACAAAGACGAACACAAAGACGAACACAAAGACGAACACAAAAACGAACACAAAAACGAACACAAAGAAGAACACAAACACAAACCCAACACCAACACCAACACCAACACCAACACCAACACCAACACCAACACCAACACCAACACCAACACCAACACCAACACCAACACCAACACCAACACCAACACCAACACCAACACCAACACCAACACCAACACCAACACCAACACCAACACCAACACCAACACCAACACCAACACCAACACCAACACCAACACCAACATACCCAGATAGAAAAACGCGCCGTGCATTCGCCACGCTGTGCCGTCACAATATCGTCATGAGCGTCCGCACGTGACGGTATTGTGACGGCACGGCGTTTTGATACCAGAATCTACCTGCACAGTTCCAGCTCACTGTGAAGCTTCGCGTCAATATTGTGGGGCTCCACGGCAAGCTGGAACTGTGCAAGCAGCTTTTGGTGCAAAAATGCCGTGCCGTCGCAATATCGTCACATAGGAACGTACATGTCTGTATTGTGCCAGCACAACGTGCATTCCAGTGCTAGCACCGAGTAGATCCCGTGCCGTCAGTTAAAAAAACGGTAAAGATATCCTTGGGACTGGCTTCGGACGTCACCCAGTGCGACTTGTGAAGATTGCTAAAGCCTGGACCGACAGTTTTTGAGGTGGGTTCCGAACCAACGGGGAAATGCAGAAATACACATGGACATTTTTTTCAATTGGCGTGGGGTGGGAATCGAACCCGGACCTAGTGCGTGTCAGGCAAAGACCGAATCCCTACCACCCACTGCTCCCCTCGTGCCGTCAGTTGTCTGTTAGGGCGCGGACACGGACACGCGCGCAAGCACACGCGCACGCTCGCACACGCACACACACTTCCTGTCCGTTCTCTTATCCTCGGTGAACTCTCGGCGAGTCAGAAATAATAGCGCGTGCATTCACGAGCGGTGCCGAAGCCGTGGCCGGAGGATGCAATGATGCGTGAGAGTGATCTTTGCGGTACACGCAAATAATCGGCTTCCTGTCCAACGACAATCGTCAGTCAATCTTACACTGGTATAAACAATAATACGTGGTATGACAATTGCTATGCACAGCAGTCGATGTTCCAGCCTTCTCCGATTGTAGATCAGACGAAATTTTAACTGTTACAATAACAGTGAAAATTTTGATACGATTTCTCGCGAGAATATATATGCATGTACAAACGAATGGATTGATCCAATGCAATGAAATAATGTGCAGGAAATGGCCTATAAGTAAAGACGCTTTTTGTGGCATCCGCCGAGCCTTGACCAAGACACGGCACTATAATTACGCGAAAAAAAATTTGTGTATTTTCATGCCAATGACTAGGTTTTTTTTAACGAAACACTACCATCCCAGATAGAAAAACATGCCGTGCGTTCGTCACGCCGTGCCGGCACAATGCCGTCAGGTACGTCCGCATGTGACGATATTGTGACGGCACGGCGTTTTGATACCAAAACCTGCTTGCACAGTTCCAGCTCACTGTGGAGCTTCACGTCAAGATGGTGGAGCTTCACGTCAAGATGGTGGAGCTCCACGCCAAGCTGGAACTGTGCAAGCAGCTTTTGGTATAAAAATGCCGTGCCGTCACAATATCGTCACATGCGGACGTACAGGTCTGCATTGTGCCGGTACGACGTACGTTCCCGTGCTAGCACCGAGTAGATCCCGTGCCGTCACATGTCTATTTGGGATGTGATAACGTGAAACCTTTGGATCGATGAGTGTTGAGAAGTGGACATTGAATTGGGTTGTTGACGACGCTTTTGCATAAACCAATCTAATACATTATTTTTTATTTTTTTCTCAAAAGAAGAGAACACGTAATAAAATATTTTGACTGGTTTTCGCCACGCGCTGGAAAGTGCTGATTCCATACTTTCGCACGACGATCTTTGCGTTTCGTACAAATACTATTCATATGCATCGTTCGAATCACTGTCGAACGATCGAAGCAGGCGAGCTCTCGTGTCCGTTCGAGATACACTAAAACGGAAACACAGACAGACGCATAGAGTTGTGACGCGGCATAATAGCGCAGCAGGGAAAGTGGTCCCCATTTGGTACTGCTCCTCAACACCATTTCACATTTTGCGCGCAGAGAGATCGACGTCGAGGGAGAGCGAGCGCGAGAGAGAAAGTAAAAGTTGCTCATCCACGCGTATACAGACACTATGCGTTCTTTATAATCTTCGGCTCACTTTCTTCCGACCCTGTGCGTTTTCTTTTTATGTATATTCTCTCTTTTTCTTTCTCCATGACGTGCACGCTTTTATGCACGGTGTTGTAAAACAATTTATACCTCGAGCACAATTTCAATCGTGAGACCGACGAAGTTTCCAATAAGGTAACAGTACCAATGCTCGGCCACGTCCCAGTCGGACACTCCTATGCAGATTTGATTTATATCGAATTTAAGTATTAGAAATCCAATTTGACACTTGTAATCGTATCTACAAACGTTATTTGATGCACAGAAAAAAAGTTATGCAAGATTTAAGCCTAACCTATTTTGCAATGTTGTCCCTGATAGACAAGCGGCACGAAAAGTAGCAGTTGGCGCAATAATTGCGACATGTGCCGCACATGTCGCAAATATCACGCCAATATTGCTACTTTTCATTGCGCTTGTCTATCAGGGGTATTTTGTTACGAGCGTTACTACATGCGCGACTCAACAATCGGACAGCTCGAAGAAGTTAGGTTAGCCAGCGTTCTACGTAGCTTATCTTCAGTATTGTTTCGCGTGAACAAAATTTTTTCCGTTGATTTAATTAATAAATGGCAAAGAAATTCTTTAAGTTAATATGAATTAGCTGAGTTTGTCCGAAACATTGGGACATACAGCATCTGAATATAGGAACGTTCCGAAAAACGGTTACATTTGGATTTTCTTGTTATTTTCTTCCATAATCAAAAAAATATTTAGTTTTTTGTAATTAATCGATGTGTTTTGGAAACTAGAAATTATCAGCTTGACATTGGTTTCAGTTATTTTCACAGAAAATTTGTTGTTGACCAATTAACAATTGCCGTTTCGCTGTTAACAATCCCAATGTTTCGGACAATCAATTTCTTTGCCATTTATCGATTAAATCAATGAAAAAATAATATTTACGCGAAGCAATACTGAAGACAAGCTACGTGGAACGCTGGCTAACCAAACTTCTTCGAACTGTCCGATTATCGGGTCGCGTATGTAGTAATGTTTGTACCAATCTCCTGTCCTTCAATAAAATGCAACAATGGACAATAATTTGGGCTCAAACCGTGTATAACTTTTTCTGTGCATCAAACCGTGTCTGCAGATGCGATTACAGATGTCAACTTCGATTTCTAATACCTAAATTCGGAATAAATCGAATCGGCAGAGGAGTGTCCAACGACCGGGACGTGGCCGAGTATTGGTAACGCTACCTTACTCGTCCATACTGTTATTCCGAAAGAGAATTTGCATCCCGTCCAGTTGTCGTACATGCGAGCGCTGTATACTTACCCGGTTGAATCGCGAACGTTTCATGCACGTGCGTGGACGAGAAGAAGCGACTCCCAGGATCTCTCGGAACAGTTGCAGCGCGCAACCGCTCATTTCAGTGCAGGAAATAAAAATAAACATCAGGAAGTCGGCAGTCATCGGAGACACGCGAGCGAAACCCGGCCGGCGGGGCTGCGTTCAGAAATCATACCCGGGTAACGAGCTTCTCTCTCTGACATTCGTACCCGCGCAGCACTCTCTCTCTTTCTATGTTATCCGAGATAAGTTTCTGAAGGCGCCGCGGCAGTGGAATCGCGACATGCGCGCCAACGGCGATTGGCGCAACTAGAGCGACCCGCACTCTCCGCCGTGCCTAGGAAAGTTACAGGCTAGGATCACGGGAATCAGCATATTTCGTTATCTCTTTTTTTGTTATTCTTCCACACTAGATTTATCTGGGGATAGCGATCGAAGCCTGAGCATTCGCTCCAAGTCAGACACATCAATAACCTGCGTAGATTCTGTTTGTGTTTTTTTTTTTTCTCGGCAATCATCAATCTTTTCTTACAATCGTTAATCCAATGAGAGGCGATTATTCACTCGGTTATCATCGGTGTCAGGCGCGCTATCTCGAAAGGTTAACCTCACGACCGCTGCATATATCGGAGAAGCAGCGAATCGAACGATTAAAGGTGCGACCGACGTCCCCGAAATGATAGACCGATTCTCAGTTAATATTAATTTCATATACAAACTCAATCGGTATTACTTTGGGCGTCGACGACGCATAATATTCTAGGCGATTATTCGTCGTTCGACGCTCAGTTATCGATCTCTCCGCGTCCCGCACGACACAACGCGTACAGTTTATTTACTTATTTATTTATTTTTTTCATGGAACGAGGTCGTTTCGCTCTGGTATTTCCGTGGCTCATCGATCCCGCGCTTATCGTACACACAAGCAAACATCCCGATAAAAATCTCGGGCCTGGAGGACCGGCTGAATAAAACTCCGTGTTATTTTTTTCTCTCACGAAGCTGCGCATGCGCAAGTACAGATAATTGCCGATGACTCGTTAGGAGTCGCACATTTTACTCGGGATTCTCGTTATATGAGAATGAGAATCGTCTCATTCTCGGATTATGCATGCGCTACAGTTTCTGTTTTTTTTTTATCTACAATAAATTCTCCATCGATCTCTGTACAGTGTGGAGCAAAAAAAAAACTCCAGCCCGCGGAGTACTCGACGATACGTATGATAAATCAAGGGATAATCGTTTTTCACGGCTCTTTTACATACAACTACTACGTAATTTTTCGTAATTAATACTGCATAATTTTAATTATCGTAAAAAAAAATTTATAATGGCTCGTTACGAGTCGCACATTTTTCTCGGGATAATCGACACTCATTCTCGGACTATATGCATACATACGCTATACTTTTTTTATCTACAATATATCTCCATCGATTTCTGTACAGTGTGGAGCAAAAAACACTCCAGCCCGCGGAGTACTTGACGATACGTACGATAAATAGAGGGAAAATCATTTTTTCACGCCTCTTGTGTATCGACACAGCCGCTGCGTAATCTTTCGTAATTTATATTGCGCAATTCGTCGTGCGGCAACGATCGCAATATCCATGCGGAATTGTTAAATAATTCAGGATGCGTTATCGCGAATCGAGAGAGAAAAGTTTTTTTTTTTCTTTTTTTTTTGTCACCCGAGTGTCGCACACGTGTTGCTCGGATGTCGATCACGGTCTCCCGCTTTTAAGGATGCTTCACACGAACATTCACAGTTAAAAGTGATATTCAGTGAGAATTTGAACAGTTCCTATCGGTACAAAAATCTGAAAAAATCAACTATATTAAAGGTGCAAAGAATATTGATTTTGCGAAATAGGGGAGACCGGGGCAAAATGGCACAGCGGGGCAAAACGGGACTGTGAGAGCAAATCTCAATTCTCCAATAATTTTTGGATGCCCAATTTTGTCCTAACGATACATCCGGATTTTTAAACCCGTTTTGCCCCACGTATCACCATCGCCACCATTTCAAAGTTATTGGAGAATTGCGTTTTGTCTCATTATCCCGTTTTGCCCCGGTGTGCCATTTTGCCCCGCTCGCCCCTAATAATGCCAAAAAGTTATTAACAAATTGCTAAGAAAAATGTTGAACAAATAATCAGTTAACCGTTTTTTCTCGTTTTATATTAAACAATGATTTTTTAGATGCCACATGAATTTTTTTTGAATGTTTTGACACTTTTCAATATTTCGTATTTCGAATTTTTTTTTAAGGCCATAACCACGGAACTGTCGGCGCAATCGCCCCGAAACTTTTCGTGTGCACTGTGGAATCGTGATACGGAAACGTATTCGAAATTCGCGCCTTTACAACGATATTTCAAATATTCGAAAAAAAATTTTGAAGTGTCAGGAAATTCTGATAAAATTCGTATGAAATTAAAAAAATCAAGGAACTCATTTAAAATAAGAAAATTAAAGGGTTTCTGATTTTTTTTTAAACAATTTATTTTAAAAATAATTTGTTCATAACTTTTTGGCATTGTTATTATGCAAAACGAAAGATCTTGACACTATTAATACGGCTGATTTTTTCCGACATTTGGAATATCGCGAGGTACTGAAATTTTGATCGAATGAAACTTTCGGTTAGGAATGCATGTGTGATGTCTCCTTAAATGATTGCCCGAAGTCCAAGGCTTTTAGGGAAACTCTGGCACGAGCATCAACTTTATCCTCTTCATCCGCTATAGAACAATCGTCGATCTATCATCGAATCGGTGAAGACGTTTCGAGAGAGATGTCGCACTCCCCGGTGCGCCATATCGTCATCTTTAGCGCAACCAGTTTTCCGAACCCGTTTGATACAGTCGATCGGACGGAGTCGACTTGCGGGAAAAAAAAAAAAAAAAAAAAAAAAAACCGAACCGGAGCGAATCGACGATGGCGTCGACCTGCCGTAACTATCCCTCTCTTTCTCTCTCGACCCTCTGCAGCAATGCTTTCTCTTTACTGCCGAAACGGTTCACCGATGTACGGAAAAGTCCTGCACGTGGATCGCTCCGAGCTCGCGAAATTTCTCTTATATTTTTATTATTATTATTTTTTTTTTCGTAAGAAAATAGGACAGCTTCGTCGCGACCGATCGAGTTCACGATTCGCGAACTTCTCTCGCAGATCGCGGACATCCGTTAACACGATGACTGAGCCTATGAAAACGCACATAAAAATTGGACGACATATATACGTCGTATGTACTGAGTTTCCACCGTGACTGAGACCCGACTAAAACGCGTCTGAAATAGTTGCAAAATTCTAGTTAATTCGAAACTTTCTAGTCAACAGCCAATCCCATAAGTGAATTTTGAGTCTACTACAATTTTCCCACTAGTTCACAGTAGATCTCGGCCCGATCTCACTTACGGTGGAAACTCGGTAATGGATCGTAAAAAACGGCGGACTTTTTAAATGAGCTCTGAATTTATATAAGATATCGAATGCGTCGATTTCGGACCACATGCAGTCATCTCAAACACGCGAACCTAAGTACAGTAGAAGCCCGTTTATATCCGAGGTAATGTGGGGAGAGCGTACGTCGGATGAGCGAAAACTCGGATAACACGGACAACATACTCAATTCAAACTTGTACTGCTATTATATTTTTTTTAAATAACACACCACTTCGTATAAACATTAACTTAATTAATTGATCTGCGACTTTTTTCCTTTTTTTGAGACATCACGATGTTCTACCACTGACTCTAGAATCGGAACTGATGTATTTGAGGAAAAAGCCCAGTTTATGACAGTTCTATGCAACCCTCACTTTAAGGTATTCCGAGCATAAGACCATAGTCTTCAGAAATTAATAATTTTTTGGTATATTGCAGTTTCATCACGTAGGATTGTGTTAAAAAAATCGAAGGCTCGGTTACCAGCCTTTTAATGAATAATTGTCACGTAAAAAAATGAAATATTAGTCCAGAGTCTTATAGAAAAAGCTCCGGTCTGAGATTCAATTGCAGATTTCTCATGTTAATTATCTTGAGATCTGAAATGTAAAATACACAATAGATTCACCGAATGTCAGAGATTAATTATCGCGCTTAAAAAACGGATCTCACCGAAGGCTTTCGCGAGAAAATAATATCTAAAGCTTCGAAAATAAGTCCAATATCATCTGAGAATCATGGCGGTGCCTGCAACGTTACAGCTGGCAACGTTGTACGTCGTCTGCTGTGCTATATCATCTTCGCGGCGACGCGCGAAATTCAATGATGTTTGATTGATAAAGCAATTAGTACAAGCAATTAGGACATAAATTGACCTTTGTTCCTGCCAATACTACCGCGGCCAGCGCATTTTGACGTTTTTGTCATATTTCGAAATGATCCGGTGTAATTTTTTTTTACAGACCTAGCTATTGTTTTGATGCCCTTTCTACCAATATGGCGCTTAATCACGTGGTATGCTGCCCGGCGTTGCCAGATCGCTCGCGAGTTCAGGGCCGTAAGATTTTGAAAATGGTTAAATTATTTTTAAAAATTAGAACACGGTATATTTCAGGCATCGCGAAGTTTAATCGAACCTTTAAAAAAGCTTTTAGAATCATTTCACGGCGGTACAGCTTTGCACGCTCGAAAAAATTAGGGGCCCCGCTCAGGCACCCACAAAACGCGGACCTTCATGCTCGGAATACCTTAAGCGTGTAAAATCGTAGGGATAAACAAGAAGGACCAAGAGTTGCAGTTTGCGACCCTGCAGAACGCGCGCTACCCATTGGCTGCATAACAAATTGTGAGGGGAGCCGACTATGCAAGAAGTACCCTTGTCACAAACTGGGTCAGTGTCAAAAACTGGGCCCTTCACCTTACAGCTCACAATATAAAGACGCAGCAAACGCATACAAGTTTAAGCGCGTATGCAACAATGTAGCAGTTACAGACTACTCTGCGCGCGGGCGTGCAGCTTTATCCGTTTTATCCGAGTTTTCCACATTATCCGAGCCGACACCTCCGTTAAGGTAGTTCTGTCGCTTGGTATTCATTTCGCATTAGTTCGAGAAAAATTAGATAAAATTGCAAATACTTCTCGATGGTATAAAAATCTGAAAAAATTCATGCATATTAAAGGTACTGAAAATATTGATTTCGCATAATAATAAGTCGGATAAGCGCGGTGTTACTGTAAGTCTTTTCGAGAACGATTTATATATGTATTGCGATTGCACCGTACAATAATATTCTGGATCAATATTGTATTTAATATTCTGAATCAATATTGTATTTAATATTCTGAATCAATATTGTATTTAATATTCTGAATCAATATTGTATTTAATATTCTGGATCAATATTGTATTTAATATTCTGAATCAATATTGTATTTAATATTCTGAATCAATATTGTATTTAATATTCTGGATCAATATTGTATTTAATATTCTGAATCAATATTGTATTTAATATTGTGGATCAATATTGTATTTAATATTCTGAATCAATATTGTATTTAATATTCTGAATCAATATTGTATTTAATATTCTGAATCAATATTGTATTTAATATTCTGAATCAATATTGTATTTAATATTCTGGATTAATATTGTATGGGACAACACATATAAAGAGAGTCCACGAAAAGACTTACTTAAGTTCATATGTTTGAGATCTTTGATCATTACCAGTGATCCGAAATCGATGCATTTGATGTCTTTCAGAGGACATTCTGAGTTCATATAGAAATGAATTGAGAGCACATCTAAGTCCGCAATTTTTGTTGTCTTCCAATCGGTATGTGGTAAAGCTCACAATTTTGTTCTTTTTTTTTTTTGCCACGAAACGTACTCGCTCACGTTCGATCGTTCTACAAGAAGATCGTCCGATCTTTTGCTTTTTCTTTCCTCCGCCTTTTTTTTCTTCCTCTCGAACGCTCGCCTGCGGAATCTCGGATCGGCGATCGGGCCGAAAAATCGCTCGGTCATCGTTACGCGACGCATTTACGGACTCGCGGATAACGAATTTCACGTTCTCTCGAACGGGGAAGAGTCTCGAGGAGGTCAGGACGACGTGCGCGTCACCGCGCCGATCGGGTAAGACGGCAAAGCTTCCAGTATTCTCGGTGGAATTTTTTTGAGCGTCGTCGAGCCGTTGTAAGCGGTGGGTTTAATCGTCGGGCTGTCGTCGTTTATCCACGAGCCGACGCCTCGGTTTGTTTGCCGTCCGGTCGTCTGCCTCGTCGCCGGGTTGACGCTCATCATGTCGGTTATTGTCGGCGCGCTGCTCTGAAGATTCAGAGCGCCCAGTTGCAGATAACCGTTCCCACCGGAAATTACGTCCTCCGAGCCGCCCGACTTGCTCAGCCTTCCGCTCGTTTCTGCGAATAAGAAAAAATAATATTAAAATAAACATAGAAAAATAAACACATAGAATGCATCGTTACATGGAATCGTTATTTGTTTCAGATATCACATGCGTCGAGTGTTACTCCATCGAACCTGCGATATTTGTACCGAAGATTTAAGATATATAAAAAATATACGAGCGATATCCGCGTACGAGTTTAAAAACTTCTGCGTAGAAAATTAATGTATGTAAAATAGCTTTTACTTAATCAATTAATAATAATAAATGAAATGAAGCGTATGGGGAAAAAGACTAAAATCAATCGATTTATGTGTGGCACAGTTGGAGCTCGCTTCCTCAATATTTCTACCTGAAGATTTAAGATATACAAAAAACATTCGAGTGATATCCGCACACGAGATTGAGAGCTTCTGTGGACAAAATCAATGTATGGTAAAGTAACTTGTACGTAATAAATTATTAATAATAAATTGAATAAAATGAAACGTATGGGGGAAAGAAATAAAATCAAACGATTTATGTGTCGCACAGTTGGAGCTCGCTTTCTCGATATTTGTACCTTAAGATTTAAGATACATAAACAAAAAAATACGAGTGATATCTGCGTACGAGCTTAAAAGCTTCTGCGGACAAAATCAATGTACGTACAATAGTTTGTACTTAATTAATTAATAGTAATAAATGAAATGAAGCGTGTGGGGAAAAAAATAATAAATCAAATCGATTTATTTTTATTTTTTCCCATACGCTTCCAAGATATTTGTACCTGAAGTTTTAAGATATATAAAAAAACATCCCAGTGATATTCGCGCCCGAGCTTAAAAGCTTCTGCCAATAAAATTAATGTATGTAAAATAGCTTGTACTTAAATAATTAATAATAATAAATGAAATGAAGCGTATGGGGAAAAATAAAATAAATCGGTTTATATGTGGCACAGTTTCAGCTCGTTTCCTCGAAGCGCGATCCCTGTTTTATCGCGCAGCGCTGTCCTCCCCGCCGACCGGGCTTTTCAGCTCCGCGACTGGACACGATTGACCCAGTTCGACGTAGCACGACAGATAGATAAATAGATAGACAAGCATAATCGTTTATTGGTGCCCGGTGGCTCGCCGGCGTGAAGCCGACCTAGTTTTACTCCAATGCGTTCCGAGGACGCTGCGAAGAGACTCCAACGAGGCGGTCAGCTTCATCGCGGAGGCGACATCCGATACAATGGGCTAAGTCGAGCGTTGTGCACACAACCGATGGCTATCCGATATTTTACACGCAAATGATTCATCCAAAAACCCTTTCCCAAGTACCAACACTCCCTCTCCGATGTAACATTATTTTGCGAGAATGAAACGATAAGAAAATTGTGAGGAACATTCATATGTATTCAGAAAAGTTAACGGTTCTATTTCACATAAAAGTTTTTTCGATTATTCGTTTATTACAATTGCAAATTAATGTTTTAAACAATTGCAAATTTATGTTTTAAACAATTGCAAATTTATGTTTTAAACAATTGCAAATTTATGTTTTAAACAATTGCAAATTTATGTTTTAAACAATTGCAAATTATTTGTTTCGAACAATTGTAAATTATTTGTTTTAATGAATTGTAAATTATTTGTTTTAATGAATTGTAAATTATTTGTTTTAATGAATTGTAAATTATTTGTTTTAATGAATTGTAAATTATTTGTTTCACAGAATCGTAAATTGTTTGTGTTAAACAGTAGTAAATTATTTGTTTCAAACAATAGTAATTTTTTTTACCAATTAGTTAATAACTTTTTGGCACTATTGTGTAAAATAATGTTCCCGAGACTTTCGGCATAATTTCGGTATGTCTTCTCATTTCCGTACTATTGGGAAGTGTAAAAAATGCTTGTTCGGATCTCACTATTGGCCGAGAAGGAGCGCGTGCGTGATACGATACACTAAGCTGATGGAGCATTGTGCACATAACCGATGACTATCCAATATTTAACACGCAACAAAATTCGACATCTACGCTGAAAAAAAAATTGCATGGTTCGAGTGATCGTAGTCACTTTCCACTACACAATACAATCTCCCGAGGGAACATCTATAACTTTTACAGTTGGAACAACAATGACAAATCATAGTAATAAATATAATTATAGTTCAACCAATTAAATATTTTATGACGTAAACTATTCGTACGAACCTTTACTCGGGCAATTATTCCGTATAGTAGTAACGACTACACTTTTTCTCAGTGCAAACAGTGTAATTGTGAAACACCTTTCACAATTACACAATTCCATGTTCGAAATAAAATACTTCCTGATAACAAAATTAGAATAAAAATTCTGCATAAATACTTATATGTTCAGAAAAATGAACGAAGTTAAAAAAAAACTCCAATTATTTATTGAAAAATGCCAACTTTACTTTACCAATTAATAAATCATTTTTTGGCATCATCGTGCAAAATAATTGATTGATTTATTGTAAATTAAAAGCCCATTTAGGAGTGCAAAATATTGTTTCCGTGACATCCGGTAAGATCGCCTTCTCATTTCTCTAAAAAAAATTTTTTAAAAATTCTCCGGCCGAAAGTGCGGATACTTTCGGCCGGAGACCCGTGCGTGATAGTTTCACAAACCGGAGCGTGAATACTTACCAAAGGTCTTCGCTTCCCGTGCATGAGCGAGAAGCTCGTCGATTCTGTTCCTTCGGAAGTACGTGCCGGGTATGTCCCGCCACTTGGAATCGGCGCCTCGGTGATAGTTTTCTTTGCTGTCCCGTCCGCCGCCGTCCTCGTCGCTGCTCCGATCGTCGTCGTCGTTGTCCGGGCTCTTGCCGTTCCCGTTGTTGTTGTGATCGGTTTTGTTCGCCGCGCCGTTCCTCAAGCTGGACACGTCGCGCGGTAGCGGCGGCGGCATTGGAATCCTCGACGAGGCGTCGAGCAGCCTCCAGCGTCCGAGCTCGTCGCACCAGGTCGCCGACGCCCGAACAGCGGAGAGATCGCGGAACGGACAGCCCGGCCTGAGATGGGGAACCATCGCGTCGCAGAGTTGGGTGGCCAAGAGTTCGCGTCGCAGCAGCTCCCGTCGCTCCTCGTCCCAGGATGCCTGCTCGTATCGGCGATGGAAATGAAAAAAGTAACGGTGACGAGCGGCGAGTAACATCGAAGAAAGCAACGACATGCAACGATAAGTGCGTGGCATCCGAGTAAATATAGGTTCGAGAATAAAAGAATATCAAAGCGGTATAATGATAATGACAATAAAGATGACAATGACAATGACAATGACAATGACAATGACAATGACAATGACAATGACAATGACAATGACAATGACAATGACAATGACAATGACAATGACAATGACAATGACAATGACAATGACAATGACAATGACAATGACAATGACAATGACAATGACAATGACAATGACAATGACAATGACAATGACAATGACAATGACAATGACAATGACAATGACAATGACAATGACAATGACAATGACAATGACAATGACAATGACAATGACAATGACAATGACAATGACAATGACAATGACAATGACAATGACAATGACAATGACAATGACAATGACAATGACAATGACAATGACAATGACAATGACAATGACAATGACAATGACAATGACAATGACAATGACAATGACAATGACAATGACAATGACAATGACAATGACAATGACAATGACAATGACAATGACAATGACAATGACAATGACAATGACAATGACAATGACAATGACAATGACAATGACAATGACAATGACAATGACAATGACAATGACAATGACAATGACAATGACAATGACAATGACAATGACAATGACAATGACAATGACAATGACAATGACAATGACAATGACAATGACAATGACAATGACAATGACAATGACAATGACAATGACAATGACAATGACAATGACAATGACAATGACAATGACAATGACAATGACAATGACAATGACAATGACGGTGACAATGACAATGACAATGACAATGACAATGACAATGACAATGACAATGACAATGACAATGACAATGACAATGACAATGACAATGACAATGACAATGACAATGACAATGACAATGACAATGACAATGACAATGACAATGACAATGACAATGACAATGACAATGACAATGACAATGACAATGACAATGACAATGACAATGACAATGACAATGACAATGACAATGACAATGACAATGACAATGACAATGACAATGACAATGACAATGACAATGACAATGACAATGACAATGACAATGACAATGACAATGACAATGACAATGACAATGACAATGACAATGACAATGACAATGACAATGACAATGACAATGACAATGACAATGACAATGACAATGACAATGACAATGACAATGACAATGACAATGACAATGACAATGACAATGACAATGACAATGACAATGACAATGACAATGACAATGACAATGACAATGACAATGACAATGACAATGACAATGACAATGACAATGACAATGACAATGACAATGACAATGACAATGACAATGACAATGACAATGACAATGACAATGACAATGACAATGACACGAAAGTTGGACGCAATTTCTTTTTTTTTTTACTGCTATACCTGAAGATCAGCGACTTCGGACTCCAGCTGTTTGGCCTTCTTGGCCATCCGTTTCAGGGCGTCCTCGGTGGACCTGAGCTGTCCGTAAACTTGGAAGGCGCTTCCGTTACCGTCCTGGGAACTCTTTTCCAGTGCCTCGGCTAGAACTTCCAGCCGCTTTCTTCTTCTCTCCCGTCGTTTTCTCACCTCGCAGTCGGCGCGTGCCTCGCCGCCAATTGTCAACTTCTCGAGCCTCTTCATCACTTCCCTCTTTGCTGCCTCGCGCTTTTTTCTTCGTCTCTCGTCGAGCTCGTGGCGCATCGTATCGGCCACTTTGCTCTCGCCGCTTGCGATCTCGTTGATTCGCGACTCCTTCAGGCTCGGGTCGTTCGAATTACTTTTGCCGACGTCGAATCGAGATCTCAGAGATTCCAACTCCTCGCGCAGCCTCTGAGCCGACAGATTGGAGTCCTCGCATTCTTTGCGCAGTTTTTCCACCTCAACGTCGTACTCGAGCCGTCTGTCTTCGTTTGGCTCGACGCTTCTCTCCGCCGTCTCGGTCGTCGTCCACTCGACTCCCCGAGGAACGTCACCGGTCTCGAGAAGCTTTCGGAGACGCTGCAATTCCAGCTGGTACTGCCTCAGCAGGGCGTCCTTCGGATCCTCGTTCACTATCGGCTTGTTCTTTATGCAACGAGCCCGCGCCGCGTATCTGCAATCGAGATTCGACGTTTAAAGTAAACGTTAATAATATTATACCTTCGAGCAGAAAGTTAAAATCGGCTCGACGTTTCGAGATCGGTGAATTGAAGCGATTGCAGCTTTTAAGGTGGAGCGAATCCGGGTGAAACGGCCGATCGTCGTATCTTCGCTCGAGGCGAGCCAATCACGCGATCGTTGGAACGGGCCATATTTTTACGAGCTTGCTGCGACATTCCAACCGGATCGACACCGTTTCCATGCCGAAAGGCATTCGAACGATTTTAACATACGAGCGCTGGTAACCGCACGGAAAATAAGGATATGCGAAAGATACATTAAAAACGTGTAAAATATTTCGTGAATAAATATTTATATGAATTATCGATTTTTCGCACATGTCAATTTTTTTTTTTTTTATATTTGCTCGTATATGTTCGTCACATGTTTCTCAAATGTATATTGAATGTACACGTCTTTTCTTGAAATGTATATTCAATATGTAAAATTTATATAGCGACAAATTTTCGCATGTACGTTCATTGCGCGGGTTTACCGTAAAGAAAAATCGCAAAATTACAGTCAAAGTGCTCAACAAAAATTGCTCTCCGATTCGTCAATACTTGAAAAAAGGAGAATTGTAAGAAAATCAGGATCTACCTGCGAGTGCTCAAAATTAAAAAAAAAAATTTCGCCCGGATATATTCGTCACGTATATCTCAAAAATACATGAATTATATACGCCTTTTCTTAAAAAGTATATTTAACATGTTAAATTTTAGTACCGACAAATGTTCGTCTATACTATCTTTCCCCGTGGGCTTTACGAAAAGCTCAGAAAAATCGCAAAATTCAAAAGTCAAAATGCTCAACAAAATTCTACCACCGATTCGTCGAGAAACTTGAAAAAAAGAATTACAAAAAAATCAGTATCTACCTGAAAGTGTTCAACATAAAAAAAAATTCTTATCCGTCACATACATCTCAAAAATATATTAATCATATACGCCTTTTCCTAAAAACTATATTCAATATACAAATTTTAGTACCGTCAATTTTTCGCATATACTTTCTTTCCCCCCAGATTTTGCTAAAAGCTCAGAAAATCCGCAAAATTCCAAACTAAAATCACCAAAAACCTCCCGATTCCTAAAAAAAAAAAAAAAAAACAGAAAAACCGTATAATAAAATTAACTTATTTTAAATCAAATTTAACAGTTAATATTTAATCATTTAACTTGTTTAAAAAAAACCTTATAAGAAAAAAAAAAAATTGCGTTCTAGTTTATGCGTATGATTGTATCATATCTTGGCCATCACACACACACCATGCATTTACTGCACATGTATATCGATGTACAAAGGGCATGTTCCGTTAAATATAAATAAATAAATAAATAAATAAATAGATAAATAAATAAATAAATAAATAAATAAATAAATAAATAAATAAAATCAGCATCTACCTCAGAGTGCTCAAAGTCTCGTCGGCGTCGAGATCGCAGGGGCTGATGCAGGCGACCATGAGTGTCCTCGCGTTGCCGCCGAGGCTGTCCCTGAGGAGTCTCGTGAGTTTGCTGTCCCTGTAAGGTACGTGTCTGCCGTTTCCAGCGGCGAGTGCGCTTATGACGTTGCCGAGTGCCGAGAGGCTGAGATTGATGCTCGCGGCTTCCTTGAGCCGATCGCCGGTAGCGCCGGTTCTGCCCTGTCTCTCGGATCCTGCGAGATCGACCAGATGAAGTCTGCCCCTGCGCACGGCGCCACCGCGCTTGTCGTCCTCGTCGATCGCCAGGGCCTCCAGCGACAGAGTTAGAACGGCGTGACTCCTGGAGCTCGCGGCGTTCATCTTCGTCGCGGCGGCCGCGCGTCTCTTGTCGCCCTCGTCGACGAGCTTGGAGCACTCGAGGGCGTCCTTGACGGTGACCTCGCGAAGTCCGCCCGCGACGTACGTTCCCCGGCTCGGATCCTCCTTGAGCTGCAGAAGATTCTCGTTGCCGGTGTCCTGGAGAAGATCGCGGAGGCGCTCGTTGTATATCTCGAGGTAGCTGAGGAGCGCGAGATAACGGGTGTCCGAGCTCGAGGTCGAGGTCGCCTCGAAGAGGTGCTCGAGCGTCCGGTCGATGAACCCGCGCATCGTGTGGGACTTCCCACAGCCGGTCTGGCCGTAGGCGAAGACGGTGCCATTGTAACCCTCGAGGACCGCCTCGACGATTACCGAGCCGACGTCGTCGTAGAGAGTCTCCGTCGATGCCTCCGGACCAAAGGTCGCGTCGAACTGGTAAATCTTCCCGACACCGCCGGCCTCGGCTGTACTCTCGAGCGTGCAACTCTTCGCTAGCGAATCGATGCTCACGACGTTCTGCGTTGGGAAAACAAGAATATTTTAATATGTTGTAAGGGTAGAGGATTTTTTTTTTTTTTCGCTTTTGGGCGATAGGCGATCGATTCGAGAAAAATTACAAAATATTTTGTGCGCGGTCACTTTCGGTTTGAAAAATTATCTTTTTAATGGAAAATGACAGCGCACGGGAAAACGTCATTTTCGGTTTGACGATCTTGGTTTTCAAGCGAAAGTGACGTCACACCGGAAATGCGTCACTTCCGGTTTGAAAATCTCGGATTTTAAGTGACATCGTATGGGAAAATGTCACGTCCCGTTTCGAAATCTCAGTTTTTCGACCGAAAGTGACGCCATCTAGGGGAAACATCACTTCCGGTATGAAAATCTAATTGTTCGAACTGAAGTTACGTCATTCAGAGAAAGTGTCAGTTCCGGTTTGAAAATCTCATCTTTCGACTGCAAGTGACGTCATCTGGGGAGCAACGTCACTCCCGGATTGGAAATCTCATTTTCCACCGGAAGTGACATCATACCGGAAGTGCGTTACTTGCGGCTTGACAATCTAATTTTTCAACCGGAAGTGACGTCACACCGGAAATGCGTCACTTCCGGTTTGAAAATCTCGGGTTTTAAGTGGTAGTGACATCGTATGGGAAAACGTTACGTCCCGATTCGAAATCTCTGTTTTTGACCCAAAGTGACGCCATTTAGGGGAAACATCACTTCCGGTGTGAAAATCGAATCTTTCGAACGAAAGTTACGTCATTTAGAGAAAGTGTCAGTTCCGGATTGGAAATCTCATTTTCAACCGGAAGTGACATTATACCCGAAATGCGTTACTTCCGGTTATAAAATCTCATTTCGTAACCGGAAGTGAAATCATACCGGAAATACGTTATTTCCAGTTTGACAATCTAATTTTTCAACCGGAAATAACGTCATACCGGAAATACGTCACTTCCGGTTTGGATATCTCATTTTATAACCGGAAGTAACATCTTACCGGAAATACGTTACGTCCATTCTGGAAGTAATCTTTTTCGACCGAAAGGGAAATCGACTGGACTCGCTCTGTGCTGTCTCCAAATGTTTTTACTTATGCAACCGAATTTGTCCTGTTTAAAATAACTCGATGCTCTTCGTGTGTTGAAAAGAAAAATATTGCCGAAACCGCATGTGACTTTCCGCGAGCAGAGGCTTCGATCGATTGGTACAGCGGTCAACCGTTCGAGTATTGTGTAACATAGCTGTAAATGTATATTTATGTACCGCGGGTCGATCGTCAAAGTCGACGTAAGCCATCTTCCTGGAACAATATGCAAAAGCCCCGAGGCTAAGGATTGCATCGACGTGCACACGAGAGAAGAGCACGGGGGACACGTCCACAAAAAAAACTGTTCTCTTTTTATTGTAATTATTATTTTTTTTCCAAAAATGACCTCGAACTCATCTGCACTTGTCTCGATCGGTCCCCCATCGATGTATGATTACGTCGATGATAACGTGAATAGCTTAAAGTGATTGCTTTGCACCGTCACTCGTTTCGATATTTATTCCGAATCACTCTGTATAGATAGATTGTCGTACGTGTTACCTACATAGAAGCCGTACTTAGATCCTATGACGTAGAAAAAGTTACTGAAAGAGAAGAAAAAAAAAACTGTCAGCGCGTCGGGCACCCGAGCCGAGGTGCCTTTACCCATCGTAAACTATTCATCATCTCGACGAGAGAACGATAGGACACTACACTGGAATATACTTGCGGTATTATCGTCGATCTCTTAAAAGACTATTTGTCGGACATTTCGCATGTTTCCTTACTCCCCAGTAAAGACAGTGATGTAGCAACAATGTAACCGAAAATAACAGGTAATATCGCCAGAGTGTTATATGTAAATTACCCGCAAGTTGCTCTTTTACACTCAGTAATACAACACTGTTGTGTTACCGCGTTATATCGTTCTTATGTAACAATTTAACATGCAGTTTTTTATTCAACATATTATCGCTAAGTTCATCCTCGGATCAGCATCTTTAGCTACATTTTTTAATAAACGTTGCACCACCACTTCTTTACGTCTGTTTTCATCACTGTTATAGATATGCAGCAGCGTTTCCAACGGACTTTCGTCGGTACGTCGTCACTTATCTACACCGCGTCCCTTCTACACGCACGGAATGACCATATTTTCAACCTTACAATAAAATGCTCGACCGATCACTTTGGTCTCGTGATTAGACCCGGATAGAAAAACGTTCCGTGCATTCGCCACGCTGTGCCGTCACAATATCGTCATGGGCGTCCGCACGTGACGGTATTGTGACGGCGCGGCGTTTTGATACCAGAATCTGCTTGCACAGTTCCAGCTCACTGTGAAGCTTCACGTCAAGATTCTGGAGCTTCACGGCAAGCTGGAACTGTGCAAGCAGCTTTCGGTATGAAAATGCCGTGCCGTCACAATATCGTCACATGTGGACGTACATGTGTGTATTGTGACAGCACGACGTCCGGTCCCGTGCTATCACCGAGTCGATCCCGTGCCGTCAGTTGTCCATCTGTGGAGTTCTAGCCTCGAGAACAAAGTATCCCCTCATAGACAAGCGGCACAAAAAGTAGCAGTTGGCGCAATAATTGCGACATGTGCCGCACATGTCGCCAATATCGCGCCAATATTGCTACTTTTCGTGGCGCTTGTCTATCAGGGTCGGTAGGTCTCTAGGTAGAGTTCTAGCCTCGAGAACAAAGTATCCCCTGATAGACAAGCGGCACAAAAAGTAGCAGTTGGCGCAATAATTGTGACATGTGCCGCACATGTCGCCAATATCGCGCCAATATTGCTACTTTTCGTGGCGCTTGTCTATCAGGGTCGGTAGGTCTCTAGGTAGAGTTCTAGCTCGAGAACAAAGTATCCCCTGATAGACAAGCGGCACAAAAAGTAGCAGTCGGCGCAATAATTGCGACATCTGCCGCACATGTCGTCAATATCGCGCCAATATTGCTACTTTTCGTGGCGCTTGTCTATCAGGGTCGGTAGGTCTCTAGGTAGAGTTCTAGCCTCGAGAACAAAGTATCCCCTGATAGACAAGCGGCACAAAAAGTAGCGGTTGGCGCAATAATTGCGACATGTGCCGCACATGTCGTCATTATCGCGCCAATATTGCTACTTTTCGTGGCGCTTGTCTATCAGGGTCGGTAGGTCTCTAGGTAGAGTTCTAGCCTCGAGAACAAAGTATCCCCTGATAGACAAGCGGCACAAAAAGTAGCGGTTGGCGCAATAATTGCGACATGTGCCGCACATGTCGCCAATATCGCGCCAATATTGCTACTTTTCGTGGCGCTTGTCTATCAGGGTCGGTAGGTCTCTAGGTAGAGTTCTAGCCTCGAGAACAAAGTATCCCCTGATAGACAAGCGGCACAAAAAGTAGCAGTTGGCGCAATAATTGTGACATGTGCCGCACATGTCGCCAATATCGCGCCAATATTGCTACTTTTCGTGGCGCTTGTCTATCAGGGGATCGGTAGGTCTCGGGGATTGAATCCCGGTGCCGTAGTCATGCTGGCAGAAAAATATTGTGACGCGACGTAGCTCCTGGCATCTATCGTGCGATGGCCGATATATATGTTGGTAGACGTCCAATCCCTAATGGACAACTGACGGCATGGGATCTATTCGGTGCTAGCACGGGAATGCACGTCGTGCTGGCACAAGACAGTCATGTACGTCCGCATGTGACGATATTGTGACGGCACGGCATTTTTACACCAAAAGCTGCTTGCACAGCTTCAGCTTGGCGAGGAGTTCCACCATCTTGACGAGAAGCTCCACAGTGAGCTGGAAATGTGCAAACAGGTTCTGGTATTAAAACGCCATGTCGTCACAATATCGTCACATGCGGACGCACTTGACTGCATTGTGCCGGCACGGCGTGGCGAATGCACGGCACGTTTTTCTATCTGGGATGTTTACAGCCAGTATTCCACGTGACGAAAGGTAACGGACCCAGCAGTTTATGACACTTCTACGCAGCTCTCTCACTGTAAGCGTTTAAAATCATAGGGATAAACAAGGAGGACCAAGAGTCGCAGTTTTTGACCCTCCCAACGCGCGCTAACCAATTTAATTACTTAACAAAATTTAATAAAATTATTTTTCCGGAACATCGTATTCCGAACTTACGGAATAATTTTTTACTGTGTATCTACGGATTATCATTCATGTATAAAATGGCATTTTTTTTGCATTAAATGTTGGTCGGTAAGTAATTTAACGGCAATAGGGAAACCAGTAATTTATTAACCACATAGCACGGAAATATTTTACAAATATTAAAAAAATATTTGTGAAATGATATAAAAACATTTTTGAAGATATTTTTTTATCCGCTCATAAGTCTTAGATTGAAATGTTTCAGAAACGTTTCGCTGAAATGTTTTTTTAAGATTTCAGCGAAATGTGAAAGATTGCATTACCGGTCCAATTTGCATATGCACACCGGCATAAACACACCGGTAAAACATGAAATATTTATCAAAATATTTCATTTATTTATCAAAAATAAATAATATAATATTATTTATTTTTTATATTTATATATAATATTTTTATATATAATATTTTTATATATAATATTTATTAAAATATTTATCAAAATATTATTTCCATATATTTCAGGAATATTTCGTGAGATTTGAAAAATTGAAAATATTTCTAAAATGATTGCAAAATATTTCGTGCTATATGGGTAGTAAAGAATGTACTTAATGTTTCACCGAAATATTTCCTCGAATGTTTCCGCATTTATGCAGGTGTGTACATGCAAATTGGACTGATGATGCAATCATTCACATTTCGCCGAAATGTTTTTTAAGCATTTCAGCAAAACATTTCTGACACATTTCAATCCAAGATTTATGAGCGGACAAAAAAATATATTCTAAAATATTTCCATGCTATGTGAGATTCCATGTTACATTGTCGCAATAAAATGTTTTCTGTGCTTCGCGTTCTTTCTGCAATACGATTAACGTAATGCATTTTCTACACAACAGTTTAGCATACGGTACACATTTCTATTGTACTTTAATCCGCGTGTGCTAATTCGCGGATAAATATGTATGCAGCCTCTGCATATATATTTATATATAATATATAGATACACAGTCGAGGGAAACGAGGAGTTTACACTCGTCCGAGCTATTATCGATGGAACGAACGGGGAATATGTGCCGAATCGATAAATTCTGTCTGCAAGAGAATCTTAACGGGCTTTCGCCGGACAGGCCGGTCGCTCGCCACGCGAGTTTATAAATTACCCTACCCAGCTGACGCAAGCGAGAAAATTTATTCCCACGTTGGCGGCAACATTATAAATAATATATAAACCGCGCGCGTGTGCAATAATGTTTAATAGCTGCCCGTTGATGAGTTCGCACGAGTGTGCTGGAGGGCGATGCGTGCAAAGTGGCGATCGTTTTATCATCTTAAAAAAAAAAAGTTGAAAATTGAAATTTTTATATCGCTTTCTCATAAAAGTTGGAAGTTGAAATTTTCATATCGCTTTCTCATAAGGTTCCTTTATTCGGGAAGCTTCTTCTATGAGAAAGCATTGTCTGTATTTTTGGCTTCCTCACAGAGGAAGCTTCGTGAATAAAGGAACTTTACGAGACTTCCAACTTTTATGAGAAAGCGATATAAAAACTTCAATTTTCAACTTTTATGAGGAAGCGATATGAAAATTTCTATTTTCAGCTTTTATGAGGAAGCGATATGAAAATTTCTATTTTCAACTTTGTTTCAACGTCAACGTCTTAGACTTTTATGCAAAACGGCTGACCAATTCAGGTTCAGCGCGTAAAAAAATATTCCATCGTCACGTTTCGCTTTGTCGAATCTGCACTTGGCGCGAAAAAATACATGGAAGTATGCGCTCCTGAATTTTTTTTGCCCTTTCGATTTTTATTCAAGAGGTCCTAGTGATACCTCTTTATCTAGCTTTTTAATCTCGTCATATCCATCGTCTTGTGTATGTCTTGCTGTAGATCACGATAGGCATCTGGGTTTTTCCGCGATGCCATCGGAAAACAAAGAAATCGTTGTTTAAAAATACCTAAAATCACTCATTTTTGCAATTTTGGCTATAAAAATACCTGGTAAACTTGTTCGTTAGTTGTCGCTCCGGGACTGTAATTCCATGTATTTTTTTACGTTGATCACGAATCTGACACTTGTTTTATTCGTAGATGAATATTTGATACGGAAAAAATGCGCCTCAAAAAAAAAAAAAAATTGCATGAAATTCAAAAAATTCAAAATGAGATAAAATTTAAACGGCTCGATCGATTTTCGTGAAATTTTAATGGGACCCTCGGGTGATCATATTCTATCTGTGTGCGCTTTTAGCACGATAGTGCGTACAGACATTTTCGAAGAAATTTAAAATGGCGTACAAAAAAAACATCTTAACATTTTTGGACGGAATTTCGCAGAAAGATTGACGATTAACCACACATGCTGTCTGCAAAATTTCAGCCTGATCGGTCGAGGCGTTCTCGAGTTATAGCCGTTTGAATTTTTCACGTTCGATTCACACACGCACACGCGCACGCACAAGCACACGCACACGCACACGCACACGCACACGCACACGCACACGCACACGCACACGCACACGCACACGCACACGCACACGCACACGCACACGCACACGCACACGCACACGCACACGCACACGCACACGCACACGCACACGCACACGCACACGCACACGCACACGCACAAGCGCACACGCACACGCACACGCACACGCACACGCACACGCACACGCACACGCACACGCACACGCACACGCACACGCACACGCACACGCACACGCACACGCACACGCACACGCACACGCACACGCACACGCACACGCACACGCACACGCACACGCACACGCACACGCACACGCACACGCACACGCACACGCACACGCACACGCACACGCACACGCACACGCACACGCACACGCACACGCACACGCACACGCACACGCACACGCACACGCACACGCACACGCACACGCACACGCACACGCACACGCACACGCACACGCACACGCACACGCACACGCACACGCACACGCACACGCACACGCACACGCACACGCACACGCGCACGCGCACGCGCACGCGCACGCGCACGCGCACGCGCACGCGCACGCGCACGCGCACGCACACGCACACGCACACGCACACGCACACGCACACGCACACGCACACGCACACGCACACGCACACGCACACGCACACGCACACGCACACGCACACGCACAAGCGCACACGCACACGCACACGCACACGCACACGCACACGCACACGCACACGCACACGCACACGCACACGCACACGCACACGCACACGCACACGCACACGCACACGCACACGCACACGCACACGCACACGCACACGCACACGCACACGCACACGCACACGCACACGCACACGCACACGCACACGCACACGCACACGCACACGCACACGCACACGCACACGCACACGCACACGCACACGCACACGCACACGCACACGCACACGCACACGCACACGCACACGCACACGCACACGCACACGCACACGCACACGCACACGCACACGCACACGCACACGCACACGCACACGCACACGCACACGCACACGCACACGCACACGCACACGCACACGCACACGCACACGCACACGCACACGCACACGCACACGCACACGCACACGCACACGCACACGCACACGCACACGCACACGCACACGCACACGCACACGCACACGCACACGCACACGCACACGCACACGCACACGCACACGCACACGCACACGCACACGCACACGCACACGCACACGCACACGCACACGCACACGTCCGGACATTTTTTCTAAATGTGATTTTTCGATGTTTTGGAACATTCTGAACACGTTTTCATTAAAATCTCGAAAAAAAAAATGTTCACCATCATAAAGCTTCCTCTATGAGAGAGCAAAACAAACAAAAAATGCACCACGATGAACGGTGCAGTTATCGGCAGTTCAGATTTATTCCGCTTTGCAAGTGATGCGGTCGTTGGCCGACAAATTAAAAAATTGCCAGACTCCGGTCGTCGGTCCTGCATGAAAATTTCGTTCCCTTGAAAAGTTGTTCGCAACAATTGTCGCGGGAACAGTGACGACTCGTGGAATAAACGCGAGTCTGGTCGATGCGCGAGGTTCGTGCGCAACGAGTCCTCCTTTCGACGGACACCTGTCGCTCCCGAGCCCCTCCGCTGTGTTGAATATAGTTAATAGTTATCGATGAAAAGATGTATATAAAAAAAAAACGCAGCTTTACCGCCACATCGCGGGTGGACAGTCGCAGGTGTTTTGCCGCGGGTCGCCTTGGCTACCCCTGTCCACCGGCGCTCGATGTGCTGCGGCGCATGCTAATATACAACAGTGACGATTTTCCGAGTTCCTCGAAAACTCGTAAAGGACGCAGGGAAGCGCGGGGCAAAATGGGACAGTCGGGCTGAACAGGACACGCACAGAAAAATCATTTAACTGACCGGCGACCGCAAATAAAAATTGATTTAAATTAAATAAATGTTAATTTAAATCAAATAAATATTTATCTAAATCAAATAAATATTTATTTACATCAAATAAATGTTTAGTTAAATCCAATGAATGCTTATTTAAATCAAACAAATGTTTATTTATCAAACAAATGTTCATTTAAATCAAATTAATGTTTATTTAAATCAGACAAATGTTTATTTCAATCAAACAAATGTTTATGTAAATCAAAGAAATGTTTATTTAAATCAAATAAATATTTATTTAAATCAAATAAATATTTATTTAAATCAAACAAATATGTATTTAAATCAAACAAATATTTATATAAATCAAACAAATGTTATTTAAATCAAATAAATATTGATTTGAAACGAATAAACGCGCCCGTCAAATAAATGATTTTTTTAGGTGCCGTGTTTCAAAATGTTCCCAAAATCTTTTGAGGCGAAAGTGGGGCAAAACGGGTCTGAAAAACCGGATGTATCGATGGGGCAATATGGGGCATCCAAAGATTATTGGAAAATTGTGGTTTGGCCCACTGTTCCATTTTGCCCGTTCTCCGCTATTCGTCGGGAGGAAAAAAATAAATAAAAAATCGAAGGGAAGGCTCGTTGAGACTGCGGGGTGAAACCGGACGCTTGGACTTGGGGGAGGCGAAGGGATGAGTCACATCTGCGCAATTACTATGCACGAACGTTGCGAGAATCGCTAAAATCGTCTGGTTTTTCTCACGTACCCGACAGCCCTGCTGACGCTCTTTCTGAGACAGCGGCCTGCATCTTACGGCCACTTTCACGGACTCGCTCATCTGCAAGAGAAAATTTCATCGTTAAAGCATCGGGGCTCGTACAGTCGATGCGACTGTTTTATGCTTAAGTGTTTATTGATTTTTTTTTACTGACATGCCCTTGAGAACAAATAACATCCTATGGCATTTGTCACATGACCGAAGCCACTGTGCGAACACCTCGCGGAAAAACACCGGTAGCGCACATGCACGCTACCGGGTTAACGCCGCGCTGCCCACATAGCACGAAATTATTATTTTTTAAATATTTTTTTTTATCGAGAATATATATATTTTTAAATATCGGAAATATATATTTTTTTAAATATCGAAAATGTATATTTTTTTGAATATAGAAAATATTTTGCCAATATTAAAAAATATTTGTTAAATGTTTTTAAACAATGTTTAAAATTTTTTTTGTTCGCGCATAAGTCTTACATTAAAATGTTTCCGAAATGTTTAGTAAACATTCCAGCCAAATGTCAAAGATTGTATCACCAGTCCAACTTGCATATACAGTAGAATCCCGATTAAAATTGCGAAAAAATGTTTTTTTATTTTTTATTTTTTTCTAATAGTTTATAGTGTCAAGAATATTCGGTTAAATGTTTGTGTCGAAATTCAACGAATTACGAAAGTGGGAGACCGTTGTGTGGAAAGCGGCGGAGTGCTCGAGCAGCGGCCAGGCCAAACTTTGAACGCGTTTTTCTCGAAACATGATTTTCAAAATCGGTGAGCCTGATATCTCAAAAACGGCTTCATAGATTTGAATGTAAATTTTTCACGATTTACTTCTACAGATTCTTTAGTCCTTGACAGTTTCATATTAACAAAAAAAAAAATAATAAAAAAGAATGTAAATTAAAGATGATTCAAAGTGTAAAAAAAGCGTGAAAATCGATTTTTTTCTTCAAATGGCCGTCACTTTGTCCATTTTTTATTTATTTAATTTCTCCTCTCGTTTTACGTTTTTACCCATTTTTTGTGGCGTATGCCCTTAACCGGAATGCTCGAGACCGAACAGTCCCCGAATAATCGAAATCCCGGTTAATCCGAACTAGACAGCGAAAGTATAAAAGTTAATAATGGCTAATGATACAACTTTATTTTGACTAGTTACAATGAAATCTGGTACGACTTGCCCTTAGTTGTTAAATAGTGTGAACTAGAACGTAAAGCTTTGGATATATTTTTTCATTAATAGTACGTAAGCTATTTTTTTTTTTGAAAGTACTCAGTGACTCCGTAGTTTGTTGATAATAATAATAATAATAATAATAATAATAATAATAATAATAATAATAATAATAATAATAATAATAATAATAATAATAATAATAATAATAATAATAATAATAATAATAATAATAATAATAATAATAATAATAATAATAATAATAATAATAATAATAATAATAATAATAATAATAATAATAATAATAATAATGCTATATTTCAGAAATATTTCGTAAGATTTGAGAGACTGAAAATATGTCTAAAATAATTTCAAAATATTGCGTGCTATATAGGTGTGTATATGCGTGGCATGTGTCAATGTACCATTGATAAAAGTGCTCTTATTTTTCGTGTGTTTTTTCTGCACTGTCGAGGCTTGTTCTTTGCACCGGAAACGACGGCTCAAAAGTGACTGCGATAAGGACAATTTATTCGTGTTCTATGTATATAACTTTTTACACGATAAAATGTGTTCGTCCGAAGATAAACATGCATTATTGCAGAGATAGGAGAAAACACTGTTGGCGGGCAAAAATTCTACAGAGTCAAAACGTAAATCAACCACGTACGTGAATACCACGTAAATCAACGATATATCGATCGAGCCATATTGCCCCACAGATTTCAAAAGAAGAAAATTCGGATTAAATATTGCTTTGATACGATTTTTTATTATCTGTGGGGCAGTATGGTTCGATCGATATATCGGTGATTTACGCGGTGGGCCATATTCCCCCCTTTTACCCTATACGAAAAACCCTGGAACTAAAGACTTAATTATCGAATCAACGAGGTTTAAAACAGTGCTCGCCAAGGTGATCGTGCGCTTCGGAAGGGGCGGGGGATCGAAGCGCGCAGTCAGAATTGCGAGCATACAAGCTGAAGAAATTTCCATGGGTCGTTCGATTGAGGCAAATGGCGTGACGCAGCGATTTTTTTTTATATGGTACAATTTGGAGGTGGTCCATATTCCCCCCTTTTAGCCTATACAAAAAAACCTTCGAACCAAAGGCGTAATTGACGAATCGGCGAGGTCTAAAAGGTGATCGTGCACCTTTTAGGCTTCGCTAGAGCAAAGGGGGCCGGGGGGGGGGGGGAGAAGGTCGAGGCACGCAGTCATAATTGCGAGCATACAAAGTAAAGAAATTCCCTCGGGGCGTTCGATTGCGGCAAATGGCATGACGCAGCGAATTTTTTTGTTCTGTTGGACAATATGGAGGTGGGCCATATTCCCCCCCTTTTACCCTATACGAAAAACCTTCGAACCAAAGGCTTAATTAACTAATCAGCAAGGTCTAAAAGGTGATCGTGCACCTTTCAGACCTCGCTAGATCGAGGGGGGGGGGGGGGGAGGGGGGGGGGTCATAGTTCGCAGTCATAATAGCGAGCATACAAGCTAAAGAAATTTCCCTGGGTCGTTCACTTGAGGCAAGTGGCGCGACGCAGCGAATTTTCTTTTTATATGGTGCAATATGGAGGTGGGCCATATTCCCCCCTTTTACCCTATACGAAAAACCTTGGAACCAAAGGCTTAATTAACTAATCAGCGAGGTCTAAAAGGTGATCGTGCACCTTTCAGACCTCGCTAGATCGAAGGGGGAGAGGGGGGGGGGGGGGGGGTCATAGCGCGCAGTCATAATAGCGAGCATACAAACTAAAGAAATTTCCATGGGTCGTTCGATTGAGGTAAGTGGCGCGACGCTGCGAATTTTTTTTATATGGTGCAATATGGAGGTGGGCCATATTCACCCCTTTTACCCTATACGAAAAACCTTGGAACCAAAGGCTTAATTAACTAATCAGCGAGGTCTAAAAGGTGATCGTGCACCTTTCAGACCTCGATAGATCGAAGGGGGGGGGGGGGGTGGGTCATAGCTCGCAGTCATAATAGCGAGCATACAAACTAAAGAAATTTCCATGGGTCGTTCGATTGAGGTAAGTGGCGCGACACGGCATATATACTTTCTCGTCGCCCTCCGTCGAAACCCGTCGCGGTCTTGACCTTGAACCTATCGAGACATTGAACCCCCCCCCCCTTCCACGAAGCCACAATAACCTCGTCCGCGTATAACTCGCAGAGACGGTGACTCGTTTTATTCATATAAGAGCGTGTGCGATTCTATTAACCGAAACGTGGGAATTCGTCGCGACTCCTTCGTCGCGAGCACATTTACACCGGGCGATTATTAGAGGATGAAAAAAAAATCGTGGCAGACACGATTGTTTATGTACAAGGTTGAATCGAGATTGGAGGGGTAGATAGGAAAGGTCACCCGCTGACCGAGTGTCCCTCGGAGTTTGACCCAGTGTAACGCCCGCCCAGCCGCGCACGACAGTCTCCTACGTGTATATCTATATATATATCGAAACAATTTAACGTGACCGAAAAAGAAAGAAATCTCGATAATAAATTTTACCACGAATTTATTTGACGTTAAGGGATAAATGAAGCGGATTGACATTTCGAAGCATTAAGCGATGGACTGTTGGATGGCTTGTTGAATTATTTCGCACGATGCGCGACTGCACGACACAAGCTGCAGTCTATAGTCGTTCGACACGTGCATAAAGTAAAAAGGAATTGGTGTCTGCGCAGATGGCGTTATTTTGCATGCGCGCGCACGGTTGAGAATAAAAATATTATAATAATATTGCTATTTTTATGTGAATTCGGGATTTTCGTCAAGCGGTGATTTGCAGTTGGTTGTTCTTTGTGCTCTGTGAGTGGTGTTTGAATCGTGCTGGATGTGCGCGGAAAAGTTGGGGAATATTTTCACACAGTTCGATACCTTGACATTGATGAGGCTCGATTAATCGTCATAGGCGGATAAGTCGCTTTATCCGTGGTTATTTCGCGGGGAAAAACTGCAGCATGCTGCACCGTAGTGTCGTGTGGCGGAGGGTCGCGGTGGACTGTTGCCAGTGTCGTTCAATTGGGGGAGGCTCGATCGTGAATATTTGTGACCTGCGCCTGAGCGTATGTTGCCCAGCGTGAGGCGAGCGCGAGGGGACACGGCAATGCGGCGCATGCGCGTCGCGCGCCGTAGACTATCTCATCTACGCTAAATGTTTTTTTTCCCTGGAACTTGGCTTAAATAGAGGCAATGACGGAAACTAGCGAATTAAAGGCTTAGGCCGCAGTAAATGTGTAAAAATGCATGGATATTTTTTCAGGGTGGAATAGGATTTATTAAAGAACATTTAAGGATTTTTTTCTTTTCATTTTATTGTTATTACGTCTTTCTTTTATCGTTCGGCGTAAACAATTTTTTTTGGAAGTTCCTTTGCGGTGTCCCCGATTTCAACTTGTTATTTTATCAGAAACAAAGCACGTTGAGGGTTTCTTAACAAATTATATGTAACGCGGTTCTTGACGAGCGAAATAAAATTGGCAATCTCGATTTTATGCACGAAAAATTGTATTCTTGGGATAAAAATGGAAAATATTGAGTTGGGAATAAAATAATTGTTATTGAAACAAAAAAAAATCGATTGAACAACGATTTTTCACTTTTTGATCCACTTTTGAAAAAATGTTGATTTTCGGGATTTTCAAAGGTCGATATCTCGGCTCCCAATGGAGCTAGGAAAAATCCGAGGTGCCCATCGTGTTGTACGGAAAAAATACACAAGATATTTGATCAGACAAGGCCTTGTCTGATGTTTTGGAGGCGTTTTTTCGTGCCGTTTGGGGACGTTGAAAAACGCGAAAAATGGACTTGGAATTTTTAGACGAATTTTTTTTTCTTTTTTTAAATGAACTGCCACGTATTTAGACGTATTTTTTCTTAAAATTCTTAAAATTTTGTATTGAACTTTATTAAAATATCAACGTTACTAAAGTGACGCTAAGTTTGAGTGGCGTTAGGAGAAATACGATACGTCACATGAGCTTTGCGTCACTTTAATTTTTACGCAAAAGTAACGCCTGCGTTACTGTAGACACGGCGTTGTAATTTGTCCCGAATGCAGCCAGTGCCCGAAGTGGATGAATTAAGGAACATCAAAATTACTTTTAAAACATTTTTTTAACACGACGCTACAATAAGGTACGGCTGAGTAACGATGGCGACTTTAATACAATTGTTCATTTTTTTTAACCGAGAAGAATAAAAATTATATTAAAGTTGGGCACGAACTCGCGAAGCTGCGATTGTCCCCCATACGATTTAGTGCGCTTAACCACAAGGTGACCATAAAAAGTAATGAAGTCTTTACGCCGTATGTTCATCTCACGCTTTCTTACAGTATACCACAAAAAGTATTAGTATTTTTTTCCTTCTCTCTATTACGGTATAAATGAATGTATTCACTTATTTCTGCGACGTACTCTTTTTTGGCCGATACGTTTACGTATAACACTTCCCAGATAGAAAAATTACGGCACGGAGATGAAACGGTGGCGGTACGAGGCGCCTTGAAATTAACGGACTTCAATCGTACACTTGCGTGCTAGCACACTTATAAACAATGCACCACCATTTCTTTACATCTGTTCGCATCGCTGCCCAGATAGAAAAACGTGCCGTTAAACGGGTATCTTGCCATTGGTACCGCCATCGTTCCGTCTCCGTGCCGTCATTTTTCTATCTGGGTGTTTAATTCTTCACTGTTATAAATATACAGCAGCGTTTCCAACGGACTTTCATTGGTACGTCGTCACTTATCTACACGGCGTCTCTTCTACACGCACATAATGACCATATTTTCAACCTTACACTAAAATTCTGGCGACATGTGCAAACGTACACCGGTGCTTGTAGTCACATGCTGAATCGTACGCATGTTCAATCGTTCACTCGATTTATAGGACTTTTGCGCACCCCCCAATGCGAGGCAATATGGGTTCGAGCTGTTTCTAACAATGAGCTACTTCGCCGGTATACCGACGAAGTAGCCGCGGTTCTCATTGTTAGGAACAGTTGACACCCATATTGCCTCGCACCAGCGGGTGCGCAAATGTCATATAAGTCGAGTGAACGATTGAACATGCGTACAATTCAGCATGTGATTACAAGCAGCGGTGTACGTTTGCTCATAGAGACAGAATATTTGTGGACGATTGGAACCCTAGCAAGTCAAACGACCGTCTTTAACGACTATCAAAAGATCCAAAAAACGACCGGTCGCTCTGTGACACTTTTCGTCCGGAATAACGACCAAAAAAATACCAACTGTTAAGTTGATGATGGGTCGTTTTTCCAGCAATGACCGTAAAATGACCATAAAAACGACCGATGTATGAATTACTGAAAAAGCTCTAGGTTGGGTCGTTTCGCCGGCGTTGATCAGCAAGTAACCGGAAAGACGACCATGTTGAGAATTTTTATTTGGGTCGTTCTTCAGGTCGTTTATGAAAAACTACTTGCAAAGGGACTGTTGACGAGGACTCAGATGAGTCGTTTTTCATAAAAGACCCGAAGAACGACCCAAAGAAAACCTCTCAACGTGGTCGTCTTTCTGGTTACTTTTTGATTAACGCCGACGAAACGACCCAATCTAGAACTTTTTCCGTAATTCATACATTGGTCGTATTTGTGGTCATTTTGCGGTCGTTGATGAAAAAACGACCCATTCTCAACCTAACAATTGATCTTTATTTCGGTCGTTATTCCGGACGAAAAGTGTCACAGAACGACCAGTCGTTTTTTGGGTCTTTCGGTGGTCGCTTGGCTTGCTAGGGAAATACGTGCATTCTACTCGTGGAGGGGCAATGCGGTGTAGGAAAATGACAACGTACAAATTAAAGTATGTTGAAAAAGCTTCCGTGTTTTTTTAACTGTGAAGTAAAATATATAATATAAAAATAGTATAAGATGATAACTGTATAAATGTATAGCATCGGCAATACATTTCTTTTACTAAATAAATACAAGATTCGCATACAGGGTGTTTCTTTGGCTGAAAGGTATTTGGCGTAAATGATACTTTACCGTCGCGCCTCCCAAACCTCTCGCGTTCCGCAGTCGGTAACTCGGCAGCGCGGTGAAGCAGGGTAAAGCTTCGACAGTAACGTCTGCTCGAGGGAGACGGTCTCTCGTCCGACGACGGGCTTAGACGGGCTGATCGAAATTAACGGAATTTCGTTGAGTGTCACTCCCAAAAAACCAACATGGCATTCAACCTCAAGAGCGAGGAGGAAGTCAAGGAATATCTGAAGAATCTTTACATCGAGTACAAATTTGGTTGTCTGAGCGAAAAGAGGCCCGAAGGTAGGTCAAGTTCTACCGACGTTATACATAACCTTTCAAATACAAAATTTTCGTCATCTTTTCGCTGCATTAAAACTTTAATTACATAACGTACGCAGTGTGTCATCTTCTGGGCGATTACGAGGAGAGTATAAAGAGAGATGTCAACAAAGCGGCGCCGATCTACAAGGAGAATTGCGACGTGAGAAACAGTCCGAGAAGTTGCGCGAAATACGGCACTTATTTGCTCACAGGTAAGGAAAATTTCGTTGCCGGTGAGGGAGCTTCGGTGGTTCGCCGTCGGACGGCGCTGGAGTCGAATCTAACCCAGGGGAAGTGAAACAGCTGTGCGCACGAGAGAGATGGTTGCAATTTTCAAATTAACTTTATTCAATAGTGCTCATTTTTTTTAGAAAAAAATGAATTCGGGCCTGATGCGAAATTACCGTGCGCATCCGGCTCGACTTTGCTTTTTCCTCAAAAAAATTAGCACCCATGAGAAAAGTTCATTACAGTTTTCATTACCGACCGCGATATTTCACTTCCCCTTAAGAGCATGTGAAACACCTTTCCGAGTGTGTCTCTCTCGCTTCGCCGTGAACGCCACTGATGCTATCTCTCTCGCTCTCCATAAGGTTTCACATGCCCTTAAGGCCATGTGAATGATGTACCACGTGACATATGAATGCGAGAGAGATGGATGTATTTTACGGATCAATGCCATTTAAACCCGTTTGACGTTTCGGATAAAACGCAAGGTTCGTCGAACGCGGTATTAAATTGTACATCCGCTAATGCTTTGCTTTTTCCCGAAAAGTCTACGGTCTCTGAATCGCATTCATTACAGATTTTGGTTACCGACTGAGTCGTTTCACATGTCCTTAAGAACATAAGAAAAAACTCCCTCCCCGTCCATCCCGAGCGTAGTCGGTATCAAAAACTGTAATAAATTTTTCTCACGGGTTCTCGTATGTACGGTTAAAAGAAAAGTCACATCGGAAACGGATATCATCTCGGGTTTCGATGATGCTTTTGTTTTGATTGTGAATGCCAAAATCCGTGAAAAAAGTTTATTACAGTTTTTATTACCGACCGCGGTACTGCCCATACTCTTAAGGACATGTGAAACAACTCAGTCGGTAAGCAAAATCTGTAATGAATGCGATTCCGAGACCGTAGACTTTTCGGGAAAAAGAAAAGCATCAGCGGATGCACAATTTAATACCGCGTCCGATGATGCTTCCGTTTTATCCGAAACGTCAACCAGTTTTAAATGGCATTGATTCGAAAAATGCATCTATCTCTCTCGCACTCATATGTCACGTGGTACATCTTTCGCATGGCCTTAAGGGGCTGATGGACCCGTTTTAAACTCCTCACTTCCCTTTTTTACCGACGAAATAGATGCTGTTCAAATTTTGTGCGGCCAAATTGGTTTTCGCGACAATCTGTAATATTCGATGTTCTTAATTTCTAGGATGTTTTCAATCGAAATTCAAATGCACTCCGAAGCGTTTATCGCCGGTATTACGGTCCTGTAAATTTGAAGCATATGCGTAACATATTAATAATGTAAAGTCGATTCTACAAAATCGCCTCGTTCCGTCGGTAAAACAGGAAGATCCAGCAGGCCCTTAACAAAAAATGTCTTACTGATAAATCGAATACTTTCAGGCAAAGGCTGCGAGAAGAATGTTAAAGAGGCGTACAACTACATGAAGAAGGGCTGCGAGCTCGGAGATTCTAACGGTTGCCTTCACGCCGGCGCGCTCGCAGTTTCGGACGAGAAACTTACCGAGAAGGATCAAGCGACGCAGATAAACAAAGGAATCGAGATGCTGAAGAAATCGTGCTGGGAGCACGGAATGGAGAAGGGCTGTTACTACCTTTCGGGAGTTTACATAAGCGGAATCAAAGGTTATCTCGAGCCAAATTTGCGGGAGGCTTACAAAGTCTCGCTGAAAGCCTGCGAGTCCGGCAATCCTTACGCATGCGCGAACGTCTCGCAGATGCACGAGCGCGGCGAGGGCGTTCAGAAAAATGAGAACCTCGCTGAAACGTTCAGGAAGCGCGCCATCGCTCTACATCGAGAGTTGGTCGAGTCGCGGAGGCAGCTCGAGTTTCACCAGGGCGTCGACAAGTGACCGTCACCCCCTTATGCACGGAAGCAACTTTCTAATGTGCGTGTCACAAACGCACATGCATCGTCGTAGTCGCGCATGCGCGTTTCCGCGGCTCTGACCGACCGAGAAACATCTTTTCCCCGATCATTAAACGCGTCTCGAGGAAAACAATAGAAAATTTATGTTAACGTCGCTGACTCTTATTGTCGATTTCCTGTAATTAAATTCAATCGTTGCTCAGACGGAAATATACGTTTCACCATTTATCCTTGAATGGCGTTGAAGATTTCGTGGGAAAATTGTTTTTTTTTTTTTTTTTTTTTAATTCACTCTTTATTATATAATCTTTGCCGGACGCGCGCTGGTGAAGTAGCAATTACGATTTCCTCTCCCACCCATCCAGGAAGTGTGAAAAATATACATTTACTTGTTTCTTTGATTTGCTGCGGCCTCGGAACGGTCTAGTTTCTGAATCTTCTTCTTTGGTTTTTCATTAAGGTGAAGTGAAAGTCACGTGGCGAAGCCAGGAGTGTGAGAGTTTGCGCCATTGGTCTCACGGTGAAGCAAGAGAGAGAGCGACAGAGAACGTGTTTCACTTCACCTTAAGGTAGTCCTAGCGGACAGCCTGAGCCCACATGAGTTCAGAGAGAATTACGAGAGAATTGCGAACACTTCTCGATGGGATAAAAATTCGAAAAAACTCAAGCATATGGAAGGTGCTGAAAAGATTGATTTTACATGATAATAACTTCAAAATATTATTAACAAATGCAAAAAAAAAAAATCGTTCAACAAATTCCCCGGCAACTTAACTTTTTGTTCATATAAAAACAATTTGTTAATCTTTTTGAATACGTATGAATTTTTTCAGAATTTTATCTAATTTTTGAAAATCACGTTTTTTTATTAACTAAAAACGCAATTTTCCAAAATTAGACAAAATTCTGAAAAAATTCATACGTATTCAAAAAGATTAACTTATTGTTTTTATATGAACAAAAAGTTAAGTTGCCGGAAGATTTGTTGAACAATTTTTTTTTCATTCATTTGTTAATGACATTTTGGAATTATTATTATGCAAAATCAATCTTTTCAGTACCTTCCATATGGTTGATTTTTTTCAGATTTTTATCTCATCGCGAAGTATTCGCAATTACACTCTCAATTCGCTCTGAACTCACGTGGGCTCAGGCTGTCCGCACGGACTACCTTAAGAGACTCAATTTACGCTTCAAGCCCTCTTCAGAACGATGTTTATTTTGTCTGTTTCTTTTCATTGTGATTTATTTTCTTTCTTTTTGGGTGCTCATGACGTTCTTGTTAAAGCGGCTATTATTTGTGTGTAATCCTCTATGATGTGTTCTATTTTTTTTTTTTTTTTTTTTTTACTGTGTGTAACAGCTCTAATTATGTGATATATTCTGTTCTACCGTTTAGACAAGCGGCAAGTCTCCTAATTAAAACCTAAAGAAGAGGATTCCTAAGTTGGAACGAAGCCGCGGCTAATCAAAGAAATAAATTTTACCATCGGTCACGGCATTCGACAATTATAATGTACATTTATCTCTGGAGTTCTATAACGAATTTATCGTCGGTCTAGTTTGTCCTACGGTGGTTCGCGCTTTCGAAGGCCCCGCTCGATGACGCCAATGTCTGTTAAGGATGCTTCACATGTACATTCCCAGCCAAAAGTAGGATTCAGCGAGAATTTGAACACTTTCTAATGGTCTAAAAATCTGAAAAATATCAACTGTATTAAAGGTGCGAAAAACATTAATTTTGCATAATAATAATGTCAAAAAGTTAATAACAAATTGCTGAAAACAATTGTTCAACAAATAATCAGTAAACCTTTTTTTTCTCTTTCCAAAAGAATTCATTGATTTTCTAGTAGCCACATGAATTTTTTCAGGATTTTCTATCATTTTTGAATTTTCCGTTTCTGAAATTTCATAACTATGGAACGGATCGCGCAATAGCCTCGAAACTTTTTGTGTGTATTGTGGAGTCGTGATACTGACACGTATCCGAAACTCGTGCCTCCACATCGATTTTTAAAATTTTCGAAAAAAAACCTTATGAAATGATTGAAAATTCCGAAAAAATTTTTATTCGCAAGGACTAGCTTAAAGTAGTCCTTGCGAATAGTGTCCACCTCGCATAAGTTTCAGAGAAATGAGAGGTAATTGTAAACACTTTTGGACGGTATAAAAATCTGAAAAAAATCAAGCTTATCAAAGATGATGAAAAGATTAATTTTGCATAATAATAATTCCAAAATGTTATTAACAAATTGATGAAAAATAAAATTGTTCAACAAATCTCCCGGAAACATAACTTTTTTTCAAATCAAAATTATTCGTTCATTTTACTGTATACGTATGAATATTTCAGATTTTTAAATTCACTATGAATTTTGTGACTTTGTACAGGATTTTCCCATATAAAAAGAAAAAAATTCAAAGTGAATTTAAAAATCTGAAAAAATTCGTACGTATTGAGAAGACTGAACGAACAACTTTCATAAAAAAAAAGTTAGGTTTCCGGGAAATTCGTTGAACAATTTGATTTTTCATCAATTTGTTAATAACATTTTGGAATTATTATTATGAAAAATTAATCTTTTCAGCACCCTTAAGATGCTTGATTTTTATGAGATTTTTGTACCATCAACAAGTCTTTGCAATTCCCTCTCACTTCTCTGAAACTTATGCGAAGTGAAGACTATTCGCAAGGACTACCTAAAGTGCTGCGTATGCCTCTGTCGTTGGTTCAGCTCGTTACTTTCTTGCGGGGCGCTAAGTGCCCGCTCGCCGCGTCGTCTTTAGCTCGGCATAGGCAAAGATTGTCCGCTAATCACCGTGCACAAAGGTTCCTCGAGTTTCTCGGGCAAGCGCACTTTGATCGCACACGCGTTTATGAGGGGAACATTTCTTGACGAACGATTTCTTTTAACGGTTCGTCGACTTTTCTTTTCCTTCTGCATGTGTCGTGTCTTCTTTTTTTTTTTTTCTTCAACTATCCTTCTGTACACACAAACTCGTAGCCGAGGGACTCGAGGTGTGGCCTTACCGAGTCGTGTAGCGGTCTCAAATTCGGTGATTTAGGCGACTGACCCGGCTCGGACTTTGGGTTTAGATAGGACCGGATCGCTTCGCCACACCGACCACACCGACTCACCAAACCTGCTTCCTCACTCGGTATAGGTTTCGTGTTTTTTTTTTCATGTTTTCCTTTCGGTTTTTTTTTTTTTTGGTCGCGTCGTCGCTCGCGTTTTCGATTGAGGGGACTCGACGACCCGCTGTATTCCATTGTCAGCCGTCAATAATATCTTCTCGAAAGAATGTTTTACTCGGAGGAATGTCGAATATGCTTTTCCACAGTTCGGCAACATAAAAAAACGAAACAAGCCGATTGCAATTGCTTCGATTTTATCACGAGGAACATTGTTTTTTCACTTAAAAAAATAAGCTGACCGCAATCTCTTCGATTTTATCTCGAAGAACTTTGTTTTTTTTTTTTTAATTTTAAAACATAAGGGGATGACAATCGCGTCGATTTTATCTCGAAGTACTTTGTTTTTATTTTTTTAATAAGACGATTACAATCGCTTCAATTTTACTTCGAAAAACTTTTTTTTTAGAAAAACAAAAAATCAGCCGATTACAATCGCTGCAATTTTATCTCGAAGAACTTGCTTCTTAATTTTAAAAAATACGTCGATTATGATCGCTTTAATTTGAACTCAAAGATCATTTTTTCTATTGCCGAAGGAAATCTCTTCGCATGGTCAAAGCGACCTTCCGATTTGATCGACTTTCAAGTTCAGTTAGAATTCGTAATTGCCAAATTAATCAAATTAATTACAACAACGAATCGAATTTTTCTCGACTGTAATCTCGTCCTTGTATAAGCGTGCATACCCTGATAAACAAAGCAGCACGAAACGCAGCACATGGCACAATAATTACGTGCTACACATGCCGTAATTATTGTGTCACGTGCTGCGTTTCGTGACGTTTGTCTATCAGGGTAAATGAGGCGAAAGAAATTCGATAAGATACAGCAGAGAGCATCGCCTTTCGTCGTAATAAAAAAAAGCCAATTACAATCGCTTCAATTTAGTCTCTAAGGGCATTTTTATTTAAATAAAAAAAAAATTACAATCGCTTAAATTTTGTCACGAAGGGCATTTTTATTTAGATTTAAAAAAATTACAATCGCTTCATTTTTACCTCGAAGGGCATTTGTATTTAAATAAATAAAAAATTACAATCGCTTCATTTTTACCTCGAAGAACCCACTTCTCAATGAAATAAAAATACGTCGATTACAATCGCTTTAATTCGATCGCAAAGACATTTTTTTTATTTTCGAAGGAAATTCTCTCCGCATGGTCGAAGCGACCTTCCGATTTTATCGTGCTCGAGTTTCAAGTTCAGTTACAATTCGTAGTTGCCAAATTGATAAAATTAATTACCACAACGAATAGAATTTTTCTCGACCGTGATCTCGTCTCCGGGCGGGCATAAGCGAGGCGAAAGAAATTCGATACGAAACGGCGTCGCCTTTCGTCGGAATAGCAGCGGCGTGAGAGTGAGAGAACGCAACGCGCGAGGATGTCGGGGATTCGTTCGCGTTACGAAGCGAAGCATTTAGCATAGCCGTGTACGTCACGAGTACTGATTATCTCGTTTCTTTATTCCCCCACCCAAGCGAGTTTCGGTCTTTCCCTCTCCATGCAAACGGACTCTCCGCGAGCTGGTATATTCAGCCAAGGCGGGTTCGGCGAGCCGATCACTGATCCAGGATCACAACAGCGATGCGGTACTCGACGAGCCCGAGGATAATGTACAACTTTGCCACTGCGGCCTTTGTGCTGTTACTCGCCGTGGGAGCGTTGGTAAGTCGTACGATCATTCAGTTTCATTCCTGGCCAAACGGCCTTCTTTGTAAGTGGAGCAAACTCGGCATCCGACCGGTCCGCGTTCGGTATCTTGACCACTTCATAGATTTGATACGAATATAAGAACCGATAGTCGTTAGGCGACGCGCTCATCGATACAAACATCGTAACATACAAACATCGATACTCACAGATACTCAGACGGATACCCATAGATACTCATACAAACATCGTAACATAGTAACACATAATGTCATAAATCATAACGCTTTATGTCTCTTTATTTTGTTATTATTGTTATAATAATACATAATAATAAAGTTCATGTCGATTGGACACTCGCGCCGATACTCGCAGATACTCACAGATCCTCAGACGGATACCCATAGATACTCATACAAACATCGTAACATAGTAACACATAATATCATAAATCATAACGCTTTGCGTGTATTCATTTTATTTTTATTATCATTGATATCAATTCATATTATGGTATTGATAGTAATAACAATAAAATAATATCATAAATCATAACGCTTTATGCCTCTGTATTTTGGTATTATTGTTATAATAATACATAATAATAAAGTTCATGTCGATTGGGCACTCGCGCCGATACTCACAGATACTCACAGATACTCAGACGGATACCCATAGATACTCATACAAACATCGTAACATAGTAACACATAATATCATAAATCATAACGCTTTACGTCTGTTAATTTTGTTATTATTGTTATAATAATATATAATAATAAAGTTCATATCGATTGGACACTCGCGCCGATACTCACAGATACTCACAGATACTCAGACGGATACCCATAGATACTCATACTAAACATCGTAACATAGTAACACATAATATCATAAATCATAACGCTTTGCGTGTATTCATTTTATTTTTATTATCATTGATATCAATTCATATTATGGTATTGATAATAATAACAATAAAATAATATCATAAATCATAACGCTTTGTGTCTCTTTATTGTTATTATTGTTATAATAATACAGCAAATACTCACGAATACTCACATATGCTCAGAGTACTCGCATATATACGCGAGCGCGCATAATTTCATGTCATAAATCATAACGCTTCGTGTCTCTTCATTTTATTATTGATAATAATTCATATGATGGTATTAATAATAATAAAAATGACGTGATATCATAAATCATAACGCTTTATGTCTCTCTACCGTTATTATTATTGTTGTTATAATTATTGATAATAAGGACAACGACACAATGTCGGGAATCATAACGCTGGATGCCTCATGATTATTTTTCATTTATTTTTTTTTCGATCGTGTCTTTCGTTTGTTAATAAAGGGTGTCGAAGATGGAGATGAAAAAACAATCGTCAACGTTGATGTCTACTACGAATCTCTGTGCCCGGACAGTGTGAGATTCATAAAGTCGCAACTTGTGCCGGCCTATCCGAATCTTCAGGATAATCTCCATGTGAATTTCGTACCGTTCGGCAAGGCAACGGTAAGCAAACTTCGACGCCAAAAACTGTTTATCCAGCTTTCGTAAATAAAATTAAAATGCACAGTTTTTCGAGGCGAAAGATAGAAAGAGGTGTTTATTTCGTACTCTGGGACCGAATTCCCCTAAAAGTACCGTGCCCAGAGAGAGATACCAAAAAATGTTTCGTGCTATCCCAAATAGACATGTGACGGCACGGCATCTACTCGGTGCTAGCACGGGAACGTACGTCGTGCCGGCACAATGCAGTCATGTACGTCCGCATGTGACGATATTGTGACGGCACGGCATCTACTCGGTGCTAGCACGGGAACGTACGTCGTGCCGGCACAATGCAGTCATGTACGTCCGCATGTGACGATATTGTGGCGGCACGGCATTTTTATACCAAAAGCTGCTTGCACAGTTCCAGCTTGGCGTGGAGCTCCACCATCTTGACGTGGAGCTCCACCATCTTGACGTGAAGCTCCACAGTGAGCTGGAACTGTGCAAGCAGGTTTTGGTATCAAAACGCCGTGCCGTCACAATATCGTCACATGCGGACGTACTTGACGGCATTGTGCCGGCACGGCGTGACGAACGCACGGCACGTTTTTCTATCTGGGATATACTTTTTCGTCGAATATACATTTTTTTTTTTTTTTAATTTCAATCGCAACCTTTAATCTCCGTTATCGAACGCCGAACGATAAGGAGGCTGCGGAGGAGTTACGCTAACTCGTAGTGGATTGCGAAACGACCGAGGGAATTTTTTTTTTCACACTCATACTGCAACGAGAGAAACTATAGAGCCTGAGAAAAATTAAATGTTAATCGTCAATTCTAAGAATTCGGAAACAAGTAGAGCTACCGATAAGGAAGCCGTTAGACATTTACGATAATTTTTGACGGATTGCTAACTTTCAGCGGTTTTAATGGCATCGTGATAACTGATATTTCACTATCGCCAAGCTCACTGGGCCAAACGTGTTTACGCAGAGAGAATAAAGGCAGAAATGATCGCCGGACTCGTATAGTCGTAAAATAAAAAATTCGCAATGAAAAAAGGTCAAATTAATTTTTTTTTTTAAGTTACATTCATTATTTCAAAAGTTAAATCAGTTATTAAAAAAAAGTTAAATTACTTATTAAAAAAAGTTGAATCATTTATTAAAAAAAGGTAAATTAGTTATTAAAAAAGTTAAATCAGTTATTAAAAAAAGTTAAATTAGTCATTAAAAAAAGTGATTTATTTTTTTTTTATTGTCTTTTATCCGAGAGTAGCACAGACGCGACGAGTCGACTGGTCGATGGACGTTCATGTGTCAGCACGGACCGGCCGAGTGCAACGGCAATCGTGCCCAAGCTTGCGCCCTCGACGCGATCGCCAAGAACGAGAAGGCCGAGGATCGTCAGCGTCTTTCCGTGAATCTCGTTGGCTGCGCAATGTCCGCCAGCAATCCATCGACCGCCGTCACCCGGGTACGTATAATTAACGATGCGTCGATTTGTTGCAATTAATTTCTCGATGATTTCTCTACGATTTTTTTTTATACCGCAGTGCGGTCAGACAGTCGGTTTGACGATGGTAACGAGAAGGCGCATCGCTGACTGCGAGGAGTCTACGTTGGCGGACGATCTGCTGGCGACGCACGGCGACAAGACCTACAGCCTGGATCCTTCGCTGACATTCGTTCCTACCATAGTCGTCAATGGGGTAAGCATCGAAAAAAAAAAAAGTTGAAAATTGAAATTTTCATAGCGCTTCCTCATAAAAGCTGAAAATTGAAATTTTCATATCGCTTCCTCATAAAAGTTGAAAATTGATAATTTGATATCGCTTTCTCATAAAAGTTGGAAGTTGAAATTTTCATATCGCTTTCTCATAAAAGTTGGAAGTTGAAATTTTCATATCGCTTTCTCATAAAAGTTGGAAGTTGAAATTTTCATATCGCTTTCTCATAAGGTTCCTTTATTCGGGAAGCTTCTTCTATGAGGAAGCATTGTCTGTATTTTTGGCTTCCTCATAGAGGAAGCTTCGCGAATAAAGGAACCTCATGAGAAAGCGATATGAAAATTTCAACTTTCAACTTTTATGAGAAAGCGATATAAAAATTTCAATTTTCAACTTTTATGACTTTTTTCAACGTCAATGTCTTAGAGTTTTAAGCAAAACGGCTGACCGATTCATGTTCAGTGCGTAAAAAAATATTCCATCGACACGTTACACTTTGTCGAATCTGCACTTGGCGCGAAAAAATACATGGAAGTATGCGCTCCTGAATTTTTTTTTTTGCCCTTTCGATTTTTATTCCAGAGGTCCTAGTGATACCTCTTTATCTAGCTTTTTAATCCCGTCATATCCATCGTCTTGTGTATGTCTTGCTGTAGATCACGATAGGCACCTGGGTTTTTCCGCGATGCCATCGGAAAGCAAAGAAATCGTTATTTAAAAATACCTAAAATCACTCATTTTTGGAATTTTGGGTATAAAAATGCCCGGTAAACTTTTTCGTTAGTTGTCGCTCCTGAAGAGTAATTCCATGTATTTTTTCACGCTGATCACGAATCTGACACTTGTTTTATTCGTAGAAGAATATTTGATACGGAAAAAATGCGTCTAAAAAAAAAAAAATGGCATGAAATTCAAAAAATTCAAAATGAGATACAATTTAAACGGTTCGATCGATTTTCGTGAAATTTTAATGGATCCTCGGGTGATCATATTCTATCTGTGTACGCGTTTTTAGCCCGATAGCTAAAAAATTGCGAGCGCTACAGTGCGTACAGACATTTTCGAAGAAAAAAAATGGCGTATAAAAAAAACAACTTAACATTTTTGGACGGAATTTTGCAGAAACATTGACTATTAACCACACATGCTGTCTGCAAAATTGTAGCCTGATCGGTCGAGGCATTCTCGAGTTATAGCCGTTTGAATTTTTCACGTCCGATTCACACACACACGCACGCACGCACGCACGCACGCACGCACGCACACACACACACACACACACACACACACATCCGAACATTTTTTCTAAATGTGATTTTTCGATGTTTTGGAACAGTATGAACACGTTTTTATTAAAATCTCGAAAAAAAAACAATTTCACCATCACAAAGCTTCCTCTATGAGGAAGCAAAAAGAAAAAAATCTTTCCACTTTCTTGTCGAAAGCGAGTTCTAATTTTGTACTGCAAACATTTTTCTCATTCCAGGTCTACTCGTCGGAAAATCAATCGGCGGCCTTGTCGAACTTCCAGGGTTTGATTTGCGGTCTTCTGCCGCAAGACCAGAAGCCCGCGTCGTGCGCGAGCGCGTAAAGAGAATTGCGAAACGAACGAACCGTTGGGAAAGCACAATAATTTAAGTTACGTCGGTTCAGAGCCCGGCTCCTGTGCCGAGCGTCAGTTATGATATGTACAGTGCATTTCTATGTACAGAAATATATGCCATTTGTCGATTACACGAGAAAAAGAGAACAAATAAAAAAGGGGTAATAATGAAGAAAATGATTCTTGACGCTAATCTCTTTTCTATATAAATGGCGTGTCTCTTGCTTTCTCTTTATCGCTGACTGAGAGGAGTCCACGTTAGCGGAGAATCCTTCACCGACATTCGCGCTTACCGTAATCGTCAACGATGTCGGTATAATAAAAAATACATATATATTTCAATTCATATTAAAAAAAAAATGTTTCGTTCGAGGTCTATTCGTCGGAAAATTAATCGGCAGCTTCGTCGAACTTCCGGGAAGTCAACATCGTGCGCGTAATCACAATTACGTTGAAAAAAACAAAGAAGATTAAGTTGCGTCGGTTCAAAGCCCAGCGATTATGTCAAGCGTCACTTGTACTATATACAGTGTCTTTCTATGTAGAAAAGTAGATGCGATTTGTCGATTACCCAAGAAAAAGAGAGAAAAGAACGGGGCAATAATAAAGAAAATCATTCTTAATAGGAAGTGAAGTATCGCGGTCGGTAATGAAAACTGTAATGAAATTTTCTCGAGGGAGAACATTTTTTTGAGGAAAAAGCGAATTCAAGACGGTTGCGCACCGGAATTTCGCATCCGGCCCGAATTCATTTTTTTCCCAAAAAAATTAGCACCATTGGATAAAGTTAATTTGAAAATTGCAACTATGTCTATTGCATGCACAGCTGTTTCACTTCCCCTTAAGGCCACGTGAAAGATGTACCACGTGACATATGAGTGTGCGACAGATGCATTTTTCGAATCACTGCCATTTTAAACCGGTTGACGTTTCGGATAAAACGGAAGCATCATCTGACGCGGTATTAAATTGTAGATCCGCTATTGCTTTGCTTTTTCCCGAAAAGTCTACGGTCTCTGAATCGCATTCATTACAGATTTTGGTTACCGACTGAGCCGTTTCACTTCCCCTTAAGGCCACGTGAAAGATGTACCACGTGACATATGAGTGTGCGACAGATGCATTTTTCGAATCACTGCCATTTTAAACCGATTGACGTTTCGGATAAAACGGAAGCATCATCTGACGCGGTATTAAATTGTAGATCCGCTATTGCTTTGCTTTTTCCCGAAAAGTCTACGGTCCCTGAATCGCATTAATTACAGATTTTGCTTACCGACTGAGTCGTTTCACATGTCCTTAAAGCTAATCTTTGGATACGAATTGACGTGCAGTGATGCCAGATTCTCCCACACATTTTCTCCCACACATTTTCTCCCTCGCCTATCTCGTAACGTGTTAAAAAATTCCCTCCGAGGGAAATTTCCCTCCAATCTGACATCACTGATGGACGTGTCTCTTCCTTTCTCTTTATCACTGACAGCGAGGAGTCCACGTTACGATCTGCTGGCGGCTCTCCACCGACATTTTGTGCCTGCCATAGAATAAAAAAAAAAAATTATCGACATCGTTCACAATTGTCAATGATTAAAATTTTTTTTTAAATTCTATTCATTTCCTCGTCGAATGCGAATTCTAATTTTGTTCTCTAAAAAATATGTTTCATCAATCTGCAGCTTCGTCGAACTGAAGGAGATTGATTTGCGATCTTTTACCGGAAGACGAGAAATTTTCTATTCACTTCCTTGTCCAACGCGAGTTCTAATTTTATTCGTCAAAAAATATTTTCGTTAGTGGTCTCTTCATCGAAAAAAACAATCGGAGGCTTCGTCGAACTTCCAGTGATTGATTTACGGTCTTCTACCGGAAGACGAAAAATTTTCTGTCCACTGCCTTGTCGAACCCGAATTCTAATTTTGTTCTCCAAAAAATGATCTCGTTCGAGGTCCACTCGTCGGAAAATCAATCGGCAGCTTCGTCGGACTTCCGAGAAGCCCGCATCGTGCGCGAGCGCACAAACACAAATGCGAAAGGAACGAATCGTTGGAAAAGCAAAAAAAGATTGAAATTATGTTGGTCAAAGCCCAGCGTTTATGTCGAGCGTCACTTATACTATATACAGTGTCTTTCTATGTACAAAAATATATGCGATTTGTCGATTAAACAAGAAAAAGAAGAAAAAAAATACAAAAAAGGCGTAACAATAAAGAACAAAATTCTTAAAGCTAATCTTTGGATATAAATGGGCGTGTCTTCCCCTTTCCTTAAGCGAGACTCTTCGACACTGCCTTCTTGAGATCACGGTAACAAAGTTAATTTCCCTGGAATCACGTTTTACTTTTTTTTGGTTCTCTCCTCAGTCCGGAATACGGATATTCCATGCATCTGAAGATATCTGCACGACATGGAAATGTCATCATTTGGCGAGTCAGTCAATTAGCTTTGGGAAGATAAAAAAAATTGTTCACTCGTGGAATTTTATTTTCCTAGTGAATTTTCCCGATCGAAGTTTGTGCGATGCGAAACACAGTCGTTTTATAACTCGATGAAATTTAGTCTCGTGCAGATATCTTCAGGGTAGCGATATTCTTCTTTTTTTTCTTGAAGATTTCAACCGCCTATGAATTCCGTCTCGTCGATGTTGCTGAGGTCGAGAAATTGCTGTTCGATGTCCGAGCCGAGTTCTTGAAAGTCCGTGACGTCGTCGTCGCCGCCGCAAAATACTGAAACAATAAATTCGACAAGGGTCACGTTAGGGAAAGAATTTCTTGAGTTCTCGGCTGATCGCGTGATCATGACATATAGCATGAAATATTTGGGAATAATTTTAAAATTTTTTAAAAATCTTTCAGGTCTTACGAAATATCTCTGAAATATACGAAAATAATATTTTGGAATAATTTTTAAAATTCTTTTCAATTTTTCAAATCTTACGAAATGTTTCTGAAACATATGAAAATAATATTTTCAAATATTCCGTGAAAATATTCCAACGGAGCGTTCCTTAAATATATCGGAAATGTATTTAATCTTTCTATACATGTGAAATATTTCTGAAACATAGTGACAGAATGTTAAAAAATATTTTTTATTTCACGTTTCACCGAAATATTTTTATGTTTATGCGGGTGTGTATATGCAAATTCGACTGGTGATGCAATATTTCACATTTCGCTGAAGTGTTTAAAAAACCATGTCAGCGAAACGATTCCGAAACATTAAAATGTAAGATTGACGAACGGCCAAAAAAATATTTTTAAAGTGTTTTTATAAAATTTCACAAATATCTTTTAATATTGGCGAAATATTTTCAGTACTAAAAAAAAAAATGTGTTTTTTTTTTTCAAATCTTTAAAAAAATATTTTTCAACCCATCCAAAAAAATTTTTTCGAACTGTCAAAAAATATTTTTCCAACTATCAAAAAATATTTTTCAAACCATCAAAAAAATATTTTTCGAACTATCAAAAAAATATTTCCCAGACCTTTCAAAACTATTTCCGTGCTACATGAAACCCCGAAGATATCTGCTCCGAAATTCAATCGATTCGCAACCGCCGCGCTTCGAATCGCGAGAACTTCGCTCGAAGAATAAAATTCTCCGCGCCCAAAATTTCAATTTTTTCCTAAATCACTCCATCAACAGAGTTGCTCGTCGCCGACGAAATGTGACGTCGTGCAAATTTCCTCAGTGTCGTCGCCACTCTCGGTATCGGATCACCCGATCGTAAATTGATACGACGCGTGTGCGTATTTTTCGTCTCCACTCGCCATTAATAAAATCCGCGGTCTATGGTGAGGAATCGAGCGGTGAGGGCACACGCGTGCGACGCACGTGTCATCCCCGACGGGTTCGGAGCGCGAGCGCGCGCCCGCGCGCGCGTGCTTGCATACCCGCTTGCGTGACCGGCTCCAAAAAAGTAACGAATATTATTTTAAGCCTCGGTGTGGGGTAGCCGCGGCGCAAAGAGACGGTGGAAACCTCCTCTGAGATTATAACTATGGAACGGCGTACCCGCGTCATCGTCATTATTATTATTACGAGGAATACAGAAACAGAAGCGAGTCCGAGGGACTTAAGGGGGCAAAGCGCGCGGGCCAGCACGCGACTCTTCTCCCCCCCCCCCCCCCCTCTCTTCTTCCTCTTTCCTCCATGCACCGTTGATATTCGACGGCTTGCAACGAAATCTCAACGCCACATTCTACCGAAACCCCCTTTTGGTCTCCACTTGAACGGAGAATATATACTGGCTGTTATATATATAGCATTGTATGGCGTACACAGACTATGAAAAAAATAAAAATAAAAAAATTGCCTTTTACTTTTCCAAACGTTGGAACGTCGTATCGAGCATGTGTTATCTGGGTATCCGTGAAGAGCTACGAGAAAGGCTGTAAACGATTCTTTTTTTTTTTTTTTTTTTTTAGCTACCCCACGTAGATTGCGCGAGCCGATTAGCTGCGCGAGGAGCGGCGTTGGTTGTGAGATAGACGGTGATTGGGAGGCGATAAGCAGCTGGTATTTGATTGGAGTCGGAAGGAAGAAAGTAGCGATCGACTCGTTCTTGCGATTATCGATGCATCGATCGAATTAGAATTGTTTGGGGAAAGGGGTGGGTTTTTAATTGAGGAAGAATCGATCGGTGATCGAAGATAGATCGAAAGACCGTTGGCAAAAATTATTCGGTCCGGGTAGTTATGAATTATTATTTTTTTTCGAAAGCATTTTTTTTATAGCCAAGAGAGCTTTTTGTCTTGGTATTACTCAATTCGAACACAGAAGTTAACTTTTTTCAGATCTTATTATTGAATTGGAATCGTGAATTGTTTGGGGAAAGGGGTGGGTTTGTAATTGAGGAAGAATCGATCGGTGATCGAAAATAGATCGAAAGACCGTTGGCAAAAATTATTCGGTCAGGGTAGTTATGAATTTTTTTTTTTTTTCGAAAGCATTTTTTTTATAGCCAAGAGAGCTTTTTGTCTTGGTATTGCTCAATTCGGACACAGAAGTTAACTTTTTTCAGATCGTATTATTGAATTGGAATCGTGAATTGTTTGGGGAAAGGGGTGGGTTTGTAATTGAGGAAGAATCGATCGGTGATCGAAGATAGATCGAAAGACCGTTGGCAAAAATTATTCGGTCCGGGTAGTTATGAATTTTTTTTTTTTTTCGAAAGCATTTTTTTTATAGCCAAGAGAGCTTTTTGTCTTGGTATTGCTCAATTCGGACACAGAAGTTAACTTTTTTCAGATCGTATTATTGAATTGGAATCGTGAATTGTTTGGGGAAAGGGGTGGGTTTGTAATTGAGGAAGAATCGATCGGTGATCGAAGATAGATCGAAAGACCGTTGGCAAAAATTATTCGGTCCGGGTAGTTATGAATTTTTTTTTTTTTTCGAAAGCATTTTTTTTATAGCCAAGAGAGCTTTTTGTCTTGGTATTGCTCAATTCGGACACAGAAGTTAACTTTTTTCAGATCGTATTATTGAATTGGAATCGTGAATTGTTTGGGGAAAGGGGTGGGTTTGTAATTGAGGAAGAATCGATCGGTGATCGAAGATAGATCGAAAGACCGTTGGCAAAAATTATTCGGTCAGGGTAGTTATGAATTTTTTTTTTTTTTCGAAAGCATTTTTTTTATAGCCAAGAGAGCTTTTTGTCTTAATATTGCTCAATTCGAACACAGAAGTTAACTTTTTTCAGATCGTATTATTAAATTGGAATCGTGAATTGTTTGGGGAAAGGGGTGGGTTTGTAATTGAGGAAGAATCGATCGGTGATCGAAGATAGATCGAAAGACCGTTGGCAAAAATTATTCGGTCCGGGTTGTTGTGAATTGTTTTTTTTTTTTTCAAAAGCATTTTTTTATAGCCAAGAGTGCTTTTTGTGCTCTGGTCTGGCTCAATTCGAAAACAGAAGTTACCTTTTTTTAGATCCTATTATTAAATTGGAAATCGTGAAAGAACGACCAAAGTAACGATCGACTCGTTCTTGCGATGATCAATGTGTCGACCTGCTTAGAATTATTTAGAGGAAAGGGGCAACTCTGTAATCGAAGAAAAATCGAGCGGTGATCGAAGATCGATCGAAAGACAGACAAAAATTATTCGGCCTGGGTAGTTGTGAATTGTTTTTTTTCGAAAGCTTTTTTTTTATAGCCAAGAGTGCTTTTTGTGCTCTGGTCTTGCTCGATTCGAGACAGGAATTACCTTTTATTTAGATGCCATTATTAAATTGGAATCGTTACAGAGCGCTCAAAGCAGCGATCGACTCGTTGCGATTATCGATGTATCGATTTACTTAGAATCATTTGGGGAAAGGTGAATTATTTGGGTGGGTTTGTAATTGACGAAAAATCGATCGCTCGATCTATCGAAGATAGATCGAGAGACGGTTGGCAAAAATATTCGGCCTGGGTAGTTGTGAATTATTTTTTATCGAACGCATTTTTTTTTTCATAGTCAAGAATGCTTTTTGACCTCTGGTCTTGTCGATTCGACACAGACGTTGCCTTTTTTTTATATTCGAAGCAAAATTTTGGTTCTTACCTTCGCTGTCGATCGCCGAATAAGCCTCGTCGTCGATCATAAATCGTTGCACAGATTCGAAGGGCACGAACTCCGGTTGACTCTCCTCGAGACTCTCCGAAAGGCGCTCGGTCTTTCGCACCCCGTCGAGAAGGCCTTCTTTCGTTTCGCTCATAAAATCGGCGTTTTTGTACAGCCGATAATTCACCGATGTGGAGGATGTCTTTTGGTCTCGCTGATAAGCATCTCCGTTCGCGATTACCAGGTGAACTCTGCTCGCCGGCTGTTTGGTTGAAATGTCCATCGACGATCCCATGCTCGAAACTACCGGCGATGGGTCGGTGTGGTTCTTCACGTGCTTGCGAAGACTCGAGGGATCGGTGTAACGCTTGCCGCAGCCCAGCACTTGGCACGCGTAGGGTTTCTGTGTTGAAACAAAAATTATACGAGAGTCAAATTAGCTACGCAGTTACAAATGAAAAAAAAAATTAAAATTAACTACGTTTATTGGTGTTCGCAGTGCCGAATCGTTTTCCGTATAATTCAGCTTATCCGAGCAACAATGCAAACTGTTCTGGGATAAAGAGGTTTTTTTTCTTTACCCACACGCGATTGATCTGTACTAATGATCTTTTTTTTTTTAATGTTAGATTCGGGAAAATCGTTGAAATCGTAATGGGTCGGAAAAAAAATTATTAGTTATGTTAATTTTCCGTATAAACTGGTTTCCGTATAAACCAGTTTATCCCAGTAATAATGCAAACGGTACTAGGATAAAGAGCTTTTTCTTTACCCACACGCGATTGATCTGTCCTGTCGATCTTCTTTTTTTGGAAATTTTAGATTAGGGAAAATCGTTGAAATGAAACCGTGTCGTAATGGATCGGAAAAAAATAATGATTAGGTATGTTAATTTTCCGTACAATTCAGTATTTTCCAGTATTAATGCAACTATTCTGGGATGAAGAGTTTTTCTTTGGCCACACGTGATTAATCAGTACCACCGATCTTATTTTTACTGATTTTTATATTAGGGAAAATCGTTGAAATCATACCGTATTGTAATGGGTCAGGAAAAAAAGATGATTAATGATGTTCATTGGTGTTCGCAGTACCGAGTCAGTTTCATTAAACTCTACTGGGATAAAGAGGTTTTTATTTATCCACACGAAAATTATCAGTAAAGTCCGATCTTTTTTCTGAATTTTAGATTAGAAAAAAAATCGTTAAAATTGCCCCGCATCGTAAAGGGTTCGGAATGAAGATGATTAATGATCTTAGTACAAATGAAAATCGTACTGGGACATAGAGGTTTTTCTTTTTCCACACGTGATTGATTAATACCGTCGATCTTCTTTTTTCCGATTTCTATATTAGGGAAAATCGTCGAAATCGTACCGTATTGTAATGGGTCAGGAAAAAAAGATGATTAATGATGTTCATTGGTGTTCGCAGTACCGAGTCGGTTTCATAAAACTCTACTGGGATAAAGAGGTTTTTATTTATCCACACGAAAATTATCAGTAAAGTCGATCTTTTTTTCTGAATTTTAGATTGGAAAAAAAATCGTTAAAATTGCCCCGCATCGTAAAGGGTTCGGAATGAAGATGATTAATGATCTTAGTACAAATGAAAATCGTACTGGGACATAGAGGTTTTTCTTTTTCCACACGTGATTGATTAATACCGTCGATCTGCTTTTTTCCGATTTCTACATTAGGGAAAATCGTCGAAATCGTACCGTATTGTAATGGGTCAGGAAAAAAAGATGATTAATGATGTTCATTGGTGTTCGCAGTACCGAGTCGGTTTCATAAAACTCTACTGGGATAAAGAGGTTTTTATTTATCCACACGAAAATTATCAGTAAAGTCGATCTTTTTTTCTGAATTTTAGATTGGAAAAAAAATCGTTAAAATTGCCCCGCATCGTATAGGGTTCGGAATGAAGATGATTAATGATCTTAGTACAAATGAAAATCGTACTGGGACATAGAGGTTTTTCTTTTCCCACACGTGATTGATTAATACCGTCGATCTGCTTTTTTCCGATTTCTACATTAGGGAAAATCGTCGAAATCGTACCGTATTGTAATGGGTCAGGAAAAAAAGATGATTAATGATGTTCATTGGTGTTCGCAGTACCGAGTCAGTTTCATAAAACTCTACTGGGATAAAGAGGTTTTTATTTATCCACACGAAAATTATCAGTAAAGTCGATTCTTTTTTTCTGAATTTTAGATTAGAAAAAAAATCGTTAAAATTGCCCCGCATCGTAAAGGGTTCGGAATAAAGATGATTAATGATCTTAGTACAAATGAAAATCGTACTGGGATATAGAGGTTTTTCTTTTCCCACACGTGATTGATTAATACCGTCGATCTTCTTTTTTCCGATTTCTATATTAGGGAAAATCGTCGAAATCGTACCGTATTGTAATGGGTCAGGAAAAAAAGATGATTAATGATGTTCATTGGTGTTCGCAGTACCGAGTCGGTTTCATAAAACTCTACTGGGATAAAGAGGTTTTTATTTATCCACACGAAACTTATCAGTAAAGTCGACTCTTTTTTCCTGAATTTTAGATTAGAAAAAAAATCGTTAAAATTGCCCCGCATCGTAAAGGGTTCGGAATAAAGATGATTAATGATCTTAGTACAAATGAAAAACGTACTGGGATATAGAGGTTTTTCTTTTTCCACACGTGATTGATTAATACCGTCGATTTTCTTTTTTCCGATTTCTACATTAGGGAAAATCGTCGAAATCGTACCGTATTGTAATGGGTCAGGAAAAAAAGATGATTAATGATGTTCATTGGTGTTCGCAGTACCGAGTCGGTTTCATAAAACTCTACTGGGATAAAGAGATTTTTATTTATCCACACGAAAATTATCAGTAAAGTCGATCTTTTTTTCTGAATTTTAGATTTAAAAAAAAATCGTTAAAATTGCCCCGCATCGTATAGGGTTCGGAATGAAGATGATTAATGATCTTAGTACAAATGAAAATCGTACTGGGACATAGAGGTTTTTCTTTTCCCACACGTGATTGATTAATACCGTCGATCTGCTTTTTTCCGATTTCTACATTAGGGAAAATCGTCGAAATCGTACCGTATCGTAAAGGGTCCGAAAAAAAAAATTGATTAGCTATGTTCATTTGTTTTCTTCAGATTGCCCCAGTACCAATGCAAACTATACTGGGATAAAGAGTTTTTCTTGACCCACACGCGATCGATCAGTACCGTCTATCTTCTTTCTTTCTGAATTCGGTATTAGGGAAAATCGTTGAAATCGTACCGTGTCGTAATGGGTCCGTTGGTGTTTCGCCCGATCGCTGCTGTTGCTGAATGCTTTGGAGCATCCCCGATGCTGGCACGCGTAGGGTCGTTCGCCGGTGTGCGATCGCTGATGTATCTTCAGATTCTCCAATCGGGAGAAAGCTTTCTTGCATCCTGCGAACTAAAAAAAAAAAATGTCTCGTTAATCAACCGCGCCGTGAAATATCGATCGAGCGTAATTAATCTCGAGTAAACGTTCGTTGAAAAAAATAAAATAAAACATTTATTAAACTTCAAACGAAGCAATTTCCACAATATTATTTTCCAAAAATGTAAAATATTCAAAAAATTCGACGGGAATCCAAACGACCGAAATGATTTAATTTTTTTTTTTTTTTTGAATCGAGCGTTTAAGAAATTTCCAATAATACGGATAAATCGTTTACCGGACACTTGTTGGGTTTCTCGCCGCTGTGTACTCGCATGTGAATGAGCAGTTTGTATCTGGCGTTGAAGGGTCGCGCTCTCGGGCAGCCCTGCCAGAGGCAAGCGAATTCGTCCTGGCCGACCGGCGAGGAGCTCGCGTTGCCGGACTCCTTGTCCCTGTCCTTTTCCCTGTCCCTCTGAGATCTGCGACCCGGTCCGTGGGAGTTCGACGACGACGATTCGATGTGCCGCTTCTCGATGTGACGAACGAGTCCTTCCTGCTCTTCGAACATCGTGCCGCAATCTCTCCAGCGACACTGATAAGACGAGTGATATCCGTCCTCCGACGAAACATTGCATCCTGCAGAAAAAAAAAAAAAACAATCGATTGAAAATCAATAATCAATAATCATCCTTACACGCAAATAGAAAATAATCGATTACAAACCAATATTCAAGAATCATCATTACACGCAAAAAAAAGTCAATCGATTAAAAATCCATACTCAATGGTTATTACAGGTGAATAAAAACAATCGATTAAAAATCCATACTCAATGGTTATTACAGGTGAATAAAAACCAATCGATTACAAATCGATACTCAATACTCATCGTTACAGGAAAAAAAAAACCAATTGATTAAAAATCGATACTCAATACTCATCATTGCACGTAAAAAAAAAATAATCGATTACAAATCAATATTCAATAATCATCATTACACGGAAAAAAAATATCGATTAAAAATCAATATTCTCTGTAATCTCTGTTTACGTAAGAAGGGATTCTTCCCGTTTGCACACAAAAAAGTGAATAAATAAATAAATAAATATTCAATGATCATGATTAACCAAAAAAAAAAAAAATACAAAGATATATAAGTCTTACCAAAGGACTCCTCGTGTCCGTTCTTATCAGCCCCAGCGCCGCCGGTAGAATTTTTTCGTCTCTTATCCGCGAGCAGTAGTCCCTCGTTCCTGGGGAGTACGACCTGGTTGCCGTTGTTTCCGGTCCCCGTCGCCTGGTTGCCTTTATACCCAGCAAGCGAAGCGCTTGGATTCTGTCCATTGACGAGATGCCCGACGGCATAGCACGGTCCCTCGAGTCCGACGAACGGATCCTGAATCTCCTCGAGGTAGGCCGAGGAGAGGGACGACGGTGAGCCAGCATTGGCGAGGAGCATCGTCGGGTCGCCGCGTATGAGGCTGAGATCGAATTCATCGACGAACTGGAGTGATCCGTCGAGCTGCGGTTCGAGGCTGACGGACGAATTACCTTGCGCGCCGACCGGAAGCGCCAGCTGAAGATCGTCTCTGTACCCTCCGCACTCCCTGTAATCCTGGCATTCCCTGTTGTAATCCTGGTAACCCGCGTAATCGACGTACTCGCCGCTCGTTACATTCGAGAAAGTCCTCGAGAACGAGAAAGCCGAATTAACCGATGGCAATCTCTGTCTCGAAGTCCCGTCGGAAACCTCGTCGTTGGAGTATTCGCCGTACTCGCTTCCGGCGAAGACGCCTCCGCCCCAGGAATTCGGCGTGACGGCCTCGCTTCCGGTGCTGCCCGGCGAACGCTCGCCATTGGTCAGCGTCGCCGGGCACGCCAGTCCGGGATACTGAAATACGGTATTCGCCGTCAGGCTGTCCCACTCCGCGTTCTCCTCCCTCGGACACGGACTCAGCAGAAGAGGCGAGAGACTTCCGGTGTTGTCCCAGCAGAACTGCGCGCCGGAAGTCGTCGGCGTAGTCGGCAGATTCGAGACGCTCCTCACGAACTCCTCGTCGTTCCTCGTCATCGGCACGATCTGACGACATCCGTCGATGCCGCTGTGCTGTCCCCCGTGGTAATCCTCGAGATGCATCTCTTCTTCTTTTCTCCTCAGTTCACCATGAAAACCGAAATAAAAAAATAATAATAGAAAATCCTCCGGCGCGGCACGTGCCGATCGCTCGCGGAGCTTGTCCTTATCTCCTCGGGTTTTTATCTTCGTCGCCGAGTCACGGGTCGAGGAGGGCGCGGAATCGGCTGAATAGTCGCTACCGGTCTCTCCGCGTCTCGCGAAGATAATTCCGTAACTCGAGCGAGAGACTCGATGCGCTCGGGCGGTTTCGCCGAGCGGTCCGACCGTACTGACCCGAGATAAGCCGCGAGTCGTTTGACGAAGAAGTTTCCGAGGGAATGACGAGAGGCCTCCTCCGTTCGAGTCCCCACGCGGCCCGCGCGAAGACGCCGAAGAGGAGGAGAGGACGACGGCCGAAGAGGCCCCGGGCGCTGGTGGGGAAAGGCGAAGAGGATGAAGAGGATGATGAAGAGCACGAGGAGGGGACGCGCCGCCCACTCGCGTGGCTCGAGCCTCCTCCACGTCTTCCATACTCGGACGGTCTCCGGTTGCACTCGCTGCACGGGGGTCCGCCGATGCACCACCCAAATCCCTTAATGCCTAAAGGGTAGCAGGGTGGCGCTGGGCCGTTATACTCGCAATGCCACATCTGCCCAACCGTCCGTCATCTCCTCGAATGCATGAACTTTTTGTATGACTCTCCGTCCTGGTCTTCCCGACGACGAGCCTTCTTCTTGGGCTACATTCGGAAGCGCGATGGGTCCTCCTACACAGCAAAATTGGTAACAATGCTCCTTGTCCGCAAACGTCCACAATTATTTTTGCGTCAATTTTACTAAAAAAAATAAATGGTGTCCATTTTACAAAAATCTTGTCCTCTTTACAAAAATCTTGTCCTTTTTCCAAAAATCTTGTCCTTTTTCCAAAAGTCTTGTCCTTTTTACAAAAATCTTGTCCATTTTACAAAAATCTTGTCCATTTTACAAAAATCTTGTCCATTTTACAAAAATCTTGTCCATTTTACAAAAATCTTGTCCATTTTACAAAAATCTTGTGCATTTTACAAAAATCTTGGCCTTTTACAAAAATCTTGTCAATTTTACAAAAATGTTGTCCTTTTTACAAAAATCTTGTCGTTTTTACAAAAATCTTGTCCATTTTACAAAAATCTTGTCCATTTTACAAAAATCTTGTCCATTTTACAAAAATCTTGTCAATTTTACAAAAATCTTGTCAATTTTACAAAAATCTTGTCAATTTTACAAAAATCTTGTCGTTTTTACAAAAATCTTGTCGTTTTTACAAAAATCTTGTCAATTTTACAAAAATCTTGTCGTTTTTACAAAAATCTTGTCCTTTTTACAAAAATCTTGTTCTTTTTACAAAAATCCTGTCCTTTTTACAAAAATCCTGTCCTTTTTACAAAAATCTGGTCCTTTTTACAAAAATCTGGTCCTTTTTACAAAAATCTTGTCCTTTTTACAAAAATCTTGTTATTTTTACAAATATCTTGTCCATTTTACAAAAATCTTGTCCATTTTACGAATATTTATTTTTTCGTAAAATTAAGAAGAAAATCATTGTGGAGGTTTGCGGAGAAAAAAGTTTGTTGAATGTAGAAATATTTTTTCTAACGTACACGGTAAAAAAATATTTCTACATTTTGCGAAACGCGAACGAAGCTTCGGTGGGCTGGAGGGAATTGTGAATGCGCGAAGAGACGCCGAAGTGGAGGAATTATATGGCTCGGTTCTTTTTATTAATGATCCAGGAGAGGGGGCGAGTTCGATCGGCCCAACGACCTTTTTGTTTCTTGCTCGTGTTTTCGGGCATTAAAAAAAAAACGATCCTTCTTTTTTTTTTTGGGTTACGGTGGCAGGGTGGCATTTTCTGGTTCGGGCCGCGTTAGTTGACATGAGGTTCACTCGTGGGCCCTCGGAGGAGGCCCTCGACCGCGCGGCCTTTCGTCGCTCGAGTCCTCGAGGCGAATGCGGGACCGAGCGAGAGAAACGCGGACGGGGAGGATGGAAGAGATGAGGAGAAAAAAAAAAGATGAAGAAAAAAAAAAAGTGAAACCAGCTGCCGCACACGCGTCACTTATTAACAACAGTTTCTTCACCCGCGCGAGCAAGATCCGAGAGGATCCTCTCTCTCTCGCTCCCTCAACCCTGTTTTTGTAATTTTTTTTTTACCCTCGACTCTCTCCTGCCTCTCCGCCCCCGTTTCTTCGCTTAACGGCCTCGTATGACTTTCACCCCTTTTTCATTAGCTGGGAAATGGCTGGACAAGTGTTTGTTGTCTGTCGAAATATTATAAATGCTGAGCTCAGTTCGGTGGAATGAAATTCGCGAAGGGTTCCGTCAATACCAAACTGTTCGCGTGCTTCCTTTTGGAATTCATTTACGTGTGTAAAACACAATTTTCGTCGAATACGGTGACGTTTGTATAAGAACTGGCGGATCGTTGCGGCTCGGATGTTTTGCACTGCCGCCATGAACTATCGAATTTAGAAATCGAAAATTTAGATTTCCGGAGATTCACCGGAAACACGTCACTTCCGGTTTGAGAATCTCATTTTTCGACCAGAAGTGACATCATACCCGCAGTACGGCACTTCCGGTTTGAAAATTTTATTTTTCGACGTCAATCAATACGTCACTTCCGGTTTGAAAATTTTATTTTTCGACGTCAATCAATACGTCACTTCCGGTTTGAAAATTTTATTTTTCGACGTCAATCAATACGTCACTTTCGGTTTGAAAATCCGATTTTTCCATAGGAAGTGACGTCCTGCCGGAAGTGCATCACATCCGGTTTGAAAATTCCATTTTTCGACGTCAATTAAAACGTCACTTCTGGTTTGAAAATCTGATTTTCCGAGCAGATGTGACGTAACGCCAAAAATGCGTCACTTCCGGTTTGAAAAAATTAGTTTTTTGACGTTAATCAATATGTCACTTCCGGTTCGAAAATCTGATTTTTTCGACAGACAGTGACGTCATGCCGGAAATCCGTCACTTCGGGTTTGAAAATTTGATTTTTCGACGTCAATGTATACGTCACTTCCGGTTTGAAAATCTGATTTTTCGATCGGAACTGACGTCACGCCGGAAATTGCGTCACGGCCAGTTTGAAAATTTAATTTTCCGACGTCAATCAATACGTTCGTTTCCGATTTGAAAATCGCATTTTTTTCGACCGGAAATTACGACATGGCGCAAGTCTGCGTCACTCAAACTCGTGTTGCCCGAATGAAATCGAAAAAAGGCACTCGATTGTGTGCAAGCAAAAAAATCTTTCATTGACTTAATCCGCTTGGCGTGATAAGCTCTGGAGCGAGTAAATAGATCGGGAAGAACCGAGTGTGTGTACGAATGTCTTCTGGCGACAAATCTGTGTTGTCCCGCAATGTTTGTGCGTACAGTGAGTTCTATGGGCGTGAGCGGGCCCCGCACTTGCTGTCCCTCCGGTTCACCCCTTGAGCGTCGCATATGCGCGGGCCCCGGGTAGTCTCGGGCGCAGCGTGCCGATGCACCGAACCCACACAAACCCGCTACACGGTCGGCTGTACGTCATATTACGGGCAGATAAGTGATAGAGTGGCACATGTGGTCTGCCAGCCCTCTGTGCTTACATTATACGTGCTACGCTCGGTCGCCCGACCCCTCCCTCCGTTTTTTTTTTTTTTTTTTTTTTTTTTTTTTTTTTTGTCAAGGCACCTGTCAACCTCGTTCATATACCCATAGTCTCCGCATGTGTACACGAACGACTCTAAAATAATATACTGATTCCGATCGTGTTATGCATACGGGTGAGAATGACGATGTAAAAGAGAAAAAAAAAACAGAACAAAAAAAAAATCAAGTTGATAAAAAAGGATTCGAAGAACGAGACCAACTATTATATCTGCGGCTGTGTGGAAAGTGTGCTGATCTAAACTAAAAAAGTTGCATCGTGAATTAAAAAAACAAAATCAAGTTGAAAAAAAGGATTCGAGGACCGGGACCAACTATTCTGCGGCTGTTTCGAAGGTGTGCTGATCGAAACTAAAAAAAGTTGTACCATCGATTAAAAAAAGGAAAAATACAGTTGAAATGAAGGATTCGAAGAATGAGACCAACTATTATATCTGCGGCAGTGTGGAAAGTGTGCCCATCTAAACTAAAAAAGTTGCATCATCAATTAAAAAAAAAAAAACCAAGTTGAAAAAAAGCATTCGAAGACCGGGACCAACTATTATATGTGAGGCTGTTTGGAAGGTGTGCTGATCTGAACTAAAAAAAGTTGCATAATCAATTTAAAAAAAAGAAAAAAACCAAGTTGAAAAAAGGATTTGAAGAACGAGACCATCAATTATATTTGCGGCTGTCTGGAAAGGGTGCTGATCTAAACTTAAAAGGTTGCATCATCAATAAAAATAAATAAAAAAAAACAAGTTGAAATAAAGGATTCGAAGAAAGAGACCAACTATTACATTTGCGGCTTTGTGGAAAGTCTGCTGATATAAACTTCAAAAGTTGCATAATCAATAGAAAAAGAAGAAAGCCAAGTTGGAAAAAGGATTCGAAGATCGAGACCAACTATCTGCGGCTGTGTGGAAAGTGTGCCCATCTAAACTAAAAAAGTTGCATCATCAATTTAAAAAAAAAAACCAAGTTGAAAAAAAGCATTCGAAGACCGGGACCAACTATTATATGTGCGGCTGATTGGAAGGTGTGCTGATCTAAACTAAAAAAAGTTGCATGATCAATTTAAAAAAACGAAAAAAGTCAAGTTGGAAAAAGGATTCAAAGATCGAGACCAACTATCTGCGGCTGTGTGGAAAGTGTGCTGATCTAAACTTAGAAAAGTAGCGACATCAATTTAAAAAAAAATAATAATAAAAAAAAACCAAGTTGAAAAAAAGGATTTGAAGAACGAGACCAACTATTATATTTGCGGCTGTCTGGAAAGGGTGCTGATCTAAACTTAAAAGGTTGCATCATCAATAAAAAAAAAGAAAAAAGGAAAATTTAAATAAAGGATTCGAAGAAAGAGACCAAGTATTATATATGCGGCTTTGTGGAAAGTCTGTTGATATAAACTTCAAAAGTTGCATAATCAATAAAAAAAGAAAAAAAGCCAAGTTGGAAAAAGGATTCGAAGATCGAGACCAACTATCTGCGGCTGTCTGGAAAGGGTGCTGATCTAAACTTAAAAGGTTGCATCATCAATAAAAAAAAAGAAAAAAAAAACAAGTTTAAATAAATGATTCGAAGAAAGAGACCAAGTATTATATATGCGGCTTTGTGGAAAGTCTGTTGATATAAACTTCAAAAGTTGCATAATCAATAAAAAAAGAAAAAAAGCCAAGTTGGAAAAAGGATTCGAAGATCGAGACCAACTATCTGCGGCTGTCTGGAAAGGGTGCTGATCTAAACTTAAAAGGTTGCATCATCAATAAAAAAAAAGAAAAAAAAAAAACAAGTTTAAATAAATGATTCGAAGAAAGAGACCAAGTATTATATATGCGGCTTTGTGGAAAGTCTGTTGATATAAACTTCAAAAGTTGCATAATCAATAAAAAAAGAAAAAAGCCAAGTTGGAAAAAGGATTCGAAGATCGAGACCAACTATCTGCGGCTGTCTGGAAAGGGTGCTGATCTAAACTTAAAAGGTTGCATCATCAATAAAAAAAAAGAAAAAAAAAAACAAGTTTAAATAAATGATTCGAAGAAAGAGACCAAGTATTATATATGCGGCTTTGTGGAAAGTCTGTTGATATAAACTTCAAAAGTTGCATAATCAATAAAAAAAGAAAAAAAACCAAGTTGGAAAAAGGATTCGAAGATCGAGACCAACTATCTGCGGCTGTCTGGAAAGGGTGCTGATCTAAACTTAAAAGGTTGCATCATCAATAAAAAAAAAGAAAAAAAAAAAAACAAGTTTAAATAAATGATTCGAAGAAAGAGACCAAGTATTATATATGCGGCTTTGTGGAAAGTCTGCTGATATAAACTTCAAAAGTTGCATAATCAATAAAAAAAGAAAAAAGCCAAGTTGGAAAAAGGATTCAAAGATCGAGACCAATTATCTGCGGCTGTGTGGAAAGTGTGCTGATCTAAACTTAGAAAAGTAGCGACATCAATTTAAAAAAAAATAATAATAAAAAAAAACCAAGTTGAAAAAAAGGATTTGAAGAACGAGACCAACTATTATATTTGCGGCTGTCTGGAAAGGGTGCTGATCTAAACTTAAAAGGTTGCATCATCAATAAAAAAAAATAAAAAAAAACAAGTTGAAATAAAGGATTCGAAGAAAGAGACCAACTATTACATTTGCGGCTTTGTGGAAAGTCTGCTGATATAAACTTCAAAAGTTGCATAATCAATAAAAAAAGAAAAAGCCAAGTTGGAAAAAGGATTCGAAGATCGAGACCAACTATCTGCGGCTGTGTGGAAAGTGTGTTGACCGAAACTTAAAAAAGTTGCATTATCAATTCGCCTGTTTTCGTCTTCTTTTTTGTTTACTCTTTCTCAATTTTTTTTGTTCCCTCGAGCTACTCACGAGACAGGCAAACATACAGATAAGTCGCCGCTGACGTCTTCGAGCGATACAATTGTGACACCGTCGGCACGTATTGGCCAAGTCGCGCAATTGCAAACGCTTCGATACGCCAACGTGAACAGCGATTCTCAGAGTCGCGAAATCGTCTCACGGGATCTACGGAATAATAGACCGAGAATCATAACGTGAGTTTGTGAGAAGTTGCCGTTCTTCGCTCACACTTGTCGCGGCGTTTAGCGTTTGGTCAAGTGGCGTAAAAATAGAAAGCCGAGCGCTCTCTGCATGTGAGTTCGTATAATTAGGTTCCGAACCCGAGAAGACGAGTCCTACTACTAGCGCTCGCTTTCTCTCTCTCTCTCTCTCTCTCTCTCTCTCTCTCTCTCTCTCTTACCATCCTCCATACGTTACGAACGTAAAGCTTTCAAAACCTCGACGATCGAGGACCTTTTTTTTTACTGAACTTTATGTATTTTTTTTTCCTCACAACTTCATTTCTTTCTTTACGTGACTGCTTGGTTTCGGATGGTAGGCGAAGATGAGGTATGCAGGAAAAACCTCCCGTGGGAAACGAAGAAACGTTTTGAGCTGTAAATTCACGAACAAATTGCAAATAGTATTTTTTTTTTTTTTTTAAACAACTTCGTTTCTTTTTTCACGCGACAGCGAGGGATTTTCGGATAGGCTTAATGGGATTGGTGGGCGAAGATGAGGTATGCAGGAAAAACCTCCCGTGGGAAACGAAGAAACGTTTTGAGCTGTAAATTCACGAACAAATTGCAAATAGTATTTTTTTTTTAAACTTCGTATCTTTACGCGACAGCGAGAGATTAGTTCTGATATAATTAATGGGATTGGTGCGCGAAGATGAGATATGCTAGAAAAACCCCCCGTGGGAAACGAAGAACCGTTTTGAGCTGTAAATTCACGAACAAATTGCAAATAGTATTTTTTTTTTTTTTTTTAAACAACTTCGTTTCTTTTTTCACGCGACAGCGAGAGATTTTCGGATAAGCTTAATGGGATTGGTGGGCGAAGATGAGGTATGCAGGAAAAACCTCCCGTGGGAAACGAAGAACCGTTTTGAGCTGTAAATTCACGAACAAATTGCAAATAGTATTTTTTTTACAACTTCGTTTCTTTACGCGACAGCGAGAGATTAGTTCTGATATAATTAATGGGATTGGTGCGCGAAGATGAGATATGCTAGAAAAACTCCCCATGGGAAGCGGAGAAACGTTCCGAGTTGTGAATTCACGAACAAATTGAAAATTGGAATTTTATATTTTATTTTAAACAACTTCGTTTCTTTTTTCACGCGACAGCGAGAGATTTTCGGATAGGCTTAATGGGATTGGTGGGCGAAGATGAGGTATGCAGGAAAAACCCCCCGTGGGAAGCGAAGAAACGTTTCGAGTTGTGAATTCACGAACAAATTGCAAATAGTATTTTTTTTTTTTTTAACAACTTCGTTTCTTTTTTCACGCGACAGCGAGAGATTTTCGGATAGGCTTAATGGGATTGGTGGGCGAAGATGAGATATGCGAGAAAAACGAATTGTTCATGGATACGAGCGATAGTTACTGACACTTGTGATGTGGAGATCGTTTCTCCGTGGAAAAGGGCTATATATAATTCCGGAGCTTCGGGAATAGTCGACCGACTAAAGCTTTCAGATGTTGACGATCGAGAACCATTTTTAGCGAACTTGATGTAAAAAAAAAAAATTTTTACAACTTCGTTTATTTTTTTACGCGTATATGAGGTCATAGTTCGGATAGAATAGATGGGACTGGTAGGCGGAGACGAGGTATGCGAAAAAATCCTCCCGTGGGAAGCAAAAAAACATTTCGAGTCGTAAATTCACGAATAAATTGCAAAATCTAATTGTCGATAAAAAAAAAATCGCAACTTCGTTTCTTCACGCAACTGCGAGAGCTTAGTTCGGATGGTATTGATAGGACTGGCAGGCGAAGACGAGGTTCGCGAGAAAAACCTATCGTGGAAAGCGGGGAAACATTTCGAATTGTAAATTCACGAACAAATTGCAAATTCTAATTTCCGATTATTTTATTATTTTACCTTTTCGGCTGTACGTTTAGCGGATAAATTATCTCGAAAATAATGGATACAGATCGGTGTGCGTAGAAAATGAAAGACCTCATAACGAAGCATCGTCGAATTATAATGGAATTGTTCATCGATACGAGCGATAGTTACTGACACTTGTGTTGTGGAGATCGTTTCTCCGTGGAAAAGGGCTCGATATAGTTCCGGAGCTTCGGGAATAGTCGACCGGCAGCTCTCCCTTGCCGACGATTGGGAACTGCTGCACGCGACCGCTGCTCCACGCGATAGTCAGACAAGTCGTCGACAGTTGAGAATCGTAATTTTGGTAGAATTGCATGCAATTCGGTACCTCACCGGGGAAACCTTTGACGAGGCAGGCGGGTTTCACTTCTGTCACACGGGAAGCCGAGCCAACGTTCGTCGTGAAAATTGCCACCATCGGACAGTCCTGCGTGAATTAAAAGTGAATTAACAAAAATGAAGAAAGTTTTACATTATCAAAATATTAGCCCTTCCATTAATAGCTTGGATTATGGATCATTATATTATGCAAGTCAGAGCTGGCCAGCACTTCAAGTACGTACTTGAAGTGCACAAGTAGTTTTTAGTACGTCAAGCACTTTTTTTCGATTTCAAATATGAGTAACAAGTACGTTTTGAGTACTCGCTCGTGTTACGAATACTCGACGAGCAGCATGACATCCTCTCAGAAAATCACGCGTCACGAAACGGTCGCAGTTAAATAGACAGATAGATATGGCATTGATTATGTAATAAATATTAGCGCAATATTTGCGATATGCGCTGCACGTGTCGCAAATATTTCCCCAACCACATTCATTTCTTGGTGCTTGTCTGTCTGGGTTGTTTTTATTATTATATGATTATCTGCCTAAACTTTCCAATGAGTGTAATTTTAATGAGAATCCATTTTAAAACACTTGTGGAAAAGTCCATTAAAAAAACGAAAAGGATTCTCCCTCTCCGTTATCGAATAAAAAAAAATAGCTTCATAAAAACATTTGTTGACATTTTTTATGGCACATGTTGTGAATTATATTTTTATGAAAAAACATTAAGAGTAGATTAAAAATAGCCTCAAAACGACGATTTACGAAATTTTCAGTTAGCGATTTTTGATAATAAATGTTGCGTTAAATTTTGACCGTTTAAAATGTATGAAATGTAAACATTTTTTAATGTTCCGAAAGAAGGTGCAAAGTAATTTGCACATGGCTTCCTCATTTATTACAACTTTGCGCATAGCTTCCTCCATGACCACCATGGTCATGAGTACCATGGGCTTCATGGTACTTTGCACCTTCTTATTTTTAAAGCCTACATAATGCTTAGCGCTGCGAACGTAATTGCGAAAAGTATTTGGAAAAAGTACTTGAGAAGTACTTCAAGTCCAAAAAGTACTTGAGAAGTACTTCAAGTCCAAAAAGTACTTGATCTTAAGTACTTGTGACAATTTGTACTTTAAGTTTTTTTTTTTAGTACTTTGTCCAGCTCTGTGGCAAATAATGTACGAAAAAAAAAAATTACCTGGAAGAGAACGGCCAGATATTTGCCGGAAGGATCCCAATCCATGGAAATAACTCTACCGCCGATCGTGATTTCGTCGTCGCTCTCGTCCGATCTAAACGTCACCCTGGCTAGATCGATGAGTGGAATCGCTGTTTTTGCACTGTCAATGGATACCGTTCTCTTAACGTCGAATATAGTCTCCTGAAGCGGGAGCGAGAACATCGTCGCTGGATCCTCGGTAGATACGAAAAGGAGAGTTTGATTCGGACCGAAACAGGCGGCCGCTACTCGACCATTCGGCACCGTCCACCGTTCGACGCTCCAAGGATTTCCGGTTTCCGTGTTCCAGACGCTGCGCAAAAATATCTTTAGTTTATTACACATACTAGCGGTTGTGTTCGCTCGCGCGCTTGCATTATCTGTACGAGTGTCTGTGAATATCCGTGAGTATCCGTGTGAGTATCTGTAAATATTTGTCCAAAATCTACGAATGTTCGTGCGAGTGTCTGGGGATGTTTGTGCGAGGATTTGCGAATATTTCCCGCGAGTTTCTTTGATTTATTAGAGAATATTTGTGCGAAATGTGCGAATGTTTGTTCGTATTTCTGTGAATGTTTGTGCTTGTATTTGCGAATGTTTATGCGAGTTTCTGTAAATGTTCAGGCGCGTATTTACGAATGTTTGCGTGAGTATCTTCCAATGTTTGTGCGAATTTCTGTGAATGTTTGTTCGAGTTTCTGTGAATATTCGTGTGAGTTTTTGCGAATGTTATTATTATTATTAATAATAATAATAATTCGGTCAGAAATTTCGAGGGAATACGTGTACATAAAAAAAAAATATATATTTTGATTTAGAGTTGTAACTATTCATTTAATTTATAGGAGTTTAAAATCTGTTAAATTGTATTCTGAAGTTTAATATATCGAGAACTTCTGTTCGTGAGTTCTCGACTATTTTGTTGATATAACCGTTGTGATGTACACGAGCTCACGATTTCAGTCACCACTGTTCTCGGTAATGTACTAATGTAACGTGCCATGCAAAAGGAGTAATCCGTGAAATGAATTAAATGAAAATTATTATTAAAATTTTCAAAAAAAGAAAGCGTTAATGAATGTTTGCGCGGGTATCCGTGAGAGTATCTGTATCAGTCTGTGTCCACTCGCCATGAACTTGATTATCGTAGGCTTTTTAATTAATTTTTTTTTTACGTATCCGAAATGAGGAAGAGAAGTTCGTACCGGAAAACGGTGCGACACGTCGCGGCGAGTAATTTCGAGCCGCACGGTGACCATCGAGCGAAGCAGAGCCCGCCACCGCCGACGCGTTTCAGCGGAACGCCGATTTCTCTCGAAACGTCCCAGACGATCATGTTCAGATCGGACGGCGAGCAGGACACGAGGATGTCGCCCTCGGGATGCCAGGCGACCGCCGTCACCGGCGCGTGATTTCTGTGTCTCAGGAAAGCGGCGTGACTCAGCGAATTGCTCGCAGCTCCTAACTCGATCGTCCAGACGAGAACACCCCCGTGACAAGCGGCCGCGAGCTCTCGGCCGGCGTTCGGTCGCCAGCTCATCGCGCACACCGACTTCTGAGCGCTGTGTCTCAGCACGGCTATTCCCTGGATGCCCTTCGAAAATATTCTTATGCGATCGTCCCGCGTCGCGACCGCGAGACGGGTGCAGTGAGGATGCCATGCCAAACAGCGTACCTGAAACAAATTTCGACATAAAATTAGCGTTTTAAGGGTAAGTGAAGAGAGTTTGAAGCTGCGAGTCCTTGGACTCTAAAAAATAATTGGTAATTTAATATACCGGTCTGAAAGTTTTTATGCATGAAATGGCACATTAAAATGGACAATAATGGACAATCTAGATGAAAAATTGATTATTAAATTCAAAGTAGTTTTATAGTAAAATTGAAGTAAGTTATTAAAAATAAAGTATTTCCGATGTTTTTACCACACTGCAGATTAATTTTTCATCACGATTGTACATGAAATTTAATATACCAGTTTTTGCGTAACAACTCCTAATTTGGTACATTAAATTTCACATGCATTTTTTTTACAGTGTGGAATACAATAAAAAATTGGTGCAAGAATCTTGTTCATTGCCACTAATCGTCAAACTCTCTGAAGCTACCTGTTACGCATCGCACGCTTCGAAGAACAATAATTTCTCCCATAGAATTTATCGTCTACCACTTTATCAAACACAGTGGTAAAAACATGGAACAATTTACCAGTGGAAGCAATTGAAGCCGAGTCAATTACTATTTTCAAGAATAAAGTCGATTTATACGTCTTTACGCGAGAGCATTTACATAGAAGCACATGTGAAAAGTCGAAAACTTACTATCCATAAGTAAATAACAGTAATAATTTGTAAAACAAAAATAGTTTGTTGCACTCGATTCGTTCGATCGATCCCTTCTGTATTAATACTCTGCGCGCATCGATATTTCGAAATACATGAATATATGCGTCTCTCTGAACCGCTCAATGTTCTCAGTCGTTGTTCAAAGACCTACGAGCCATGACCTAAAAAAATAAAAGTGATCTTGACAAATAAAAATGTTGTACAAAAATCACTTCTCCTCTCATCTATAAAGGCAACAATAAATGAAAAATATTGGTCTCAACAATAATACTAATGACGTGTGTAAGGCAACATGTAATTTACGTACTAGCGCCGTAGCCCAGTCCCTGGTCGCGGCGACGTCCGCGACCGAGTTGGAGCCCATCAGCGGCAACCCTTCGTAGAGCGAAGTTCTCCTCTCGACGAGATCCAACATCCAAGTGATTCTGTAAAAGAGTAGCGCGTCAGTGATATTCCGCCCATGCGACAAAAATTACCACCCGCGAGATGGCACGAAACTCCCACCTGGTCGCCGCCCAGTGAAGAATTTTGGTAACTTGTCCCGGATCCTCTGCGGCGGCTGCCCGGCAGGCCTCGACGAAGCCCTTTTCCCTCCAGATGCTGGCAATTTTTTTGAAAACGCTGTCCTCGACCGGAAGAAACAGATCGCCGGCTCCGATCGTGCAAGACGATTCCCGCGTCGCTAGCATGTCGTAAGTGACGGTCACGTCTGGATAGTCGCGCATGTACATAGCGAACGGCTGGGTCTCTTCGTGGAGATGATTTTTGTCGCAGTAGGCGGCCGCCCCGGCGATGAGGCCGACGGTCGCCCGGTCGTCGAAAGGAGGACCCTCGAAGTCCTCCAGGGACGTTATTTTCAGCATGTTTGAAAGTTTCGCGTCGGCTGCTTTGCGAAGTCGTTCGGCTCGTCGTCCGGCGAACTTAAGCGACCATTTTTTTTTTTTCTGCGAAGAAGTCTCCGAGAACTTGATTTGTGTCGAGGCGATCGAAGATTCGTCGAGGTCGAAACTATCTCGGTCGACCGATCGGTCAAATTGTTTCACAAAGCCGACAGGAGCGTGGACGAAAGGAGTTTCGCTCGTCGGCGAGGCAAGCCTAACCTTTGATGCGCGATCGTGGGGCGACGGTGGCGCCGCCGCGGGCGTTCTGGGCGGCGATTGGCGGGACGGCGATTCGAAACGCGGAGGATCTCCGTTGCCATGGCGACGACGGGCAAGAGTTTCGCGCAATCAGCTGTGACGCATGCGCCCCGGCGGCGCGAGAGGCTTCTCGAAAATCCACTCGGTTGGGCTGAGCGTCGGCGAGGATCGCACGTTGTTCGGAGCGTGCGAATTACGTTTCGTGACCTCGTGTCTTCTTCTCCTGAATCGGGGAATTTTATCATTTTCGCGATGGAAGAATCGACGAAGAGAAATTCACAAAAATGATGCTCGATCCGTCGCGCGTATAACGCGTTTTGCTGCTGAACTCGCGCAATCAGCTGTCGCACATGCGCTCTAGCGGCGCGAGAGGCTTCTCGAAATCCACTCGACCGCCGCCTGCCGAGAGTCGGCGACGATCGCACGTTGCTCGCAACTTTTCTTCTTCTTCTCCTGAATCGATGGATTATATCGTTTTCGCGATAGAGGAATCGACAATGAGAGACGTTTCAAAATTATGCTCGATCCATCGCGTGTACAACGCGTCTAGCCGCTGAACTCGCGCAATCAGCTGTCGCGCATGCGCTCTAGCATCGCGAGAGACTTCTCGAAATCCACTCGACCGCCGCCTGCCGAGCGTCGGCGACGATCGCACGTTGTTAGCGGCGTACGAACACATTTCCTGACCTCGTGCGTTCTTCTTCTGCGCTGAATCGACGGATTTTATCGTTTTCGCGATAGAGAAATCGACGCTGAGAAATTAACAAAAAAAAAAATGATACTCGATCCATCGCGCGTATCTGACGCTTCTGGCCGGTGAACTCTCGCCGGGTCTCCGACGGGGTTCAATAGGATTATCGCGGACGTTTTAATATTCCCAATCGGGTTGGTCGGCGAAAAGCATCGAGCCAGAGTCCACACTTCCGGCGATAGTAGACGAGTCCCCGCGGGGGCTCGAGGGGGATGGAAGCGAGGTGGTCTCTGGGTGGGGAACGCTGATCGCGGGACGGGGTGGGGTGGGGACCGCAGTGTGCGGTCGCGACTCGGCCGACGCGGGTGCAGCTCACCAAAGCTCGTCTTCTCTCCTGCGCGACGAGTGGACAGAGGATAGGGCATATACGATAGAGATAGACCGGAGGAGCTTTCGAGCGGAGCTCTACACGCACGTAACAATCTGCGTTACAGAAAGACGATATAAACGGTAGAAAAAAACGAAATTAAAATTAAATTAAAAAATCAAATATCGAAAACATTTTTTTTTTTTTTCTTTCGAAGAGAGTTTTCTTTTTTCGCCGCCAGAGGCTACGAATTCTGAGTTTCTCGGCTCCGCGGCTCGACGGGAGAATCGAAGGTAAAGAAAAAAACGAAAGAGAAATTAAAAAAAAAAAAAAAAAAAACGGCGACGACGAGACGACTCGACGTCGACAGGTGCTGCGATACAAAAATGCAACTGCGAAGGTAGTGCGCCGGGCCGATGACGATGTCGTTCCTCGACGAGAATCTGCCTCGCTGATAGAAGAGGACAAAAAAGAGAGAAGGCGTAAAAAAATAGAAAAAAAAAAACCATATATCATCATCGGTGTTGCCTCGGTGTACGAGACGAGATCTGGAGCGAGAGGGAGTGAGACCAGGCCGGTCTCCTCCGAGTTATGGGCAAGGGTTACAAACGGAAAACCCGATGGAGAACCCTGAACATCGGCGGTGAGTGAGATTTAACGTGTCGCGTTACTAATTCACGTATACATCAATCGTGCACCCGTCCATCGTCGCTCTTCCTAGCGCCGACCGATCGTTCTTTCATTATTCATACATTTATTCGTTCCTCGAAACGGAAAAATAAAAATAAAAACATCGCACACGACACACTTGTCCTCGATTTCCAACGCGTTTAGCTTTACGAAAATTACGTCACACTGTCACAGCCTCCGAGGCGGCGAATTCGGAACACGGCGAGCCATCGGGGTTGCCACAGTGTGTTTTTACGTCGACGATCGATCACTGATAAAGCTCAATGCACGACATGAACCTCCGTTATCATTATCACTGCCAGTGTTACTATTATTATTATTAGTACTATTATCTCGCAATAATAGTAATAATAGTAGCATTAGTGACAAATAGTGAATAGTAAAAAGTAAAAAGTAAAAATAATAGTAGCACTCACTATTATTTGTATCGCTATCATTGCTATATTACTATTATTACTATGATCGTGTTATCTCTGGATAATAGTAGTAATAGTAATGAATAGTCAATAGTAAATAGTATAAATAATAGTAGCACCTAATATGATTTTTTTTTTCACCATTATTATTACTATTATTACTGTTACTACTATTATTACTATTCTCGCTGCTACTATTATTTATATCACTATTATTCTTAGAAATAAATACTAAATAGTGAAAATAATAGTAGTCCATACTATGATTTTCATCACTATTATTATTACTATTACTGCTATTATTGTTATTATGATTATTATCTAAATGAAAGTTACGGTGCCCGCCCGTAATATAGTGTGGTGATTTAGGGCCGTGTACACGACCCGATATATGCATGCAATCTGTATAACGTGGGGCTCTCCGAAACGTGGGTAAACGTAAAATCAACGCTGTGAAAAAAAAAAAAAAATAATCTGTCGTTATTTTTTTTTCCTCGCGACTACGTTACGCTGCCGTAACTTCGCTCGTACCGATCGGATCTCCGTCCCGGTGTACTCGGGAGCGCGAACGTGTCGAGAACTCGTTCCCGTCGCTCTCGGGGCGAGTCGGTGGGATTCGCACTTTTGCTCGCCGATACGAAAGACAACCCGCCAGAGCCAGACACGTTCGCTTCTCCATCGAAAACATCCCTCGCAGCCGGCGAGGCAAAAATACGGACGGGAGCAAAGAGATCGTTACACAGATCGCTGACTAACCGTTTCAGGCTCCGCCCGCAGCGTGCCAGAGCTTATTCCGATTTCCAATCCGCCTCGCAACGGAGACCGAGGCGAGAGTTCGAGGATAGAATTTACTTTTATTTTCGCTATTAAAATTATTCTTATTTTGCACGCTACCGCTATTTATTTTCCTCGGAATATTCCACTCGCTTTTTTTTCGAACGACACCGAACACAAAAGACCGCACACTCGCCGTCATCTGCCCTTGACTCGTGTAAACATGGACGAAAAAAAAGTCTCTCTTTGCCCACTCGGCGTCTCGCGCTGCGGTGTCGGGAGGAGCATGCCTTTTACCCCTCTCCACTATCATTGACTAACGCACAACCATGCGCGAAGCTTCGCTATGTTACCCAGCGTACAGTTATTGTTTATTTTTATTTATTTCCATTTTTTTTACATTTTTAGCGTACAATCGCCTTTTTTTTAACGGAGTGCACGCGAGTGACACGAGACCGCAAAGCTGAAGCGGAAATTCGAAAGCTGTGACCGCTCGACGAGTAACTCAAAGATTCATTGGGAGATGCATCGGTTTCGGTCGCTCTGCCAGTCTTAGTCCTTAAGATTTTTTTTTCTTTTTTTTTATATTTGCTTACCCGTATTCCCATGTCGATTCTTCGCAAAGTATTTGCGTGAATTTCTTTACAGTATATAGATACATACATATATATATATTTTTTTTTTTCGCATTCGATTGTGTATTTAGAGTCTACGATTGCATTTCGTCCTTTCGAGCATGGCGACGAAAATGTAGACTTTCGAAAAAAAATGTTCTCGAAAATCAATTAACGGTATTCGAACTTTTTTTTACACGAACGTGTTTCTGAAATTCGAACACACAAGCGCGCGTTGCAATTTTACTGTAAAATTTGTTGACTTCAATTAAAATGTTTCTAAATTTCAGGCAAAAGATTTCTATGATTTTAACATCTGCTCTTATTTTACAAAAAAAAAAAAAGGACACTTAATAGTAAGGGAATGTTCGATTCATTTATACACTCCATCGGCTAGAAGAGATCCTCGATCTCACGCAGATATCTTCGGGCTCGCGAAAATTTGACGAAAGGTCGCGAAAACCGGTGCATCTTGGCAGTGCAATTTTTTTTTTTTTGTTCGAAACGAACCTATCGCTTTGGCGAATCACGTTGGACACGAAATCCAGAGCTTTCTCACGCTTCCTTGCTCTCTCACTCGCTCTCTCTCACTCCCGTTAGGAATCGCAGGCAGACGGTTCGGCCGGGTCTGCCTCGACCGAAGCATCGATCCGCACCGCCCTCCGCGACTTTTCCGACTCGCGGGCGGTCTATACTCTCGCAACGTATACGATGTGTATACGTTAGGATAGATCTTACGACCATGTGTGTGTGTGTGCGTGTGCATGTGTGTGTATGCGCGCGCGCGCGCGCGGGTGGAGGTTTGGATGGATCTTACGAGTATGTGTGTGTGTGTGTGTGTGCGTGTGTGTGTGCGCGCGCGCTAGTGGAGGTTTGCACACCTCCACCCATACACCTCCGCGCTTCGTCGTCGACTCGCCTAGATAGTAAATAACGCGACCTCGCCGCTTCAACTGTCCTCTCCCGTGTCCGTTTCTCGTCTAGGCGAATCTCAAGCTCTGCATCGAATTTTTTACGAGAGGTTCATCGATCATGTATTATCGTACTCCGTCGCGATCGATTATCTTCGTCGCATTCGCTTACTTTTCGATCGCGTACTAAAGTACGCACCTTTTATTACTCCTACTACTACTACTACTACTACTACTACTACTACTACTACTACTACTACTACTACTACTACTACTACTACTACTACTACTACTAATAATAATAATAATAATAATAATAATAATAATAATAATAATAATAATAATAATAATAATAATAATAATAATAATAATAATAATAATAATAATAATAATAATAATAATAATAATAATAATAATAATAATAATAATAATAATAATAATAATAATAATAATAATAATAACAATAATAATAATAATGTTTATTGGCAAATGAAGGGGGGAGTGCGTGGCGGTTGAGATATGCACAAATTGCGTTTGGTTCTCGTACGATAGCCACACGCACAATTGCCAAATGTAATAGCATCGTGCGCGTTTCATAATACCGCGCATCGTCCGCCCTCGCTCACCCGCTCGTCGACGAGCTCGGAGTAGCTGGGGAGCCCGATTCTCCATCCACGCATCCATCTATCTATCTATCCATCCATCTATGCATCTATCTATATATTTAACTATTTAACTATTAATAATTATATAAGTGTTTATATTATATTTATGATAGTTAACTATTTAACTGTCTATAAGTGAAGCGCGTTCTACAACTCAGAGCATAAAAAGCTGGTTTCGAAGCGTTCAGAGTCGGACTACAATGGGAGGTCATCGTTGCGGACGAATCCTTCCTGTGCCGTAGTGTGGTTTTTCCTGCGTTTTTTTCTTTCTTTATCGTTCGTTTCGTCATCGAAAATTTTGCGACGTTTACCATTGTCTTTTCGAGCTCAAATGAACCACGTGCGAAAGTCGTATACCATCGAAGCGCTCGGAGTCAGATCTGAATGAGAGGTCATCGTTGCCGACGAATCTTTCCTGTGGCGTGTGTGGCTTTTTTTTCTGCATCGTTCGTTTTATCATCGAACATGTTGCGACGTTTACCATTGTCTTCTCGAGCTCGAATGAACCACGTGTGAAAGTCGTATACCGTGGATTTGTTCTCGTTTTCGTCTTAAAAGGACGAAAGAATTCTCGCTGTAAATACCGTCGTCGCGTTCGACACTCGTTGCAACGAATTACGCAACTTTCAGATAATTGAATATCCTCGGACGCACGTGGGGAACACTAATTGATACATTTTCCGCGAATTCATTCAATGCCACGTTTATCGACAAGGAAAGATCATTATTATTATTGTTGTTATTATTATTATTATTGTTATTATTATTATTATAATTATTATAATTATTATTATTATTATTATTATTATTATTATTATTATTATTATTGTTGTTGTTGTTGTTGTTGTTGTTGTTGTTGTTGTTGTTGTTGTTGTTGTTGTTGTTGTTGTTGTTGTTGTTGTTGTTGTTGTTGTTGTTGTTGTTGTTGTTGTTGTTGTTGTTGTTGTTGTTGTTGTTGTTGTTGTTGTTGTTGTTGTTGTTGTTGTTGTTGTTGTTGTTGTTGTTGTTGTTGTTGTTGTTATTGTTATTGTTATTGTTATTGTTATTATTATTATTATTATTATTATTATTATTATTATTATTATTATTACTATTATTGGTTTTACCAATCTCTTTTTCGCATGCCCCGACTCTGGTTATCGAGCCGATAACGCTCGTTCATAATTCGCAGTGTTTGCTCGGGACAGTGGATTTCCAATTTTTATGTAATACGGCATAGCGCGAGTTTGATTTCAAGGCTATTCGCGACTCGAACATATTCGTCGTTCGATTTTAAGGCGACGTGAAACGTCTGCCCCAACCCAAATTCTGAACGCTGCAATTATTATTATTTTTTTAAATTAATTGGATTTAGAAACGCGTTAGATTTACTTCCTATAGAGGCTTCGATCGGCGATAAAAAAAAATCGTATCCGTCCATTTTCGTTCGCTCGTTAATTTTAACCGACGGCGCTTCTTAAGACGGGGCATTGTCAGTGGCGTTTCATTAAACGGCCAAAGGCATGCATCATTTTAAATACGAGATAGAAACACCGGCTCCGAGCCGGGAACTGGGACGCTTATGTATCACAACTAAGCATTACCCGCGGATACAATTTTGCAAACTACTATGTACCACACTGTGCACAATTAAAAAGTCATTCGAAAACTGTTGACTCCGGCGAACGCTAATTTATGCATGTATCCATTCATTTTTATTAATAACAGCTTATCTTCGATGCCTTTTGACTTATCTTTCGTGTTTGTTTACACTCATGCGCAATAATCATGTGTGCATTTAGTAACGCGTTATTGTAATTGACGCGAATAAAAGATCTTCCAATCAACCCCCCCCCCCCCCCCCCCCCCCAAGACATTTTTTACTCCGAAATGATATCTTCATAGTTTTTTTCAATCTGCATAACGATTTTTGCAATAAATTTCAGGCCCGCTTCGAATATGAACAATTATCAATGAACGTATTTTCATTTAAGAGATTTACCGGAAATACGTTAATTCCGGTTTGGAAACATCATTTTTCGACCGGACGTTACGTCATACCGGAAATACGTGACTTCCGGTTTGAAAATCTCATTTTTCGATCGGGAGTGACGTCACATCGAAAATATGGCACTTCCGGTTCATTTTTCATCCGAAAGTCGTCATCATGCTGAAAATACGTAATTTCCGGTTTGCAAATCTCATTTTTCGACCTGAAATACGTCACTTCCGGTTTGGAATTCCCATTTTTTCGACCGAAAGTAACGTTTTAGTGGAAATATATCATTTCTGGTTTGAAAATTTCATTTTTCGATAGGAAGTGACGTCATACCGGAAATACGTCACTTCCGATTTGAAAATCTAATTTTTCGATCGGGAGTGACGTAATATTGGAAATACGGCACTTCCGGTTTGCAAATCTCATTTTTCGACCGGAAACACGTCACTCACGGTTTGAAAATCTCATAGTGACGTCACATCGGGCATGCGTCATTTCCGGTTTGAAGATCTAATTTTTCATCAATGTATTTCATTCTCGAGTCCCAAAAATGATCGTCGGACATATCTTTGTTCCAGAACGAGTGTCTACAGATATATTATTTTAAAAAATTGACCGATACAAAAGTCCCCAATGAGATTTCCCATTTTCCTCTTTGCCGTTGTTATTTCCTCGTTCGTACGACATATCGACGCGGCTGCACGAGTCGATCGATTCAATATCTCGAGAATTCTGATTAACTTCTCTGCATTCTTGCGTCGCCGAGCAAACTTTACTTCCCTGTTCCTCGCTTTGTTTTTTGCCCTTCCTCGCCATCGTCGAGTTTCCGTTACACGCACATTAATGTGGTGTAACTCGCCGTAACTCGCCGCTTCTTGTCCGACTTCTTTCGCGTGCAATTTCCATCGAGAAACTATGCAATCGCGGTTCGCGATCCGGCAACAAACCGAACAATGCCAAGTAACGGCGCCGCGACTGAGCTGGCTGGTCCAAAGTAGACGTAACTCAACTCGGGGACCGGCGAAAACCATTTCGCATTGTAGCAAAATCGAACGTTGTAGACTTCTCGTCATTAGGCACGTCGAACACGTGCCAGACGTTCGTCTGTCGCTTGCCACGGCGTCTTTTCTTTTCTCGCGAAGAAAGCCGCCGGATTTCCCGTTCGCTTCAACTGCGACGCTCTGTGCGCACGGAAGAATGCTTAACAAAAAATTGAAAAAATAAATAAGTTCTTCGTAAATATACTTTTCCTCTTCGATCGCTCGGAGTGAAGCGGTAAAGGCGATTTTCTCTGTTCCACCCGGATGACACTCGTCAAAGTTTTTTTTTTAATCATGTTTTTAATACGATTGCGAGCGATTGGAAGTAAGTGTCACGATTACGTTGCGCCTCGAATTCTGAATGCTGTACCGCTGGAAATCAGAGAACTGGTACGCAGAGGTGCAATAAGCAGCCTAAAAACAGCAATTGAGTGGATACGAGGAGCAACGGAAGCAAATATTGTGGAATTTCTCTCATGAACGTATTGTGAATGCATTTGGGGAAATTGATGTATGGAATGCTTTGTACATAAAATTAATCGTTATATGTAATCGTTATTTTGTTTAAGATGTTATATGCATGAAGCGTTACTCCATCAACCCTGCGATATTTGTACCTGAAGATTTGAGATATATAAAAAAAACATACGAGTGATATTCGCGTACGAGCTTAAAAGCTTCGGCGGACAATATTAATGTATGTAAATAGTTTGTACTTACGTCCAGAAAAAAAAATGATTTGACGGCCACGGTTTATTTGGTTTAAGTAAAATAGAATAGTAATTTTATTTTGTTCAGGTTCTTACAACCTATTACAAAATTGCTATAATAATAATAGCCTTATGGTAAACCTTATATACCGATAATAAACATAAAAACACATTCGTAGAAAAACACGAATAGGGTCGATTTTGGTCAATCTGAGAGAGCAAGCGATTCAACCGCGAGATTTCGTCCAGCTCATTGCTATGACCGCTAAATGTACTAAAAACTCTCCACCCACTATCATTGGGCAGTTATATCTTTCTATAATGCTCAGAATACAATTTCAATAATGTCAAGAAAACAGCTGACGCTATATTGATCTTTCACCTAGAGAAAATTTATGCGGAGATTGTTCAGATCGGGGATTTCAAAGTTTTTTCTCATAGGCTCCACATAGGCAGGATCGCACAATTTCCAAGCCATTTCTATAAACTCCGTACTTTATAACTCCAAAAGATTACGCAACCCATGAACATTTCAAAATATAATGCCATGATCATCGGCGAGATCAAGTCCTACATTGTTTCGGAGAGGTAAACAGACGTGAAAACTGAAAACTGAAGTTTGACTTCTACTGATGCTGCTGATACAGATTTTTTTTTTTTTTTTTTTTTTTGGTGTCCACTGGCCACATACTGTCGAGACTTCCTGTGTGATAGGCCGGTTCTAGGGTAGACGTCTCTGACGTCTCATGTCGGTAGCTTCCTGTCTTGAGTTTTCGTAGTCTGTAGTCTGATGAAGTTCGTCCTCAATCAGCCCTTTGTCGTCGTTCCAGATGAACCAGGTGTTGTCGATGCGAAATTTGCGATATCCAATACGTACAACCGAACCTTTTCCTTCCTTCTCATGGGCTATTGACGCAATTTTCTGCTGAGTCTCGCGCTCACTCTGTGTACGATCATGCGTAATATACTGGTCTTTGTCGGTGAGCTGTTGCCTACTGTTCATGACCCTCTTTTTGTCCACCGTCGAGGTTAGTTTGATGAGAACTGCTTTAGATTTCCCCGATTTGTCAAGTCTGCCGATGGGATGAGCTTCCTGGACCACAAGCTGCAGGTTAAGATGACTATTGATAAATTTATCGGCTTCTAGAACGCAGTTTTGTGGCTTCAGCTGGAGGCCATGAATTCTGGACTGTAGATCGGTATAGTTGGATTCACAGCGTGCCTCTACAGTCTTCACTTTATCTTCGATAGCGTTTATACGCGTCCACACTTCTTTAGCTTTAACACTTTCATCACGAAGGTGTTGAACCACAACAGTCAGAGTCTCAAGTCTCGTGAGTACTTCGAAGATATCCCCCCGAGGATGTATTCTTGGGGGAAGAACTTGAAGCGTTTTTTAAGTTTTTTTGACTCGTACTTCGTAAATCCATCATATCCGAAATCTTGTGGCTTGACTGTTTGTTACCAGCCACTTGTTTCCCTAGCCCAGGTTTTCCTGGCATGATGTAGGAGAGCCGATACTAACGTGCGGCAATCTAACCTCAAACACAAGAGTCCAACCAAACTCCCGATAAGTCCCGAAAAACCAACTCGGAAAGTCTACAATTGCGGTTCCGTGTTTATGCACTCTTCTACCACTTGATTACGACACAATTATGGGCGAAAACAAGTTTACCACCAAAGATTCGAGTAAAAATACGCGGAGCGTAAAGAAAGCCGACTCGTCCTATTCGACTGCAGCGCCGTGAATCCTTTAAGTAAAATATTTATTTCATTAAAATAAATATTTATTTCATTTAAGTAATTATTTACTCTAATTTAAATAAGTAGTAGTAGTAGTAGTAGATTTATTTCCATGTATACCCTGGTGGGTTTTTACATATATCCCCTTCCCATACAAATGTGCCCCCTTAGTGATTATTCCTATTTCCTGTAATTAATTCCTTTTTTCCGCACTGTCTTTTGTATAACCTCTCTTCTTTCGCTTCCGTTTTCTTCTCTCACGCGACTTCTTCCCCAGGCTTACTTTCTTCACAAAAACGTCCAATCGCATCTGCCTCATCCTTCCATTAAGGCTTGGACACAAGCTCGGTTTTTGCAAATTTTCTCCGCCGTATTGTCACACTCTATCGTTGCTGCTCAGTCGTTATTCCGTCCTTCCCAGTAATTTCCGGTTTCCAACTCTCTTCTTTCCTCTTCCCTTGTTATCCCTTGACCGTTACCCACTCGATGTTAAGTTTTTCCGAGGGAGCAGTTCCTGTTCTGCCAGACGTTTTTCCGACACAACTGTACCCGGTTCCGCCACAATTTTTTTCCGAAGCAACCGCGTTGCCAGTTCTTAACAATTCCTGGTTCTTTAACAAAATAACACTTCCACGTGGCCTCCACTGGAGAAATATGCTACTTTTTCTCTCGTCGCGCCGCATCTGCGTCCTGCCCGCACCGCGACTCGCCTTTCTTCCCGGGAGGTGTTTGTCGATCCTCTCCTCAACTTCCTTGACGATCCTTCTCCCTTTTTACCGACCGCCGATTCCTTTTCGTTGTTGCCCTTCTTTCCGTCTTGCCACTCTTCCATGGCGGCGCCCGCGTCTGCCTCCCCTCTTCCAGCCATACTTCCTTCCTGGTTTTTCCGCTAACCTCACTTTCACCACTGTTCCAGATTCCGGTCTATTTACTAATTTTCTCCACCTTTCCTTCCGAACTTATTATCTCTAACCGTTCTTCTCTCCTACCCTTCCCTCTGCGCTATCTTTCCCTTATTTTGCTTCCACTGTTTACTCTAAGCTCACTGTTTTTTCCGCCGCCACCCAAAACACGTCCACGCGCCACCACGTCCCATGGCGCCCCCCAATTAAAATAAGTATTTATTTAAATCAAAAAAATATTTTACTTAAACCAAATAAACGGTGGCCGTCAAATACATTATTTTTCTGGGTGTAATCAATTAATAATTATAATAAATAACGTTAAATGAAATGAATACAAAAATGATCGAGTATTTTAACTGTATTAACGGTATTTGTTTCATTTATAAGATACAACCGGTTATGTTGGCGCGTGCCATATGCTAAGTCCCATTGGGTGACCGCTTCCATCCACTCAATATGGAATGGAATTTTGGAATTTCAAATACATTCCATACGCTATAAAAACCGAAATTTCGGGATATAGTGTGGAATTTCGGTTTTTCGAAGTCCATTCTATATGTCATAAAAATCGAAATTCCGAAATTGTAGAATATAGACGAAACTGTTTGGCGGAGCAATCTCGAATTACACAAACGCGCTATCTACTCGGATCCTCTACGAATAACTTTTAAACTTCTTCCCAAACTTCTCTTCCATTGGCACCTCATTATAAAAATGTATCCATTGTCATCTTATTACTTTCACTTATCTGGAATACACACTACTAAACGAAACCTTATTTGTCTCTTTATATCTGTATTTTTTTTTGTAAAAGGGCGTTTCCCGTATACAAATAAATAAATAAATATTATTTTCATATGTTTTAGAAATATTTTCTAAATTTAAAAAATTGAAAATATTTCGTGCTATATGGATATGTATAGGATGTGCAAACATATAAATACATAATAAATGCTCGATATGTGCACAGTAAACAATTAAATTCGTGTCGCCGAATTCGATTATGCACCGGCAGAAATGCGCGAAACCATTTCTGAGTACAACTGCAGGCCGTGTGAATAGCATCGAGTGGGTGGACCGAAATTTTCGTGCCTGATGCGTGGCCGGGTGCGTGACTCGTTCCTCTCGACCGACGCACCGAGCCTGTTACGTAAATTCTTCGATGCGCACTCGGCGGTATTTCTTCTTTTTTTTTTTCTCGGCTCTAAAACTCGAGACGAGAAAATACAAGGTTCGACCGGTATTTAATTATAATTGTCTCGGGCGCAGTTGGACTCGAAGAAACGAGATCTGTGCTGTAACAGCGCGTTGCCGCGGTTGGGAGAGCACGAGACACGAGTACAGGTACGAATTCTGTTGGCGGTGATTTACGAAGCTCCCGAACGTTACGGCCACGACTCGTGCCAAGTTTAACGTTCGCCGTTCATCAAAGATCGATATTGTTGCAACGAGGAGATTTAACGAAGCTATCAATTCGAAAATACGCTCAATATATACATATGTAAATATATTATGTATATGTATATAGTAGGGCTTCTGGTGGATCGCGCGCTTCGCACGATTTAAGTGTCTCAAAAGCTTACTTAGAGTAAGGACTTAATCAATTAGGGAATAATCAAGACCTGGCCCCATGGGACAGAGTTTCTCGTAAACTCAATTGATAAATCTAATTAGAGTGACACATCATTCCCCCTTTGACCCAACCCCTCCCTCTTCGACCCCCTCTCTAAAAGGACTTAGAAGATTTCAGGGTGGGATGTCACCCAAAGGTAATTAGAATATTTCAGGCTGAGAGGCAACCCAAAGGGAATTAGAATATTTGACACTGAGAGGCCACCCAAAGGAACTTAGATTATTTCAGGCTGAGAGACCACCCAAAGGGAATTAGAATATTTTAGACTGAGAGGCCACCCAAAGGGACTTGGAATATTTTAGGCTGAGAGACCACCCAAAGGGAATTAGAATATTTTAGACTGAGAGGCCACCCAAAGGGAAGTAGAATATTTTTGGCTGAGAGGTCACCCAAAGGGACTTAGAATATTTTTGGCTGAGAGACCACCCAAAGGGAATTAGAATATTTTAGACTGAGAGGCGACTCAAAGGGACTTAGAATATTTCAGGCTAAGAGGCAACCCAAAGGGAATTAGAATATTTCAGGCTGAGAGACCACCCAAAGGGAATTAGAATATTTTAGACTGAGAGGCCATCCAAAGGGACTTGGAATATTTTAGGCTGAGAGACCACCCAAAGGGAATTAGAATATTTTTGGCTGAGAGGTCACCCAAAGGGACTTAGAATATTTTTGGCTGAGAGGTCACCCAAAGGGAATTAGAATATTTTAGACTGAGAGGCGACTCAAAGGGACTTAGAATATTTCAGGCTAAGAGGCAACCCAAAGGGAATTAGAATATTTCAGGCTGAGAGACCACCCAAAGGGAATTAGAATATTTTAGACTAAGAGGCCACCCAATGGGGATATTTGAGCCCTTCTATAAGGAGACTTACAATGTTTCAGACCTCCCACTGCCACAAAGGGACTTAGAATATTTTAGACTGCAGCGCTATTATTGGCCAACCACACATCGGTATTGTGTTCGGCACATCGGTATAGGGGCGTGAAGTCGGTGTTGACCGACTTCACGCCCCTATTATTAGCCAACTTCACGTCCCTACTATTGGACGGTCCTATTATTAGCCACGGTCTTATTACTAGCCAATTTCACGCCCCTATTATTGGCCACCTTCGTGTCCCTCCGATTCTTGATACGGCGGCGGCTGCGACGGCGACAGCGGCCAGCATTTTATATATTAATTTATTTGACTTATTCTTTACGGGACAAGCCATTTTTCATGGTGTGTCTACATTCGAGTGGTAACATTGCGAATCTATACAAATTCAAGATCGTTTATTACACCGTTACTTAGCCCTATTAGTTCTATTATAGCTTAGTGTTTAGTGTTATATATATAGTTTAGTTGAATTTTAGATACAGTAGAACTTCGCTTAGCCGACTTTCGATCAACCGAGCTTCCGCCTTATCTGAGGCACCCAAGTCATCCGAGCCCTTCGCCTTAAGGGCATGTGATACATACGCATAGATGCTCCGATGGTAACAAATCGCTTTCCCTATTTTCTCCGTGATTGTTGAACCTTCGACCAAAATCAAATTAGGTTTTTGTAGGCAATAGATATAAGTATGAAAACCTAATTTGCTGTTGCTCGTCGTATCAATCCTTTTGTAGAAAATAGGGAAGCCGATTTGTTACCGACTGAGTCTGTACCACATGCCCTTAATCCTTTGAAGCATACATTTTTTTACGGGTGTGAAGTTTCGAATACATCGATTTTTTATTAATGCATTTTTTCTGAATTGAAAGTGGTGCATCATCTGCGATATCTTCAAAGGATTAGCCGAGGTGTAAGCTCGGATAATACGGAGAACTCGGGTAAAACGGCTAAAGCATCGATGCCGGCGTTCGGAGTAGTTCTGTTGTCCGTGTTATCCGAGATTTCACTTATCCGACCACGCTCTCCCCACATCACCTCGGGTTAACGGGGTTTTACTGTAATTCGAAGTGCGGTTCATTATACGTCGAGAAGTCAATGGAGCTCGTAGAGTTCGACCTGTACCAAGTTGGGTTAAAAAACATAGACTCAAAAACAAGAAACAATATCGTCCACGCAGGCTCGGTAGGTAAAGTCGTGAATTATAGTCGCAACGGTGACAGAGCGCTACAATTATTTCCTCACATCGTTGAGTTCGGTTGAGAGACTCTCCCCGTAATTCGCCTTCGACGATCGGAGAATTGTTGAATGAAACTAACGTCCGTTATTCCGAGATGAACGCTACGCTGCGATGCTTGTTCCGCGATTGCGTAAGCTTTGGGGACATTTCAGCCGAGGCTTAAGGGGATGCTGGAGCTGTTTTTTAACTTTTTTTTTTAACCTGCTTTACCTGTTTTACCGACGGATCGAGACAATTTTTCAGTTCCGATTTAGCATCGTTAATATGCTACACGTATGCATAAAATCATGCAGGATTATGATATTGACATAAACGCTTCGGTGTGCAGTCGAATTTCGATTGAAAACTTACAAGGAATTGAGAAAACCGAGTATTATAGTTTGCGAAAGTGCATGAACGGAGTGTCCCGATTAACGCATAGGCGGCTCTGCATCGTGCCCTACACTACATTAACGGGGTGGACCGACAGATATTGTATAAGAAATCTGGCACGAGACCGTCATTCCATGCTCGATCCCTGAGGGTCTCTCGCTCATTACGAGCAAACGCAACAAACTTCCCATCCACTCTCGTTGAGACACCCACCAAGCGAACTTCCACCGAGCCGGCGTGCTTGGAAAAACACCCTGCCTGATGTTCTCTTTTGTGAGCTCATTGAACAAGTTGAATCTACCCCTACTGGGGAAACGAAGTCATTTAGCTAGGCTTCAAACGATTCGCTCTAAGTCGAAGTGTCGGAAGTCATACCCGGCGGGGGCCACGGGGAGGCAGATTCGTCGGCATGTTTTATGCCCGATTCCAGCAGGTCTACCCGTATTATTTGGGTATTTGTTAGAGGAGTGGAACCTCTTGTGTCTGCCTTGACAGGTCCCCCTGGACCCCTGCGTTTGTCAAGTGCAGGCATAGCAAAAGCTGAAAATAATCAATCATGGTTTAGGCTGGAAATAAAACACACAGTTAAATGTCCAGTACAATAAGGAAGAAGAGGTTTCTTCATCCGCCTATGCCACTCGAGTGAACTGGTGATCCGCGAGGCTTACGGTCCATTCACTCATCCCCAAGAGTTCCGACACGTCCCGGTTGAGTGGCACCAGAAGCTAAAATCAGTAAAGTCATTAAGCATTAGCATGACAACTTCGAACGGGGGTGGACCGACAGCGGTGGATGCAGGGTTGGTGTGCGGCTTCGGTGGTCCTCAGAGTCAAGCTGAATCGTTCGCGGTCAGTACTTGGATGGGTGACCGCCTCTAGCCGTGCCCTAACTTGCGCATTGGAACCGTTGAGCGGGAGGTCGAATTCTGAGGATTGGTGTTCGTACTCGAAGTATCGAATGCGAACATCAAGACAATAGTTATTTGTATGGCAAGGGCGTAGAAAGGGAGTTCTTGACGAGTGTGAAAATGTCGCACGAGCCGAAGGCGAGTGCGGCATGCACACGAGTCTGAACTCCCTTTTCTACGCCCATGCCATTCACATAATTTTTGCGCAAAAAGTGCGTAGAAAGGCACTTTTTGCGCTCTAGTGCGGGTAAAAATACCATATTGCATTTGTACGCATGCGCAGTATTTTTACCGCACGCGATGCGAAAAAGTGCCTTTCTGCGCACACTTCCCTAGTGGAACTGGTGCAACCACCGGTTCTGGGTTGCATCGTAGTCGCAGTCGCACTAGGGTTGACTAGACATGCATCCACGAGTTGCAACGACTATGACGAGACTCCGGGAATACTGAAATGAGACTGAACCGCTTTGTTCAAACTGTTATCCTTTAAGCAACTCTGTTTTGATGGACTCGAGTAATCCCCCATGCAACTAAAAATCAAATAAATAGACTATACAACGATGGTTGCAAGGGTTACAGAAAAACGACGTCAAAATAAAGGTTATCTTCGAGTCTATAGCAAGTTACAATTTTGAACATTGTGCATTAGTCTATTGAAGTCTACCGATGGTCATCTCAGTTTCGTTAGGGTTCACAGGAACGGAAAGCGGGATTTCACGTGCATATGTTAGGAAAATACAATTTTCTTTTTCCTCGGCAGTCTGCAGTCTCAAAACGGCACGCAGTACAGTTTTTGTTACCAACTGGGCGCGCGGTAGGTGGGCGGAGGGTTCTTCCACATCACCTTAAAGTAAAGATTCGAGAAAGGTACCAATGCTCGGACGTTTAAGAGCATCCCCAGATTACAGCAGTTATTAATTGGTCGAGAACAAATTTTTTGTGAAAATCACTGAAACCAATGTCAAGCTGATAGTTTCCACTTTCAAAAACACGCCGATTTATTGCAAAGAGATAAATATTTTTTTAATTACGGACGAAAATAACAAGAGAGTGCAAATGTACAAGTCTCCGGTCGCGGTTTTTCGACACTTCCGTACATTCGGAGATTGTATGTTTCGGACAATCACCTACACCGATAAAAAGGTTTGGTAATATCAGCTAAGCTGCGGTTGCGGGTGGCGAAGGAAGTGTTTGGTCGATTGAACAAAATGTTTTTTAGAATCCATAACAGAACAGTGAATTCAACAAAATATTCGGTCACACGACTAAATATTCGTTCAATCAACTAAAGATTCGTTCAATTAACTAAATATTCATTCAATCAACTAAATATTCGTTCAATCAACTAAATATTCGTTCAATCAACTAAATATTCGTTCAATCAACTAAATATTCGTTCAATCAACTAGATATTCGTTCAATCAACTAAATATTCGTTCAATCAACTAAATATTCGTTCAATCAACTAAATATTCGTTCAATCAACTAAATATTCGTTCAATCAACTAAATATTCGTTCAATCAACTAAATATTCGTTAAATCAACTAAATATTCGTTCAATCAACTAAATATTCGTTCAATCAACTAAATATTCGTTCAATCAACTAAATATTCGTTCAATCAACTAGATATTCGTTCAATCAACTAAATATTCGTTCAATCAACTAAATATTCGTTCAATCAACTAAATATTCGTTCAATCAACTAAATATTCGTTCAATCAACTAAATATTCGTTCAATCAACTAAATATTCGTTCAATCAACTAAATATTCGTTCAATCAACTAAATATTCGTTCAATCAACTAAATATTCGTTAAATCAACTAAATATTCGTTCAATCAACTAAATATTCGTTCAATCAACTAAATATTCGTTCAATCAACTAAATATTCGTTCAATCAACTGAATATTCGTTCAATCAACTAAATATTCGTTCAATCAACTAAATATTCGTTCAATCAACTAAATATTCGTTCAATCAACTAAATATTCGTTCAATCAACTAAATATTCGTTCAATCAACTAAATATTCGTTCAATCAACTAAATATTCGTTCAATCAACTAAATATTCGTTCAATCAACTAAATATTCGTTCAATCAACTAAATATTCGTTAAATCAACTAAATATTCGTTCAATCAACTAAATATTCGTTCAATCAACTAAATATTCGTTCAATCAACTAAATATTCGTTCAATCAACTAAAGATTCGTTCAATCAACTAAATATTCGTTCAATCAACTGAATATTCGTTCAATCAACTAAATATTCGTTCAATCAACTAAATATTCGTTCAATCAACTAAATATTCGTTAAATCAACTAAATATTCGTTCAATCAACTAAATATTCGTTCAATCAACTAAATATTCGTTCAATCAACTAAATATTCGTTCAATCAACTAAAGATTCGTTCAATCAACTAAATATTCGTTCAATCAACTGAATATTCGTTCAATCAACTAAATATTCGTTCAATCAACTAAATATTTCCTTCGCCACCCGCAACCGCAGCTCAGTTGATATTACCAAACCTTTTTATCGGTGTATGTTAACCAGGTAAATGAGTTATGGTAACAAAATTCTTGTTGTCCCAACGATTATTTTTTCTCCGTGCGTGTCAACGGCCGCGAAAAAAGTTGATTGCAGTTTTCGTTACCGATCGCGGTATTTCGCTTCGCCTCAACGAGGCAGCAGCTCGTCGGGTCTGACATGCAAACTTTGCTACTCATTACTTTCATCCCAGACGACGAATTCTACGAAATATAAATAATAATAATAATAATAATAAAACAAAAAAAATAGTTAACAACTCGGCTTCCGAAGTTTATCGTAATGATTGTGTCGCGTTATTACTACATCGTGTCGCAGTCGCGACGACGTGCGAATCGCTAATAGGCTATTACGTCGCCGCACCGGTGAGTAACACGCGAAGGTACGCGCATAGCTCGCTTGTCACTTCCGGAGCGTGTAGATACAGCAATGTGTGAAACGTTAAAAAAGATATTTAAATCTCACTGCTATCGATAGGGGAGGGCGGGGTAAAATGGGACAGTGGGGCAAAACGGGATAGTGAGAGCAAAACTCAATTTTCCAATAACGTTTGGATGCCCCATTTTGTCCCAACGATACATCCGAATTTTCAACCCCGTTTTTGCCCCAGCCTCTCCATTTTGCCCCACCCTCTCCTACAAGGGAATTAAATTTTACATTTTTTTAAATCCGTATTTGTGTAAAAAAGTAAGCAGTGCGAATAAGCAGTGGATTTGAAAAAAATCCATCTTACCCCGCGGGCCGATATTCGCGACTTTTGCTGTATCTGAGGTAGGCTGACGTTACAACGTACCGTGTTAGTACGCACAGTCTCGCGTAATTGTTCAATGAGCGGCGGTGCAGCTCGGAAGAGCCGCGTCAGCGGCAGATACGGCAACGTGTGAGACAGTTGAAAAAAAAAACCTCACTGCTATCGATTCACGTAAGCGACAATTTTTTTAGAATTTTTAATTCCGAATTTGTGCAAAAAAAAACAAGTGGTCCATATTACCCCGTAGGACCATGTTCGCCACTTTTACCCTAACCAACGTACGCACTGACGTTACACCGTATCGTATTGCTACGCATAGTCTCGCGTAATTGATTAATGAGCGGTGGCGCAGCTCGGAAGAGCCCGGCAGCATTAGATAGAGTAATGTGTGAGACACTTTTAAAAAAACCTCACTGCCGCACAAAGAAACTTTCATTTTTTTTTTAATCCTGCTTCATGCAAAAAGAAAAAAAAAACAAGCAGTGGTCCATCTTACCCCACAGACCCAAGTTTTGGATTTTTTTTTTTAAATCTTGCTTTGTGTAAAAAAAAGAAGCAGTGGTTCATCTTACCCCGCAGGCTCATTTTCGCCGTTTTTACGAAAGAAATTATAGATTTTTTTAAAATCCTGCTTTCTGCAAAAAAAAAGAAGCAGAAGTTCACCTTACCCCGCAGGCCCATGTTCGCCGCTTTTAGGGAAGCAATTTTAGATGTTTTTATCCGGATTTTGGTAAAAAAAAAAAAAAAACGAGCCGTGGTCCATCTTACCCAGCATGCTCATTTTCGCCGCTTTTACGAAAGAAATTATAGATTTTTATTTAATCCTACTTTGTGTAAAGAAAACAAGGAGCGGTCCATCTTACCCCGCAGGCCCATGTTCGCCACTTTCAGAAAAGAAATTTCAGATCTTTTTATCCGAATTTTGGTTACATAAGAAAACGGGCATTGGTCCATCTTCCCCCTCAGATCCATGTTCGCCACTTTTAGGGAAGACATTTTAGATCTTTTTGTCCGAGTTTTGATTACATAAAAAAAACGGGCAGTGGTCCATCTTACCCCGCAGGCCCATGTTCGCCACTTTTACCCTATCCGAGGTACGCGGTGACGTTACACCATGCTGTATTAGTATGCACTGTCTCTCGTAATCGTTTAATGAGCGACGGCGCAGCTTGGAAGAGCAGCGGCAGCAGGAGGAGAAGGCTGCCGATGTTTTTCCGCACGAAGCTCGAGTAGGCCGGTTCCTACCGGACCGAAAGAGCCTGCGAACGTTTTCATTCAGCTGCTCGAATAGATCACCGACCGCGGGGACGGTCGCAGCATGTGACATTCCATTCTTTCTCGCGAGCGTGTCGCCGTGGCGTATTGTGCGCGGGTGCTGTTTAACAGTATTATCGTTAATAATAAACTAAATCGGGACGAACGACGTGTGAGACGTACGGCCTCTCTCGTCTACGACGAGTGAAACCCAAGGCGTTCGGTTATCACTGGATTCGCACAACGAAATGAGTTTTGTGTACCGATGAAGTTTGCGCGGCACGATAGCCACGATAGCGCAACGTTTCCATGCACGGGAGAAATATCATGACGAACGTATAACGCACATCTGTAATTCCAATTCTTAATATAGTTTGAGTGCAAAATAAGATTGATTATTAGGTGTTGGATAGATAAATCTGTATTTTTTGGGTACATAGATTTATATACCTTGGATGCAATAGATTTATATATTTTGCTTCCTCATAGAGGAAGCTTTGTTTTCGGAAAAAAAAAAAATTGAGATTTTAATGTCAGAATACTTAAAATAGTCTAAAACGTCGAGAAATATAATTTTTAGCTGGCGTCCGGATGTATGTGCGTGTGTATGTGACAGAGTTGCATCGTTTAAAATGACTATAACTCGGAAATAGCTTGAGACAGCGAGTTGAAATTTGGTACACTAGTAGAGCGATCACGTCGCTTCGTTCAGTGCTATTTTCGTGAACATTGAGGCCCAAATGGAGATTTTATGCGATTTTCAATTTTTTGGAAATTCTCTGTGGTAGCTCTAACTTGCGTAAATTTGGAGCAATCGTTCTAAAACTACACATAAATATACTTTTTTGATCAAAGACTTTTGGTATTGAATTTGGTCAAAATCCATCAAAGTGGTAAGATTATATGGGATTTTGAGTTTTTTGAGTTTTTTTGAAAAATGACTAAAAATGGTCTAATTTGAGTAAACTTGGAGGTATCGATCTTAAATTTGAAACGGGAACGGACTAATACTGTACAATGTTTGGTATTAAATTTGGCGAAAATTGTTCTAATCGTTTAAGTTTTATGAGATTTTGAAATTTTTTGTTTTTTTGGTGAAGTTGTATTCTTTGTCCGACACGAGTTTAACCATCGAGTGTCGCTCTGGAAGTAAAACAATGTGGAGATCCGTCATCAGTGGTAAAAAATATACTAGACATAGCCTCAAAATGACGAATTACGCAAATTTCGGTTAACAATTTTTTTTTCTTAACTGATGGGTTAAGCAATGAATGCAGTACGCTGGTTTTGTGGGGCATCTTTGAATGAAACAAATGAGTTCTCATTTGAATCTAATAATCATTACGCGGAAAAGTAGTACTGGCGACGTGTAATGATGGACTTAATTCACAATACGTATATTGCGAATGAGGCTCATGAAAACGTACAACATGTCCACTTTTTTCATATCGCTTCCTCATAAAAGTTGAAAATTGAAATTTTCATATGGCTTCCTCATAAAAGTTGAAAATTGAAATTTTCATATGGCTTCCTCATATAAGTTGCAAATTGAAATTTTCATGTGGCTTTCTCATAAAAGCTGCAAATTGAAATTTTCATATAGCCTTCTCATAATGTCCCTTTATTTGCGAAGCTTCCTCTATGAGGAAGCCAACAATACAGAAAATACTTCCTCATAGAAGAAGCTTCGCAAATAAAGGGACATTTTGAGAAGGCCATATGAAAATTTCAATTTGCAGCTTTTAAGAGAAAGCCACATGAAAATTTCAATTTGCAGCTTATATAAGGAAGCCATATGAAAATTTCAATTTTCAATTTTTTTAATTTTCGAAAACCAAATTTTTGATTTACAGATTTGTGTATTTTGGGCACATCAATTTATATATTTTAGGTACATCAATTTATACATTCGGGATACGTACATTTATACATTTTGGGTACATAACTTTAGATATATTGGGTACATAAAATTTATTGTATTCACGTGTCACGTGTTCGAGACGTGTGGTAGCCAAAACATTCAAAACATCAACAGTTTCACGCGATATTCTTTCCTTTCGAATACGCTAACTCTTAATTTCCAACGATTAAACTCACCCGCGATGAATCACATCGAGTCGTACCCACAGATAATATTTTCTAGCCTCCTCGTGCAAGAAGTTACATTCTTGCAAAAAAAAAAAAAGAAAAAAATCCAAACTTTCACATGGCCAATAAAAAAAATAATCTCTTGACACTCCAACAGACATATTCGTAATTACAATGCAAAATATTTCTGTCGCAATAATTACAACGAAAAGTATTTCCGTCCCACTAATTATAACGAAAAAATAATTCCCTCGTGCCGATTTTTTAAAAGTCATGGATCGAGAAAGCCGTGTACGCTTAGTAGAAAAAAATATCGCGGGCCTCGCGCCCTTCCGGCTCTCAGCGGTACCTTTTTTTTCCTTGTGCGTTACGCAAGTATTAAATATACCCGTCGTCCTGGACCTTACATTTTTCCGCGAAACGTTTTACTGGCCTATGAAATTGGAACGTGTTTCTCGCCGTTCGGTGATTCGAGATAACGGTTAGTGCGTTGCGCAGGCTGCGTTGGTGCGGGTCTGTGACGCGGGCAACTCTCGCGTCTCGTGACATCCAAAAGTCGGCGTTTGACGAGCAGCATGTGACTGGCCTCGTGGTCGCTCGTTCGCCGCTCGCGCTCACGTGCTATTCATAAACCCCGCACGTACTTACGTGCGTGCGAGCGGGCAATTTTCTGGCGTCGCTCGAGCCTCCGTTCGGAGACCGCACAGTGCACTGTGCACGATGGTTTTTAGAATTTCAGCTTATGCGCTCGCGATATAGCCGGTCGTCTCGTAACAGGCGTGTAGCGGAGCGCGAGCAAGCGCCGCTGCGACGGACCTTGCCACCGTTGGTAATCGCGCCGATGTGCGGCCTGGGCTTCGAGTGCAGTTGCGTAATCGGCTCGGTTATCGCCACGGGAACACTTCGTGCGGAGAGAGGATCCCGTGTGGGAGGTCTGCGCTCCGTGAAATCGGCTCACGTGCGGATCGCTCGCGGGCCCGGAGCTCTTAAGGCGATGCGCTGCGACGACAAACTGTGCCGAATGCCGTTTTAAGGTTGCTATGTCGCTTCGGGCTCATTTCGCATTAGTTCGAGAAAAATAAGAGAAAATTCCAAGTACTTCTCGATGGTATAAAAATCTGAAAAAATGCATGCATATTAAAGCTATTGAAAAGATTAATTTTGCATAATAATAATTCCAAAATGTTATTAACAAATTAATCAAAAAATTAATTGTTTAACGAATTACCCGACAACGAAACTTTTTTATTTTATGAAAATGATTCGTTCATTTTTCTGAATACGTATGAATTTTTTCAGATTTTTCAATCAGTTTTGATATTTGTGTTTTTTCACACATTTTTTTCATATAAAAAATAAAAAAATCAAAGCTAATTGAAAAATCTGAACAAATTCATGTGTATTCAGAAGAAGAAATCAATCATTTTCAGGAAAAAGAAGTTAAACAATTAATTTTTTGATTAATTTGTTAATAACATTTTGGAATTATTATTATGCAAAATTAATCTTTTCAGTACCTTTAGTATGCACGAATTTTTTCAGATTTTTATACCATCGAGAAGTATTTGCAAATTTCTCATATTTTTCTCGAAGTTATGCGAAATGAGCCCGAAACGAATATAGCTACCTTAAGAAAGCAGAAGCACGAGGAAAAGGAAAATTGTGTTTATCCGGGAAAATAAGATTCTCTATTTCCTCGTCGGACTGCGGTCTCGAGAACGGCATTCAGTAAAGTTTTTGTTACCGGTACCGGTATTTCACATGACCTTAAGGAGCTTCCTTAAGGTAGTCCTTGCGAATGTTCACTTCGCGTAAGTTTCAGAGGAATGAGAGGGAATTGCAAACACTTCTGTATGATATAAAAAACTGAGAAAAAATCAAGCATATTAAAGGTGCTGAAAAGATTAATTTTGCATAATAATAATTCCGAAATGTTATCAACGAATTGATGAGAAATAAAATTGTTGAACAAACCTGCCGGAAACCTAACTTTTTTTTTATGTAAATGATTCATTCACTTTTCTGAATACGTATGATTTTTCAGATTTTTAACGCCTATAATAGGCGTCAGGTATGGTCGAGGTGGATCTGGTATGAATGCGTATGAATGAATGAAGTCCGAATAAATGTAATTAATTTTTATTGTAATGAGACGTGAGTGAAGGAGAGCGAACGTCTTACAGACTCGGGACTTTGAGATTAACTGAATAAAGGGCCTGACGGAAGCAGGGCCCCCGCCTATTGCTGCGCGCGATAAAGTATTCCTACGCGCGATAAGACGACCGCTGTTCGCGCGCGGCGGGTGCGGCGGCTGGACCACTACCGTGAGAGCGAGAACGTTCGCACGGAAGGTGCTGACGGTCAAAGAGTAGCGAGAGTCCAGATAAAATGTTTAAACTAGAGTTTCCTGCGCTAAGGTGCTAACTCGAAATATGGGATCGTCACACCCCTTTACTGTCAGGATCAGCAAAAACCTATAGAGAAATACGTTTGTCTGACAGTGATGGGGTTAAATTAATATTTAAAAAAAATCAAAGTTAATTTAAAAATCTAAAAAAGTTGAAAATAAATTATACGTTTGTCTGACAGTGATGGGGTTAAATTAATATTAAAAAAAAAAAAATCAAAGTTAATTTAAAAATCTGAAAAAGTTGAAAATAAATTATATAAAAATCAGTGGGAAAAACCCCATTTTCACACATTGTGAAATAATAGTAATTTACGATGCTAGTGCGATGAAACTTTTTCTGACGAGCGTGAGCTTGCGGCACGAGCCGAAGGTGAGTGCTGCAATCACGCGAGTTCACAAGGTCTGAAAATTCTTTCAAGGGTGCTGATCGCGTCCGGTCGAGAGCCGATTCTTACATGACATGGATATAAATTTGCCTTCATGCAAGAATTTGTTTTCGACCGTTCGAGATAACATTTTTTTAACTGTTCAAGGTTCATCGATTACTGGCAAAAATAAATGTTTCATTTATTTAATTAATTTTATTAGTTTTCATTAATTGACATCCGCCACGTGCGAGAATTTTCTTGTAACCGGAAGTGTAAGCAGAATATCCCGTGAAAAAAAAATCAATTTCATTTATCAATTACGTTATGCAATAATTTATAATTATGAAGGCAATCCAAGAGAATTGAACTCTAAAATTAAATGACCTGTAAATGACCCGAGTACGAAACATCCTCAAGTTCCATGACTTCCGCTCTCACTCTCGGGGGCCCCTTTCTTCGTCGCTGTCTCCGAGGGAAGCGCCCGAAGGGTTGAAGACGAGACGGAACGGCGGAGACATACCGGCTGGCCGGTCTAAGCGCGCCGGCACGGCCAGATTCTTTGCCTTCGGCAGCGATATCGGAGGACACTCGCGTTGCTAGGTAGAGCTGATCGATCCGAATACGCTGTCGAGCACTGCACGCGCTCCAAGCATAGACATATACATATACATATACATATACATATACATATACATATACATATACATATACATATACATATACATATACATATACATATACATATACATATACATATACATATACATATACATATACATATACATATACATATACATATACATATACATATACATATACATATACATATACATATACATATACATATACATATACATATACATATACATATACATATACATATATCTTGCCTATGTGTACGGGGAGATACGGGGAGTTGTGCTATATATCGTGCAATGTGCTCGCCTGCTGCGGCAGCACGAGAATCTCGGTGGTGGCTGCCAGACTTCCAGTATTCGATTCGAAGCTTACGCGTAATGCTGCGTCTAGACGACCCGCCGGGCTATCACGCGTTCACGTGAACTTTGCCGCTCTTCCAACCTTCTGCGCCGGGTACGGAGAACGGCGTTTTTTAATTTATTTTAGTTTCCAATTATCCGAGCAATCTTGGCAAGTGTTGTTTTCAATCTAATCGCCATTCGCGAAATTTCGCCTCTTTGCGTATTTCGAGGTACGAGCGTTGTTGGGAAGATCCGCCGGTCCTCGGAGAGCGATAGATTCTTTAATTTACTTTTTCTTTTACTTTTACATTCTTGGCGTGTCTATAGTGGCGTTTTTTTTTTCAATTCAATCGTCATGCGCGAAATTTCGGTCCCTGCGACTTTCAAGGTATAGAGGGTTGTTGGGAAGATCCGCCGGTCTTGGGAGAGCGATAGCAGGGTTGTTAACCCAGGTAGAGACCGCGAGGTTATCGACTCTTGACCGCCGGGACGTATTAAGCTGCATTGGACCTAGATATAGCGGGACTGACGAGTCTATAGCTACGTTATTTTTTCAATACTTTCAAGAGGTATTTTCGCAGCGCGACAAACTTTGTTACGAGTTTGTTATGCCCACTACCCGGATGCGTGTGTAGTTTCTACATCTGACAGCCGACCCGTTGATACCTTGTGCTTGAATTTTCATCGGTTCGCTTGTAGAGTGCAACAACTTTATTTGCACGGTGAAACAGACGCAAGAACAATAGATGGTTAATGAAAGTATAAGGGCGTTGTCGTGGCTAGAGCGCTTGGCGCCCCCGCTATGGACTATGGAATTAAGAAACCGGAAATTTACATTTCCTGAGACTTGCCGGTAGTACGTCACGTCCGGTTTGAAAGTCTCTTCTTTCGATCGAAGGTGACGTATTTCCGGTACTTCCGTCACTTCCGGTCGAAAAATGAGATTTTCAAAACGGAAGTTACGCATTTCCGGTATGCCGTCACTTTCGATCGAAAAAAATGAGATTTTCAAAACGGAAGTTACGCACTTCGGATATGCAGTCACTTCCGGTCGAAAAATGAGATTTTCTAACAGGAAATGGCGTATTTCCAGTATGATGTTACTTCCAGTAGAAAAATGAGATTTTTATACCGGGAGTGACGTATTTCCAATATGCCGTCACTTTTGATCGAAAAAAAGGATTCGCGACCGGAAGTGACGTATTCCCGGTGTCGGGTCAATTCCGATCGAAAAATGAGATTTTCAAACAAGAAATGGCGTATTTCCAGTATGATGTCACACTTTCGGTAGAAAAATTGGTTTTCCCGACCGGAAGTGACGGTCTTTCGGTATCAGGTAACTTCCGGTAGAAAAAATGAGATTTTCAAACCGGAAATGACGTTACTTCCGGTCGAAAAATGAGATTTTCAAACCGGAAATGACGTCACTTCTGGTCGAAAATGAGATTTTCAAACCGGAAGTGCCGTATTGTCGGCATGACGTCACTTCCGGTCGAAAAATGGGATTTCCCGACCGGAAGTGACGGGTTTCCGGTATCAGGTCACTTCCGGTCGAAAAATGAGATTCTCAAACCGGAAGTGATGTATTTCCGATCGAAAAATAATTGTTCCAGACCGGAAGTTGCGAATTTTCGGTATGACGTCACTTCCGGTTGAAAAAATGAGTGTTTTTAGACCGGAAGTGAAGTATTCCTGGTCGAAAAGGGGCTGCTGTGAGAACATGAGTTGTAAACTTTTTTGCGCGATCTTTTGTCATTTTCATGAATTTGACAAACGACCGACGAAACGTTTGCGAATTTCTTAGCGAACTATTATATCTAACGTGGCACGTTGGGGATGCGCCGAGTCGCCGTCCCTTCTCTACACAGTGTCCAACGGTGTCACGGGAGCACATGCTCCAGACTTCGACTGGCTTCCGGATTAGCGCTTCGGCTGTTCCACTACTCACTTCGCACTCGCCTCGTCGACGCTCAGTGCGAGAGAGGGACATAGAGGTTTCACTTTTTTTGATATAACAATCGGCGTTGCCACAGACCGTAATGTCGCGGAACGATAAAGAATCTTTCGGGTCCAAACTCTCGAAAAGTCCAAGCTCGCCCAATTCAATCTGTCTCCGCTTCAGACGATATTTCATTGGCCACGTTGCAACATTTCGATTGCTCTCGGTCAACCAACATATCGTGCCGATACGAATTAAAAAAAAAACGACAACAATATCAATTTTACAATAATTCGTCGGAAAATAAGCGCAGAGGGAGAACTCGCTTTCTCTGTAAGCAAAGTTTTCTTAATGAGATTCGCAGCCGGCAGTGGAAAGATTAAGGTCGATCTGAATGAATGTTCCATTTCTCTATTGGAACAAGCCCAAAAACTTCTCTCATTTTTTGTTCTTTTTTCCCCCGTCTTATTCATCGTTTTCGAGCGTCGCGATCGTGAATAACTGCTCCTGGGATCCAAAATCAACTCGCAGCGCGCACTATCGGGCGTCGTAGCCAAGGCGCGAATTTTTTTTCCCTTAGCCGTGCCGAACTCCATTCGTTTAGGGGAAATGTCACACAGCGACTTCTCTACATTTGGAACTAAAAATCACAAGTGTTATAAAGCAATGAATGTGGCTTTTTAAAAGAATTTTCTAATAATTTTCTAATAATTTTCTAATAATTTTCTAATAATTTTCTAATAATTTTCTAATAATTTTCTAATAATTTTCTAATAATTTTCTAATAATTTTCTAATAATTTTCTAATAATTTTCTAATAATTTTCTAATAATTTTCTAATAATTTTCTAATAATTTTCTAATAATTTTCTAATAATTTTCTAATAATTTTCTAATAATTTTCTAATAATTTTCTAATAATTTTCTAATAATTTTCTAATAATTTTCTAATAATTTTCTAATAATTTTCTAATAATTTTCTAATAATTTTCTAATAATTTTCTAATAATTTTCTAATAATTTTCTAATAATTTTCTAATAATTTTCTAATAATTTTCTAATAATTTTCTAATAATTTTCTAATAATTTTCTAATAATTTTCTAATAATTTTCTAATAATTTTCTAATAATTTTCTAATAATTTTCTAATAATTTTCTAATAATTTTCTAATAATTTTCTAATAATTTTCTAATAATTTTCTAATAATTTTCTAATAATTTTCTAATAATTTTCTAATAATTTTCTAATAATTTTCTAATAATTTTCTAATAATTTTCTAATAATTTTCTAATAATTTTCTAATAATAAGTGTTGTTTCAAGACGCTTTACGCGTGCAGATCGTGTGGTCAGTTTTTACATGCTTCATGGTGTGTTGATTCCCGGCACATTTCGAAGTGTGTAAATCTTACACTCTTTACGTTGATTGTTTCAATACGCTTTCTACTGTATCTGGGCCTCAAACGCTGCTAGTAACATGCCCCCCCCCCCGCATTCAATGAAATTCAATGAAATTCAATGAAATTCAATGAAATTCAATGAAATTCAATGAAATTCAATGAAATTCAATGAAATTCAATGAAATTCAATGAAATTCAATGAAATTCAATGAAATTCAATGAAATTCAATGAAATTCAATGAAATTCAATGAAATTCAATGAAATTCAATGAAATTCAATGAAATTCAATGAAATTCAATGAAAGTCAATGAAAGTCAATGAAAGTCAATGAAATTCAATGAAATTCAATGAAATTCAATGAAATTCAATGAAATTCAATGAAATTCAATGAAATTCAATGAAATTCAATGAAATTCAATGAAATTCAATGAAATTCAATGAAATTCAATTAGATAAACTCCTGCTAGCGACATTCCCCCGCCACCCCCGTCATTGAGAAACGGCGACCACGTGACTTATTCTCTTAATGAAAATAACATGTTGTACATAGATCGACATCACGCCGGACGGGGGCTTTCCAGAGTGGATGGGTTTACGAGGTCGCTCGAACGAGATCGAGAACAATGGGAGAAGAGCTTGGCTGCGGCCCGGTGTTGGCCGTAACAGGACTCCGTTTTTCCGTGTTCGTTAATCGCTTCGAAGCCAGTAGCGCGCTTCGGAGCTCCTCTCGGTCTACGTCTCTGCAAACTTCGGTTGCGAACCGTTTCACGGTCATAGCCTCTCGTTACTCTGCACTCGAAAAACGAATTGCGACGACGAAACAATCTTCCGTCACGTTTCCGTCGATAGAAGCCGGAGAGCCGGCTGAAGTGTCGACGATTGGATATAAAAAAAATCCCGGTTAAAGAGTGGAATGCTTCCATCGGGTATGTGCGAAGCCTTTGAATCGAAGAACCCGATAGTCGAAGCCTCGAAGCTCGACATCAAAGATCTTCGCGGTCTTCGCGCGTGCCAATCGCAAAGTAAAAAATAATTCCGTAAAATCGGAATACAAAATTTGGTAAAAATAATTTTGTTAAATAAGTGACGAACTCTTTTGCTCCGGTTTGAATATTAAAATCTGTTCTTTTATTTCCCGTGCCATTAACAATTTTTTCCTAGCGCATGCACGTAAAATACTCCTTTCCGTTGAAGTGTGCGCAGAAAAGCAGTTTTTTCCCGCATCGCGTACGGGAAAAATACTGCGCATACGGACGAACGCAATATGGTGTTTTTGTCGCACTACTGCGGAAAAGTCCTTTTCTGCGCACACTTACCAAAAACGAAAAGCGTGATTTTCGTGAATTTGCTTAGGAAATATTTAGGCACTTTTAGCCTCGGCAAGAACTTCCTTTCTACGCCCTTGCCATACAAATAACCATAGTTTGTACTTTTGTTTATAAAATTAGAGCCGGACGGCGCGATTGGAAAATTAAGAAATGAAAAATTGCGGACGTTTTGGGACAGTAAGTTGTTGTAAAAAGTACAAACACCCGCTTAGTAATTATTTTCGTGAGGTTTTGACAAGTGCAAAGTAAATCGATACTATAATACGGCGTTTTGCGACCGAGTGCAACGAAACCAATTTTTGTTGGGATGGATTTGTAATTAGGGTGTGCGCGATTAATATAGTTCGATCCGGAAACCATCGATTCATGTGCGGGGTGGGCCATATCAACCTAGTCGACCCTACGACTAGTTGTAACTGTAATAATACAATTCTATCGCAATTATCATTATATGTAGTAAATAAAAATTATTTATTTATTTATTTATTTATTTATTTATTTATTTATTTATTTATTTATTTATTTATTTATTTATTTATTTATTTATTTATTTATTTATTTATTTATTGAGTAATTGCTGGCTGGGCCCAATTACATGACGACAGGCAGACCTATCGTCAAATCGTGCGATAGTAGTTGAGAATTATGAAAATTAATTAATATAAAAAATCATTATAGTTCTAATATAATTACATTAATTATAATTAATTTTTTTCGACTTTTGCCAATTATCGAAATGGGTGAGATATTTCGTGAATTCACTGATATTTGTTCGTCCGACTGCAGCCTGCGATGCTTTGATCTCGGCTTATCGGCTCGGGCGTCGGGGGGGGGGGGGGGGGGGGGGGGGTATTCACCGCTTTTATCCTACGAATCATTGTAGTAATAATTATATATTCATGTCACAATTATAGTTATACTTATTAAAAAAAAGTTAATTCAAAAATATAAAATAATGACAATAATAATGTAATTGTATTAATGATAATTAAATTTTTTTTCGACATTTGTCAATTATCGAGATGGGTCAGATACTTCGTCGAATTACTGAAATTTATTCGTTCGACTGCAGCCTGCGAAGCCTTGATCTCATCCGATTGGCTCGGGCATCAGAGTTGGGCGGGTTATTATTATTAATTTATATTGTTTAATATGTCATTTCAAATAAATATATATAATGCTAATATGACATAATTTTGTTACTTCTATTACAACTAGTCGTAGGGTGGTGGGCCATATTCACCAATTACATCACAATTACATCACAATTGTTATTATATACAATCATACAATTACATCATACAATTACATCACAATTGTCATTATATTTATAGAAAAAAAATGAATTAAACAATATAAAAAAAATAATAATAATTGTCACATTGCAACGAATATAGAGATGAGGATTGACCGAGAAACACGATAGTACGTAGATGACTGGAATATATTGATATGACAAATGACGAACGGACATATTATCGATTGACGAGACGACGAGAGTATTGATCGGACTTTGAAAGAGAGAAGACCTCTGACAGTTCGAACTCGACATCAATAGCGGCGGTTGTGCCTAATAATATCCGCCCCAAAAACAAATACGCGTGTCGTTGATCTCGCTCGCTCATAACAATATAATAATAATAATAATAATTATTATTATTATTATATTTATTGTGACTGCTCAAGTGTATATATTGGTTTTTATTCTTCCTATTTACAAAAATAATATACGACAACATATAGTTAATATCATTAAACATTATTCATAAGTACACTGAGCGAAGGATCTAGTAAAAAAATTACCGATCATCTAAGAAAAATTACCAGAGCACATAGTAGTAGAGCGCCAGGGCGCCACCTATGGCAAAAAGTCTCAGATATCCAAGAATTTTTACCACAATATCTACGAAAAATTCTTATAAATCCGGTACTTCCTACCGTAGTTGGCGCCCTAGGCGCCCTACTACTAGGGGAGAGCGGGGCAAAATGGCACAGTGGGGCAAAACGGTACAGCGGGGGTAAAACTGAGCTTTCCAATAATATTTGGATGCCTCACTTTGTCCCAACGATACGTCCGGATTTTCAACACCCTTTTGCCCCACTTACCATCATTGCCATCATCCAAAAGTTATTGGAAAATTCCGTTTGGTCCCATTATCCCGTTTTGCCCCAATGTCCCATTTTGCCCCGCTCTCCCCTATGTGATATGGTAATATCTCTCAAGCGATAAAGTACATGGTGGCCGCGGTCAGGGAAAACCGGGAAAACCGGGAAAAGTCAGGGAAAAAAAATATTGGTCAGGGATTCAGGGAAAAGTCAGGGAATTTCAAAATTGGTCAGGGAAAAAGTAAATTGTCGCTGGACCTTCTATAAATATATACGAAGTACATAAAAGGGAGCCTTAAAAAAAAATTGGGAACATTAAAAAAAAAAAAAAAAAAAAAAAATAGAACTAAATATTAATCCCAATAATTAGGCATTTTCATTTCGATAATTATTTTTTTTTAAATAGAGATCGTCAGAAGTTAGGTCGGGGAAAATTTTTTATTGGTCAGTGAAAAGTCAGGGTAAAGTCAGGGAATTTTTTTCCGGGGAAAAAACGGCCACCGTGTAGTAATTTTTACTAGATCCTTATCTCAGTGTACACTGATAAAAAAGTTCAGTTGAATCAACTAAGATTCGGGCAGGGACGTTCAAATAAATATTTAGTTGGTCGAACAAAATATTTGAATGACTCAAAAATATTTTTGTGCAATCACCCAAAAGATTGTTGAACTAACCAATGTTTTAGCTGTACCAACAAAATATTCAGTTGAACGTCCCTCCCCGAATTTTAGTTGATTGAACCGTATTTTTTTATCAGTGTACAATCCCCTCGAGCTGATCACCCAAGCCCTTACATCAATGACAATTAATGTTTGTGCGCCTTTTGCCAATCATCGAGTCGCCCGAGCAGAAATTGGCATCAGGCTGCCTGATACCTTATCAGGCCCTGTTAAGGTATAGCCAGGGCGTGCCTGATGAGGCGAGCCTGATGAGGGCCTGATAAGGTGCAGGTCGTGAAGCACGACTAAATATAATCTTCACTTCAGATGAGGCGAGCCTGATGCCAGCCTCATCAGGGCCCGATAATGTACAGGTCGGGAAACCTGACTGGATATCCTTGGCTTTTGACGAGGCTAGCCTGATAGTACCCCGACCAGGGCCTTAGCAGGTAAATCAGGCAAACTTTCTCCAGGCATGCATTATGCATGCCCGGAGAACATTGATTTTGGGAAGCGAACATTTTGCATAATGAAAATTCCAAAACATGATTCTAAGGGATTTGAGAAATAAATTTTTAGAAAAAAATTAGTGAACCTTTTTTTCTAATTTCAAATAAATTTGTACAATTTTTACAGTTGATGTGGTTTTTTTATAGAATTTTTACGTTGGACATTTTTTTTTAAGAAATCCTGCAACCAATTAGGATGTTTTAATAAGTTAATCAATAAGTTAATAAGTAAATACATAATTGAAATAATTCCAACGATTTAATAAAGAAGATTTTCTGATTATTTGTTAAACATTTATTTTTTATTTATTATAATTTTTTTACATTACTATTATACAAAATCAATATTCCTAGCATCTTCAATATGATTAATTTTTTCCGATTTTTATCTCATTAGAAAGTGTTCAAAATCCGCACTGAATTTCAGTTTTCGCCGGCAATGCATGTGTGAGGCACTTTATAAAAATATATTTAGTCGTGTGTATACTTCTACCGGAGCTTAAAAGCAAATTCGACATTACATTTTTCAAGTTGAGGATAGCCGAGTTGGTTAAGGCACCGCCAACGCAGTCCCCAATTGGCAAGGTCGCTGGTTCGAGTCCGACCATGAGTGAATTAAAAATTAATTTTTCCGTGATTTAATTGTAGTAATTAGTTAATTTAATCTAAAGAACAAATATTAAAGGTTCACAAGTCCGATAAAATAACGCTAATAAATAAAAGGTATTTATTATATTTTTCTCAGGAGGCCATCAGGCACCTTGATTAGGCCGTGATCAGGCAGCCTGATCAGGACCTTACAGGGCAACTGCGTTACACTTCTGATCAGGGCCTGATAAGGTGCCTTATCAGGACCTGATGAAGCGTTAGGCAGTGCCTGATAGGGACCTGACGTCAGCCCGACGGCAATTTCTGCTCGGGCGGTTGAGAAACATCGTTGATTCGCTGATCTTCGTTCCTCGGAGCGCAGCCTGCGAGGCTTTGATCTCGTCCGATCGGCTCGGGCGTCAGCACCGGGTGTTGCTCTTCGAGAAGCGTCCCGTCTCGTGGGATGCTTCGGGGGCTTTGAGGGACGGCAATGTTCTCGTGGAGCGTGGTCGAATGTTTTCGACAACGTTCCTAGGCCGTTCTATAACTGTCCAACGTTCCAAATCGGCTTGTTGCCCGCTCGGCCATCGTCGTGTGCCTACACGCAGCGCTGCCTCTCCTCGGCCTCTCATTCTGCACTCTCGGTGGTCGTTGCGTCTCTCGGGCACGTACCAGCCTCGTGTCGCTTGCGTCCGCGAGGACGAAGACGACGAAGATCGGGTGGAGAACGCGAGAAAGGAATGGTGAGCCACGCTCTAACCGAGGCCGTAACGTTGTCTATTCTTCATTTCGTCGCCCCCTGGCGCGTGCCAACCCTTCGGGCGAGCTTGGAGTCTCGGGCCTCTGGACCGCGCAGTGGATGCTGCTAAAAGACCAACGAGTAACGGACCGAGTCGGCGAGATGCTCTCTCGCTCGACCATTCCGTCATCCAGAAATAATAACGTCCACTCTCGGCCCGTCTCGCTGAGACGGTGTCGTCAACCTCGACACCACTCACTCGTCAAACTTCGCGTCGCAAAGTTAAATAAAGTGAAATTAAATTTCATGAAATTGCGGTAGTACAAAAAAAATTATTAAATTAAAATTATTAAAGTAAAATTATTAAATTGAAATTATTAAATTAAAATGATTAAAGTAAAATTATTAAATTGAAATTATTAAATTAAAATGATTAAATTAAAATTATTAAATTAAAATTATTAAATTAAAATTATTAAATTAAAATTATTAAATTAAAATTATTAAATTAAAATTATTAAATTAAAATTATTAAATTAAAATTATTAAATTAAAATTATTAAATTAAAATTATTAAATTAAAATTATTAAATTAAAATTATTCAATTAAAATTATTCAATTAAAATTATTAAACTAAAATTATTAAATTTAATGAAATAGCGGTATAAGAGATTTAGCTATAAATATCGACGATCTATAACAGGTTTTACACAGATATTGTAGATCATGGTATGCGACAAAATAACAAAAATGCCAACCGACCGGAGTCCTTCGGCTCGGGCTTCTCTTTGGTTTAGTATGAGATATGGTGTAGTTAAGGTAGTTATGTCGCGAAGTCAATCTAAAGTCACGTGCATAAACTTTTGACACGTTGTAATTTAACTATTGAATTTTACTTGTACAAAATCTCGAAGGCTTTTACCGACCATTTGAATGAATAATTAGATGTTGAAAATCGGTCTTTTTACACGGCGCTTACGGGAGAGCTGGCGAAATGTATCTTCAAATCGAGAATTAACATACTTAGATCAAAGATAGCGGACAGTCGGAAGTTAAAAAAAATGAAATGAAATAAAATGAAATCGAATAAATATTGTTATTCGGTAAATAGTGTTAATGAATGTATATTTTTCAAATTTACCTAGGGGAGACCGGGGCAAAATGGCACAGCGGGGCAAAACGGGACTGTGAGGGCAAAACTCAATTTTCCAATCATTTTTGGAAGCCCCATTTTGTCCTAACGATACATCCGGATTTTTAAACCCGTTTTGCCCCACGTACCACCATCGCCACCATCTCAAAGTTATTGGAGAATTGCGTTTTGTCCCATCATCCCGTTTTGCCCCGGTGTGCCATTTTGCCCCGCTCTCCCCTATACAGTTTCCAAATTTTTATTTTGGACAGTGGATTTAAGGTAGTACTAGCGGACAGCCTGAGCCCACGTGAGTTTAGAGAGAATTGAGAGAGGAATTGCAAACACTTCTCGATAAGATAAAAATCTGAAAAAAAATCAACCATATGGAAGGTACTGAAAATATCAATTTTGCCTAATAATAATAATTCCAAAATGTTATAAACAAATTAACGAAAAAAATTTCCCAACAAATCACCCGGCAACCTAACTTTTTTTTTAATGAAAAAGATTTGTCAATTTTTCTGAATATGCACGAATTTTTCCAGAATTTCGTGTAATTTCTGAAAATCGCGTTTTTAGTTAATAAAAAACGTCATATTAAAAAATTACACAAAATTCTGAAAAAATTCATACGCGTTAAAAAAAGATTAACAAATTGTTTTTATATGAACAAAAAGTTAAGTTGCCGGAGGATTTGTTGAACGATTTTTTTTTCATTCATTTGTTAATAACATTTTGGAATTATTATTATGCGTAATCAATCTTTTCAGCACCTTACATGTGCTTCATTTTTTTCAGATTTATATCCCGTCGAGAAGTGTTCGCAATTCTCTCTCAATTCTCTCTGAACTCACGTGGGCTCAGGCTGTCCGCTAGTACTACCTTGAGGTAGCTATGTCGCTTCCCGCTCATCCCGCATAAGTTATCGAAAAGTAAGCGAATATTGCAAGTACTTCTCGATGATATAAAAATCTGAAAAAATTCATGCAGATTAAAGGTACTGAAGAGATTAATTTTGCACAATAATAATTCCAAAACGTTATTAACAAATTAATCAAAAAATTAATTGTTTAACAAATTGCCCGGCAAAACAATCATTTTTTTTCTATGAAAATGATTCATTTATTTTTCCGAACACGTATGAATTTTTTCAGATTTTTCAATTAGTTTTAATTTTTGTGTTTATTCAGACATTTTTTCCAAATAAAAAATTTAAAAAATCAAAGCTAATTGAAAAATCTGAAAAAATTCATACGTATTCAGAAAAATAAACGAATCATTTTCATAGAAAAAAATTGTTGTTTTGCCGGGCAATTTGTTAAACAATTAATTTTTTGATTAATTTGTTAATAACATTTTTGGTTTAACATAGTGCAAAATTAATCTCTTCAGTACCTTTAATCTGCATGAATTTTTTCAGATTTTTATATCATCGAGAAGTACTTGCAATATTCGCTTACTTTTCTCGAACTTATGCGAGATGAGCGGGAAGCGACATAGCTACCTTAATGTCCTGCAAATGGGTTCTGCACGTGAATAAAGAATAAATAAAGAAATAAATGAAATCGAATGAAAACAGATGGGGTTGAAATATTCAGGTCGACGGCCCTTTGTCAATGTATATGATTATCCTTAGGTACAATATTTAGTACAAGACAATAGACGTAAAAAAAAGGTATAATTGTCAATACATTTTCATTGACTACTACTACAGAAATAAAATATTGAGAGAAGGAATACACGCGAGAAAGCGGACAAACTAACGGAGGGTCACAATTAGGCCGCGGGGAAGAACAGCGAGGAGAATCCATCAACGATCCACGGTCTAAATATTCCAGATTGGAATTCTGCGCAGGCTCGTGACGCACGAAAAAGCTCGTCCGACGTCTCGACGAGCGAATGGTAACGACAATGACGAATACTAAAATACATCTTGCGCGAGCATTTTACAAAAATAAATAAATAAAATTGTCCCAAGCAGGGGATTATGCCGGGACTTCCGGTGCATGAAATTCAATGTATTGGTCGGCAATGGCCGAGTAAATTTCCGAAAAAGCTCGTCGGACCTCTCGACGAGCCTATGGTAACGACAATGACGAATATTGAAATTCACCTTGCGCGAACTTTTATTATTATTATTACAAAAGAATTATTATTATTACAAATATTATTACAAAAGAATTATTATTATTACAAATATTATTACAAAAGAATTATTATTATTATTACAAATATTATTACAAAAGAATTATTATTATTACAAATATTATTACAAAAAAATTATTATTATTACAAAAATAAATAAATAAAATTGTCCCAAGCAGGAGATTATGCCGAGACTTCCGGTGCATGAAATGTAACGAATTGGTCGGCAATAACCGAGTAAAAATTGCACGGTAACCGAACAATCTCGAACACCGTCCTAATTATTCAACGACCGATTTTTATCACATTTTTTTAATGATACACCGGTAAAAAAGTAGGGTTGAATCAACTAAAGATTCGGGTTGGGGCGTTCAAATAAATATTTTGTTGGTCGAACAAAATATTTTAATGGCTCAAAAATATTTTGGTGAAATCATCAAAAAAAATTGTTGAACTAACAAATTTTTTAGTTGTACCAACAAGATATTCGTTTGAACGACCCTGTCCGAATTTTTAGTTGATTCAACCGTATTTTTTATCAGTGTAAGAGAAAATAAAAGTAAATGACAGCGAACATTAAACTCCGGATCCTCCGAGCCCGATAGGGGTTGTGCAAGAACGATGGTGAGATACGCCCGTTTCGAGTCGTCACTTTTCTTCCCAGGTGCCCTTTCGACCCTAGTCTATAGATACGCGGTAGAATCGCGCAACCCTCATCGCGCGATCGCATTGCCCCAGTTAACGTTCACTTCCTTCTTCGGCTCGCGAGTTAGACTCTTTTTCCGGCTTTATTGCTCGAGGCTCAATGCTCAAAGAATCACCAGGGCAGTAGTGTAAAAAAAAAAAAAAAAAGAAAAAAAAAATGACCGGAGAGCCGAGAGATGATTTGTTCGATGGGGAAAAAAGCGAGGAAAAGAAGAAAAAAAAATGAGGGAAACAATTTCAAAGTGGATATAGAAGGTATAAAGAAGAGGCTCTAGAGTCGGTTGCTATTTTTTTTTTTTTTTTTTTTTTTTTTTTTTTTTTTTTTTTTTGCTGCTTCGCCGTGCACGACCACAAAGCACCCTCTCCATGGGTAGAGCCGTCACATTCATCTCGTGTACTGGTGTGATGCAACTAGAGTTTCCAACAACGTTACTTCATCCGTCAACGCGTCGCTGCAGCCGGCTCGTATCCGTGTATAAGATAACTCGATAATTCATGTGCATACTAGTATAGTTAGCGTACCTCGCTTGTCCCTTCTCCCCCTCCCTCCTCGGTTGGAGGCCGCTGACTTCCGGGTGCGAAATCGTCAGCGAGACGCTTCATCGATCGGTACTTCAAACCGGAAACATCGATCGCGACTTTCGAATAGAAACGCTGACCCGTCGCTGATAACGATAGTTGCTGCGACGTTAAGGTAGTCCTTGCGGACAGCCTGAGCCCACGTGAGTTCAGAGCGAATTGAGAGTGGAATTGCGAATACTTCGCGATGAGATAAAAATCTGAAAAAAAATCAACCATATGGAAGGTACTGAAAAGATTGATTTTGCATAATTATAATTCCAAAATGTTATTAACAAATGAATGAGAAAAAAAATGTTCAACAAATCCTCCGACAACTTAACTTTTTGTTCGTATAAAAACAATAAGTTAATCTTTTTGAATGCGTATGAATTTTTTCAGAATTTTGTCTAATTTTTGAAAATTGCGTTTTTCGTTAATAAAAAAACGTGATTTTCAAAAATTAGATAAAATTCTGAAAAAATTCATACGTATTCAAAAAGATTAACAAATTGTTTTTATATGAACAAAAAGTTAAGTTGCCGGGGAATTTGTTGAACAATTTTTTTTTTTATGCATTTTTTAATAATAATTTTGAGTTATTATTATGTAAAATCAATATTTTCAGCACCTTCCATATGCTTGATTTTTTTCGAATTTTTATCCCATTGAGAAGTGTTCGCAATTCTCTCTCAATTCTCTCTGAACTCATGTGGGCTCAGGCTGTCGGCTAGGACTACCTTAAATACAAAGTAATTGTAATTATTAAGATAAAGCCAAAGGTGTAAAGATAAGGCAGTGTTCTTTTTTCTTGTTTTGGAATAAAAACAGATTTTATGATTAGGAGTAAGTTTTTAGTATGTAAGAAGAAGATATGTTGGGGATGTATAAGGCCAAAGCCGTACAGTGGAAATAAATTCTATTCTATACAAAGTAATTGTAAGATAAATTTATTAATGAAATATTTTAAAGCGCCAATGTTTCATATCTGTTCTTCGATTTTGAGGCAGTATTTGCGAATAGTGTTCAGTTCGGATAAATTCGAGAGAAATGAGAGGGAATCGCAAACACTTCTGTTTGGTACGAAAATATGAAAAAATTGAGCTTGTTAAAGATGCTGAAAAGAATAATTTTGGATAATAATAATAATTCTAAAATGTTATTAACTAATTGATGAAAAATTTAATTGTTTAACAAATCTTCCGGAAACCTAACCTTTTTCTTTAATGAAAATAATTCGTTTACTTTTCTGAATACGTATAATTTTTTTTTTAGATTTTTAAATACACTCTGAATTTTTTTTTTTCGTATATGCGAGAAATGTATGGAAAGTCACAAAAGTTAAACTTGATTTGAAAAACTGAAAAAATTCATACGTATTCAGAAAAACGAACGAATCATTTTCATTAAAAAAAAAGTTCGGCTTCCGGGTGATTTGTTGCACAATTTTTATTTTTCACTAATTCGTTAATAACATTTTGGAATTATTAGTATGCAAAAACAAATTCTTTTCAGTACCTTCCAAATGCCCGATATTCTTCCGACTTTTATTCCATCGAGAAGTTTTGCAATCTCTCTAATTCCTCTCTCGAACTTAGGTGGCGTCGGACACAGCGAAAGGACCACCTTAAGGCAGTACTTGCGAATAGTGTTCACTTCGCATAAGATTTATAGAAATGAGAGGAAATTGCAAACACTTCTTTTATTTTTCATCAATCTATTAATAACATTTTCCAATTATCATACAAAATTAATCATTTTAGCACCTTTAACACGCTCGATTTTGTTTTCAGATTTTTATCATCGAAAAGTGTTTCCAATTTAAGGACATCAAAATCGCAAATCTGATCACCCTCTCATGTCTCCGAAACTTATGCGAAGTGAGCACTATTAGCAAGGAGACTACCTTGCCTCGATCCCCGTTCATTCGTTATTCTTCTCATGCCCTCAGAGACTATTGGCGTTTCGTCAGCAGCCGCCGAGAGAGTTACGTCATAGAGCACCCCCGGTGCATCCCCGCCATTCGTTTGTGCCAGAAGCTTTCGTGATATGGCAAAGCATTCCACTTTCGGTAACGTTACCCGCGGCCTCCAGACGGGGGTTGTAGAAACCTGACGGGGGGGGGGGGGGGGGGGGGGAGGTCGGAAAGGGTGAGCGTAGGTGGTAGGTTTTTTTCGATCGTTCACATTTCCTTCCCTGGTCCGCTCCGGTTGGCTCCTCCGGTCGTGCTCGAACGCCGTACGGCCATCTTGAATGGCCGACCTCTTGCGCGACACCGGAAGGGGCGCTTGCGCGCTGACGCTCGTCCCCCTCTGCTCGATACATCCGGCGCGCGCTTATCCGTCTTTCGGCGAAACAACCCCCGACGTCCCGGCAGTCGACGAAGGGTGGTGGCGGAAGCGGCGGACCGATGCGGCGCTCCCTCAAGAGCGCAGCTCTTCTCTGCCGCCCCCGCAAAGCTCTCGCAGCCGATAAACCCCAGCGCCACGTTTCTCTCGAAGCTTTGAAAAAAGTATCCTTGAAAAGTCTACCGAGGGATCGATGAGGAAGAGGGAAAGGTCTACGGGGTCAGTGCGTACTGAAATTGTGCCGGTCCGGCTGAACCGGAAGTGGCACGGCCGGCGTGGCTGGCAGCAATGGCGGACCGTCGCTGATCGTTGCTCGAGGAATTGTTGCCGATGCGCGAACTTGTCGCGCTCTGTGGGGGTTATCGTTGCCGGTCTATCGGGTCTATGGTTGAGCGTTGGAGTTTATTTGTGATTGACGTTATGGCGCGTTAAGGGGGAGAGCTGGGTCGCTCGAGGATTGGGGTTTGGATTCGGATTTTTATTGAAGAATGTTGGAAATTCGGTGCTCGAGAGTGCGTGTATATGTGTGTGTGTGTGTGTGTGTGCAGAATTTTTAGCATATTCGGCAAATTTAATATATTTAAGATATGGAAATTTAAAGCTAACTGCGCAACTCTGTCTGGTCACGTGACTTCTCTTTGGGATTTGGATTTTTTTTTTAATTGAAGAATGTTGGAAATTCGGTGCTGGAGAGTGCACGTGTGTGTGTGCAGAATTTTTAGCATATTTCGCAAATTTAATATATTTAAGATATGGAAATTTAAAGCTAACTGCGCAACTCTGTCCGGTCACGTGACTTCTCTTTGAGATTTGGATTTTTTTTTTTAATTGAAGAATGTTGGAAATTCGGTGCTCTAGAGTGCACGTGTGTGTGTGTGTGCCTAATTTTTAGCGTATTCAGTCAATTTAATATATATAACATATGGACATTTCAAGCTATTTGCGCAACTCTGTCCGGTCACGTGACTTCTCTTTGGGATTTGGATTTTTTTTTTTTAATTGAAGAATGTTGGAAATTCGGTGCTCTAGAGTGCACGTGTGTGTGTGTGCCTAATTTTTAGCGTATTCAGTCAATTTAATATATATAACATATGGACATTTCAAGCTATTTGCGCAACTCAGTACGGTCACGTGACTTCGCCGAGTTACGGCTTTCAAGCTATAGCTCGAACACGCTTCTCGGAGTCGATATCATTGTAGTACAATATTTACGATATTTATTATGAACTTTTTCCGTTGGGCCGAGGATGCTCCGTCGTTTGAATTGTCCTAGTTTTCGTGTGGATCGAGGCATGTGTCCTTAAGGGGAAACTGAGCACGTATGAGTGCGAGAGAGACAGAGTAAAAATATTGAATCCATTTTTCATGAAACGTTTCGTTTTTCATGAAAAGTTTCGTTTTTCATGAAAAGTTTCGTTTTTCATGAAAAGTTTCGTTTTTCATGAAAAGTTTCGTTTTTCATGAAAAGTTTCGTTTTTCATGAAAAGTTTCGTTTTTCATGAAACGTTTCGTTTTTCATGAAACGTTTCGTGTTTCATGAAACGTTTCGTGTTTCATGAAACGTTTCGTTTTTCATGAAACGTTTCGTGTTTCATGAAACGTTTCGTTTTTCATGAAACGTTTCGTTTTTCAAGAAACGTTTCGTTTTTCATGAAACGTTTAGTTTTCTTAAAACGTTTCATTTTTCATAAAACGTTTCGTTTTTCATAAAAAGTTTCGTTTTTCATGAAACGTTTCATGCTTGAAAGCCGTAACGAGCCCGTTTCCGATTAACCGAAGATGAAACAAAAAAAAATGCAAATGTCTGAAAAACACGCTCGAAACCTGAAATTTTATGACCTTAAGTTTTACACCCTACATCGATTTTTTTTCGAATTAAAAATAGTGCGTCGATAATTTTCAGTGATTTATCGACATTTTCGAAATTCAATGAATACCTCCGTCTTGTATATTTAGGCTCTCCAACTGCTTTGCCGAAGGGGTGGGACGCTCTCTGAGGGATGAAAATGATTGAAAAATAGGAATGTGTGAATATTCACAAATTTGAATAATTCATCATGAATCGAATATGAATAATTCGTATTTGAATATTCAAAATATTCGAATAATTAAGAATATTCGAATGATTCTAATAGTCTACATATTCTATTAATTAGAAATATTAATTTGAGACTTTATAATGGACCATCATTTTCGTTATAATCAACGCGATAAAAAATGCGAATTGATTTATAACAGAATTTGTTGTACACCTTCAAGCTTTGAAAAAGGGAATAACTTGCAACCGAGCGTAAGTTTTTCAGCTTTGTAGTAATCAAAATTCTTCATTCAATGAATACAATTTATGTGCTCAATTTCATTGTAATAGGAATTTCATCATTCGAATATCCAATTTATATAAATTATTCGAAATACTCGAATTTTTGTGATATTTATGAATATTCGTATTGTTCGATTTTTAAAAAATTACTCATAAGTATTCGAATTTTTAAAATTATTCCAATTTTTTAATATGCAATTCGATTCAATTCAAACGCTATTCGCACACCCCTATTGAAAAAGAACTTTCAATTCCCTATGGGTCTGCTTGTTTGGGGCGCGGCGAGGGTCATCACGTTCTGATTGCGAGTTGCTACGTGGAGAATCCCGAAAAAAAAGTAACAACGGAGACAATGATAAGGGTGAAAGACAGAGGGAAGAGAGATTGGGCACGCTTCCAATGCTCGCACGACGCGGTACGTGACCGCGAGTCGTGTGGTATGCGTTCGCAAGCTTCGTCCTCTTCTGCGAGAGGACAAACATGATTCGAACCAATCGCACTCGCGGAACGTATAGTTTCTGTCCCGTATCGATCGATCCTCCCGTACAAACACATGATTGGCAATAGAGTGAACTCATTCGTCGTGGCCTCGGTGCTTGTAAATAAATACCTTACATAGAGCCTATAATGAATTCAACCCTCCGAATGTTTCGCATGGTCATAAAAAAAAAATAATTAAACATCTCACCCGGCTATCCCTGGGGGTTAATCGGATCTCTCGAAAGAGTGCGACAAAAAAGTCTATTCGAAAAGTATATTAAAAATAAAAACATCAATTTAATCTTTTTATCGTTTTCAATATTTTCAATATTTTCAATATTTTCAATATTCTCAATATTTTCAATATTCTCAATATTTTCAATATTCTCAATATTTTCAATATTCTCAATATTTTCAATATTCTCAATATTTTCAATATTCTCAATATTTTCAATATTCTCAATATTTTCAATATTCTCAATATTTTCAATATTCTCAATATTTTCAATATTCTCAATATTTTCAATATTCTCAATATTTTCAATATTCTCAATATTTTCAATATTCTCAATATTTTCAATATTCTCAATATTTTCAATATTCTCAATATTTTCAATATTCTCAATATTTTCAATATTTTCAATATTCTCAATATTTTCAATATTCTCAATATTTTCAATATTCTCAATATTTTCAATATTCTCAATATTCTCAATATTTTCAATATTCTCAATATTTTCAATATTCTCAATATTTTCAATATTCTCAATATTTTCAATATTCTCAATATTTTCAATATTCTCAATATTCTCAATATTTTCAATATTCTCAATATTTTCAATATTCTCAATATTTTCAATATTCTCAATATTTTCAATATTCTCAATATTTTCAATATTCTCAATATTTTCAATATTCTCAATATTTTCAATATTCTCAATATTTTCAATATTTTCAATATTTTCAATATTTTCAATATTTTCAATATTTTCAATATTTTCAATATTTTCAATATTCTCAATATTTTCAATATTCTCAATATTTTCAATATTCTCAATATTTTCAATATTCTCAATATTTTCAATATTCTCAATATTTTCAATATTCTCAATATTTTCAATATTCTCAATATTTTCAATATTTTTAATATCTAAACGGATATATCCATTATGTTTATCTCTTTTATGCTTCTATTACGTTCATGCATGAATTTGCATAACATTTTTCGTGAGAAGTATATTTAATATATGAAAGGTATTTTTTTTCAGGTGCCATTCCATAATGGTACCAAGTACCACGTGTCCGAGGCGCAGACTTACCATCCATCATTTCCCTTTCCATAATTCACCGTCCAACCGACTAATGGACAGAGTCAACGAGGATTTTTCATATCTGAAACAAATTGAGCCAATTAGCAACGGCGAGTTGGCAGAGAGAGGAGTTCTCGCGAGTTTAGTCTCGCGCGTAGAAGACCTCGTGGAACGAGCGTGTCGGTAGTTGGGTTAGGAAGATCAACGGGCATCCTCTGTGTCTTATAACTATGTCCGAGGGTAAGGTCCGAATTAGCGCGGCGTTTAGTGTACCGGTGCCAGGAGGATCGAGGCAGACGTTGGCTGGAGTCTCGGGCGGTGGCGGCGAAAAGTCTGCCGGGGTCGTTGACCCCTTCGAGCGTTCTCTCGCGGGATAGGGTCGGGTCTCGATAGGCGAACGCTCTTCGTCCTCTACGTCGAAGTCGGTTTAGCTATGGCTAATCACTCGTTACCACCCCCTCTCCCCCGCACGCGAAATTTTTAACGGTTTTTTTTACTTTTACAATTAACACAGAGAAAAGTAAATAGCGAAATTTTAGCGATATTTAGATTCAAAATTATAATTACGCTTTTATTATCATAACTAGTGATTATGTTGGCTCACTCGCAGTATCTGCGTGAGTATCTGCGTGAGTATCTGCGTGAGTATCTGCGTGAGTATCTGCGTGAGTATCTGCGTGAGTATCTGCGTGAGTATCTGCGTGAGTATCTGCGTGAGTATCTGCGTGAGTATCTGCGTGAGTATCTGCGTGAGTATCTGCGTGAGTATCTGCGTGAGTATCTGCGTGAGTATCTGCGTGAGTATCTGCGTGAGTATCTGCGTGAGTATCTGCGTGAGTATCTGCGTGAGTATCTGCGTGAGTATCTGCGTGAGTATCTGCGTGAGTATCTGCGTGAGTATCTGCGTGAGTATCTGCGTGAGTATCTGCGTGAGTATCTGCGTGAGTATCTGCGTGAGTATCTGCGTGAGTATCTGCGTGAGTATCTGCGTGAGTATCTGCGTGAGTATCTGCGTGAGTATCTGCGTGAGTATCTGCGTGAGTATCTGCGTGAGTATCTGCGTGAGTATCTGCGTGAGTATCTGCGTGAGTATCTGCGTGAGTATCTGCGTGAGTATCTGCGTGAGTATCTGCGTGAGTATCTGCGTGAGTATCTGCGTGAGTATCTGCGTGAGTATCTGCGTGAGTATCTGCGTGAGTATCTGCGTGAGTATCTGCGTGAGTATCTGCGTGAGTATCTGCGTGAGTATCTGCGTGAGTATCTGCGTGAGTATCTGCGTGAGTATCTGCGTGAGTATCTGCGTGAGTATCTGCGTGAGTATCTGCGTGAGTATCTGCGTGAGTATCTGCGTGAGTATCTGCGTGAGTATCTGCGTGAGTATCTGCGTGAGTATCTGCGTGAGTATCTGCGTGAGTATCTGCGTGAGTATCTGCGTGAGTATCTGCGTGAGTATCTGCGTGAGTATCTGCGTGAGTATCTGCGTGAGTATCTGCGTGAGTATCTGCGTGAGTATCTGCGTGAGTATCTGCGTGAGTATCTGCGTGAGTATCCAGGTGAGTATCTGGGTGAGTATTTCCGCGAGGATTTCCGCGAGTATTTCCGCAAGTATTTGCGTGAGTATTTGCGCGAGTATTTGTTCGAGTATTTGCGCGAGTATTTGCGCGAGTATTTATGTGATTATTTGTGTAGGTACTTGTGTGAGTATCTGTGAGTATCGGCGAGTATTTGCGCGTATCCGTGTAAGTATCTGAAAGTATTTATGTATATCTGAGAGTATCTGAAAGTATTTATGTATATCTGAGAGTATCTGAAAGTATCTGTTGTGACGGGGCTTTTCTCATTTTCTTCTTCGTTCTTTTCCGAGTTTTACGAGATTCCGCGTACTCCCGCTGCGATCGGGCTGAGTAAAGAAATATCTGTTGCGAAAGGTACCGTGGCTGCGATCCACGTTAGTCGTTTGTACGCGAGCGTCGAGATTCTGAACATTGTCTGTCGCCGATTATCCGTTACCGCATTTATGTTATCGAATCGAGTTACTAATTATTGTTATTATTTTGTTGTGAAGATTTTGGGTAATTGAGGGAACGAGCGTGCACGCTAGTCGCTTCTCGACCACGCTCCCGATATTCGTTAAAATAAAATATCTTTTGGTTCCCATTATTTCGTCTCGATCTCTGCTTCCTCCTCGCGGAGGTAACCGAACCACCGCGTCTACCAATTTCCCTCGTTCGGCTTAGAATTAAAATTTTGTCGCGAGAGCTCTCGCTCTCGCGGCTGGCGCCCTTAAGGCCGAGTGAGGCGAGTTTTGTAGCCGTCTCGATTGGGATTTTAGGGAAACGGGCAGAATACGGTTACACTGTATATATCTGTGTGAGTGTTGAATGAAATGAATTTTACTACTATGTAGTTAAAAATTTATAGCGATTATTGCAATAAAAATATTAAAAAAGAAAAATTGGCCGTGAAAAAAATGATCGCCGGAAACTGTAAAAAAAAAAAACAGTTCCTGCATCCGATTATAAAGCCTCGGAGGGTGTCGTACGACTACGATACGCTTCTATCGGGTCTTTCGAGAGACGGGCGTATGAAAACGAGGCTTTGAAGTTTGAGAGATCTCGAACTTCGAGTGCGCAATGCCCAATAGTGTTCAACGACTCGTCGAGAATGGCTTCGGGCCATTCGCGTTGCGCACACAGATGGAGCGATATATCTTCGTCCCATCGCGTGCTATTCTAATTCGAGAACTATTCTAGTCTCGGTCGCTCGGCGAGAGAGCGTCGAGATGAGAGCGCCTCGGTGATCGGCGGCATCTCCTCGGCGCCCTCCCTCCTCCCTCAACCCCTCGTTCACCGTTTCAGCCAGTCTCGTTTCGCGCACTGCCTGCGACAGATATCTACAGTAGTTTTTCCTCCGCCGTACGGCCGTACTCTCCGCCGCTTTGCTCGTTCTTTTTTTTTTTCTCATTCATCGAAAAACGCTCCGTCGTTACGTAAGAGCGCGCGACCGACGCCTAAAACTAAATTCGAAAGTTATCGACTTCACGCTCTCCCCTACACGCCTCAACGATCTCCTGTCGAAACATTCGTAGTGATAATAATAATAATAATATAAATAATAAAAAAGGGGGGAAAAAATTATAACTGTTGAATAAAAATTATAATTGTTGAACAAAAATTATAATTGTTGAACAAAAATTATAATTGTTGAACAAAAATTATAATTGTTGAACAAAAATTATAATTGTTGAACAAAAATTATAATTGTTGAACAATAATTATAATTGTTGAACAAAAATTATAATTGTTGAACAAAAATTATAATTGTTGAACAAAAATTATAATTGTTGAACAAAAATTATAATTGTTGAACAAAAATTATAATTGTTGAACAAAAATTATAACTGTTGAAAAAAATTATAACTGTTGAAAAAAATTATAACTGTAAAAGAAAAAGCAAACAAACGAACAAACCATTATCCAAGGTGTCCGGGGCCGTTACCGTGGAAGCGGAAGTAGAGTGACCGGAAGGAGGGAGAAGAGGAAGAACGAGGAGAGGTGCCAGCTGGGAGGAGTGAGAGATGCAGTGGCGCCGACAACGCAAGATCACCCACGTGATCGGCTCCTCTCATCACGTCCTGCTATTAGCGAGGTACCAAGACGGTACGAGCCATTCTCACAATGAGACCGAACGAGATAGAGGATACATACATATATGTGTATATATACTGTTTATATATAGTCGATAAGTTTAAACGACCGCGCGACCCGCGGTCTTTCGCGCACCCGCGAAGCTTGAACTATGACCCGATTATCAAGAGCGAGAGGTGCTGCTCGTCGAGACCTTTGACCGCGTGGGCTAATAATTAAATGGCGGCATTCGCTCTAATGGTACTTAAGGTGATGTGAAACACCACCGTAACTGTACTGTGTAAAACTGTACTGAGTGCCGTTTTGAGACCGCGGTCCGCCGACGGAAAAGAAATCGGCAGAGGCAGGGAAAGACAATTTGACTTTTTCTCGGCGGTCTGCGCTCTCAAAAACGGCATTCACACACAGAAAAATAATTTACTCGATGCGCTGACGCAAATAAATATTTACTTGGTCTGAACAAATACTTTAATTGATTGAAATAAATATGTATTTAAATTAAACACATTTATGTAAAACAAACAAATATTTATTTTCGTGGCGTCCGTCTGATAAATGATTTTTCTGGGTGCAGTGCAGATTTTGTTTACCAGCCTGGCGTGGGACAGGTGGGTGTCGGAGCAGATTTGTTTTTCTTATCGCCGAATTGGTCGGTAAAAAAAAAAGTGTAATCGTATTTCCTCAATGCCACTGAAACTTACGTGTCGAAGGTAAATTAGTTTCGCGTCCACTGTTGAACCAACTAAGGCTCGAATTTTAAGACATTAGTTTAAACTTAAGATCGCTTTTGAGTTCGAACACTTAAGATCAAATCTCATTCTGAACTTGATTTCATGCTTAGGTTAAATCCTAAGTTTGAACTGAAGTTTGAACTCAAATTCGATTGTAGTTCGAGTTCAATCTTAAGCTCAGACTTAAGATCGAATTCACGTTAGATCGTACGTTCAAATGCAGTTTAGGCCAATCTTCGATATTAAGTTCGAACCAACGTCTTAAAATTCGGCCCTAAGGCACAGTGTATTTCGATTTTCTTCGGTCGACAAAGTTTCTGGATCGAACTTTAAGACGTTAGTTTGAACTTAAGTTCGAACTTTGATCGAACCTAAGTTCGAACTTTGATCGAACCTAAGTTCGAACTTAAGATCGAATCTAAGGGTCGAATTTTAAGCCGTTAGTTTGAACTTATGGTCACTTCTCAAATCGAACTTAAGATCGAAGATGGGCACGAACTTAATTGCGTGCTTATGATTTATTCCCATCTTAAGTTCAAGCTGGATTTCGTGTTTAAGTTTGATCTTAAGTTCGAACTCCAGTTCAAATTTAAGATCAAACTCAAGTTCAAACTCAAGTTCAAACTCAAGTTCAAACTCAAGTTCAAACTCAAGATCAAACTTAAGCACGAACTCAAGATCAAACTCAAGATCAAACTCAACATCAAATTCAAGATCAAACTCAAGATCAAACTCAAGATCAAACTCAAGATCAAACTCAAGATCAAACTCAAGATCAAACTCAAGATCAAACTCAAGATCAAACTTAAGATCAAACTCAAGATCAAACTCAAGATCAAACTCAAGATCAAACTCAAGATCAAACTCAAGATCAAACTCAAGATCAAACTCAAGATCAAACTCAAGATCAAACTCAAGATCAAACTTAAGATCAAACTTAAGATCAAACTTAAGATCAAACTTAAGATCAAACTTAAGATCAAACTTAAGATCAAACTTAAGATCAAACTTAAGATCAAACTTAAGATCAAACTTAAGATCAAACTTAAGATCAAACTTAAGATCAAACTTAAGATCAAACTTAAGATCAAACTTAAGCACGAACTCAAGATCAAACTCAAGATCAAACTTAAGCACGAACTCAAGATCAAAGTTAAGAACGAAATCAAGTTCGAACTAGGGTTCGATCGTAAGTTCGATCGTAAGTTTGAACTTAAGATAGATCTTAAGAACGCAATGAAGCTCGAGCCAAACTTTGATGTTAAGTTCGATCTCAAGTTCAAACTAATGTCTTAAAATTCGAACCTGAGTCCGTTTTGTGAAAAAAAAAATGAACAGCTATGAGAACAGTTGAAAGAAATAAGAGAAAAAAAATGAAAAGAAAAAAAGTTTTCGAGACTGACCCGAGCGATTAATCGAGCTCGTGACTTGTCTGCCAGCGAGCGTACGATAAAATGTGTCGCAACCGTTCATTGTGCGTTCGCGTATGCATTTGATAGACGAACGGGCGGTGTCACTGGGTTGCGGCTTGGAGTGCATCTAGTCGCGTGGCCCGTTTCTTCTCTCCGCGTACGCACTGTGTGTGACACAATCGCACGCGGCCCTCCGCTCTCGACATAGATACTAGAATATTTACGCTCGTATATAAGCCCGATTATCGTACGCACGCATCTGTGCACCTGGCTATTCGGTGGCGGTGCGGCTGATCGCACGACTCATCTTTGCCCAGTGCGGGTTTACTGAGCCCATTAAAAAATCGACCGAATTACGTCTGTCCACTAAAATAGAACGCGATCTTGCGAGTTATCGGCAATAGATCGGGTATCGCGATAACCCGGATCCCTTTTGTATTTCCATAATTGCCTGTTACATAATTATTCACTGAGGAGTTATTATTTATTTATTTATGTATTTATTTATTTATTTATTTATTTATTTGTTTATTTATTCATTTATTCATTTTGTCATCATTAATATTTATTATAGCTTTGTAGTAATAAAAATTCTTCATTCAATGAATACAATTTATGTCCACAATTTGATTGTAATAGGAATTTCATCAATCGAATATCCAATTCATAAAAATTATTCAAATTTTGAATTGTCTATCAATATTCAATTCAATTCAATTGAAACGCTACTCGCACACCCCTTGTGAAAATCAAGAGACGCGGTAGCGTCTCGACGCCAAGTTATAATATCACAGTAGATTGAAATAGGATTATGAGGTACCACTGGACGGGAAGTTTGGGAAGACATTTGTGTTATTCGTAGAGCGAGACCGGAGTAGATAACGCACTTGTGTAAGTAGCGATTGGTCCGCCAATTCTCAAAATTATAAAAAAAACCATGGTGGAATTAATTAATTTCTCCTGTTGAATAAAAAGAAAAATTGTAATTATTTTTCTTTATTCTATATATATATATATATATATATAATTTATTTCATCTTTTCGAATATCACATGCCTTGTGTTTTCGATTGTCCGCGTTTAATTTCTGTGTAAAGCAGTTTTTTCGTCAAATAAATCAGAATTATTTTTATCAATTTTCGAACGAAAATATTTGAATAAAGTGTTGAAATATGACTGTGAATTTAGCGGAGCGGCGATCGCACGGTTGATTTTTGCTCAGTACGGAGTTACTGAGCGGATTAAAAAATCGACCGAATTACGCCCGTCCACTAAAATAGAACGCAATCTTGCGAATCATCGATCATAGATCGGGTATCGGCATTGCGATAACGGAAATCCCTCTCCTATCTCCACAATTGCCTGTTACATAGTTAATCATCGAGAAGGCTCGATTTCCACAATTAAAAGAAACATTATTATAGAATTAAGTAATTTTCTTATCTAAAAAAAGACGAAAAAATTATAATTATTTTTCTTTATCCTATACATATATATATATAATTTTACTTTATTGTTTTCTCGAAAAGTGTATTCTGTATGTGATCGAATATTGCATGGCTCGCATTTCGATTCACCGCCTCTAATTTCCGTGCAAAGGAATTTTTCCCGCAAATAAATTACAATTATTTTTATCAACTTTCGAACGACAATATTTGAATAAAATATCGCCATTGAAAAGAAATTCATTATTAAAATATCACCGCGAAATTGCGTTGGAAATTTTTTTTTTTATACAATACTTTACCGCGCGTCCAATTTTTTCAGAATAAAAAAATAATTTCTAGCCCATATTCATTTTTTTTTAAACGCACTAGATTACGATGTAAATAAATTTGTTACGATAAGGTGTATAATGAGATGTTCGATCAATGTCCGCAGCTCCACCGGGCGAGGAGGACGAGGAGGACGGGATACGAAGCTATGCGAAGACTGTGGAGAATGGAACGTGTGCGAGGAACGGCCAGCCCGGTCACAAGTCCGGGCGGACAGATTCGGCCGGAAGTACGACGAGCGACTACGCGAGCGACTACGCGAGTGCTGCGTCGAGATCGAGACGGGACGATTCCGGGGGTTCCCCGTCGCAGCCTAAGATAATATTCAACGAAAACGAGTACACCCGAATAACCACACCCAGGCAGGATGTTCTGTTCAAGAAGGGATATCTGTCGCGCAAGAAAGTGTGGGCGAGCACAGCGAGCACAAGTGCAACACCGTCGACCACCGAGAGCCAGTCTGCTTCGCATTCAACCGCAGGTGAGATAAGAAAATATATATATATATAGTAGTAGTTTGTTTATTTTCATGTGGACCCTCACGGGTTTTTACCAGAGCTGGGCAGGACTTGAAGTACCGGGTATTAGTTTCGTACTTCAAGTACTTTTTAGTGCTTCAAGTACTTTTAGTGCTTCAAATACTTTTTAGGACTTCAAATACTTTTTAGGACTTCAAATACTTTTTAGGGCTTCAAATACTTTTTAGTGCTTCATGCACTTTTTAGTTCTTCAAATACGTTTTAGTACATCAAGTACTTTTTAGTACTTCAAATACTTTTTAGTATTTCAAGTACTTTTTAGTACATCGATTACATTTTAGTACTTCAAATATTTTTTCCGAAAGATTTCAAGTACCCAGTACAAGTACCTAGTACAAGTACTATTTGAGTACACGCGCGCATAACGTAAACTCGATGAGTAGCATAACATCCTGTTTCTATTAATATACGATCTGTCGAAACTTTTCAACAAGTATATTTTTAACCAGAACTTTTTTAGTATTATTATTTTTTTTTATGCTTTCAAAAAATCAGAAAGGGTTCCTCACTTTTCGGTTTTTTGTTTTCAATTTTTTTTTTTGAGAAAGTGTAGAATATATTAAAAATAGCCTCAAAGCGACGAATTATGATTATTTCAGTTAGCGGTTTTTTATAATGAATATTGCGCTAAATAAACATATTCCCACAAGTGTATAACGAGGCTTTTCCTTTTACACGATCATTGATTTTCCGGTTCAAATATTCCCCTTGCAAATTTCCCTTCCAAGCAGTCGAGTCATCTACCAGATCCTTCCTCGTTTCCCGTTTCAATTCTTCGCACTCCCAAAGATGAACAATCGTCTCATCCTTCTTTCCACAAAGAACGCAGTTTGCTTTCTCGAATAAATTTCCGTAGGTTCCCAGTTCTGCACTGTAAAAAAAAATTTGTTTGAAAATTAATGAGCGGTGTTGGAAGCTTTTTTACATAAACTATTTCTGAAATTTCAACCACACATGCGTTGCAAATTTACAGTAAACTTTTTATTTTTAACGAAAATTTTCAAAAATTTCAGGCAAAAGATTATAATTTTAAACATCTGGTATTTTAATTATACAAAAAAGTACATTAACGTTCAATTGATGTAAATAATGTAAGCAAATTTCAAGTTCCAGTACATTAAATTGACAATTTATTTTTACAGTGTTGTATTCCCAGTATTCCTCCATTTCCCCATTCACTTTCCTAATACATACAAATAAATATGTTTCTCAACGAAAGTGAAAAAAACAATCCTACAACTATCGTGAATTTTTCGGGATCTCAATGAGAACCCTGCAATATCGATTGTCTCCACTTACGTGCTCGGTCGGTATCGAAAACTGTAATCAACCTTTTTCACGGACCCCGGCACTGACGGTCGAAATAAAAGTCTCATCGGAACCGGACATCATGCCAGCATCCGGTGGGACCTTTATTTTGACCTTGAACACCAACCCCGGTGAGAAAAGTCGATTACAGTTTTTATTACCGACCGTGGTATTTCGTTTAGGGCTGTACAGTTGAGCCGGCTTGGCCGGCTAAAAAATCTTATCCGGCTAATTGACATTATAGTTTGGCCGGCTAAGCCGTCTTAGCCGGCTAAAAATTAGCCGCGGCTTAGCCGGCTAAGATCGTTTGGCCGGCTAAAAATTAGCCGCAGTTTAGCCGGCTATTAATTTTTATTGTGAATTACGAGGAAACTAATGAAATCAATGAGACATTTATCTTTGGCACATTACTTGTTGAATATCATTTATTTCTGTATTATCAGTAGATTCGACTACGTTTGAGATCTTTAATATCTTATTGCCACGATCTAATTTTTATTGCCAACATTAATAAAAATTAATAGCCGGCTAAACTGCGGCTAATTTTTAGCCGGCCAAACGATCTTAGCCGGCTGAGCCGCGGCTAATTTTTAGCCGGCCAAAGCATCTTAGCCGGCTAAGACAGCTAAGCCGGCCAAACTATAATGTCCATTAGCCGGATAAGATTTTTTAGCCGGCCAAGACGGCTCAACTGTACAGCCCTAATTATTTTTTTTTTTTTTTGTTGTTCCAGTTCCACCGTATACCCTGTCGGGTTTTTACGGAACCCCATCCCGATTCCCCCCTTGCATTTCCTAAGCTACCTAACTTCCAGTGCGTCCGTAGCCGACTTAGCTACACTGTACCGCATTTGCCGGGGACACGGGGAAACTACGGAAACCCCGTGCCGGTACAGACGGCCATATTCTACTGATCCACTGGTATTTTTGCACTTGAGTAAAGTGCAGAAACACCAAAGTCTCAGAAGAAAGCGCCTCCCGCTCAACGGTCGATGCGCCAGCTAGCGCACGGCTAAGCGGTCACCCATCCAAGTACTGACCGCGAACGAATCAGCTTGACTTGGGGGACCACCAGAGCCGTGCGCCAACCGCGCATCCACCGCTGTCGGTTGTACAGCCCTAATTTCGTTAAGGTAAGTTATTAAGGTTTTTTTTAATTGGTCGTTGCAGATGGCAGCGAAACAACAGAGGACCAACGATTGCTCGACTGCAAGGAGAACGGTGCCGAGGAGTATCGAGCAATGGCCGAACAGAATGCCCAGGTCGCCTACGGTACCTTCTACGACCACGCGAGCGGTTACTACTACGAGTACCCGGTGATGGTCGTCGGTCCCGGCGGCGGTATGCCGGGACCACCGATGCACAACGTACTGACCGCGGTGCCATGCGGGCCAGTGCCACTCCGTCCAATCGAGTGGGTCAATCCCGCTTTCGTTCCGAAATTCGGCAATCAGCAGTACTGTGTCATGGACTATCAGGTGAAGTACGGCCGATGCTACGAGTATAAGCACACAATGACTCCCAGTCTCTGTCTTCAAAAAAAAACTCTTCCGCCTCTCCGACCTCTCTGCGAACGACATTCTTCTGCCACAGATCTTCGGGGCCAGGCGATACCGACTCGGTCGGTAACGAATCGGTTGTCCTTTTTTTCGGGCTACTGTCGATCTTTCGGGCCAATTAAAGTCTCGTCGTCTGCGCACAGAGGCACGAAAAACTTATTTTCTTTCTTTCGGGAATATTCATTGTCGCTGAGAATAGAGGTGAAACGATCCGTTACCGACCGAGTCTGCTCGGTCGATAACAAAGCGGTTTTCCTATCTTCGCAGTGACTATCGGTTTCTCGGACAAAAGCAAATTTCATCCTAGTCTGGACACTCACGTGGCACGGAGATGTTTTTGGGAGGTTTAACGAATATTTTTTTGATATACATAAAATGTTTTTTTGGAGTATAAAAAATATTTTTTTGAAATATAAAAAATATTTTTTTAAAGTATAAAAAATATTTTTTTTTAAGTATAAAAAGTATGTTCTTGAAATATCAAAAATATGTTCTTGAAATATCAAAAATATTTTACCAATATTTCAAAATATTTTAGAAACATTGTGAAAATATTATTTTGTTCGCAAATAAATCTTACATTTAAATTTGAAAGATTGAATCACCAGTCCAATTTGCATACGCACACCCGCATAAACACGAAAACATTCGTACAAATATTTTGGTGAATCATAAAACAAAAAATATTTCAAAATACTTTATGACTACGTTTCAGATATATCTCACATGTGTCGAAAGATTACATGTGTTTCTGAAATATCTAAGGAACGTTTCGTTGGAATATTGTCACAGAATATTACAAAATATCTCGTAACATTTGAAAGATCGAAAATATTTCTAAAATGATTTCCAATTATGTCATGCTGTATAGTCATAGATGCACGAAAACCTACTTTTCTTTTTTCCAAAATATTAACTAAATATATATCGCGGAGAATACAAGTGAGCCGATCTGTTATCGACTGACTCTGCTCGGTCGGTAACAAATCGCTTTTCCAATTTTCTCCGCGTCTTTCGACATCTCGAACAAAAGCAAACTATATTTTCGTATTCTGCGCCCAGATGCACAAAAACATAATTTTCTTTTTTCCGAAATATCAACAATCGCCCAAAATACCCGTCAACCGATTCGTTACCGACCGAGTCCGCATCGCATGCCCTCGACAAAAAAAAAAAAAAAAAAAAAAAAAAAAACTAAACATCTCTTTATTGTTTCCGTTTTTTTTATGCAGACGACGCACCTAGGGCAATATCCTACACTGGTGAACGAGAGCGGAATGCCGTTGACCGCGCCGCAGGAGAACACCAACGGATGTGAGGAAACGTGCCTCGAGAATGGAACCGGAAGTGCCAGTTGGTCCGGCAGCGTGGCCGACGAGGAGGCCAACGGGGACGAACAGCCCACGCAAACCGACGCGCAGAACGGAGGAACGGAGTACAACAGCGGCAACGTTCAAGCCGACGGTGAAGAGGAGACTCCGGAGATCGCCGTCAATTCGGAGCTCTACCTGGAGAACGCCCTTGCCCAGCAGCTCCACGTGACGCACGTCGCCGCGCCGCCTGTGCCTCAGCCCTACATGTATCCTGGTCACTACATGTTCGGCCCGTCGCTGGTCAACGTTAACGGTTCGTTTCTAATCGTCAACCCGTACCCGGCCAGAACCACGATCTTTGCCGAATGTGCGACCGTAGCTTCCCTCATCCTGTAAATTAAAACAACCCACCCTGGCCCATGCCCTGCCTCGCCAGATTAACGCGACTCGAGCTTGCCGAATTTTTTCTTGCGCTTCGATGGACGGAACGACCGAAACGAGCACGCTATTTCGCGAGGCCTGCTGGACCGAGACGATTGTCGAGGGAACGACGCGCAAAGACACTCACGGAGTGACCGTTAAATTACCGACGAGTGGTGAAATAGCGAAAAGAAACTGAAGGGAACTAAAGGAAAAGTAGGAATTAATGAGAGGTGAAAATGTTTTCGTTAATTATTGAGTTTCGATGGTAATTTTCTCATTCGGGTGTCGGTTTATCGTCCAACGATGAAGAAAGGAAAGCAGGGTAAAAAAAATAGTAAAGAATGGTCAAGGTGCGATTGCTTTGGTGCAAAAAAAATATTTACTAATATACGAAATTTTTGCGATAGTCACGAAGTGACTATAAAATTAGCGATGAGTGGAGCAACAGCAGAGAAAAATGAAAAAAAAAAATACTGAAGAGAAGCAAAAGTAGGAATTAATGAGAGATGAAAATGAAATTTATAATTATTGAGTTTCGATGAAAATTTTGTCATTTGGCTGTTGGGTTATTGTCTAACGATGGAGAAAGCAAAGAAGGGTAAAAAAAATGGAGAAAGCAAAAAAGGCTAAAAAAGAAAAAAAAATGAAACACAGTTATTTCGCGTAAAAGTACCGTGTACGGAAGCGATGAACCCTTTGAGGGACCGTAGTGAAACACTACAATCTTGTTAAGGTCTCGATCTTCTAAACCGCTTAGCGAAAAAGGACCGAATTTTCGTGCCACTCACGGAGTGACTACAAAATTACCGACGAGTGGAGGGATAGCAGAAATAAAAAAAAAGAAAAAAAAAAAATCGGAACCAATGAAAGGTGAAAATGAAATGGTTAGTTATTGAGTTTCGATCGTAATTTTCTTATTCGCGGATCGGGTTATTGTCTAATGATGAAGAAAACGAAGGGTAAAAAAAATTCGTAGAAAAATCGTGCAAGTGAGAAATGTTGTTGGCACTAAAAAAAAATTCTTTACAAGCATACGTATCGTTACTACAATGAAACGAAGTTGTTTCGCGGTAAAAGTATCGCGTATAGGAAGGAGCCCATAGTGAGTCCCCACCGTCTCGTCGAGGGCGCGTATCTTCTGAACGGCTCAGCGCAAAACGACCAAATTTTCGGGACACCTTCGGAAGGCCGATGTCTCGCTTTGAGAAATTTTTTCAAATTTTTTCCAAACTCCGTATAAAAAGTTTTCATTTATTTTTCTACGTCAAAAAGATGTCGCATAAATTTGAGGCACCTCTAGAAATAGAAGAAAAAAAAATACCGACTATTCCCATGATTTTTATTATTGCAAGGGAGGGACCGTGCTATACGCGCCCGCGCACTGCCGCCTTTCGCAATGTTGCGCAACCGTACGTTCCGGTGTACTCGCGGCTTCGATACCAGATACCGCGGACGGAGAAACCGAGCCGGGAGTCTCGTACGAGACACGCGGAGTCGATTGCATTCGGGAGATAATAATAATTCGTCGGCGAGTGCTCGCCTCGTGTCGGCTCACCCTGTCGTTTTGTTGATTTCGAGAGCCGATCGCGCGCGAGTTATCGATAACTTCCACACTCGTCGCAGACCCCCAGGTGCGGTGCTTTCCTTACTCGCACCCAACGAACGCGTTTGGGTCAACGCGATAAAAAAAAAAAAAAATTAGATTAACTTTTTTTTTAGTAAAAAAAAAAATCTAAAAAAAAAATTTAATAACAGCATTGCGACACGAGTCTAAGAGATACGAAAGCGTTCGCTTCGTTAACTCCTCTACTTATTCGCCCCGTTAAAATTGGTGGCTATAGCGCTAGATTGGAAGCTAGAAAAAAAAAAAAAAACAGAAAAAAAAAACACCAACAAGAAACAAAACCGGATGAATCCGCTATATTGTCACCTGCTCTCTTTCCAATGTTAAACGTGAGCAGTGTCGATCGGCGGACGCGCCGCGGGAAAAGGCTTTGCCCACATTCACGAATGCTGTCCCGTCCATCGGCATCACTGCTGTTTTGTAGCCACGGTGCCTCTGCCTCGAACAAGGTAAAACGCAACGCAAAAAAAAAAAAAAAAAAAAAAATCAAACGAAATCACTGAGACGAGACGATGCACCCGATATTTTCGTACGCCACTCGTGTGAACGTCACGCCTCGATCACGATCAAGTCGATATTCACAAATATTCTAATATTCATCGCTATGAATATGAAATATAAAAAAAAACAAAAATCATTGACCCAATACAAGTTTTCACAAAAGTATGAATTTATTGATACGGAATCGATTCTTTTTTCTTATTCCTAAAAAAAAAATAACCGAAATAAGGAATAAAAATATTCCTAAAAAAAAAAATAACGGAAATAAGGAATAAAAATATTACTAAAAAAAAAAAATGAAATTAAAAACAAGAATCATTGACTCAATACAAGTTTTCACAAAAGTATGAATTTATTTATACGGAATCGATTCTTTTTTCTTATTCCTAAAAAAAAAAAAATAACGAATTTCGTTACAAGTGCACATTTTTCTTTTCGAATGCAAGATACTTCAATCGATTGTCAAGAATCGATTGCTATCGGGGGTGTCTCTCGGTCTCGGAGTAGCGGCGTGCACGCTCTTCGCGACACCTTCGCAAATTTGCAAACGAAGTCCGCAATCGGCCACGGAGATGTTCCGCACACACAGACACACGCACGAACACACTCGCAGCTGCAAATTTCAACGCGCAAGATTCACCGAGCTCGATTAATCTTTCGCGTGTCTTCGTTTACACGCTCGACGTGAATTCTCGCTGATCACGAGAGGGGCGGTTAAAAGGGGGAGGCGCACCTTGCGCCCCTGAGTCTCGCGGCACATGTGTCTTCGCGATCGCCGGAATAGAGCTGAGGTTCGCGAAGAAGAACGAGTAGGATGAGACATATACGCATTTATGTGTGTTTCTCTTCGGGTCCATTGACTCGCTGCACCGATTGCAATAATGTCCCTATATAGTGTACCATATTTACATATATATATGTATACACATATATATATAGGGGAGAGCGGGGTAAAATGGGACAGTGGAGCAGAACCCAATTTTCCAATAACCTTTTGATGGGCCTGTGGGGTAAAATGGGTCAGAAAAAACCGGTTGTATCGATGGGGCAAAATGGGTGATCCAAAATTTTTTGAAAATGTGAGTTTTGCACCGTTGTCCCATTTTGCCCCACTCTCCTGTACGTATATATATACACAAACATACACATATATACATAGGGAAGAGCTGGACAAAATGGAACAGGGGAGCAAAACGCAATTTTCCAATAACCTATTGATGGGACAGTTGGGGTAAAACGGGTGGGTCGTCCAAAAATGATTGGAAAATTGCCTTTTGGTCCGCTGTTTCACTTCGCCCCGCCCACCCCTACATATAGATAGGGGAGAGCGGGGCGAAATGGGACAGTGGGGCAAAACGGTACAGTAAGCAAAACGCAACTTTCCGATAATTTATGGGTGTCCCATTTTGCCCCATCGATACTTCCGGATTCACTGTTCCCTTTTGCCCCACCGCCCCATCTGAGGATGATTAGGAAATTCCATTTTGCCCCACTATCCCATTTTACCCCGCTCTTCCCTATATATGCATATATGTATATATTTTGCACATATATATTTATATCGAGTGCTAAAAGACAAAAGGGCGTATGTCCTGTGCCAATGTATACGAGTTACGCCCTTTTGTTTCTCAGCCGTCGATATGTGGTGCGTGCGATCAACACCACATACTACTTAGCCGATCTCCACATCGCACAAGCTGCGTGCTCGATACGACCCGGCATTTAACGTGCGAAATGTACTTGGCAGCGGACGCTGCATTGCTGCACCCTGAAATAGCGAAACGTCGAAAATAACCCCGAGCGGCGAACGAACGCTCGAGACGAGAGGAGAGCGGGCGGAGCGAGGGCCGACTGCTCTATGATCCGACGTAGTTACGAGGCGGAGAGACGTCGTTGCGCCGTCCGCGTTACCGCTGAGTTCGCTCATCTCTCGGGACGACTGCTTACCGCTCGCGAAACTATTATATTCGCCGACCGCCGACGTTACTGACTCACTCATTCTTCGTCGCGACACGCACGCCTGCGTCGCGGCTATCGAATCCTCGGAATCGCCGCCGAGGCCGCTGGCTGAGATACGGGCGTCGACTGCTGGCCTTCCCCGACGGTGCACCACTTTTCTTCTTTTTGTTTCTGTTTTTTTTTGTTTTTTTTTTTTTGTTTTTTTATTTCTTTTTCTCTCTACTTCCTTTCTCCCCTTTTCTTTTGGTACTGTTTTGTCTCGACGTTTGTTCTCACTCGAGTTCCTCGTTCTGTGCACCTTCGTCGCGTTCTTCGGTTACTTTTGATTTTTTGATTGTTTTATTTTTGTCTTTTTATAACTCGCCCGAATTAACGCGAGATCGTTCGCATTTTATTTTTATTTTTTATTTTAATCTGTCTACTTCCTTTCTCTCTTTTTTTTTTGTACAGTTTTGACTCTTCGTTTGTTCTCACTCGAGTTCATCGTTCTGTGCTCCTTTGTTCCGTTATTCGTTTATTTGTTATTTTTTTCATTGTTTTTTTTTTTCTTTACTTTTGATTTTTTTATAACTCGCCCGAATTAACGCGAGATCGTTCGCTTTTTTTTAAATTTTTATCTCTTTACTTCCATTATTTTTTTTGTACAGTTTTGTTACTTCGTTCGTTCTCACTCGAGTTCTTCATTCTGTGCTCCTTTGTCGCGTTATTTATTTATTTACAATAGTGGACGGGGAAGCTCGATTTTTACAAGTTATTAAATGTTTTATGTTTGTGTATAAAGAAAAAGAAAACATTTATTCATTTATTTTTCATTTTTTCATTGATTTATTTTTTACTTTTTTTTTTTATAACTTGCCCGAATTAACGCGAGATCGTTAGCATTTTATTTTTAAAAAATTTGAATCTGTCTACTTCCTTTCTCTTTTTTTTGTACATTTTTATCTCCTCGTTTGTTCTCACTCTAGTTCTTCGTTCTGTGCTTCTTTGTCGCGTTCTTCGTTTATTTTATATTTATTTTTTAAAATAAATATTGTTCGTTTATAATCGTCAACAGCAAGAGTTCTGCGGATCGCCTGAACTTAACGCAATATCGTTCGCATTTTGTTTTTATTTTATTTTTCATTGCTATCTCTCTCTACTTCCTTTCTCTTTTTTTTGTGCACTTTTGTCTCCCCGTTTGTTCTCACTCGAGTTCTTCGTTCTGTGCTCCTTTGGCGCGTTCTTCGTTTATTTATTTATTTATTTATTTATTTATTTATTTATTTATTTATTTATTTATTTATTTATTTATTTATTTATTTATTTATTTATTTATTTATTTATTTATTTATTTATTTATTTATTTATTTATTTACTCTGTTTGTTGTTTTAATACAACTGTTCGTTTATAATCATCGACAAGAGTTCCTGCGATCGCCGAATTAACGCGAGATCGTTCGCATTTTCTTCTTGTTTTTCTTGGCAATTGAAGGCGTTACGATACAGAGCGGACCGATGGTGCGGAACACCGGCGTAACCGGGGGTCCGGCGAACACCGGGGCCTGTGCCAAACGGAGAAAGAAGAAAAAGTTGAGTAAGAGAAAATCGAGGCGTCCCGTCGGTTCGGTGAGTATTTCTTTTCGTCATTTTTTTTCCCCTCCTATTTTTCTCCTCTCCGAGGACAATCGAGCCGTGCCAGGCGATTTTGCGCAGGCACCGACGATTTTGCGCAGCAAATTTGTTTCGAGTTCAGATTTCCACGACCGACGGCTCGTATTAGTCGTTGAGAGATGCTCCGCGATTTTTAATTGTGACTGAGCCTCGACGGGTGCGCGTTGGATTTAGTGGAGAATTTTACAACGGGAGGAAACAAGCCATCGGTCGTAAATCTCGATTAATTTTACCGTACAAAGTAATAACGGAAACGGAAAAATTTGATAGAAATAATAAAATTGATTAATAAGTTAATTAAATAAAAAAATTGATTAATCAATCAATCAATCATTTATAGCATATACAAAAAGTGCCCTTGCTGCTCATTCAATGAATGCACTTTGTGCGCTCAGTTTCATCGTAATCGGAATTTCATCATTCGAATATTTAACTCATAAAAGTTATTCGAAATATCCGAATTATTCAATTTTTTAAAATTCTTCAAATTTCCGAATTTTCGGACAAATTTATTTGAAATAATTAATTTTATTAATAGGTTAATTAAATAAAAAATTGATTAATCAATCAATCGCATACAAATTTATCGCATACAAAAAGTGCCCTTGCTGCTCATTCAATGAATGCAATTTATGCGCTCAGTTTCATCGCAATCGGAATTTCATTATTCGAATATTTAATTTATAAAAATTATTCTAAATATACGAATTATTCGATTTTTTGAATTGATTCAAATTTCCGAATGTCCGGAAAAATTTATTTGGAATAATAAATTTGATTAATAAGTTAATTAAATTAAAAATTGATTAATCAATCAATCAATCATTTATAGCATACAAAAAGTGCTCTTTTGCTACTCATTCAATGAATGCACTGTATGCGCTCAGTTTCGTCGTAATCGGAATTTCATCATTCGAATATTTAACTCATAAAAAAATTATTCGAATTATTCGATTTTTTAAATCTATTCAAATTTCCGAATATTCAATTAAATTTAATTCAAACGCCATTCGCACACCCCTAGCTATAAACTTATATCCTGTAAATTGGAAAAATAATAAAACAACGCTAATAATAATAATTAATATCCTTATTATAATTATCCTCCCATTAATTAATTAATAGGAGGATAAATTACCAGATTAATAATTGACGCAATTAATAATAACGACTAATTAAATAGCTTATAATAATTGCATCGCAGTAATCAAAGTATCATTGCGAAACGACGTAAATCCCGCTAACACATCGAACGAAAAAAAAAAAAAAAATCCTGCATTCCCGTAAATTACCACAAAATTTTTTTTTTCCCACAGGGCAACGCGGAGGACGAGGAGCAGGAGGAGGAGGAGTACAGCTCCGAGTCCGAGAACGCAGCGGCTGCTCTCTCCCAGACAGCGGTCGTAGGCGAGGCTGGTTCGGCCGCCCCGCCGGTCGCCGTTCCCGTCGCCGCCGAGAAGACCCCCGTGACGAGTTCGAGCACCGCCCGACGACCGCTCAATCCGGAGTGCAAGGAATTCCGGCCGACCGTCGAGTCGCGAACGGCTCCCCCGAGCGTCGACGGGACGTCGACGGAGGCGTCGACGAGCCTCTCGAATTCCGACCCGTCGCCGACCACCGAGTCCGACAATCGTCACCGGGTCGAGGACGCCAAAACATCCGCCGAGGCGAACGTTCAGGAGCCAACGCAGTCGCGAGTCGCCGAAAGCCCGACGACTCCGCCGGACGGAAATTCCACCGAGGACCGTCCGAGCAGACCCGAGGAGGAGCTCGAAGCTGCGCCGGTCGAGTTCGCAGCCGAGGTATTCGCGAACGTGACGACGATAGCCGAACGTGCTCTGGCGCCGCGCGGCGTCGTCGAGGGAACACCGATGGAGACCGAAATCGCCCTCGAGGCGACCTCCGTCAACTTCCGGGAGATTGACGATCTGGAGATCCTCGGAGACGTCGAGCCTCGGAGCGAGGAGACGAGCGGCAGCAACGGCAGAAGAAGAATCGACGTCGAGGAGGAGCTCGTGCCAAACGGACAGAAATCGGAGCTTCAGAAACCAAGCGCGCAGGAAACATCGCCGGAAGTCGCGGAGAACGGAAAGCGCATTCGTCCGAAGGAGCCTCAGAGAGGCTCCAGATCGGCCAGTCCTGGGATGATAAATCGGACGACAACGCCGATAAACGCCAAGTCTCAGAGACTGCCGGAGAGCTACGAGTCGCTCGTGACGAGAGGCTCGAACGCTTCTTCATCGTCTTCCTCCTCGGCGGCCCAGCAGCCGAGGAACCGGAAGTACAGCGCCAAGACGCCGAAGTTCGTCAGGGAAGCGACTCCCGGTCCGGACCTCGACGTCACGGCGCTGCAGTCGCAGATCCAGCCGAGCACCGAGCACGAGGAGTCCATCAGGATGAAGACATTGAAGTCCGAGCTCGCCGGAAGTCGCGGCGAACCGGCGAGAACGACGAGGTTCGACGACGAAGCGATAGCGACTGGCGTCGAGGCACTCGAGGCCGAGGTCCAGAGATTGAGCCTCTCGACCACCGGAAGTTGCTCCTACACGGGCGACAAGCGAGACCCTCACGCATCGAACGTCTCCAACGACGACTCAGGCGTCGAGAGCCAGAGATTCTCGTCGGACCATCCGATAACCGACGCCGTCACCGAGTGGCTCCAGAGGGCGAATTCCCCGGAGCTCTTCGTCACATCGGCGATGGTCTCGGAGGACGAGCCGGAGGACGACGAGCTCGACGATCCAGAGCCGTCAAAAAACTTGGAAGGCAACCCCATGCCTGCACTATCTGCTAATGTCAGCGACGCGATTGACGAAGAGTCTTCGCGTTCGGCTGGCTGCGGAAAATTCGCTAGGGTGATCGTCACCGAGGATCACGAGAACGGGGCTCGGGCGAGGAAGAACCGCCTCGTCTCGAGGAGAGAGAGACGCGGGGACTGCAGGAGAGGATCGAGGAAGGCGTCGAGGAAGGATCCTCTCGCGGTTGTTGAGAGAGAGGCGCGTGACGATTTTTCGTCACGCCGTTTCTCCGAGCAGATCTCGAAGATCGTCGCCGGTGACGATCGCTTATGCGAATTGACCGAGAATGATAGCGTTGCGGGTATGAGGGTTGCCGAAAGCTCTCGGATGATGAGTATCGATGGCGGGACGACGGAGAGTCGTCGTGTCGAGGGGTCGCGGCGATCGAGGAGCCGCGACGGCTCGACGGTCGAGAACGTCGAGGTGAAGGTTAGGAGAATGCCGGACGAGAACGACGAGGGGATCGTCGAGGACGAGGAGGTGAGCGTGAGGACTTTCGAGAAGGGCGAGATCGTCGTCTCGATAGAGGGAAAGGTACTTCCGGTCGCGGTCTACGAGCCGATACTGTGCCGGAGTCGCGATGAGGACGACGGATTCGACGAGGCCGCTGAGAAGCCGAAGTTCAGCAGGATAACGTGCGAGAGGAGCAGAATGGAGGAGGGCGCGATGTCGGAGGAGGGCGCGAGCAAGAGGAACTCACTCGGGAGCATCGAGGAACCGGATGTGCTGGAGTGCTGGGAGGTCGAGACCGTCGAGCCGGTGACGACGCCGAAGAGGCTCGCGGCACGAGGCACGGAGCAGGAGGGCGAGGCGGCCGAGGACGATCCTCGACCGGATGTCGATCAGGCCGGCGTGGAGATCGTCAGGAAGTACTACAGGCTCGAAGCGACCCGGGACAGCGGCGCCAGCGTCACCAGCGTCGAGGATTGCTACACCGGCGACGCGAGATCGGCGGAAAAAATGTCCGGCTCCGAGAGCCCCGAGCGCATGATCGAGAGCCTCTGCAGCGAGGAGATTCCCGTCGTCGGCGAGAGGATGAGCAAGATCGTGGAGAACTTTCTCAACGAGTCGGGCATACCGGTCGAGGAGGCCGCCGAGGTCTACGAGAGTTGTTACAACGGGAAATCTTACGTCGTGGGTCTCGAGACGAAGTTTCGACACACCGGGAGAATATTCGGACACGACGCCGACAGGGAGGGCGCCGTACCGTGCAAAGCCGCTTGCTGCAATATCCAATAAGATCTCGAAGAATTGAAAAAGAAAATTAATTTTTAAAAAATTAAAGAAATAATCAACATCGAATCATCCATTCATTCATCTTATTGTGTGATATCACGGATTCACCAGACACCATGTTAATGTTATTGAGGAAGTCGTCACGGAGATACCGCCAGGGCAGTCTACTCTCGGATCGTCTCGTCGCGCTTTACCGACGGACGATTGTGAGGGAAATCTTAAAAAAAAAATAAAAAAAATGAAAAGAAAAAAAAAATAACGAATTCAGGTGCTTCGTGTCTCATCCTAGATGTACGAGTGACGAAACAAAAGTTACGCACGTGGGAGGCGCTCACTCTTCTGCCAAATGAGCCAAAGGAAGAGAGAAAAAAGAAAAAAGAAAAATTCAAAGCTAAACGCAAAATAAATGAAGTAAAATCTCAGTCCTAGAGACCGATCGACGGTCGGTAAATCTTCTCGACAAACAAAAAAAAAAACGAAAAAATTTAAGTTACACATGCTCATTCGTCGAAACAAGACACGATCGCGTGACGAGGAGACACAAACGAGGCGACACTGCGAGAAACACAGACACGAAGACACACACACACACGCTCGTTCGAGCGAGCAATGTACAACACAAGTCGAGCTTTCACACATTGCTATTCATTTTTTGTAAATAGCCTTTTTGAGAGATAATGAGAAGAGAGAAGAAAAAAAAAGAAATAATGAACAAAAAAAAAAAGAAGCTGCGTTTAACCGGAAATGAGTTGAGCGCGGTAAACTTTTTGAAAGAGCCAAAGTGAACTTAGTTTTACGAAGTTACGGGGCGTCGAAGAGTATCACGTTGTTATTATGGTGGTTCTTATTATCATTATTATTATTGTTCTGTATAAGCGATAAGGATCAGCGGCAAAGCGACAAAGAGAGAGAGGAAGAGTGGAAGAGAGGAAGAGACGAAGAGAAAGAAAATAGAGTGAGAACGGGAATGGCTGCCGTCATTACGTGATTGAGGCATATTTTTTATGGGTCCTATACTTGAAACTCGACCGAGAAGAGCGTAAAGTTAGAAAAGCTGAAAAAAAATAAATAAAAATAAAAAAACAAACAAGCAAGTTCAACGTTTAATTGTCAAGAGATAATAATCGTTTTATCGTAAATCTTAACCGGAGGTATAGTAATGGTCTTTGCTCAGGAAAAAAAAAAGAAAAAAAAATATGTTACTCTATGCGCGCCTCCGACGAGTTTGGCGCGATGCTCACGCCGACTCTCAACATCACTTGTGTTAGGATGGATAATAATTTTTATCGCGGGCGGCATTGTAAAAAAAAAAAAAAAAAAACGTAAGAAATTTTTACAGGAACGGGGCTTGTGGCGCGATAAAAGCGGGAGGGCACGTTGCTGGTGGACGATTGATGATGTATGGTACACGTTACGATATTGAACCGTTGAAAATTTGTCATAGCGAAAGACGTTCAGTGTAGATCGATAGGAGCGCATAACGACATTCATACACAGATTATTAAAGAACGAAAGATTAAAGAAAAAAAACTTACAAGAAATTAAAAATAAACAAATATCGAGTTGATGTAGACATTGAGTAAGCGAGTTACATACTTAGATGACAGAAAGTTAAAGGGAAGATCAAAAAAAAAAAACAAAAAAAAAATGAATGGTGAGGACACAGAAAAAAAAAATGGTGAAGTAAAAAAAGAAGAAACGGTGTAATGACAGCAGAGCTACGTAGTTTTCAGAATAGCCGTTACTCGATAACGTATGGTGTATCTACAGGCAAAGCTTGGCAAGGAGGATGATTAAAAAAAGAAAAAAAATTTAATCCTAAAGGAAAAACTCGTTAAAAGTATAGAGGAGGAGGGGTGAGAAAATATGAGATTCGTTAAGTAGGCGATATCGCCGACTCGTGCTACAATCCTGTGCGTTTGTGTGTACTATCGTAAGCGTACTTTAAAAAAAAAAATTACTTTCTCGTTCGTTAGCCGTCGTGGATTTTCGTTCGTAGCCGAGCAACCGATCGCAACGACCATCCGAGCCCGATTGAAAATCCAAAGCGGCGAAGCGAGCGAAGAAAAAAAAGGAGAAGCGCGAGCACGTTTTACGAAGTTGATAAGTACCCCATATCGTAAATATGCAAGAGATACCTCATAGAAAATATGTAAATAAGCAGCCGCGGTCAACTGGGCGCTCGGTGCACATCGTCAGTTCGGTAAAAAAAAAAAAAAGAAAAACATGAAATAAAAGAGCGAAGGCTGAAGAAAATTGTATGGAAACCACACAAAAAAAAAAAAAAAATAATAAAAACTAAAAAATAAAAAAATGATAATAATAATCAAAGGGCACGGCGCGTGCGCGACAGATGCGTTTACCGCAAATGCTTCTTTTTCCGTTTTCCGACGATTTAAAATAACGGAACAAATAGATTCGCACGATGTGTACGTTATTTGCCGCAAGTGCGAACGTTTGTGTGAGAGCGAGAGAGCGAGAGAGAGAGAGGGTTTCGTTAACTCAATTGACAAAAAAAATAATAATAATAATAAAATAAAAACCGTTGCACACTATGAATCATCGGCACCGAACAGACAGAAATATGAAAGAAAAAAAGAAGAAAAAAAAAATGAATAAAAAAACACTATGTTTAAAATATATGTACAATATATCGCTATACTAAATGCGCGTTGCATCAATTGTGTGCCTTATTCTGTGGCGGCCATTTTTCGTAACCCTTTCAGAGCGAGCTCCTTGTCGTTATCGGGGAGTTGAACAAATGGAGGCAAAGAAGAATATTACACATTGCGACCATAGGAAGAGATACAATTTGGCGGGGCAAAAAGACACACGTACGGCGGACTGTAAGGAAAAAAAAAAAACAGAAGAAACTTTATCGTTTAGCGGAATAGCCGCGGATACACGATAATTTTATCCGGGCATGCGTAAACTTCGACCGAAATACATCACTCGTATTGTTCCTTTCGTATAGTTACATATTATACCAAACCATGTCCATTATCACACACGCGTTACTTGTAAACCGAGGTTACGTTTATTGCATTACAATTACGTGAAAAGTTGAGAAAAAAAAAACATAAAAATAAAATAATGAATAAAAAAAAGGGAAACTGAAAATTAAACGAAACAAAGACATACATGATACATACAACTCGAGTCACGTTACTGTACAATTATACTTTAGTTGTATTGGTACAAATGCGTATGAAGTAAATGTACTTCAATCTTGTCGTGTAATTGCTTAAAAAATAAGAATAAAAATAGGTTCGATTTAATCGTTTGATTTTATTGATTGTTCTTTCCTTGTGTTTTTTTTTTTTTTTTTTTCTAATAATTAGGAAGCTCCCAATGTAGCGGATGATCTTCGACCGAAGAAGATGTCGATTAAGTGGGTAAAATGGATTTTACTTGAATTGATCTGCTTTAAAACTTGTAGACGATGTTTATGCGTTTTTTATTCCCATACTATACAATTTTTTATCGACACGTCGTTTGTTACGTTCTTTTCTTGCCGCAGCAATTGAACGACCAATATGTTTTTTTTTTTTTTTCTAAGAGTTATTGCAAAGGATGCAGAATTTAATACCCAAAGCTTTTTTAGCACCGAGTGAGATGCTCCGAAATGAAATTCGATAAAAACACTTGGATAAACAGTTTCGAAAATCTGTCGTTACTCCGAAATCGACATTCACTCTCAATTCACCCAGCAATCTCTTTAACGTCAATTATATTTTATAAGAGTGAAAAAAAAAACTATTTACAATTACATGCGTTAAACTAATCAAGAAGTGCCGATTTCAAAGTACCTAAACTTAACAACAGTTGCCCTAGCCGAGAAGTTTCTCTACCTTGAACTTAAATGTTCCGGGTTCGATATATGAAAATAAAAAATACAAAAATGTTCCCCACCAACGGAACTGAACGAGTAATTGAACATTTGTCATTACTCCAAAATCTACATTATTATTAAATCCTCATAATCTCACCTCATAATGTCTTTAACGTCAATTATATTTCACAACAGTGATTAAAAAAACAAAACTATTTACGTCCTCATAAAAAGAGCTGATTTCAAAGTACCTAAACGCAATACCAGCTGCCCTAGCCGAAAAATGTCTCTCCTTGGAACTCAAACGTCCCACTAGGAGCAAAAGGATTCGGCATAAAAAAAAAAAAAATGTTCTCCACCAACGCAACTGATCGAGCAATTGAAAATCTGTCCTTACTCCGAAATCCCCATTTACCCTCAATTCACCCCATAATATCATTAACATCAATTATATTTCACAAAAGTCATAAAAAAAAAACATTATCAACAACCACATCCCTTATTTCGGCATCGTCATCAAGAAGTGCAGATTTCAATTAACCCGAACCCAATAAACGTTTCCCTGGACGATAAGTTTTTACCTCGAACTTAAATGTCCCGCTAATAACAGAACGATTCTACATAAATAAAAAAATAAAAAATAAAAAAAAAGTTCTCCATCAACGGACCTGCTCAAGCCGCGCGTCAAGCTTTCAAGGTCGCGCATGCGCACCTTCGCCGCCAGTGTCGCGCGGTGCGGTCGATTCGGCGCTCACCTCTCGCGCGCGCGTTGTATTTCGATTCGATAAGTTGAAAATCGCACGCGATATGCGATATACGATGAATGCGATATACGCCGTATCGCGGATTTCAGCGATATACCACACACACACACCCAAGCACTCGCAAACACACGCACGCATCCACAGAGGTAACGTCAGTAGTGCCACCAGTCGTCCGTGGAAGGAATCGGCCATTCGGCCGAAAGGGGATACGGTGCGTGTCGGACAGACAGACGGACAGAGAGAGGGACCGACCGTCGGGAACTGCGGGCGAAGGCGTACTTTAAAACGCGGCTTGCAAAAAGTGTAATAGATGGACACGCGCGAGTTTCCCACTTAGCTGAGAGGATAGAGAGGCTCGCACCTCTGTCGCGTGTGTCCCCGTGTCTGTGTACAATGCATGCGTGAGAAACAAGCCCGAGAGGCGAGTGGCAGCGAGAGTTTATCGGGGCGAGAGAGGAGAGCGAAACAAGCGAAGGAGAGCCGAGAGCGACGTGCGGACGGGACGGAGAGCGAGTGCGCGACGGTTCGGCGAGGCTCTCTCCCTCTCTCTCGGCAGTTTCCCGGAGAGAGTAAAGTTAAAAAAATAAATAAAAATATTCATAACTTGAGAGTACAAGAAAGAGCCATTTGCGAAGGCACATAAAGAGATAGTCGAAGGAGAGATTGAGAGAGTGAGAGAGCGGTTGCTATAGCGCTGCGACGAGCGGCGGGGAGGGACCGAGAGCGGGAGCGAGGAGGCGAGAGAGAGAGGAGAAGCCAGCGGGCAGCAGCGGCAGCTAGCGGTATAGCGAGGAGAGCGCGAGTGGCGAGCTCGCGTAACAGCGGCGAGGCGAGAAGCGAGAACGAGCCAGAGTCCGTGCGTGGACGGACCGCTGCCGTGTGGTGTGTTGGCGAGAAGAGCCGAGAGAGAGAGAGAGAGAGAGAGAGAGAAAAACCCACAGATAGGATAGATAGAGAGAGACGGAGTGAGGAGGTGTGTTTGTGTGTTAACGGTGTGTGGCAGTGGTGCGGTGGCTGCGGCGGTGGTGGCGGTGGCGGCGACGACGACGAGGAGGACGAGGACGACGACGGCGACGACTGGTGCGGTGGACGGTCGGACCGGGTCGGGACCCGTAAGAGTGTGAAGTGAGGAAGGAAACAAAAATCTTTTCGCGAGGGAGAGATAGAGAGAGATAGAGCGAGTGGGGAAGGAAGGAAAGTGGTGCGGTGTGTTTGGTTGGTGCGCTGGGTGTCGTTGGCTCTCGTCGCGAGGGACAGTGCCGGGGCTCCTTGGTCGACGGGCCCGCTGTCGTGACGTCGAGGGACGCGCGTGAGACTCGAGAGGGAAACGGCTGAGAGAGAGAGAGAGAGAGAGAGAGAGAGAGAGAGCGCCGAGGAAAAATCGACGTGCGGAAACTATGTCCGACCGTGAGAGCCTGGACGATCAGCCACAAAGTAAGACAGCCTTTTTCTCCAGTCGCCTCCGTCTAACGATGCGGGGATATTTATACATAGATGTACCATTTTTTAATTTTTTTTTATTTAAGTATATATATGTATAAAAGGTGTGTGTATGTGTGTGTGTGAGTGAGTGTGTACATATGCGAGGGCCGGAGTAAGGCTGCGAAAAGAGCACCGCGACATCTTTTTCGTGCGAGAGAGAGAGGGGGGGAGACTCTCTCGGTCTCTCTCTGTGCGAACGACGAGGCACGACGATTCGCGAACGACGAGTTTCGCCAGCGACATCGGCCGAGTCCGCTCTGACGCGCCGTCGATACTGTCGCCTCTCGCGCGCTCTTTCGACGATCCTCGTGGCGAAAAAAAAATTTATATATATTCGCGACAAAAAAAATCAAAATAAAATGAATGAGCAAAAAAAAAAAAAAAATCGCTACTTTTCGACTGCCCTCAGGATCCAAGATGGCCGCGCTCGCACATCGCCGGAGAGAGAAACAGACCGCCCCTCCCCCCACCCCTCGTACCTTCGGCTCTCCCTCTCCAGCGTGCGCGCTGTGTGTTGCCCCTCGTTAAAAATCCTCCCCTCCCCGCCACCCCTCCCCCCCGGTCGCGCCGCCCGTGTCGAATATTCGCAACTTCCGACGTTGCCGTGTAAAAGAGCCCTGCTGGTGCTGCTCCGTTGGCTTATTCGAACCGTGAGAGGCCCGCACACAGCTCTGAGCGTAGCTCTTCCCGCGAGACACGAGTCTGTTTAAAACACGGTCGATGGGGAGAGGGGGGGGGGGGGGGAGCGGAGGGGAGAAAGGGAAAAAAAATTTGCAAGAGATCGAAGGATGTATGAAAAAAAAAATCTCTCTAACGGGCCGGCCTTTCGGCGAGCGACGGCGGTTCAAGGCTGAATAGGCGAATGTTCGATGACACGCGCGCTCGCCGAATTCTCGAGGCCAAGCAGAGTCCCGCAAACCGCTCTCGCACCGTGCGGCTTCCTTCTCGGCGGGGAGAATCCTACAGTGACGTAACACACACACACACACACACACACACACACACACACACACACACACACACACACACACACACACACACACACACACACACACACACACACACACACACACACACACGAACGCGCGCGCATAGACACAGACACAGCAGCTAGCGCGCTGGTTCCTTCTCTTTCTTTCTTAATTTCTTCGGTTCTTTCTCTTCGTCGCTCCCGCTCGCAAACTCGTCTACACGCGCGCGAATCCCGTCTCTCCGTAACCGCTTCGACCGGCTGGAGAGCACGCGGTTTCGCCCGTGGTCTGTCTCCCTCGGGCACTCTCTTCCTCTCTTTGTCTCCTCGTCGCTGGAAACCATCTTGGGGCCGGGGAGATTCGCGAGGTCCGTCCGTTTCTTCGGCGATTATGCATCCGCCAGATGTAACGTCCAAACTCGTTTTTCTCGTGCCCCGGGACGAGACACCCCTTCTCGTTACCGTTGAGAAAGAGACCGGCGACGATGCGGGACACTCGACGGGAAAGACGCTTTTCTCATGCGATTGTTAAAATGCTTTGAAAAAAAAAAAAAAAAAAAATTGACTAGTCGCTTCCGATAGGCCGGATAGAAAAATGACGGCACGGAGACGAAACGGTGGCGGTACCAATGGTAAGATACCCGTTTGACGGCGCGTTTTTCTATCTGGGAGGTTGAATTTTTCACGAGAAGGTGAATGTCGGCCGATCGGAAACAACTATTGTGGAAATTTTGAGCTATTATTATTATTTACATGTATTGTATAAATACAGTAGGACCGCGCTTATTCGACCTTCGATTATCCGAGCCTCTGCTTTATCCGAAACACCCAACTCATCCGAGCCTTACGCGTTAAGGTGCTCGCACATAAAACAACGTCTGCCGTTTTTCGTCACACAGACGAGTCGATCGGATCAGATCGGACACCAATACGCGAGCATCAGCCAATCACGGCTGTGTGTGGATACGGCACGGCATGACTGTGTGCCGTACGTAGTTTTGTGTGCGAGCAGCTTTAAATGAGGTGTAAGCTCGGATAATACGGAAAACTTGGATAAAACGGAAGAGGACATGCTGCTTTATTGTAACCGCTACATTGTTGCATACGCGCTTCAACTTGTACATGTTTGCTGCGTCTTTATATTGCGAGTTGCAAATCTTTTTTGGACCATTTTTATGGTGTTTTTGGGGTTTTATGTGCATCAAGTTTTTTTGGATCATTTTGGTGTTTTTTTTTTTTTTTTTTGTAAGAACGAACATCGACGCACATCAAGTTTCTTTGGATCATTTGTAGTGTTTTTGAGCCGTAAATGTACTTGTCTCAAGTTTTTTCATCATTTATGGTGTTTTTGTGCTTTTGCAAATACGTCACTTCCGATTGTAGAGTCAATGACAGAACATCGTGATGTCTCAAGAAAGGAAAAATCTCGTAAATTAACTAATAAAGCTAATGTTTATATCAAGTAGTGTGTTATTTTTTAAATACATAATAGTAATTCAAGTTTGAATTGAGTATGTTATCCGTGTTATCCGAGTTTTCGCTTATCCGACGTACGCTCTCCCCACATTACCTCGGATAAAAGGCGTTCTACCGTAATAATAATAATAACATGCGATTCTTAAACTGGTTAAAAAAAAATCGACGAAAGTTGCTTCCGATAGGTTGAATTTTTCACGAGAAGGTGAATATCGCCAAACGGAAACGACTATTGTGGGAAACAAAAAAAAAATTTATTATTTATATGTAATATATAATAATAAAATGATGTAAATAATATTCTTCGGCGGTTATGCAGTGGCCTGATGTAACGTCCAAACTCGGGTTTCTCGTGACCGGGCGCGACACCCCTTCTCGTTGCCGTTGAGGAAGAGGCGAGCGACGAGAGACGACACTTTATGGGAAAGACGCTTTTCTCATGCGATTTTTACCCGGAAATAAAAGAAAAATATACGATGTAGTTTCGTTGCACGAGCGTTCATGAATATTGTAAATACGTTCGTATCGCGACACTCGAGAGTCTGATGTTTGGTATGGAACATAAATAAAAAATAAAAAGTTCCACAAAAGTTGTTTCCTGCAGGAAGAATTGTTCATGACAAGGTGAATATATCGTCTGAACGGAAACAACTATGATGAAATTCTCAAAAAAAAATTATCAGTATTATTATTTATACAAAATTATTGTGATGTGCGAATATTAAAAAATTGGAATAGTTCATCATGAATTGAATATGAGTAATTCGTATTTGAATATTCAAAATATTCGAATAACTTTAATAGTCTAAATATTCCAATAATTAGAAATATTAATTTGATACTTTATAATGGACCGTAATGGTCATTATAAACAACGCGATAAATAATGCGAATTGATTTATAAAAGACTTTGTTGGACACGTTTAAGCTTTGAAAAAGGGAATAACTTGCAACCGAGCGTAAGTTCTTCAGCTTTGTAGTAATGAAAGTTCTCCATTCAATGAATACAATTTATGTGCTCAGTTTCATTGTAATCAAAATTTCATCATTCCAATATCCTCTTCATAAAAATTATTCGAAATATTCGAATTATTCCAATTTTTTCAATTATAAAAATTATTGAATATACAATTCAAATTTTGCATTGAATATCAATATTCAATTCAAACGGTATTCGCACACTCCTACAAAATTGAATAAGCAATATTCTTCGGCTCCGACGGTCCCCAAAGTCAAGCAGCACCGTTCGCGGTCAGTACTTGGATGGGTGACCGCCTAGCCGTGCACCGGCTGGAGCATCGAATCGTGATTCACGATTCGTGAAGCGGGACCCAATATTCTCGGAGATCGGTGATTACCCTGTAGGAACATCAATCTCTGCTGAAGGAGCCGTGCATGGCCAGATGTATGCTGTATGGCCAGGTTTTCCGCAGTTTCCCTGTGCCCTTCTGCGAATGCGACACAGTAAGCGGATCAAGAGACGCGGTAGCGTCTCGACGGCAAGTACTTAAAAAAAAATTTTTTAAGCGAGCGAAGGACGCTACCAAGTAGTTTTTCTCCAAAATGCCGGAAGTATATTTTTGCACTACGCTACCTCTTAAATAAATCATCGGATCGAAATGATATTAAAATTTTACTATAGAATGTCTATCCAAGCTTTCCAGTTCGCTTAATTCCGAACACATTCGTTCGGTGGATTCTTGTGTACGATGATCGCGATCAGCAATCGATCAAAAATTTTTCGATTGTGCGTGAGTTAACGCGATAATTTTCGGTCGGCTCGATCTCGGCAACGAAGCATTAGATCGAATTTTAAGGGGATACGGCTGCAGACGCAATCCGGGGGTGGGGAGGTTAGGGTGTGTGAAAGGGGAAGGACCCCGTACAGGTGGAACAGATATAAAAAAGAAAATATTCTTCGGCGATTGAGCATCCGCCAGATGTACCGCCCAACATCGCATCGGAAAAACGCTTTTCTCGTGCGATGCTTACACTGAAAAAAAATAAATAATAATAACACGGTGTAGTTTTGTTAGATGGGCGTTGGTGTATATTGTGAGGGTTACATTTGCAGCGACACACTCGACAGGTCGATTTACGGCGCGAGTCATTGCATAAAAAAAAGTCTATAAAAGTTGTTTCCGATAGGATGAATTTTTGACGACGAGGTGAATACCGACCAAACGGAAACAACTATTGTGGAATTCTTTATTCGAAGGGCGACGATATGGGACACTCGACGGGAAAACCGATTTTCTCATAAGATTCTTACCCTGCAAAAAGAATCAAATTAAAAAAAAATACAATGTAGTTTCGTTACATGAGCCTTGGTGAATATTGTACGGGGTACAATTCACTTCCATCGGGGCATTCGAGACCTCGATTTACGGCACAAGACATTGCTTAAAAAAAAAAACATTTCACAAAAGTGGCTTCCAATTTTCAGGACAAGGTGAACATACGCGAATCAGAGACAACTATTGTGGAAATCTAAAAAAAATATTATTATTATTATTATTATTATTATTATTATTATTATTATTATTATTATTATTATTATTATTATTATTATTATTATTATTATATAAAATTATAGAAATATGATAAACAATCAGACAGTGTTCTTCACGCTAGAGTTTTTGGAGTATGATAATCGATAATCGTAAGGTTTTTGATTGCCATCGTGAATTTAGCGGTTTGATAATTTAGGGACAACAGATTTATAAGTTTTAGTTATAATGATCGGCTCTTTGTATGCAGCAAAATTAAGAACTGATTAGAGCGCGTTTTCGCTCAGTCAAAATGATTTAACGTCGATCAGGAAAGAGTATGCTAAAAGTTGTCTGATTAAACGATCTACCTGACTGTATAGACTTATGTGTCGTTCTGTTTTTTTCTTATAGAGTATGGAAACCCTGGCGGAATGGATGCTGGCGGTGCCGACTTCGATTCCGGTGAGCTCACGAACAATAAGGATATCGAATATTCTCAAAAGGAATGCCACATTGTCGAGGGAGAAACTCGTTGCTCGCTGCGAGATATAAATATTGTCGTTGGACGAAGTCGTATTTAAATTTTCGCGCGCTGATGGCTCGCCGCGATTTGACTGGTCCGCGGCGACTCATCGACCACACGGACTTGCGCTAGCACCAACTCGGTTAGCCCGATCTCTCGACGTTCTGAAATAGAAACCCGTCAAGTGGGCGAACGAGCTACGCGAAATTATGATTTTTCTTCGACTATGAACTGAGAATGGTGAATACCGTCGGCTATTTCTTGGAAAAAAAATTCCCCTCGAGTCGGTAATAGCAATTTTTCTGTGGGTCAACATTGGAGAGATTTTCTTGAGAGTCGTCAACCCTTAATCCTTTCGTCAATATCATCCGTTTTCCTCCAAAGCGAAAAAACGGCAGATTTACGTCTCTACCACTCAGAACTTTACCGGGCAACAACTCTACAAAAAAGAGCTTTAACAACTCCACCACGTAACAACCCTACCAAAAAACGAACTCTAACAAAAAATATCCTTAATCCTTTCGTCAATATCATCCGTTTTCCTCCAAAGCGAAAAAACGGCAGATTTACGTCTCTACCACTCAGAACTTTACCGGGCAACAACTCTACAAAAAAGAGCTCTAACAACTCCACCACGTAACAACCCTACCAAAAAACGAACTCTAACAAAAAATATCCTTAATCCTTACGTCAATATCATCCGTTTTCCTCCAAAGCGAAAAAACGGCAGATTTACGTCTCTACCACTCAGAACTTTACCGGGCAACAACTCTACAAAAAAGAGCTCTAACAACTCCACCACGTAACAACCCTACCAAAAAACGAACTCTAACAAAAAATATCCTTAATCCTTACGTCAATATCATCCGTTTTCCTCCAAAGCGAAAAAACGGCAGATTTACGTCTCTACTACTCAGAACTTTACCGGGCAACAACTCTACAAAAAAGAGCTTTAACAACTCCACCACGTAACAACCCTACCAAAAAACGAACTCTAACAAAAAATATCCTTAATCCTTACGTCAATATCATCCGTTTTCCTCCAAAGCGAAAAAACGGCAGATTTACGTCTCTACCACTCAGAACTTTACCGGGCAACAACTCTACAAAAAAGAGCTTTAACAACTCCACCACGTAACAACCCTACCAAAAAACGAACTCTAATAAAAAATATCTCTACCGTATTACAACTCTACTGTAGTAGACTTCCACTCTACTACAGTAAAACTCCAACTCGAAGTCCCTACCACTGTATGAAAAACGATTACCAGAGCGAACCAATCGCCAACAACTCTACCGGAATATAAGCATTCAAGAAAATGTCTACAAAAAAAAAATATATATATATATATAATGGTGTCCAGCGGTCCTTGGAGTCCTGGAATTGTCCTTGGATTTTGTCTGACCTTGAAAAAGTCCTGGCACGTCCTTGAATTTCACCTAATGGCCTTGAATATTTTATTTCCCCGGAAATTTGAGTTTGTTTAAAAATGTATATTTAGTTTAGTGAATGTTCTTGTCTTTTTTAAAGTGAACTGCCACGTATTTCAACGTATTTTTTCCCGCTTAATACGAATCCGCTGGCCTTTTTGGGGCTAAAGTACAGTGAGCAATTGAAAGTCTCGTATCGTATACGTATGGAAAAATCGTATTTTTGGGATGTAAATGGAAAATATTGGGTTGGGAGTAAAATAATTGTCATAGTCGTGATCAGCCGGGAAAAAACGTATAATATAGCGTTGAAACAAAAAAAAATCGATTGAACAACGATTTTTCACTTTTTGAGCCACTTTTGGAAAAATGTCGATTTTCGTGATTTTCAAAGGTCGATATCTCGGCACCCAATGGAGCTAGGAAGAATCTTCGCATATTTTCATTTTTTTTAAATGTCCCTACACAACCTGGCAATGTCCTGCAAATTGTCCTTGAATGTCTCAGATTTCGTACAGACTCTTTACTGGACGCCATGTATATATACCAGAATCATAATAAAACTCTACCGAACTTCAAATAAAACTCTACCAGACTTGAAATAAAACTCTACCGAACTTCAAATAAAACTCTACCAGACTTGAGATAAAACTCTACCGGACTTGAAATAAAACTCTACCGAACTTCAAATAAAACTCTACCGGAATACAAGGCTTTTATTTCAATTAGGGTACACTGAGAAAAAAAAATTGTTGGATTAACCAAATTCGCGGTCACCTACGTTCAAATCTGTTATTTGGTTGGTACAACTAAATCATTCTTTTGTTGAACGATTATTCGCTTCAGTCGATTCAAAATATTTCGATTTAAACAAAAAATTTTATTGTACCAACTAAATAACGGCTTTGAACGCAGGTGAACGCCCCTTGGTTAATCCAACAATTTTTTTTCTCAGTGTACATTCATTCAATTAGGGTACCGTTTTATATTAATTCTGGTAGAGTTTTTTCAGGTAGAGATTTGCTTGGACTCCGATATTTCTTTAGAGTTGTGAGTGGTACAGATGTAAATGTGCCGAAAAAAAAAAACTGCGGTCCTCACACAAAGACCTCATGAAAGAATAACGGCTGAACTATCCGTCTCAACGCAAAGCGAGCAATCGTATTGGTACTTGGCCAAGGCCGGGTACATTTTAGTGGGAATTTAATGGACTAATGGGAATAATGCTATAAACTGTTTCTCCCGATTGGCCATCCGTTTCAAGTAGCTAATCTCCATGATTCGGCCGTGTACATCTTCCATGCGGTCGTTATCCAGTTATTAGCATCGTCCTGGCGAATCAATGCTACCGTAGCTTTATCGTTGCATTGCAGCGATTCCTAAGCGAATCCGCAGCGATGCAGCCAGCGACTGCTCGCTGCATCGCTAAATCCTACATAAGTTAAAGCTTCGTTTGCCAGACGCACCGACCCGCTAGGATGGTCGGGAACTCTTGCAAGGAGGTTTCTTGGTCGATCGGGAAACATTCGCCATTTTCCTTGAGATTACGTCAAGTCCATCCGTCGGTAACAAAACCTGCAACGAATGCATCTTTCAAAATCTATGGGCGAGGCTCGATTTTATTTTTTTAATGTGTCCCTAATAAAGTTGTAATGTTGTATTTTAGAAAAAAAATTCTAGTAAAGTAGTCTGGAAATATATATATTTTTAAAAAGGTACGGTGCTTTTCACACTGCACCATAAGCAGTTCATGCTAATTGAGGCAACTTTAGCTCATGTACCTCAGAATGCTCGTGGAGAAAAAATTATTAGCATTTTTTTTTTTTAATCTTCATTCATTGATTTATAGCACTTGTGATTTTTAGTTCCAAATATAGAAAAGTCGATGTGTGATGGTAACGAAATCTGTAACGAATGCACTTTTAGGAACAAACACACCAGACGAAAAAGAAAACGCTCCTTTCCTCAGCCGTCTACGGTCTCAAGTGGGATCTCAAAGTACGATTACAATTTTTGTTACCGACCGGGCGCAGGTGGGCGGGAAGGAACATCACCTTAAAGACATGTGAACGACTCAGTCGGTAACCAAAATCTGTAATGAATGCGATTCAGAGACCGTAGACTTTTCGGGAAAAAGCAAAGCATCAGCTGATGTACAATTTAATACCGATACCGATGATGCTTCCGTTTTATCCGAAAGGTCAACCGGTTTTAAATGGCATTGAATCGAAAAATGCTTCTATCTCTCTCGCACTCATATGTCACGTGGTACATCTTTCACATAGCCTTAAGGAAGTGAAACAGCTGTGCGTGCGTGAGAGATAGTTGCAATTTTCAAATTAACTTTATTCAATGGTGCACGTTTTTTGAGAAAAAAAAATGAAATGGCCGCATGCGAAATTACCGTGCGCAACCGGCTCGAATTTGCTTTTACCTAAAAAAAAAAAAAAATTAGCACCCTTGAGAAAAAAGTTCGTTACACTTTTCATTACCGACCGCGATATTTCACTTCCCCTTAAGGTGAAGTGCAACTCCTCGGTCGGTAACAAAAACTGCAATCCAAAATTCTCTAAGACGGTTAATTTTTAGGGAAAAATATGAGACGGCAGACTATGCGCACTAATTCTGCAGTTCACTATTCTCATAATTTTCTCAAGCAATAAACGGCTTGGGAGATTTTTGGGTTGCGAAATTGCAGCAGTCTCTTGCACTCATAGCGATTACACTTCACTTTAAGGTATTCCGAGCGTGAAGGTCCGCGTTTTGTGGGTGCCTGAGCGGGGCCCCTAATTTTTTCGAGCGTGCAAAGCTGTACCGCCGTGAAATGATTCTAAAAGCTTTTTTAAAGGTTCGATTAAACTTCGCGATGCCTAAAATATACCGTGTTCTAATTTTTTAAAATAATTTAACAATTTTCAAAATCTTACGGCCCTGAACTCGCGAGCGATCTGGCAACGCCGGGCAGCATACCACGTGATTAAGCGCCATATTGGTAGAAAGGGCATCAAAACAATAGCTAGGTCTGTAAAAAAAAATTACACCGGATCATTTCGAAATATGACAAAAACGTCAAAATGCGCTGGCCGCGGTAGTATTGGCAGGAACAAAGGTCAATTTATGTCCTAATTGCTTGTACTAATTGCTTTATCAATGTGCATTATATCTCATTTTCGTAATACGAAAATAAGACCGGCATTAACCTCAAGCAAACATCATTGAATTTCGCGCGTCGCCGCGAAGATGATATAGCACAGCAGACGATGTACAACGTTGCCAGCTGTAACGTTGCAGGCACCGCCATGATTCTCAGATGATATTGGACTTATTTTCGAAGCTTTAGATATTATTTTCTCGCGAAAGCCTTCGGTGAGATCCGTTTTTTAAGCGCGATAATTAATCTCTGACATTCGGTGAATCTATTGTGTATTTTACATTTCAGATCTCAAGATAATTAACATGAGAAATCTGCAATTGAAACTCAGACCGAAGCTTTTTCTATAAAACTGTGTACTAATATTTCATTTTTTTACGTAACAATTATTCCTTAAAAGGCTGGTAACCGAGCCTTAGATTTTTTTAACACGATCCTACGTGATGAAATTGCAATATAACAAAAAATTATTAATTTCTGAAGACTACGGTCTTACGCTCGGAATACCTTAACACAAAAAAAGTGCGTAGGAATTTTCCTTCGAAAACCGTACCGTAGCGCGTCTCTTAGTGTCTCCTAAGTTTTCCTAAACCCTCAAAAGTCTCTCGCCAGCCGAACGACGGTTGCTGCCTTCGCGGCAGTGCTTTTCGCGCAGGACCATCAAGGGCGAACGCGAGGCTAGGCTCGATCGTAGGGTGGGTGGACGTTGAGGCTCGCAGGCAGGCCATAGCGAGCGGAGGCGGTTGCCGCTGCGAAGGCACGGTCGTTCGGCTCTCTGGCGCGCGCATGCGCAGGCGCGCTCGACCGACCGCGCGGATAGTCAGCTGTCCGTGACGTCACGGCAGCCGCCGCAGAGTGGGGGCTCGTCACGTGGGCGCCCGCCGAGTGTCACGTGGCGAGAAGCGTCGAACAGACTGCGGATGCCACCGCTCCTCTCCGCTGCACCCATTTCTCTGTACGCTTTCTCGGAGATCTCCTCTAATCAGACTACTTCCACTTCTTTTCTTCACAACTTTTGTTTTTCGTTTTCTTGTAGATCTCTCCTGACCCATTAGGACTAATAACTAAAGACTACTTACTAAAAGACTACTTCCACTTCTTTCCTTCGCAACTTTCTTTTGTTTTCTTGTAGATCTCGTCTAACCAGACTGTTTCCACTTCCTTGCTGATCAACTTTTTTTTTTCATTTTCTCGTAGATCTCTTATCAGACTATTTCCACTTCTTTGGTTCGTTTTCTTGTAGATATTTTCTTATCAGATTATTTCCACTTCTGTGCTTCTGAACTGTTTTTTTTCTTACCTCGTAAATCTCTTCTGACCAGACTGTTTCCACTTATTTCCTTCTCAACTGTTTTTTTTATTTTTTTATTTTTTTATTTTTTTAATGTTCTCGTAGATTTCTTCTAACCAGACTATTTCTACTTCCTTGCTTTCCAACTTTTTTTCGTTTTCTTGTAGATCTCCTCTAATCAGACTATTTCCACTTCTTTGATTCCCAACTTTTATTTCGTTTTCTCATACATCTCTTTTAATCAGACTATTTCCACTTCCTTGCTTCCCAACTTTTTTTTTTCATTTTCTCGTCGATCTCTTCTAACCAGACTATTTCCACTTCCTTGCTGCCCAACATTTTTTTTTTCATTTTCTCGTCGATCTCATCTAACCAGACTATTTCCACTTCTTCGATTCCCAACTTTTTTTTCTTCGTTTTCTTGTAGATCTCTTCTAGCCAGACTATTTCCAATTTCTTGCTTTCCAACTTTTTTCATTTTCTCGTAGATCTCTTTTAACCAGACTACTTTCACTTCCTTGCTTCCCATTTTTTTTTTTTTTCATTTTCTCGTCGATCTCTTCTAACCAGACTATTTCCACTTCCTTGCTTCCCAACTTTTTTTTTTCATTTTCTCGTCGATCTCATCTAACCAGACTATTTCCACTTCTTCGATTCCCAACTTTTTTTTCTTCGTTTTCTTGTAGATCTCTTCTAACCAGACTATTTCCAATTCCTTGCTTCCCAACTTTTTTCATTTTCTCGTAGATCTCTTTTAACCAGACTACTTCCACTTCCTTGCTTCCCATTTTTTTTCTTCATTTTTTCGTCCATCTCTTCTAACCAGACTATTTCCAATTCCTTGCTTCCCAACTTTTTCATTTTCTCGTAGATCTCTTTTAACCAGACTACTTCCACTTCCTTGCTTCCCATTTTTTTTCTTCATTTTTTCGTCCATCTCTTCTAACCAGACTATTTCCACTTCCTTGCTTCCCAACAATTTTTTTCTCATTTTTTCGAAGATCTCCTTTTTAACCAGCCGATTTCCACTTCTTTCCTTCCCATTTTTCAATTGAAAAAAAAAAAAAAAAAAAAAAAAAAAAATGCCCCTTCCCCTGCGTCAGCTCCCCGGCCGATAACTGTTTTACCCGAGCCTCCGCGCGGCCCTCGCGGTCGGGGAATTCCCGGGGAGGAAACGAGAGCGCTCGCTCGAGCGCGGATATCGCGGGGGCCGCAAATCGAGCTCGCTCTCTCACGCACCATAACGCGCGCATTCCTGCGGCATGACGACGAGCTCCATGAATGACCGGCACGTCACCGGTGCGATTTCGCGTTTGACGACACACCGCGGCCGCTCCGGCAGGCGGCGCGTATCTAACCCGGCCCGCGAGCCGTTTTCTCTCCTCTCGACGCGCGTTGCAAAACAGCGGCACACACGACGTCCCGGGACTTCGGAGAGCACCAGAACCGAAGAGTCACCGCGCTCTCCGACGGCCGCTCTCTGTGTGTATAAACCGCAAACGCGATGTGTCATCGCGCGGTGACTATGCGAGCTATTCGACGCCGGCATTGCTCGGCTCTCGTACCTCACCGGGAGTCGCGAGTCTTTTCTCTCCGGAGCGCGTCTTACCCGCTGGTCGGATCGCTCGATCGTTTTCAGGGTTTAGATCGATTTTTTTTTTGGAAAAAAAAAAAATATAATCATAAATCGGCGGGAGTGCAAATGGTGCAGAGTTAGAAAAAAAAAGTCGTTGTTGTTGATTTCGTGATTTTTATGGAGATTTTTATTTGAAAATAATAATAATAAATTCGCGTGAGTGCAACTGTGAAGATTCAGGGAAAAAAAATAAAAAATAAACACTACAGCCGGGAGTCGCGATTCAGTTTTTTTAGGAACGCGTCTTACCCGCTGGTCGGATCGCTCGATCGTTTTCAGGGTTTAGATCGATTTTTTTTTGGAAAAAAAAAATATAATCATAAATCGGCGGGAGTGCAAATGGTGCAGAGTTAGAAAAAAAAAAAGAAAAGTCGTTGTTGTTGATTTCGTGATTTTTATGGAGATTTTTATTTGAAAATAATAATAATAAATTCGCGTGAGTGCAACTGTGAAGATTCAGGGGGAAAAAAAAAAAAAAAACACTACAGCCGGGAGTCGCGATTCAGTTTTCTTAGGAGCGCGTCTTACCCGCTGGTCGGATCGCTCGATCGTTTTCAGGGTTTCGATCGATTTTTTTTTCGAAAAAAAAAATATATAATCATAAATTGGCGGGAGTGAAACTGTGCAGATTTAGAACAAAATAAAACATTGTCGCCGGGAGTGGCGAGTCAGTTCTCTCGGGAGCGCGTCTTACCCGCCGGATCGTTCGATCGATTTTAGGGTTTGGATGCATTGTGTGATATTTATGTAAATTTTTATAAAGAAAAAAAAAAAAAAAAAAAAATAGACTGTCGCAAGTGCAAATGGTGCCGATTTAGAAAAAACAAACATTGTCGCCTTTAACTGAAAAAAAAATCTTATTTAAAAAATAGATAAATAAAAATTGGCGGAAGTGCAAATAGTGCAGAGTTAGAAGAAAAAAAAAAAAAAAACATTGTCGCCGGGAGTCGCAAGTCTCTTCTCTCGGGAGCGCGTCTCACGCTCTGGTCGGACTGCTCGATCCGTTTTAGGGTTTAGATGCATTCGTGATTTTTATTTGAAAAAAATAAAATAAAATTTGCCGGCAGTGCAAATGGTGTGGGGTTAGAAAAAAAAAACATTGTCGCCGGGGCCAGGAAGGTGATGGTGATTTTTTGTTTTGCTCCGAAAAGTGTGACGGGGTGAAAAGGCGCTTTTTTGCGGAGACAAAGAGGGTGTGCTATGGATATTGGAGACGCGGGGAAGGGTCGATTGATATCGGGAGAGGAGCAACAGGAAAGCCTGACGAATGGATGGGTCGATACGATGGAGACTATACAGTACTGGCATCCTGAAGGTGAATTTGCATTTTAGATTTTTTTTTCGGGGTATTGACAACGTGTGCTTTAAATGATTTTTAGCTGCAGGAGGTCAATGGGTTTAAAAAAATATGTATATTTTTCAATTTCTTTATTGAAGAATATATGGATTTTGGAGTACGCGAATTGAATTTTAGATTTTTTTCTTCGGGGCTGATAACACGTGGATGAAATGATTTCAAGCTGCAGGAGGTCAATGTGTTTAAAAAAAATATGTATATTTTTCAATTTGTTTGTTTAACAATATACAGATTTTGGAGTACGCGAATTGTATTTTAGATTTTTTTCTCCGGGGCTGATAACACGTGGATTACATGATTTCAAGCTGCAGGGGGTCAATGTGTTTAAAAAAAATATGTATATTTTTCAATTTGTTTATCTAACAATATATCAATTTTGGAGTACGCGAATTGAATTTTAGATTTTTTCTCCGGGGCTGATAACACGTGGATGAAATGATTTCAAGCTGCAGGGGGTCAATGTGTTTAAAAAAAATATGTATATTTTTCAATTTGTTTGTTTAACAATATACAAATTTTGGAGTACGCGAATTGTATTTTAGATTTTTTTCTCCGGGGCTGATAACACGTGGATGAAATGATTTCAAGCTGCAGGAGGTCAATGTGTTTAAAAAAATATGTATATTTTTCAATTTCTTTATTGAAGAATATATGGATTTTGGAGTACGCGAATTGAATTTTAGATTTTTTTCTTCGGGGCTGATAATACGTGGATGAAATGATTTCAAGCTGCAGGAGGTCAATGTGTTTAAAAAAAATATGTATATTTTTCAATTTGTTTGTTTAACAATATACAGATTTTGGAGTACGCGAATTGTATTTTAGATTTTTTTTCTCCGGGGCTGATAACACGTGGATGAAATGATTTCAAGCTGCAGGGGGTCAATGTGTTTAAAAAAAATATGTATATTTTTCAATTTGTTTGTTTAACAATATACAAATTTTGGAGTACGCGGTTTGTATTTTAGATTTTTTTCTCCGGGGCTGATAACACGTGGATGAAATGATTTTAAGCTGCAGGAGGTCAATGTGTTTAAAAAATAGATGTATTTTTTTTTATTTCTTCCTTTAACAATATACAAATTTTGGAGTACGCGGTTTGTATTTTAGATTTTTTTCTCCGGGGCTGATAACACGTGGATGAAATGATTTTAAGCTGCAGGAGGTCAATGTGTTTAAAAAATAGATGTATTTTTTTAAATTTCTTCCTTTAACAATATATAGATTTCGGAGTAAATAAACTGTGTAATTGATAGCGTCATGGTCGGAGCGTTTTAGCGTGACCAGTAGAGGTAATGTTGTCGATGCCAATAATTCGTTCGCCGGCTTGAAATAGACTCGTGACGAGAAGATATAATAACAGTGTGTTCACAGACGTCGATACGCATTCGTTAAATATTCAGGGTCTTTCGATCGCCTGGAATCGTTCGTCCGGTGCAACATACACTTTTCTTTTATTTGTATCATTTTTATTATTATTTTTTTCTTTACAATCCTGACCGTCTGCCTAACGAATTGATTTTTCGACCGAAACTTTCCAATCGAATTATAAATAAGAAAATCACACTTTATCCCGCCATAAGATTTTTAATGAAATAACGTTTTTCTTTATTTTTTTCTCTAGTCATAAAGTCGTAGCTGAAGAAGCAATTCCTTGCAGATTTCGAACTCGTGTGTTCGATGAAACTCGCTGATATACTTATTTTATTTTTATCATTGTTATTATTTTCTCACTATCCGTTTGCCTTGTTAAAAGTTTCTCTCGATAACAACAATATTAAAAATAGATTAAATAGATTAAAAATATTATATTAGAAACACGGTGATGCACTTATTTTATTTTTATCATTGTTATTATTTTTTCACTATCCGTTTGCCTTGTCAAAAGTTTCTCTCGATAACAACAATATTAAAAATTATGCACTGTGCAATGAATTAATGTTTCGACCAAAACTTTACAATCGAATTATAAATAATCAAATGACACTTTATTCTGCCATAAGATTTTAAATGAAAGAACGATTTTCTTTATTTTTTCTCTAGTCATAAAGTCGTAGCTGAAGAAGCAATTCCTTGCAGATTTCGAACTCGTGTGTTCGATGAAACTCGCTGATATACTTATTTTATTTTTATCATTGTTACTATAATTTTTTTACACCATCCGTTTGCCTTGTTAAAAGTTTCTCTCGATAACAACGATATTAAAAATATGCACTGTGCAACGAATTGACTTTTCGACCAAAACTTCACAATCGAATAATAAACAATCGAATTACACTTTATCGTGCCCATGAAATTTTTATGGAAAGAACAATTTTCTTTCACTTCTTTTCCGGTCCGTCGTAAAGTTGCAGCCGAAGAAGTTATTTTCTGCGGCTATCGCCGGATGCTGATTTACTACCGAGAACCTAGTCTGACCACTGCTCGTTCATGACTACTTCGCGTTACGACCATTCACTCGTGCGCTCAGAGTTCCCCTCAAGCTATACGACTCGTTCGGTATCCGGTTAAGAAGGTTCTTCCGTACGAACTGGACTAAATTTTTTTTACGGCTAGTGAGATGTACGATAAAAGCGGGTACAGTATAGGTTTTCGACGAAACCTTTATTCCGACCGTACATGCCAGCATCCATGAAGAAGATTGATTACAGTTTTCGTTACCGACCGAGCACGCGTCTGGTGAAAGGTAAATGCCTCGCAGAATCTTAAGGATTATTCGTTCCAAAATCCACTAATTGTCCAACACAGTCCCTTGTGGGAATGACGCACAGGTCCAGCGCTGGCCGACGTTGAGCCCAAACTGGCCGACTAGGGGTTCTACGGTCTCTTAATCTTTGTTTCGCATTCTCATTTTCACGGACCCTCTATATCATCATTACTAGCGGTTGTGTTAGCTCACGCGTTCGCAGTATCTGTGTGAGTGTCTGTGAAATTGTGAGAGTTCTGTGAGAGTTCCGTGAGTATCTGTGAGTATTCGTGTGAGTATCTATGACTATCTCTGAGCATTCGTATGATTATCTACAAGTGTCTATGAGTATTCGTATGAGTATCTACAAGTATCTGTGAGTATTCGTATGAGTATCTATGAGTATCTGTGAGTATTCGTATGAGTATCTGTGAGTATTCGTATGAGTATCTATAAGTGTCCGTAAGTATTTGTATGAGTATCTCCAGGTATCTGTGAGTACTCGTATGAGTATCTGTGAGTATTCGTACGAGTATCAACAAGTATCTGTGAGTATTCGTATGAGTATCTATGAGTATTCGTATGAGCATCTATGAGTATCTATGAGTATTCGTATGAGTATCCATGAGTATCTGTGAGTATTCGTATGAGTATCTGTGAGTATTCGTATGAGTATCTATGAGTATCTGTGAGTATTCGTATGAGTATCTATGAGTATCTGTGAATATTCGTATGAGTATCTACAAGTATCTGTGAGTATTCGTATGAGTATCTATAAGTGTCCGTAAGTATTTATATGAGTATCTCCAGGTATCTGTGAGTACTCGTATGAGTATCTGTGAGTATTCGTATGAGTATCTGTGAGTATTTGTATGAGTATTTACAAGTGTCCGTAAGTATTCGTATGAGTATCTACAGGTATCTGTGAGTATTCGTATGAGTATCTACAGGTATCTGTGAGTATTCGTATGAGTATCTACAGGTATCGGTGAGTATTCGTATGAGTATCAACAAGTATCTGTGAGTATTCGTATGAGTATCTACAAGTGTCCGTAAGTATTCGTATGAGTATCTACAGGAATCTGTGAGTATTCGTATGAGTATCTACGAGTACCTGTGAGTATTCGTATGAGTATCTACAAGTATCTGTGAGTATTCATATGAGCATCTATGAGTATCTGTGAGTATTCGTATGAGCATCTACGATTATCTGTTACTGTCCGTGAGTATCTGAGTATCGGTGTGAGTGTCCAATCGACGTGAACTTTAATATTATTATCATTGTTATTATTATTATTTTATTAGTTTTACTGAGTGATCCATCTAACGTTTCCGCTATTTTCCCTCTATTCTTATCTATTACATTTCTATTACCAGAATGCAAACCGCAGACGAGTAATAGAAAAAGAAATTTGAATGCGGAACAAAAGCGCACAAAGTGTGTGTTCTATATATGCCGTCGCATCCTCGGGCACCGCGGAGCGCCGGACGCGTCGACGCAAGGCGACGACGTCGTCGGCGCCGACGCCGACTACACCGGTACGCGTAAGCTCGTCGGCGCGACTCGGGCGACTCGCTAGTATGAGTGACGTACGGGAATGCAGTTTGCATTGAGGCAGGTCGTGGTGCGGCCGTCGCGATACGACGCCTCCTCTAGTCTTCGCCGCCGCCAGCGCGATAGAGAAGGATCGATGCACCGGTGCGAAACCTTCTCTTACCCTCGAGCCGCACACGTTCGTCTAACGCGAAGCAGATTAAATCTCCGCTTCCACGAAGCTCGCTCGAAGTCGACGAATCACAGCAAATAACGCTTTGATAATTGTTTAGAAAATTTTAAAAAATAAGTAAATAAAAAGAAAGAAAAAACTCCCAAAATTTTTGATCCAGAAATGAAAAAGTTTTAACCGACCGAGCCGTGCAGGTTGAAGTTGTCGCCACGAGCAAGAAAAATACGACGTAGCTGCCGCTAACGATCGCGTCGTCGCTGGAGGTCTCCGCTGTCCGCGCCGCGGGTCTTCGCGTTTCTATTATCGTGCATAGAGGAATTGAAAACGAGGCAAACTCGACGGCGAAGCTCCACTGAGGAGTTCGCGACTATAATTGTGCTCGAAGAAGGAAACACAGGAAGGAAAGAAACCAAGTTGTCGGCTATGATTGTGCTCGAAGAAGGAAAGAAATACATTTATCGGCTATAATTGTGCTCGAAGAAGGAAAGTAACATATTTGTCGGCTATTGTTGTGCTCGAAAAAGGAAAGAAACACATTTGTCGGCTATAATTGTGCGCAAAGAAGGAAAATAACACATTTGTCGGCTATAATTGTGCTCGAAAAAGAATAGAAACACATTTGTCGGCTATAATTGTGCTCGAAGAAGGAAAGATACAGATTTGTCGGCTATAATTGTGCTCGGAGAAGGAAAGTAACACATGTGTCGGCTATAATTGTGCTCAAAGAAGAAAAGGAACACATTTGTCGGCTATAATTGTGCTCGGCGAAGGAAAGTAACACATTTGTCGGCTATAATTGTGCTCGAAAAAGGAAGGAAACACATTTGTCGGCTATAATTGTGCTCGAAGAAGGAAAGTAACACATGTGTCGGCTATAATTGTGCTCGAAAAAGGAAGGAAACACATTTGTCGGCTATAATTGTGCTCGAAAAAGGAAGGAAACACATTTGTCGGCTATAATTGTGCTCGAAAAAGAATAGAAACACATTTGTCGGCTATAATTGTGCTCGAAGAAGGAAAGATACAGATTTGTCGGCTATAATTGTGCTCGGAGAAGGAAAGTAACACATGTGTCGGCTATAATTGTGCTCGAAGAAGAAAAGGAACACATTTGCCGGCTATAATTGTGCTCGGCGAAGGAAAGTAACACATTTGTCGGCTATAATTGTGCTCGAAGAAGGAAAGTAACACATTTGTCGGCTATAATTGTGCTCGAAAAAGGAAAGAAACACATGTGTCGGCTATAATTGTGCTCGAAAAAGGAAAGAAACACATGTGTCGGCTATAATTGTGCTCGAAAAAGGAAGGAAACACATTTGTCGGCTATAATTGTGCTCGAAGAAGGAAAGTAACACATTTGTCGGCTATAATTGTGCTCGAAGAAGAAAAGAAACACGTTTTTCGGCTATAATTGTGCACGAAGAAGAAAAGAAACACATTTGTCGGCTATAATTGTGCTCGAAAAAGGAAAGAAACACATGTGTCGGCTATAATTGTGCTCGAAAAAGGAAGGAAACACATTTGTCGGCTATAATTGTGCTCGAAGACGGAAAGAAACACATTTGTCGGCTATAATTGTGTTCGAAGAAGAAAAGAAACACGTTTGTCGGCTATAATTGTGCTCGAAGAAGAAAAGAAACACGTTTGTCGGCTATAATTGTGCTCGAAGAAGAAAAGAAACACATTTGTTGGGAATAATTGTGTTCGAAGAAGAAAAGAAACACGTTTGTCGGCTATAATTGTGCTCGAAGAAGGAAAGAAGCACGCAAAACGCATTTCGCTGAGCGCGCTCGAGGGTTCGTCGGCAATAAGTGTGCGCTAAGAAGAAAAGAAACGAATTTTTCGGCAACAATTGTGCTCGAATAAGGAAAAAAACACATTTGTCGGCAATAATTGTGCTCGATGAAGGAAAGAAGCACGCAAAACGCATTTCCCTGAGCGCGCTCGATGCCGAAGCTGCGCTGAGAGTTCGTCGGCAATAATTGTGCAAAGATGCGGATGAAGAGGGAGCGATGAGAGGAAGAAGTTGTCGCTGCTCTTACCCGCGAGTCGAGAGGAGCGAGGAGCCGATATAGGTCAGGGCGTCGATCGGCGATGCGTCAAAAATGGGATTCGGGAAGTAGCGAGAGAATGGACTGGGACTCTGCGTCGGGAAAGCGGCTGGGAAGCAGCGAGCTGGGCTGGACGCGATACGCGGAGGGCGAAGAGGAAGGCTGCGTTCTCGGAAATTCGGTGAAGTCGTCGTCGCCGTTGGTGGAGAGCGATGAGAAAAAAGTGCTCGCAGTGTTATCCACGGAGGAAACCGACGGACGACTCGATGGAAAATTGGCTTTGAATTTGAGGCCGATGGCCGGTTGCGCTGGTTCGAGGCCGGAGGGAAATGGAGACTCGAAACTGCGAGATCGGCAGGGATGATGCAACAGCGAAAAAATAAAAACAATGTCGTAGGGCGCTGGATGTTCGCTGTTTTACGGAGGAACTCGAGACGGGCGGCTCGATGAAACATTGGGTTTGAATTTGAGGCCATGTGAAAGATGTCATGCGTGACATATGAGTGCGAGATAGATAGATGCATTTTTCGAAGCAATGCTTTTTAAAACCGGTTGACGTTTCGGAAGTATCATCGGTATTAAATTGCACATCCGGTGATGCTTTGCTTTTTTCCGAAAAGTCTACGGTCTCTGAATCGCGTTCATTACAGATTTTGGTTTCCGACTGAGTCGTTTCACGTGTCCTTACAGTCCGATGGACGGTTGTGCTGGTTCGATGACGGAGGGGAAAGGAGACTCGAAGCTGGAAGAAAGACGATGATGATCCAGTGAGGGCTTCCGGTGATTCGGAAGGTATGCTCGGCGGTAAATTTATGAGATGCGAAAAAATGTAGAGCGTCCCAAGTAGAGCGAAGAGACAAAAAGTGCTCGCTGTTTTATCTTCGGAGGGACACGAAACTGGGATATCCGGAGGGAATCTTGGACGGATAATTCAAGAGATGCGAAGAAAAGATGTCGTAGAGCGACGAGAAAAAAGTGCTCGCTGCTTTATCTTCGGAGGGACGCGAAACTGGGATATTCGGAGGTCATATTGGGCGGAAAATTTACGAGATGCGAAGAAAAAATGTCGCAGAGCGATAAGAAAAAAGTGCTCGCTGTTTTATCTTCGAAGAGACTCGAAGCTGGGAAATCCGGACAGTATATTGGGCTGAAAATTTAAGAGATGCAAAGAGAAGATGTCGTAGAGCGATAAGAGAAAAGTGCTCGCTGCTTTATCTTCAGAGGAATTCGACGGACGGCCCAATAAAAATTGGCTTTGAATTTAACACCGACGGGCAGTTGTGCTATTTCGACGATGGAGGGGGAAATAGCAGGAAAAATTTAAGAGACCAGAATAAAAATGCCATAGCGCGTCCGGATTAGAGCTGCAAAAAAAAAAAAAAGTGCTCGCTGTTTTATCGACGGAGAAACTCGAGACGAGCGGCTCGATGAAAAATTGGCTCTGAATTTATTTATTGGGTCTCGTTTCGACGACGAAGTTGAAAGAAGTGCCGAAACTGGGAGATCGGCGAATCAGGGTCGAAGAGTAAGTTGGGCTGAAAAAAAAGAGCGAAAAAGTGCTCGCTGCTTTATCGACGGAGAAACTCGAGACGAGCGGCTCGATGAAAAATTGGCTCTGAATTTATTTATTGGGTCTCGTTTCGACGACGAAGTGGAAAGAAGTCTCGAAACTAGAAGATCGGCGAATCTGGGTCGAAAAGTACGTTGGACTGAAAAAAAGAGCGAAAAAATGTCGCAGCGCGCTGAAGTCTGTTGGCTCGGACTCTAAACATAGAAACCGAAGGCTTCGACCGCGGAGGAGAATACGCGAAGCTGCGGCGAGGGAACGCGGTTTTTCTTGCAAAAAAAAAAATTGTTACCGAGAAAAAAGATCCGAAATAACAAGAAAAATATATACATAAGATATATACATATATGACATATATATGCATATGCATAATCGCGGAGGACCGCGAAGATAATGTACAGGTACACGGACGACCAAAGCACCGACAGGATGTTCAAGAGCCGGATTTATCAGGGCGATTTGAGTCCCGTCCCGATTTCGGGAAACCTTCAGCAAAGCTCCAGTACGTTAAAAAAAAAACAACAACAAAAAAATTATTATTGAATCTGCACGAGTGCGGCAACTTGGTGGTTGAGTTAACGTGTTGGGTTGGAAGTTGAAGCCCTCGTGAGGGAAGTGGTCCCGATTCTTAATTGAATTTGAGAGCTTAATTCGAAGCCGCTCGACTATCGGCGAAAATGGGTCGTTTCTCACCTCGGCTTCGTCCGGTGTGCATTTTTGCTCGGTCGGTTTGTTTGCTGAGGTGGGAACGCGGCACTCCAAGGTTAAACAGTCACTCGTCGAGGAGGAATTATTGTTTCGCGGTTCCAAGCCGTTCCGCTCGAGATATTAATTAATTAATTGATGAACGTAGAAGCGCTTGCTACTTCCGGTCTGCCGAATATGCCGCCTATGATTTGTTCGGGTTCACATTTATTTTTATTATTAGTTTTTTTTTGCTTCCTGATAGAGGGATCTTTTTTTTATTGGTTTCTTAGTAGCCGACTATATTTTTTTCAGTCTGGTCCTCGTCGAATCGCAAGTTTGTGTGTATGTATCGCGCATTAAAATTGTCATGGTGGCCGTTTTTTCCCCGGAAAGAAATTCCCTGACCAAACTACTAACGACCTCTATTAACAAAAAATTAATTATGGAAATGAAAATGCCTAATTATTGGCATTAATATTTAATTATATATATATATATTTTATTTTTTTTTCAAATTGTTCCCAATTTTTTTTAAGGCTTCTTTTTTTATGTATTTCTTATATTTTTATAGAAGGTTCAGCGACAATTTACTTTTTCCCTGACCAATTTTGAATTTCTCTGATTCCCTGATAAGATTTTTTTCCCTGAATTTTCCCGGTTTTCCCTGACCGCGGCGACCATGATTGTATGTTGTAACCTCGACAAAACGTGGGTCGCTGATAATTTATTCCTGCTCCAGGAAGATAATTCGTCCTTGTGTTAAGGCGCTGCTGAACTTTCCTGTTTTACCGACGAAAACATGCGATTTCTTATTTTTCACTATTCGTCGTTACTATGCGACGCGTATGCTTCAAATCTTACAGGACTCTATTAATAATATGAGCGATTCGGCGTGCACTCGAATTTCGGTCGAAATCTTCCGAAAAATAAAGAAAATCGAATATTATAAACTGCCGCGAAAACCAATATGGCCGCTGAAAAGTTTATAGCATCCGTTCTGTCGGATATAAAAAATGCTAGATGTTGCATACGGCAAAAGAGCGTGTATGCCGATTCTGCGAAGTTCTCCGAATATTCCAAAAACCGTCGGAAAGTTGCTCACTCAAAAGATAATCACGCATATTAGTGTAAACTGCGATCACTTATGATATCGACTTGCGACGGGTGATCAGAGCCGATGACAACGGCATGAATGTAGTGGGCACGATGCAGAGCCACCTGTGCAGAGCCAAATGCATAAAATAGTCCATAATTTCATGCATAAAATTGAGTCCTTTAATGTCGCATTGCACTTTAGTCCAAAAAGGCCAGCGGATTCGTGTTCAGCGCGCAAAAATAATTCGGAATATGTGGCAGTTAATTTGAAAAAAGAAAAAAAAAAAAATTCGTCAAAAAATTGCAAAGTTGAGGACGTTGAAAAACGTCCTCAAACGGCACGATAAAACAATTCTGAAACTTCGGACAAGGCCCTATATTATGCATCTTTTCCCGTAGAAGACGATGGGCACTTCGGATTTCCCCTATCTCCATTGGGAGCCGAACTATCGACGTTTGAAAATCACGAAAATCGACGTTTTTCCAAAAGTGGCTCAAACATTGAAAAATCGTTGTTCATTCGATTTTGTTCGTTTCACAGCTATATTTGATGTATTTTTCCCCGTTGATCACAAATATAACAATTATTTTATTCCCAACCCAATATTTTCCATTTAAATCCCAAAAACACGATTTTTCGTGTATAAAATCGAGCCCCTTAATGTCGCATTGTACTTTAGTCCAAAAAGGCTAACGGATTCGTGTTCAGCGCGCAAAAATACTTCGGAATATGTTGCAGGTAACATCAGAAAACAAAAATACAGATTTCGTCAAAAAATTCCAAGACTGTATTAGCTTAGCCGGCTAAAACGGATTAGCCGGCCAAACTATAAAATCCATTAGCCGAATAAGATATTTCAGCCCGCTAGGTCGGCATGTCTGTGCAGCCCAAGTTGCTTCTACTACGTAATTTTGTCTCACTGTATAAAGTCTCAAATACATCGGTTGGTCATGAATGCATTGTTTTTCTGACACCGTGCTTCAAAGTCATTCAAGCAGTCGAATGAGTAGAGACTAAAACAAATCCTTCTGACCGCAACAATTTTAATTTTCTCCGTACACAATTCCCACTCGCCTCGCCCCATCTCAGGCGAGAAATCCTTGTTCGCCGGCGTCGCAGCTGAGCCATCGAACATAGCCCCAGGCTCTGTTTTACCCTCCGACTTCCCCCACCTCACCTAAAAGTTTCTTTTTTATTGAACATAAATATATTTGAAAAAAAAAATATATATATATATATATATAAAAATATAAAAAAATTAACCGACAATTCCCGCTCGGTTTATTCATCGCAGAGTAAAATCGATTGCAGTTTTAGTTACCGACCGCCGTATCTCGCATCCTCCGACTTCCCCCAACCTCACCTAAAACTTCCTTTTTTATTGAACATAAACATATAAAAAATAAAAAAAAAATTAACATAAACAAAGTTTAATGAAAAAAAATTAAAATAAATAAAATTAACCTACAATTCCCGCTCGGTTTATTCATCGCCGAGTAAAATCGATTGCAGTTTTAGTTACCGACCGTCCTATCTCGCATGCTCCTAACCCGCTAATCGACGCCTCGTGTCCGACGCGCCACCCAGAGGCTGCGCTTTCGAGATACGTGGAACATCTGCGGATAAGCGAGTGGGAGATCGCGGGTGGTCGTACGGTAGTATGCTAGTTGGATATTAGGCTAGGGCAGGGTGTAGGCGAACCTCCGCGGAATCGAAGGGAGACTCGTCTCTGCCCCCCCCCCCCTCCCCGCCGGTGAGGGGGCGAGGTAGAGGGTGGTGGGGGTAGAGCGGAAAAACTAGGTGCCCCAGGACGGGGGAATCCAGCGAGCGAGGGGGGTGCGCGGAGAGGGGGGGGGGAGTGGAGGGTGCCGAGTGAACGGGTCGTTGACCCTTGTCGCAGCTGTTATTGATCGACGGCCAGGACTAGCAACATGGCTCTCCGTCCTTACGCCGCCGCGCCTGGCCTACCGCAAAGGATCGCTTTTCTTTATTTATTTTCATAGTTTTTTTTTTCAATGAATATACCATCTGGGGAATTTCGTGAAGATGGCTTTCGGGTTCTCAGGATTTCGTTCGGGGCGAAGAAATTCGATCGCTGAGGGCGAGGGGCGGGGGGGGGGGGGGGGAGGGGGGATGTAGCTGAGGCGAGTAACAGCGACGCGCGGTGACCAAGTTCCGGAGACTCGAACGGGGTGACCCAGTAAGCCGAGAGTTTATATGCCACCTGGATGAAACCCTCAGCCGCTGTTGCCGTACCTTCTCCTCTATCCGTACCTTCTCGAGCTTCGCACCCTGAATTCAGCGCCGAGGGCAGCGCCGCGCCGAGACGATGGCGTTTCGTTAATATTCGTTTTTAATGGTTTTTTTTTTTTTGTTTGATTTGATTACATTTTTGGGGATTTTGGGATAACCGGTACTGTGGCGACAAATGTGGTGTTCCCGTTGGGTATCAATGTTCCCAATGGGAGCCCCGCAAGTGTGGCATTGCCATTGGGTACCATTTAGATTTTTTTTTTTTTATTGCTGAATTGCTTACATTTAGGGGGTTTTAGGATGTCCGATACTGTTGCGACAAATGTGGCATTCCCATTGGGTATCGAGGTTCACAATGGGAGCCACGCAAACATGGGCTTTCTATTGGGTGGCGTTCCCATTGGGTACCATTAAGATTTAATTTTTTTTTTTTTTTGCCGACTTGATTACATTTGGGAGGATTTTAGGATCCCCGGTATTGTTGCGACAAATGTGGCATTCCCATTGAGTATCGAGGGTACCATCATGATTTTATTATTATTATTATTTTCTTTTTTGTGGGGATTTAGGATCCCCGGTATTCTGGCGACAAATGTGGCATTCCCGTTGGGTATCGAGGGTACCATGAAGATTTTCTTTCAATTAAATTTTTTAAATAATAATATGATTTTTCGATCGCAGGTCAGCAGGGCCAGCAGGGGGAGCAGGAACTGGCGACGAAGATGCTGCAAATTCAAAGCAAGCGGTTCTATCTCGATGTTAAACAGAACAGGCGGGGAAGATTCATTAAAGTAGCCGAGGTACGAATAATGACTGTCGTAATGAAATTAAAAAAAAAATTGAGTTCGAATAATTTTGTAATTTTTTGTTGTTCAATTTTACAGATCGGAGCGGACGGTAGGAGAAGTCAAATATTCCTGGCGCTCAGTACGGCGTCAGAGTTTCGTGATCACCTCTCGACGTTTAGCGATTACTATGCGTCCCTCGGTAAGATATTTGCCACGAACGAATTCGTCTTTTGACCTTTTCCGGAAAGTCTGAGACGCTATTTGTTGCTCACCACTTTGTGGCCAAATGAATAAAAAAAGAAGATAACGAACCATCATAAAAAAAGGAATAAAATAACGTAACAAAAAATGCTAGTGCGTAAAAGCGGTTTTTCGACGAAGGTTGTGAAGTTGGCCGCATGAACCGGAAGCGAGTGCTGTCTGTTGTACGAGCTGAAGGCGAGTGTTGCCTACTTGCCAACCTCTGTCAGGACACCGCTTTTTCGTACGTCTCCCACTTTTTACGCCTGTACCGTACCGAAAAGTCACCAAGGTCTTAAAAAAGCGTGCGAGGAAGAAGCAAGCGTTGAAAAAGTTTGCGAATACAGTACATTACGATAATCGTGCGAAATAGTACATTACGATACTAGTGCAAAAAAAAACAAACAAAAAAAACATTGAGAAAAAACTTGTGTGATTGCAACACTCGCCTTTGACTCGTTCTGCAAATTCACACTAGTCACAAAAAGTTTCTCGCACATGTATCGTACAAAATTGTATCTCACAAGATGTGAAAATGAGGTGTTTTACGCACGTTAAGCTTGAGCAAAACCGTCTTTTTCTCACCGGGTGAAATAATGGAACTGCTGTGATCTGCGCACGCGCAGTATTTTTCTCGCACGCCTTAGTAAAAAACGCAACTTTTGCCACGCAATACAGGCACGAAAAGTGGGACTTTTTGTGCATATGTATAAAATAGTACTTTGCGACACTAGTACGGAAAAGCGGTCTTTCGACGAAGGTTGTGAAGTTGGCTGCACGAGCCGAATCGAGAGCTAGAACGGCACGAGGCGAAGCTGAGTGACGTTTGTAGCTCGAGAGGAGGCTAGTGCTGCCTACTTCCCAACCGTCGTCGGGAGACCGCTTTTTCGTACAAGTACACTCAGAAAAAGGTTTAGTAAAACCAACTACATATATTTAGTTAAGGTAATTTGGTTTCGTTCAAACGTCTTTCAGGTCCTTTAAATATATTTTGGTCCAATCGATCAATGCAGTTTATTTGAAACAACTAAATAGTTACATTAACATAGTAACTCTGATCTAATCGCAAATGATGTTAGATCAACTAAATTTGAGTTTTTTCAACTAATTGGTGTTTAATTTTTTATTATAATTTTTTTTATAATTCTGGACGAAGAATAATATTATACAATTATTTTTTTCATTGAACCCAAAATACATAATGTTTATATCAACGATCCATTCAGTCAATCGAAATAAAACAATTTAGTTCAAATTGCTTCGCTATTCGATTGAGGGGAATAAATCAATTGGTCCAAGCCACTACGTATTCGTTAATATGAACGAAATGTTTAGTTAATTTGCGGATTATTTATGTTATAGATATTAAAAATAACGGAATAATTAGTATGTTCGTAGTGACATACATCTTAATTTGACAGAACATTCGTTTGATTTACTTGAACAGAAAATTCAGTCAAATCATACTTGCTGTTGAATTCAAATTGCTTATTTTGAAAAAGCCCAAGAGACTATTTCTGGATACATAAATATATGTACCAAAATATTGCTATGCTGAAACGAAGTATTATTACTTTGGTATTTTTACTTCTAGATTCTAAACGATCGTGAACCAGAAGAAATGAACATACTATCAAAAAGTATGTTGTTTCACACAATCCAATATTCAGTGGAATTGAACTCACATTTATTTCATCCCCAATCCCCATTGAAAAAATATATGAGGCAACATAAAGATTTATAACCTTCGAGGTTTTTTTAAATTCTATTCAATGTCACTCTGTGAAATCATAACTTAAATTACAAACACTGGTCGCATATACCACGTTTCATTGTTATACAAAAATTTCTCATCTTGAAAATGATGTTATTCAATCCGGCAAGACGTCAATTTAGTCATTTACAAATATTATGCCCACAATAAAAAAGGTCAAGTTGTTCGGACATTTCTATGTCAAATCATGGGAGTTGAGTCTAAGTTAATGACAGAAATAACTTATAGATCCGATTCAAAATTATACATATCAATAAGCGATTATAGCGCAGTGGTAAGGTACTAGGTCAGAGTGCGTTAGATTCGGAGTTCGAGCCCCGGTAGGATATTAAAAATTTTAATTTGTACAAATTGTGTTATATTAATGAGTAGCGATTGTATTGATATCAATTGAATATATAAGCCGCGATGTAACCATGTGTAAAAGTAATTACTAACAAATGACGTAAATAACAGTACCGGGACCCCAACTATAGAGTGACTTGGGCAAAATTTTTTTTTTCTTAGTATGAGTAGATATTTGTTTCAAACAAAGATTTTTTTTCGCTTAGTTACAGGACACATTCACTTCGCTACTGATAATCATAAGGTTTACCGGTTATGTGTGATAAAGAACTACTGAATGAACAAAAGCAAGATAATTTACCGTTGCGAATGAAATATGTCTTCGATTGGAACAGATATTTCGTAAATGCCTGTGTAGACTCTGCCTGCTGACTCAAATGTTTAGTACAATGAAGCATACTTTGGTTGGAAAAAATCGAAAACTTAGTTCCATTGAGTCTAGGCTTTTTTCGAAAGGAAGAAAAGTACATTTCACGGAAACAAATATTTTTTCAAAATTCAACTAAATATTGCAGTCAATTGAAGTGTATATTTCGTTCGCCACCCGTAACTGCAGGATTTAGTTGATTCAAACCAAGTTTCGTTGACGGTATTAAACCTTTTTCTGAGTGTATCGCATACTACTTTTTGTGACAAGTGCACGAAAATTCCCGCTTTTCGTGCCTGTAAAGTGCGTTCGGAAAAATAACTACAGTGACAGATGAGTCAGCGCGAAAAGTAACTAGAGTGTTAAAAAAGTGTGCGAAAAGGAACTAGCGTGTGAAAAAAGTGTGCGGAAAACAAACTAGGGTGTAAAAATAGTATCTACAGCATTTTTCGCGAATCCTCTGCTAGAAAGCGCCACTTTCGACACACTTTACAGGCACGAAAAGCGGGACTTTTCGTGCACGTGTTACAAAAAATGCATTACTCCGATTATAATATGAAGGGTACTAAAAAATAAATCTTCGTACCTATAACACATGCGCAATTGATAGTCTTCAATGAATTTCTCCGCAGGTCCACCTAATCCAGATAATCTGCCGGACGACGGGAAGCTCAAGTCAGAAATGATGGTCAAGGACAACAGGCGGTACTATCTGGACCTCAAAGAGAACTCCCGCGGCAGATTCCTGCGGGTGAGTCACCCTGTATGTACCGAACATCAAGTATCACATTTTTTATAACACTAAATCTATCATAAAGGCGATTTCGTAATGTCGGGTTCGTCCGAGTGTCGCGCGTTCTCCGTCGGGAGGTCAGTGACCTTGGTTTTTTTTTTTTTTTCGCAGACTAACAAATTTTGTTTTCTCTCGCGAATAACGAAGGGTTGGAGAGCGAGAGAAACAATTGCCTAGTTTTTTCTAACGTTTCGATGATTATTGCCGCAGGTATCGCAAACGATAACGCGAGGCGGCCCGAGGACACAGATAGCGATACCGGCACAAGGAATGATAGAGTTCCGGGATGCGCTGACGGATCTCCTCGAGGAATTCGGGACCGACGACGGCGGCTTCAAGGGCGATTTGCCCGAGGGCCGTTACATGCGCGTCGATAACAAAAATTATTATTTCGACATCGGTCAAAACAATCGTGGTATCTACATGAGAATTTCCGAGGTACGTATGCGAAGAGCTTCGCAGACCCGAAGTTATGCATAAGTCTTTAAATATAAAAAGGACAGCGCAAAAAAAAAAAATAACAACAACGAAGAATAAACGTATAGTTTACGATTGTAATAAGAAGCCGTGGAGTTTTTAATTTTCAAGTTCCATTCTCTTGGAGATAAATAATAAATAAATTTACGTTGAGTATAAAATAAAATCTTCAAATCGCAGCGGCGAAAGATTTTATAAAATGGTATTAAGGTTTAATGCAAATGGTAGAATGTGTTTATGGTCTTCAATATTCAAATAATTCGTGGTGAAGTCTCGAGCTCAATTTCCAATGAGAACTATTAAAAGTTGCTTGTCCGATTGTGTTTTTTTTTTTTTTTTTTTTATGCGCCGAACAAAAAGTGCCCCGAGAGGATTGAAAGTCAACGTAGTGCGAGATATCCCACATAGCACGGAAATATTTTCGAAACGGTTCAACATTTTTCAAAATGTCTGTGCGCACTCTACTCTCACAAATTCATAGCTAAAGCGGGGCAAAAAGTTGTCCTATTAAATTTGGGGAGAATCGACCGAACCCTTTAAATTTTCTCATTTTTGATTTTTTTAATTTCATGAAAAATTAGTACCTCATCTGAGACGCAATTTCCCGTATTAAATATTCATCAACGAATAAAATAAATGGTAGATTCGTGATCAGCGTGGAAAAATACATTAAGGCAGTCCTTGCGAATAGTGTTCGCTTCGCCTAAGTTTCAGATAAACGAGAGGGAATTGCAAACACTTCTGGATAGTATAAAAATCTGAAAAAAAATCAAGCATATGAAAGTTGCTGAAAAGATTAATTTTTCGTAATAATAATTCCAAAATGTTATTAACAAATTGATGTAAAATAAAATTGTTCGAGAAATCTCCCGGAAGCCTAACTTTTTTTTTATCAAAATTATTCGTTCACTATTCTGAATACGTATGAATTTTGTCAGATCTTCAAATTCACTTTGAATTTTTTTTTTTCATATCGTAAAAAAGTGCATCAAGTCACGAAATCAAAGTGAATTTAAAAATCTTAAAAAATGCATCCGTATTCAGAAAAATGAACGAATCATTTTCATAAAAAAAACGTTAGATTTCCGGGAGATTTGTTGAACAATTTAATTGTTCACCAATTTGTCAATAACATTTTGGAATTATTGTTATGCAAAATTAATCTTTTCAGTCCCTTTAATATGCTTGATTTTTTTTTTTCAGATTTTTATACCATCGAGAAGTCTTTGCAATTCCCTCCCATTTCTCCGAAACTTGTGCGAAGTTATTCGCAAGCACTATCTTAATTACAGTCCCGGAGCGACGACTGACGACAAAAGTTCATCAGAAATTTTTGTACCGAAAATAGACAGAAAAAAAAAAAAAAAAAAAATGAATGACTGCGCATTTTTAAACATCGAATTTCTTTGCTTTTTTTCAGGTGAAGACAAACTTCAGAACAGCCATCACAATACCGGAAAAGTCATGGGCGCGGTTCCGCGACATATTCGCGGATTACTGCGACAAGATGAAGGAGGGAGGAGCGGGTGTGAGCATGGGTGGAGTTGGTGGCGGAGGCAGCGTCATGACCGACGGAAAGGGAGGCTCGGTGGTCGCGCAGGTACCATCGCCATCTTCAACCTCGCAGCAGCCTAATCCGAATCCGAATCTAGACTCTACCTTACTCAAGTGAAAAAGGCTTTAACTTAACTCGAACATTGGAATTATAACCGTAACTCGTTTTCAAGTCGTTAAGCGATCTAAAGGAACTTGTCAGAGTCTATGTCATCGTCACCGTCATCCTCGTCGTCAGCGTCATTACCATCGTAAATCTAGCTCGTGCGAGATCAACACAGGCGACGATCGCGGATCGTCTCCGCGATGCGACATCGTTCGCCGTTGTAGTCACTTTTTCAATTGCGATTATCGTCACAAAATAATCGTTCGCCCGAAGCGCGAGAGAGCGCGAACGTTTGTGTCACGTTCGCGCGCCGACGCGCAAAATTTCCCTCGGGATAAAAACAAAAGCTCGGCGAGATGATGAACGAAGGAGGGGGCGCAGCACTCGAACTTGCACCCTCGTTAATACGATCGCTGTAGATAGGAGTCGAAGAAAAACGTAAGAGCAGAGCCGACGAAACAAACAGAAATTTAAATGAAAAAAAAAAATAATAATAATTTTAAAACACAAAACGCGCGAGACGCAACGACGACGAGAAATTTTCGATTTGTTGCCACGGGTCGCCCGATGTCCCGAGCGAATACGCGAGTTAGCCATCGACCAAACCTTATAGGTAACTACCGTTCATTTCCTGTTCGAATCCTCAGGTCAACCCCCCCCCCCCCCCCCCCCCCTCCCCTCCTCCCCGCCCCGGGTTCTCATTTCGGTTGCCGCGCTCTCCGATCGTTCGCGAATTCCAATTATTCGTTCGAAACGCGCTCGTCTCACACACTCACACGTCCAAAAAAAAAAAAAAAAAGAAAAATAGAAGAATTATATAATTCCCCGCGGGAAATGGACTGTAGTAAAGGATAAAGATTAAAGTGAAGAAAAAGAAAAAAAAAAAAGTGAAAGAAAAAAAGGGTTACGTTACAATTGAATTTGATCGTTCAGATTTTATGGATAAATAGTTGTTATATTAACGATTATGTCGCGGGTTTGGCGAAGAGGGGAGAAAAAACACGGAAGGAAAAAACCGGGAAAGAAAAAGCATTTTTTTAACAACGCATAGAGCGCCCAATGTTATCGCGGGACGGGTCTTTCGGGTTGACGATCTCGGGCGACACGAGCAGCCGTCGTAACTTACGAACCCGATAACGCTTCGACGGGGGGGAAAAAAAAAAACAAACAAATTTCGGACGACGAGCTACGAGGCCGTTTTTATTCCTAAAAGCGTAGCTCAAGGATGCAGACTCGGGTCGCCGCGGTTGCAAAGCGATCTAGAATCGCGAAGGGACGATGCTCGAGTCCGTCAAACGGTCTTGCTCTTGCACGAAATAATACATGCGTGGGTGGAGGGGGAGGGAGAGGGGGTGAGGGGGGGGGGGGGAGGTAACGGGTAACGCGACGACCGTTCCGAAAAATGGGGAGCTCGCTCGCATAATCGTCCTTGAACTCTGAGTAAATTCCAGTCGATCAATTGACTCTCGCGGGTTGGGTTTGGGAGACGAGTGGCTGTCGCTTATCGCGTTAACATTGATCGCGCCACCCCCTCTCTCTCTCCTCTCTCTCCCCCCGCCCCTCCACCCCCTCCCCCTCGTGAACCGCGACGCCGTACAATCGTTCGCTAACCGAACGATGTCTCTATTAAAAGGAAAAAAAAAAAAGAAAAAAAATGAGAAAATATTGAAATAATATATAAACATAGGAGATGGAATGCTAGCCGGATACAAATCTATATAATATGTACATTATAAACAACGTTAATTATGTTGAGTTTCGTTTGAACAAAAAAAAAAAAAAAAAAACGTACGAAAGGTGCACCCGCGCATAAACACACTTTTATACAGAACACCGTAAGTTGAATAACAAAAAAAAAAAAAAAGAAGAACCAATTTAAAAGATATAAAAAAATCATTGACGAGAAAAATCGAACTGGACAGACACGCGACAACCACGGAGAAAAAAAAAAAACAACTCTAATGAATAAAATAAATACAGTCGGCGAGCGTGCGCATGCGTAGCAGGGCTCGCGTGATTGATAGACGAGAGACAAATTGAGAAATGAAATTTTAAGAACAAAAAAAAAAAAAATGAAAAAATTACGAAAACGGTGTCGACGAGTATCTTAAAGTACACGTTGCGATCTATCGACGTCCGAACTTCAAACACACAATTGCATATTAGGTATGTAATATACGAATGCATATTAGGTATTTATATAGAATCTATATAACTGTATAATTGTAACGAAATGCCAATGTCCGTGGACCCAACCGACTGTGCCCAGCCGCAACGCCCTCGCGAGTCGCTGCGTAATTCGAGGGGTGTTGCGGGATTTGCAACCGGTTAGGTCCTATCCCGGGCGCAGGAAGCAGAGTGGGGGTAAAAAAAAAAAAAACAAAACTAATAACGGCAAGAACGAGGCGAGTTATTCCCGAGGAAGAATAAAAGAAATAATAAAAAATAAAATGAAAAACATTGATATCCGATAATAACAGAGAAAAAAAAAGAAACCAAACAAGAGAATACGAAACGAACGAAAAAATAAAAAAAAAATAAAAATAACGAAAAAAATAATTAAGTAAAAAAGAAAGACCGAGTCGAAGATGGTACACGTTCGAGTTATATTTCCCAAAACGAGAATCGTAAAATACGCTTTCATTCTGCAACGCTGTGCTAATATCAACAATATACATTGAAAGAAAATTGTGTAAATTCGTTCTACTTGCGTTCTTTGTATTAAAAGGAAAAGATAAAAAAAAAAAAAAAAAAAAAAAAAAAACAGATGAAAATAATAATGGAACGAGAGGATACACTTGTCAATTTCGCACTGGTGCGGAATGATCATTATTGATTAGTAGCGACGAGGGAGAGGGCGGGTGGTATATTATATGCATAAACAGACAAAGTGCTATTTAAAGGAGCGTGACATTTCGGAGTTTCGTGTGTGTGTGTGTGTGTGCTTGCGTGCTATGCAAACATCTCAGCTCCGTGCCACGCTCCGAAAATGAAAATGAAATTTTATTTATATTTTAGCGATGTTTCAATTATTATCTATCTCCGTTTAGATATTCGAACTTTTTTTTTCGCGTAACTCTTTAACGAGGTTCTATTTTGATTTTTTAATTATTATTATTGTTTTTTTTTTTTCATTCGATCTTTCTTTCTTTCTTTCTAAATCGACAATTTCGGCTGGTCTGAATTTACCTAGAATGTAGGATTCGACGATGTAACGCAATATAAATCACAATTGGAATTTCGGGAACGTGCGTAGGTTTAAGCCTCGGAGGGGCGTTTCGGACGACTCGATCTCGACTCTCTCGAGTGCAGCGATTTTACAATTATTAAATTAATTATAAAAAAAAAAAAAAAAAAAATTATAAAAATCTACCTTTCATTTTTTTTTTCTCGTACAAAGCAGCATTTCTTTTTTTTTTTAATTGATCGATCCCGCCTTTGGGTGAGACTCGAGAGGGTCGAAGGAACGAACCCCGAGGTTTGCGTGTAGGCGTATCGGACACGTTCAGATGGAAACGAAAAGGCATAGAAAAATTGTTCACTGGCGCAGATGGTATGACACATTGTGATCTATAACAATTTACAAATTACAAAGCATCAACAAGTAGTAAATATTTAAGGTATGTTACATATGACAAAAAAAAAAAAACACACACACAGAGACACAAACACGAGAGAGATCCTCGATCAGATTCACTCATGAAAACAGACACTTCATTAAATTCTTCAAGCCGTACGCTTGTATAAAAAAAAAAAAAAAAAAAAAACACGTGTACAATCCAAGCGTGAACGACTACAAACGTACCTTTACTGAAAATATTATACAAGAGTAAAGCCGAAAAATAAAAGAAACAGCAAAAAATAATAAAAATAAAGAAGTAAATAAATAAAAAATGGAAAAACAAAGAAGTACACGTCTGACGCGTAAAAATTAAGCAAAACTAATATAAAAATAAAAAGAAAAAAAGAGGAAGAAAAAAAAACCACGACGCTCCTGCCACGCAGAGAGTTCTTAGACAGCTTTAAGATTAAAAAAAAATATTGATAAATGATGAATAATAATTATTGAATAATAACGATAAACTTTCTATATGTTGAATCGTGTCTAGTGAGAAGCAAAAAAAAAAAAAATACTATTGAAGTAACAATTAATACTATCGCCACGGACACACGTACACGGAGACACCGAGAGAGAGAGAGAGAACGAGAGCGCGAGAGGGCGAGAGCTGGGGTTGAGAAACACAAACACACATGATGATGAATTAACACAGTTTGTATGACTATTAGTTGTCTCGATCGAATAATTTTTCTTTTTAACTCTTCATTATTTTCACTTTAGTGAGAAAGACACAAAAGAAAAAAACATAAAAAATTGAAAAACAAAACGAAATTGCGGTTGTTAGAGGATAGCTTGGTGTTTTCGTTTGCTGTTTTACGAAAAAAAAAACAAAAACAAAAAAAAAAAAACAACGTTGTACAGTTGGTAAAATCAGCGAACCTTCGATTAGCTGATTTAAATGTCAAACAAAATGAGAAAAAAAAAAAAAAAAAATACAAAAAAAACGAGTAGTTGGATAGATACGAGAATAGCCCCACACGTTCTGCGACACGCGCTTGTTGCGGAAATTAAATCGTTACTGATATTCGTTATCATTGCTGCTATTTGCCCCCCCGAGAACTTCCTTGTCTGACGGCAAGCCGCGAGATCGATTGCACGAGCCGAACGAAAAAGTGTGGGTCGCGACTAAGTTCACCGAGTGCAGACGAATTAATTTATTTATTTGTTTCGTTCGCCGGCCGAGGTGAACCCGAGCCGAGCGAAGGTGCATCGCACACGTGCTTCCCACATGAGCGACACATGGCCTGTCCAACCGACATTATACAAAAAAAAAAAAAAAAAAAAAGTGGATTTTTTTTTTAAGTAGAAAAAAAAATGAAATAAAATAAAACGAGCAAATGTTATAATATGGAGAGAAGACCATCGTGCACGTTTGGCTCCGTGTCGCAGGTCTCGTGTCTCGAAGCTCGCGGTTTGCTGTTTTAAGTTTTTTTTTTTTCATGATAGAAATAAAACGAAAAAAAAAAAAACAGAAATCTACTCTACAACGCTGCAGCGACTATTATTACAATTACGATTATATTGTCATTATTATTACGATTATGATTATTCATACAGTGTAGTGCATTGCCAGTTGTGTCCCGATTCCTAACTAACGGACCAGGCCTCGAGGGGGCTGATTAGTCTTCGTTTTCTGTTAAGTGATATATACATATATATATATACATATATATATATGTTTTTTTTTCTTTGTTTCTTTCTTTCATTTTCTACCGAATTGTGATTTTAGCGATGAACGATAGCGATATAAAGTGCATCAGAACATTTACCATCTCTCGACCTTCCCCTCGAACGAATATTTACTTTAACTTTCCTCGATAATGAAAGAAAAAAAAAAGAAAGAAAAAAAAAAATATCGACGATGATAAAAACACCTAAAATGATACATTGTCCCTTCCTTGTCCCTGCACGAGATTGGCCCACTCGGGTCTGGCTCAATCGCCTAGGCTGTTCATTCAATAAAACAAAAAATGAGTATTTAAATCGACAAACAATTATCTCGCGGAACGGCAGCGTTTTAACAATCCCCGTCGTTTTGGTCCACTTGTATATCTAACCGATACTCTCTTTCCGTCCGAAAAAAAAAAAAGAAAAAAAACCAAAAACACCAGACATAGAAAAAGAATACGACTCTTCTTTATCGTCGTCGTACAAAATAATTGACGATGTTATTGATTCGGTTTCGGCAGGTGGCTCGCTCGAAGAGCTCGGCGAGCAAGAATCGAAGGGAAAAAAAGGGAGAACGTCGCCTTCGGGAGAAAGTGAGGAGACGCAAATCGTTGTCGAGAAAAGACAACGACCGATCCTCGTCCGGCGCGAAAATCCCAAATGGCAAATCCCCGGCGAAGACGAGCTCGGCACCTTCCGTCACACTCTGCCAATCGTCCCCGCCCCATCTTCCGGATCCCTCTCCATCCAGCCCGGTCCCGAGCGAGGCGAACGGCGAATCCGCGCCTCAGTCGCACGACCAAGAGCGGCCCGAAACTATTTCGGATTGACTCAGTCGTAAATTTTTTTCTTAACCCACTTTTCCATTGATAGTTGGTCAATTATTTTTGAGTGGTTTCGAGTCCTCTGTGGGAGCCGAAGGACACGCGTACACGAACACAGATCACACACACAGTAACGTGCTAGAGGTCGAGACTCAAAAGACCGTTCTTTAATCCTTTTCGTTTTCATTGTTTGGTCCGGATGAGGCGAGAGGTCGATTTATTGCAACACGATTGCGCGCTAGATTAAGTTAGATGATTTCCTTGATTTTTTATTTTTATTTTTATTTTTGTTTTATTTTTTTGTTCGTTCGATATTGAGCTGCGAGGGTGCTTTACGGATTCGGTCGATTTCTAGTCGTAGCGGTGCACGGATTGATTTATTAAGGGTAGCAAATTCAAACGTGAGTTTCAGGGAAAAATTCAAACATCTCTCGATGGGATAAAAATCTGAAAAAAATCAACCGTATGAGAAAATGTTAATTCGTCAAAATGTTATTGACGAATTAACGATAAAAATAATTGTTCAACAAATTACCCGACAACTTAACTACTTTATTCCATAAAAATGATTCGTTTATTTTTCTGAATACTTATAAATTTTTTCAGAATTTTTTGTATTCATTGAAAATTGCGTTTTTTCTATGTTCAAGCTGTGAAAAAACGCAACTGTCAAAGAGTACAAAAAATTGTGAAAAAATACATGCCTATTCAGAAAAATAAACAAATCATTTTTATGAAGGAGAGCAGTTAAGTTGCCGGGTAATTTGTTGAATAATGATTTTTATCTTCAATATCTTTGTAACAAATTGGAATTATAATTTAACAAAAACGATCCTTGCAGCACCTCCCATATACTTGATTTTTTTTTTCATTTTTATCCCATCGAGAAGTGTTGGAAATTTTCTCTGAAACTCACGTTTGGCGACACTCAGTACCGCTCAGACTACCTTAAGCCGCGAAACGAAGCTCGCGACTATTCCAATGTAAAACTTAATATCTTCTTTCGAACGATAAAAAAATAAAATAAAAAAAATGATGAATAAAATAAATTGAAAAAATCGACACACTCCTGCTGTGCAGTTAGCTAGTTGAGAATTTAAAAAAATGTTCCGACTTAGATATGGTATAGTTTTGCGATACGATGTCTCCCTTTTGGCGCACTGTTTCACGATTTCTCGATATTCCGGGGCAGAGGGGGGATTCACGGTGCGCACGTAGAATGCATTATTTTATCAGCCGATTGCAATCGAAACCGGAAGTAGCTTGACCCAAGTTAATCGTCGCTCACCGACCGGCAGTCCCTCCTTGTTTTTCGTTCGATCGACAGTTTAGGCGTTGTTAATGCTCTTTATTTTTGGCCAATTTTTGTCACCTCGAGACACAAGCACGATTCACGATTCACGGAGCTACTTCCGCTTTGTCTTTCGCGTTGTTGCGTTCATTGCGATATTAAGGTATTGAATAAACAATTAAATAAAAGCGATTGAGAGAAAAAAAATTTAATAACGAACGACATCATTGTAGCATCGTCGCGGGGTTACGAATCAATCAAAAAAATGATGAAAAAAAATTAAGAAGTCATGAAATCTCTTGTAATCACGATTTCCCGTTACGAAAGAGCGTGAAGGGGCATGCATGGGACACGGATCGTAGAGATGGAAAGAAAAAGGTATAGCACATCACTGCCATATTACGAATAAAATATTATTGCCCAATTTTCTTTTTTTTTTTCTTTTTTTTTTAACTCTCGTGTACTCGTCGATGAAAGTACCCGATGTGCAAGAGCGTCGTGCGATTCATAAAATTGAAAAAAAATTTTAAATAAAAATAAACTAACAAGAAAAAGTGAATAAATATAAATTTAAAACGGTGAAAAGATTTTACGTATATTCGTAGCACGTTAGGGACGAGTCTTAGATAAACAAACGAAAAAAAAAAGAACACGCTCCATTTCTTCTACGACAGCACGGTTGAGAAAAAAAAAGAAAACGTAAATTACGGGACGGCGATGGTAGCTGCAGGCCTGAACTGTTGTTAAATAAAAAAAAAAAAAAATGTTTAGTGTATATGTACGCATGTGATTATTAATTCCTATCATTGCACATTACGTACATGGAGAGAAGCGTTACTGCATAAAAAATGTATTTGAAAGATTGGGTGGATATATAATAATAATAAAAAACAAAGATAAGTGGTTTTAGGTATAACAAATATTTTTCACCATTTTTTTCGAATCGTCCAAACTTAACGAGGTGTTTCGACAAAAATTTCAACCCCTTACGGTAATGCGCAGTGAGAGTAAGCGTCTCATCCTCATTCGATAGATGACTCTTTCATGAAAACTCCAGTACGTATCCTCGCGAATCTCTCGTGTGCCGCAGACGTTCTGTGTTCGTCAATGTAGCGCAGGACTGCGGACGAAGCAGATAAAGATCCAGGATATTTTGATTTACCTCCAGACAGCGAGGTCCGGAATTAGAGAGAAAATTGTAAGTAACTGAACACTACCCGAATAGCCAAAGTATTAAAAAAATCATCCGCAGGTGTCCCCGACACTCGACCGATCAGTGAGGCGTTCGGATAAGAGGTTCAACCACTTAGGATAATGCGTAACGAGAATGAGCGTCTCGTCTTCGTTCGACCGATGTATCTTTTCGAGAAACTCCAGTACGTATTCTTGCGAATCCCTCGTGTGCCGCAGGGGCTCTATGTTCATCAATATAACGCAGGATTGCAGGTGAAGCGGATAAAGATCCACTATATTTTTATTCCCTTCCAGTAATCGCGATTCCAGAGACTTGAGAAAGAATTTTATGTAACTTAGGGCTCTCGGCGAATAGTCAGAGTGTAAAAAAATCTCATTGAGTACTCCGCAGGCGATTTGAAAAACGGTCGGCGAAATTGCAGCGTCGTTCAACAATTTTTCCAATGCGCAAGAGGCTTCGGATTGGCGTGACGAAGTCTCTCCCCTCGGGTCTCTAAGTTTCTCTACGAAGCTGTTCATCAGCGGCTCCTCCACGAGCTCGAGACTCCGAGCGACGTACAGTCGTTCCACGGTCTGCGGACTGAGCCCGAGACGATCTCTCTCCTGCAGCGCGGCGAGCAGCAGCCTGCTGCTCTCCTCCGTCCGCTCGAGTTCCGCTATTCTGTTGAGCACCCTCTCCAGGTCGAGCGCGAAGCTTTTGTTCTTTACCGAGAGAGTCATCAAGGCGTCGGCCAGATTAACGAGAACGTCCGTTCTAGCATCCTCCTCGAAGAGAGCGTCGTTCGTCATGTAAATCCGCAGTATTCTCTCGGCGAATCGTAATACTCTTTCGCCGTGGGAGAACGCTCCATACGACTCGAGCTCCTTCGGCGGACGTAACCAGTCTCTGAGTACTTCCTAAAAAAAAGGCGAACCGTAACGCTTTGCGAAGAGGTCGTTGAGGTAAAATTATTTACAGCGTCACAGGAGCGAAAGGCCTGAATGCTGCTGCGGGAGTCGAGAAGCAAAAAACGACTCACTATTATTTGTATCCTGACCGAGTACCTCTGATAAGCTTCGGGCGAAACTTTGTGGGTGATCAAGTCGGCGAAGGATTTGGTGAGAGCAGCCAGTATGCTGCGATCGGTGAGCGGAAACTTTTCAGACCCGAGACATTTTTCGAACGCCGCCGGATCTTCGAAACCTTTCATGACATCCTCGTGACTCTGTACGATAGCCCGTAAAATTTGTACGTCCATTTTGTGTCTTATCGTGCTTTCTTTACTCTGAGAAAACTCTTAACTGAGACTGAGGCGCGTTTATGCTTTGGTAAAACTTTGATGATGACAATCTTCGCATGCCGTTCGCATGCTTTCGCATCACTGTTTGCCACGTCCGACTGTTTGTTTTTCTCGGGCGGAAAAGGCGGGAAGGGACACATACTGATTATTCGGGAAGTGGTGTGTACGGTGGCGTAGTTCGCGGTTGGGAACTCGGTCGGATTGGGCATTCGCCAGCTCATGCCGGTAAGGGCTCGACGATCGAAAAACATAGTATATAAAATAATTCGATTGGAATTCTAACTACGATGGAAGCCATCGTGAAAATTACGAAAAACTCGCTCCATCTTGTTGAGAAGTTGAAAAAAAAACTACTCCTTTTTTGCGAAATTCGAACGACAATGAAAGCCATCGCGACAATTACGAAAAAATTGCTCCATATTGTTGAGAAGTTGAAAAGAAAACAAAAAAACTACTAACTTGTTGCAGCAGCTCCCTGCACACTTCGGCGACGGTGGATTGAAGATTCATGTCCGACGCGGAAACTCCTCGATTACGGTCTTATACACAGGACTGGGGACTCCTATATCATCCGCATGTAGTCAGTTGTGCCGTTGTGCCGAAAATGAAGCCAACATGGCGGTCAATTCAGGCCGAATTATGATTATGATTCTGTCCGCGCATGCGTAATACGTCGAAACTCGGAGTGTCGTGCAGCAAGATTTCTTACTGCACTTTAGTAAGTGCAGTGCAAAGGTTATGGTAAGTCAACGTACACATCTTAGAATAAATTCGCATGAAGTGGTTCTTTATTTTTTTAAACTAAAAATAATAATACTTGATTGTAGCATGCGATAACCGTTCAATGAACTTTGAATTTAGTAATTACTTTCATTTGTTTACTTTTTTATTTTATGGAATTATAAATCGATGAGTTAGTAGATTCGGTTGCAATCGTTGAGTGGAGAAACGAGCGCGCGGTGCGCATGCGTGTACATAAAACAGGCCTGAACAGGTCGCCATGTTAGCTTCAATTTTGGGACGCTTTTGTCCGGCGAGTGGCAAGACTTGTCTATAAGACCGTGGTCCGTGTGCTTACCATTCCTTACCAGTGTAGCCCAGGTAGTACAAACAATTAGTTATCAAAAGTGTTCCCAAAAACCCGGTTAGACAAGCGGCACAAAAAGTAGCAGTTGGCGCAATAATTGCGAGATGTACCGCACATGTCGCAAATATCGCGCCAATGTTGCTACCTTTCGTGGCGCTTGCCTATCAGGGAAGTGATCGCAAAGTTACCGCCCATCCAAAAAGTTAACTTTTGGTAAAATAGATTATAGTTACCATCCGGACGGAAGTATGTAACCCATTTGGATAACTTTTTCATACCAGACCTCTTTTTGCTACCTGGGACAGTGCGTGTTCAATCGCGAAAATTGTTTCTACTTACTCGTCAGTCGAAAGTGATTATCAACGCCGATCGCCGTGGAGATATCAACGATGAAGGAATAGACAAACTCTTAAGGTACCGTTTCGTTATATTTTATTATTTTATTACTTAATCACTTTATCCATCGAACCATACCTTCGAAGCCCATGATGCTGCGACGTCGTTGCAATTAGCTTAGTCTTGCTACAGAGACCAGATTAATACGGTAGTTGTCACTGGAAATTTGCCTGATACTCTCTCAAGAACACTGTCGGTCCAGCACTTAATCCCTGTAATTTTGATCGATGCTAGTCATATGATCGATGTTATGGATGCGCCTATTGTGCCCGATAAATTTCGATACAAACTGCAGGTCTTCGTAGTAGAAGCTTCTTCTTACAAACAACTCTTTGCCACCGTTAAATTCCTCAGTACTTCAATTTGGTGGAATCATATGGCTTCATTTTTTATACTCGATCAAACACCCGGATGCGACAATGTTGCAAATTTCTTATTCGTACCCTGGCAACTCGGCTTACTTAATGTAAAAGTTATGTGCTATCATCATACATATAGAGACTTTATTTTCAATTACAATCCTTTTACTAGTCCGGCACCAGCTCCCTGGAAGCTGTCCGTTGTTTTCGAAGGAATTAATAAACATCCTTTTACTTCGTTCAGGCAGAGGTATCAGGGGAATAAGGCGATATGCGTAGAGCTAGATTTTATAAAAACAAAGGATCTCGGAGGTTACGAGATCTACGTAGAAGGGGGAACTCAGGCCTTCAAGGATCGTCATAACTGGGATCAGAAAAAGTGGGCAAACTTGATTCGAGCGCTAGGTGAACTGGAAAGACTTTTGCACATCGTGCTCTCAATGCGACTCCGAAATTCTCGGGTCTCAACAGAGTTCATCCGCCCAGTGATATAGAAATGCACATCCGTTACGGATCCGTTACGATGTACAAGGGGTTTTCAATGATTACTTATCGATTTGAGCAGTTGGGAGTAGTTCTTATATCCAACTACAGAGGACACAAGTCACAGCTGGAAAAAATTCTTTGTGTTATCGATTTTGATTCGCGAATCGGTATGGGTATCGTTTATTTGATCACTCTGATTTTCTTGAAGTTTTTCGTGCATCAGACTCTCGGACCGATATTACTCAATCTCGTTCGAATAACTTGTAACACGGGCTTTAGAAATTTGTCCGATAACATCGCACCGAGAGTATATTTAACCGCTCTACTATTTTTTGTGGTGACAATGCAGGGGATTTATCAGGGCAACTTGGCGTCTCTGCTGACGAATAAAATTCCTGTACGAAATGTTGATTCGTTTGAGGACCTTGTAAATTTTGGTTATAAGCTGTATGGTCCCAAAAATGTATACGATTCACTCGAGCACGCCGATCTTCAGAATCGTTTCATAACGGCTATTCACGCTACTGAGTGTGTTACATATGTGTTGCACGATTCATCGGCTGCTTGTATGGTATTTGCATCAGGTGCGGTATTTGACTTAGCGCGACAGAACGATTTGCACTTGAGTAGGGAATTTGTCAAAAATGTCCCTGTTAGTTTCGTCATCCGACCGTCTTGGTATCTCGAAGAACGAATGAATACAATACTCGGAAGGTTTATGGAGGCTGATATTTTTGAGAGCTGGACTGAGAAATGTAATCCAACTAAATTATATGAATTTCAATTTGATAGGGAGGTCAGGGCCAATACGGACTTTAAAATCATTGAATTATCGGAACTAGCTTTTGCATTCGTAATTCTTGGCATTGGACTACTATTCGCTACTGTTACTTTCATTGTTGAAGTGGCAATTTACCGATACCAGCAACGCAACAACAATACTATTATCGTATTGTAGGCTAGATATGACCTCGATAGATGTGCGGGCGGTTCGTTTGGGCGCGTCGATCGTACTCGCAAAAACGCGCACGCCTCTGTAACATACACTGAAAAAAATAGATTGTAAGATTTGTAATATCTGAGATAGTGCAAATATTAATTGCAATCGTTACTATGTGGATATTACTGTGTACAACGAGCTGTGTACAATCATATTTGCACTATGATATTGTTCCCGCCGCTATTCAGTTATTGTAGAGATGAGTTACTAATGTTCACTATATAGAGAATACTCACTACAATCGCAGATATTCTCGAATACAATCATCGCATTATAAATTACTTTAAGGACATTATTACTAACCGGATACTAATAATTATATGCACAGATATTACCCGAAACAATCCACGTCATGACTAATAGTACACATTACGTAGAACCTGTAGGTGGCAATAACAGTGATCTGAAGTGTTATGGATATTAATTTTGATATAAAGCATTGTTTCATTATTAATATCCTGATATTAATAATGATCCTGATAGTATTTCTTATCCCAGTAGCAATTGCAATGTAAAGATGTACACTGAAAGAAATATATGTTACTGGATAGCAAAAAAATAGTACCTAGTAGCATATTTCATATTTCGTATAGGGATAGGATTAATTATTGTAAATATAGGTAACTGTTTATAGTATTCATAATATATTATGAATACCATCAACAGATAATAATAATTCCAACAATCTCGCATTGCTCACTTCAGTACATCCGTATTGTTCTGAAGGATGATATTTTTTAACATGTGAGATACTAACAAACTTTACAATCACGTAGTGCACTGTTGAACTTCTTCGTATACTATTGGCTATAAATGATTTATTGTACCCACAATAAACAACTTTCAAGTTGTTTCGATATTTCAATGTCAAATCATCGAAGTTGAGTCTAAGTTAATGATGGAGAATATCGATGGAGAATATCGATCGACCGATGCAATCGGTCGATCGATGCAGGGCGAGCTCGTCGCCGCTTCCACTTCCGGTACCGGAGCCACCGATCTCGGAGTCGCTGGCTTTTCTCCCAGCGCCGTCGAGGCCGAGTCTCCGGACCCAGTCGACCCCTCCGTGAGGTCCGATAGTGAGATGGTGACTGTACTGATCGTTTCCCGGCGAAGGATCCTGCTCGCTCGTCAACCAATCCCTCGAACGTCTTCCTGCAAAGTGCAATAGAACTTTATAGTCTTCACTTTAATAGGTCTTCGAGATTGATAAACTCCCCATGGAAATTCGCACATCGGTTCTTCCAGAATTTCGTGGCCTTTCGATGGGAAGATGATTTTCGATTTTGCTTTATCACACGCTTCTCGTACTTTATGCACGTGTCTCATACTTTACGCATGTGTCTCGTACTTTATGCACGTGTCTCATACTTTACGCACGTGTCTCATACTTTACGCATGTGTCTCATACTTTACGCACGCTTTCTATACTTTACGCACGCTTTTTATACTTTACGCACGCTTCTCGTACTTTACGCACGTTTCTTGTACTTAACACGCGATTCTCTCATTTTACGCACGCGTATCAAAAATTACTATTTTTTGTTAATAAAAAAAATAAGAGTAAAAAAAATCCATCGAGCCACAAACCTCGTTCTCCACCCGGAATCGAGCATCTCGGAGTGCTGTGGATGTCCCGGCTGCTGCCGAGGTTGTACCCGGTCGAGAATGGACTTGCGGCCTCGTGGGCGCTGCCGACGCTGCCCGGAGTCTCGGTCGGCGGTAGAGTCTCGGCGATCCTCGGCACTTGAAAATTGGGACAAACGAACAAGTTTAAAAAAAAAAAAATGTATATATATAATTGGAATCATTCAAATATTCAAGTATTCAATTCAAATTTCGAATAGAATATTAGAATTTAATTGAACGGATTAAAACTCTATTCGCTCATCTCCAGATATAATGTTTTATGGTCACGTCGAACCCAAGAGCAAAAAGTGCGACGGAAAAGCGCTAAGAGGTTGCACGTGTAACCATCGATTTTTCGAACGGAAAAACGCGTCGCCGTACGTGAAGGTCGAAAGCAATAATTGTTTCAGACAGAATTTATAAACGAACACTTAATAGGTGCATGTAAAATTTACGTCTGCTCCACTGCACCGTCCGCAATTTACGTGTAAGCCCACTCATAGAATATAAATGTGACAGAGAAACCGATCTTTATCGTTGGCTTTGAAATGCGCATCGGCGTTACATCGACTCAAGAGATGGTAGATACGAAGGATATTACCGCGTGTCTGTTGTCAACTTCACGCTACCTGGCACACATGGGCATTGTAAACCTTTCTTTTTTATAATTGGTTGGGCATTCGGTAGAAAATCGAACACGGATAATGAGTATAATTGGTGGCAAAGGGATGTTAGCAGCGTCACGCATAGGATGACGTGTTATGTGATTTCACAGCAAGGTGTCCACATGCTTTCCACGAGAATTCGATTCAGTCGTAAATTGTCCGCTGCTTTCGTAGCTTCAAGTTTTCTGTCTGCAGTCATAGTAAAGCCATGCAGTTAACTAAGCTTTTGATTTTCGCTTTGTTCCTCCCAGCGAGGATCTACCAAGCTGAAACTGTCGTTTCAACATCGAGATCTGAGAAATCAACCTCCATTCTTGTCGAAGGCGTGGTAAGTTTTTTCGAAATTACCCACACAAAAGAGACTGGAGATCGCGATTCCATAACAAACTAGTGATATTTCCATTGTGAGTGAAACAGCGATCGTGAGGTTTTTTCTAAATAATATTTTTTGATTGTTTTGGTTGGTCATTTTGAGTATTGTGACACGAAAATCTCAAAACTTTGTTTTTTCATTAAAACAAAGCTTTCTCCATGAGTGTATTGAAAAAATCTGAATTCGTCCAAATTGTCATAAAATAAATTGTCAGACATTTTAAAGAGTTCGTCGAAAAGACTTTCAATATTCAACACATAATGTTCACATCGCTGTTTTACGGCGACGGTGAAATATCATTTTATCGGCCACCTTCGAGTAATTGGGTGCTTTCGAGTAAATCAAATTTATTAAACGTTTGACATTCTACACTCTTTTACCAACGGAAAAGATGAAAGATTAAAAACTAATAACTATTTAATTGGTCTGCAGGTAAAAATTGTGACATCCTGCTACAGAGACCAGATTAATGCGGTAGTTGTCGCTGGAAATTTGTCTGATACTCTCTCAAGAACACTGTCGGTCCAGCACTTAATCCCTGTAATTTTGATGGATGCTAGTCATAGACATTTGGTCGATCGTATGGATGTGCCGTTTGCGCTCGATAAATTTCGATACCAACTGCAGGTCTTCGTAGTAGAAGCTTCTTCTTACAAACAACTCGGCGCTACCATTCAATTCCTCAGGAATTCAATTTGGTGGAATCATATGGCTTCATTTTTTATACTCGATCAAACACCCGGATGTAACAATGTCGCAGATTTCTTATTCGTACCCTGGCAATTCGGCTTACTTAATGTAAAAGTTATGTGCTATCATCATACATATGGAGACGTTATTTTCAATTACAATCCTTTTACTAGTCAGGCACCAGCTCCCTGGCGGCTGTTCGGTATTTCCGAAGGAATTAATAAACATCCTTTCACTTGGTTCAGCCAGAGGTATCAGGGGAATGAGGCGATATGCGTAGAGCTAGATTTTATAAAAACAAAGGATCTCGGAGGTTACGAGATCTACGTAGAAGGGAGACCTCAGGCCCTCAAGGATCGTTATAACTTGGATCAGAAAAAGTGGGCAAACTTGATTCGAGCGGCAGGTGAACGGGAAAGACTTGTGCACCTTGTATATCGTGCTCTCAATGCGACTCCGAAATTCTCGGGTCTCAGCAGAGATCATCTGTCCAGTAATATAGATATGGACATCCGTTACGCATCCGTTACGATGATCACGAAGGGGATGTCGAGACTTACTTATCCGTTTCACCGTCTGGGAGTAGTTCTTATATCCAACTACAGAGGACACAAGTCACAGCTGGAAAAAATCCTTTGTGTTATCGATTTTGATTCGCGAATCGGTATGGGTATCGTTTATTTGATCACTCTGATTTTCTTGAAGTTTTTCGTGCATCAGACTCTCGGACCGATATTACTCAATCTCGTTCGAATAACTTGTAACACGGGCTTTACAAATTTGTCCGATAACACCGCACCGAGAGTATATTTAACCGCTCTACTATTTTTTGTGGTGACGATGCAGGGGATTTATCAGGGCAACTTGGCGTCTCTGCTGACGAATAAAATTCCTGTACGAAATGTTGATTCCTTTGAGGACCTTGTAAATTTGGGTTATAAGCTGTATGGTCCCAAAAATGTATACGATTCACTCGACCACGCCGATCTTCAGAATCGTTTCATAACGGTTATTCACGCTACTGAGTGTGTTACATATGTGTTGCACGATTCATCGGCTGCTTGTATGGTATTTGCGGCAGGTGCGGTATTTGACTTAGCGCGACAGAACGATTTGCACTTCAGTAGGGAATTTGTCAGACAAGTCCCTATTGGTTTCGTCATCCGACCGGATTGGTATCTCGAAGAACGAATAAATACAATACTAGGAAGGTTTATGGAGGCTGATATTTTTGAGAGCTGGACTGAGAAATGTAATCCAACTACAATAGATGAATTTCAATATGATAGGGAGGTCAGGGCCAATACGGACTTTAAAATCATTGAATTATCGGAACTAGCTTTTGCATTCGTAATTCTTGGCATTGGACTACTATTCGCTACTGTTACTTTCATTGTTGAAGTAGCAATTTACCGATACCAGCAACGCAACAACAATACTATTATCGTATTGTAAGCTAGATATGACCTCGATAGATGTGCGGGCGGTTCGTTTGGGCGCGTCGATCGTATTCGCAAAAACGCGCACGCCTCTGTAACATAGCAATCACATGGTGGCCGCAGTCAGGGCAAACCGGGAAAAGTCAGGGAAAAAGAATCTTGCTCAGGGAATCAGGGAAAAGTCAGGGAATGTCAAAATTGGTCAGGAAAAAGATAAATTACTTGACCATTCCTGAACCTTCTATAAATAAATGAAAAGTACATAAAAGGGAGCCTTAAAAAAAATTGGGAACATTTTGAAAATAAAATAAAATCAAATCAAACATTAATACAATAATTAGGCATTTTAATTTGCATCGTTAATTTTTTCTAATAGAAGTCGTTATAAGTTTGGTCAGGGAAAATGTTTAATTGGTCAGTGAAAAGGCAGGGAATTTTTTTCCGGAGAAAAAACGTCCACCATGCGTCACCAACCAATCAGAGCACGAATGTATTGGCTTCATGATTATTTCGAACATTCGAGATTCCATTGTAATATCTTCTTTAGGATATGAGAATACTAAATCTAGAGTAAAAGTGCACATTCAGAATTTCCCTGTACAGTCGAATGCAAATGATATCGATGTTTTATAGTGATATTCGTAGGAAATGTGTCGAATATTTGAACATATTGACATTTGACCTTAGCTTAATATTTGAATCCGAATCTAAGAGTGCCCACAATGTTGAATAAGCAAGATATCAATGAATCTTTATTGTAATCAATTGTAAGAAAATATTTGTAATAAAAATAAAATATGTCGTGCACGTGGGTGTTATTAAATGTACGCATACTTTTAAAAAACGTCCTTGAGTTTTGTCGCAAAGTTCATCCGTTAAGGGGAAGTGAAACAGCTGTGCGTGCGAGATAGATAGTTGCAATTTTCAAATCACCTTCATTCAATGGTGCTGATTTTTTTGGGACAAAAATGAATTCGGGCCGGATGCGAAATTACCGTGCGCATCCGGCTCGAATTTGCTTTATCCTCAAAAAAATTAGCACCCTTGAGAAAAGTTCATTACAGTTTTCATTACCGACCGCGATATTTCACTTCCCCTTAAGAGCATGTGAAACACGTTCTCAGCGTGTTTCTCTCGGTCCGCCGAGAGCGCCGCTGATGCTATCTCTCTCGACCTCCATAGTGTTTCACATGCTCTTAACCGTTATAGTGTCTACAATTGTTAAAAATATTTCTACACCAAAGGTGACGAACCGTTGTTCCGTCAGCGACGGGAAATTTCCATCGGAGAAGTTTACCTATGTCGTCTGGTTGATCTATAGGTAAAGGGCCACTTCGTCTCACCCGGATGTAATTGCCAGCGAGACAGCGGAACTCTGACCGCCGACTGTCGGAATTCTGAAAGCACCGACCCTTCTATGCGCGAGAGGAAAATTGCGTTATTTTTGTTACCTTCCTCTTACCGTAGACCAATAAAAATTTGCCAACGTTCAACAATACATAAAGGGATGTGCAATAGAAAAAACGTTACCTAAAAGCCTTTTCATAATCAATGACGTTACAGCGGCGTGAAAATCGATCGTTTGTGTCGACGTCCGTGAAATAGTTGGACACATTAAAGTACCGACACGGCTTGGAAAGTTCTGCGAAAAATATTAGTAATTCTCACCGCAGATACAAACTCGTATTTTTTTTTACACCATTTAGATTGTTTTCTATTTGCTCATTTCTCTGTTTTATACAAAACATCTAACAAACACGTATTATTTATTATTTTATTTATTATAGTTAGGGAGTTAGGGATTTTATTCGGGCTTCGTCAACATTTTTTTTCTTCAAGTTTTTTTTCTTCTTCGTCGTCTCGTCTTACGCGATGAAGTTATCGCAGCAGCAGCAGCAGCAGCTATCCTATTTTTCTCTTACACTCAAAAAATCGACGGATATCTCAAGGCGCTGCAGCTTAACGTAAGATCGATTAAATCTAACAGAGCTATGAGTCAACGATGAAAAACAAAAAAAAAAAAAAAATTGTGCAGCTAGGCCGTTATCGATAAACAATCGTTTTACTTATCTCTCGTAAAATACAAAATAAACTTTGTTTATACAGGTGCATCAAGCGGCAATAGCAGGGAATTTCGATCTCTTCTATGCAGTAATCTATTTTCACTTATAGTTACAATAATTTTATACCTAAATCGTTATTTATTTACAGAACGCTGGCTACGAAAACATTCCCGTTGGTGCGCTGTCACCATTTTTTTTTCTTTTATTTTCAATATCGAAAAATTAATTTGCACCTTTAATCGCGCGAAAGGAAGACGAAAAAAAGAAACAACCTTATTCGCGACCCGTTTATCCAGCGAATTCTCAGGTACACTTTCCGGTCGATCAGCAGCAGCGGGCGACTAATAAATTCCACTTTCTCGATCTAAAGTCAACAGTAGCGGCGAGTAACAACTTATATTCAGCATCAACAACGATTATTTATCTTATTTATCTTCGATAGATTTTTTTCTTTTTTTTTCGTACGGTGTTCGTTCGTCGTCTCGATCTTTCATCTTTCGCTCTTCGACTCAATGTCTTTTGCAAAGCAATGTGTTCTTTTTCTTTTTTTTTTTTCGAAGTAGTCAAGTTCCTCGAGGACTTGGAAAAAATGTTGGTGTCCCTAAAAAATGTCGTTGAATCTAAATAATGACTAACGACTAGGTGGCTCTTTAATGCCCTGTCGGCATCGCCGACCGCACTTTTACCGCCAATTTTTACCGGTTGTGTTTTACCATCACTTCTACTGCGAAATTACCGCAATTATGGTTATTTCTGTCGAACCTTTGCCCGAGAAATGTCCGCATTCTGACCACAAAATAACTGGCAATAAAACTGCTCGACGAGTGTGCCCGTTGTGGTTGTGTTGACTATTATAACTCGAAAATGTCCGGTAGTTATTTTTTTTGTGGTTGTTTTACTTTCTTTACAACCGCGAAATTAGCCGAACCGAATATTTACCGCATGTTGCCGGTCATTGAATTCGCGCGGTTGATGGACTCGCGTTATAACCGAAAAGTCACCGTTATTACACCGGTAACAAAAGGTTCTGCTGTAGTTGTTTTTGAAAAAATGTGCCACAAAACAACCGATAGTTACATTTCTGTGGTTGTTCTACTTACCTTACAACCGTTACTTTACCACTGATGAACCGGTACACCGGTTCATCCGGCTGCTTCACAACCGCAAAATTACCTCGATGAAACCGGTACGAACGCCGTTGCTGTGGTCATTTCGACAACCGTAGCCGCAAAATAACCGTTGTTTATGTTTTTGCGGTTGTCAGACTTACCTTACAAGCACTAAATTATTCCGAATAAACCGCCATTTTACCATTGACAAACGCTATTGAAAAACGCAGCGGTTGTTTTAAGTTGTATTAACCGCTGAAAAACCGCAGTTCAACTGATGCAAGGGCAATCGAGTGGTTGTTTTTCATTAATTTAACCTCTGAATAACCGCAGTTCAATCGATGGCGTAGAGAATCGAGCGGTTGTTTTTCATTAAATTAATCGCTGAAAAACCGCAGTTCAACTGATGTAAGGGCAATCAAACGCTTGTTTTTCATTAATTTAACCTCTGAATAACAGTATTTCAACTAGTGACAGAAGGATCAGCCGCTTCGATCGGAACCCACCGGGAAAAATCGCAAACTGGTATAATGGGAATAACAATAGCTTGAAAAAAAGGTTACAATTGTCATCATTAATTATATCAGTTTAGGATACAATACTATATTACGCACTTCGGAGAAAGAAATAAACCTAACGACATAAAGTTGGGCTCGAACCCGGGATCTTTCGCATGATAATCTAGAACCTGAACGCTACGCTACCGTCTATCATTTGAATTATTCTCATTCCTAGCGAGCTTTAAACGTAACCAAAGTTTTCTTATCTGAAGTGAATGGACAATAAATACCTTATTTATTGATTTACTGAAAGTATTACTCCAAAGAAAGGGTACTTTATATGAGTCATATGTGAAGTTAAAATATCAGAAATGACCGCAGGCCATCTTACGCTGCGGTTTTTCCGAGGTCATATTGTGGATGATATGTGCGCAAACAACCGCTGCCTTCCGAGTTGAGCTAGGGTTATTTATTGGTTAAAATTCTTGAAAACGACCCACATGCTTCAAACACGGTCCTAGCTTGCGGTCGGGCAGAAAATGTAGTGGTTAATCTCCGGTTAATGGCGCGTCAAAAAAATGCCCAGATCGACCCGTTAAATTTCCGGTTAATTTGCAGTTGCACGTACCGACAGGGCGGTAACAAATTTCGAAACAACCTTAGCAACAGCACTTGGTACCAGTTTAATAGAGGTAGTCTTGCGTTTGTAAAATAATGAAACTACTGCAAAAACGTACATACTGGATACATTGCGGAAAAAGTGGTCCAAACAACCACAACAGCTTTTTATACTGGTATTTTTATACTGGTATATTCGGGGCAATGATACGGTTGTAAGGGGTAAGTAGGACAACCGCTAAAACGTAAGCACCGGTCATTGTGCGGTTAAAATGGGAGAAAGTACTGCAGCAATAGCTTTTACCGGTTTATTCCGGAAAATTTTGGGAATGTGTGGCAGGTGGAACAACCGCAAAAACGTAACTACTGGTTTTTTGCAATACATTTTGTTAAACAACCACAGTGACAGGGTTTGGTATCGATTTATTAGTGGCAATTTCGAGATCGTAAGGTAAATGCAACAACCACAAAAATGCACCCGGTACTTTCGCGGTTATATTTGAAAAAGCAACCGCAGCAGCAGCTCTTGAGACCGGTTTATACGCGGTACTTGCGCTGCCCGAAACGCGTGAAACAACCGGAATCCTCTGGGGAACTCAGTATCAGCATTGGAGACATCGCCGCGTAGTGGCGCTGCAAGCGGTTAATATAAGGTTTTTTTCAATATTTTTTGCGGTTAAAGTTATGGTAAATCACAACCGGTAGTTTTTGCGGTAAAATTACCGTAAAATTTGCTGTAGGCGGTGCCGCCAGGGAGGTTACGAGGAAAACGGTTCGAAAATGTCCGCGACATTTACACTGCACGAAAGTAAAATCTGCCAGCCTGTCAAACTTTGCGCTCATCCGACGCGTATCGTTATGTGCAGCACGAGAGATAAAAAAGTGCGAATGAATGTTCCACCCACGAGACTTTCTGTTGGATCGCCAACATCGCTGAACGGAGTGTAAGCATACAATAGTACCGACCCGTTAATGTAGCGGGGACCGTTATAATGGCAGATTTATATCGTAACATTAACATCGCTTTTACTCGCGCATCGGAACACGTGACTAGTGCAAATACAGGTTTTCTCGATCAATGAGCCCTGACGGTCGCCGGTAGTCGACGCAAGGCTTTTCGTATCATACAAAGCTTCACTTTCTTTTTTTTCCAACCTCGAAATTTGAGGATATTCCAATTTGTGGTTATACAAATATGATTTATGACTATCGGGACATGATGTGAATAGACGTTTTCTCACTCGATGAGCCCGGACGGTACGTAGGTATTCGTCGCAAGGCTCTTCGTAATTACACAAACTTACACTTCCTTATTTTCCTAACCTCGAAATTTCAGAATATTCCAAATTTCGGTCAAACGGTTACACACACCCAGCACCGACAATCGTTGGGCGTAGCGTTGAAAGTATTCACGTTCTTTCATCGCAAACACGGTGTTCTCTATGACACATATGACTGTCGATGCGAGAATGCCGATACCGAGTATTGCGAAAATTACAATAACTCTGTGTATGTCGATGATCTGCATCCTGGTATGTTTGAATGCGAAATCTTCGATCTTCGAAAACATGTAGCGATTCTTTATGCTCTTTATCATACCCGATTCGTGAAGTTTCAGGATACTGAAAATATAATTAAAAAATTCGTTTTTGTAAAAATTGAGGATCCCGGCAACGTAGGTCAGTGAGAAGTAACCTACCCGATATCGAGGGTTCTCTTGTTCTTTACTCTCCTAGTGACACCGGAACCAACGTACATCGGTAAATTTGATGTATCGAAAGGATAAAGTTTGCATTTCGTCATTCTCCTAGTCGCGACTGCGTTCTCCTCCTCGTACAGCACATATTTGTACGGGTGTAAACAAACTTTGCGATACGCATCGTCGAAAGTTCGCTCAGCTGACACGCGCCCTGCCTCTACCATTCTACTGTACACTACCGAGGACTTCGACTGCTACAAATTAACAAGGTCATATAGCGCGAAATATTTTGAAAACATTTCAGACATTTTTTAAATCTTTCACATATTCTGAAATACGTGGAAATAACATTCTCAAATATTCTCCCAAAATATTTCAACGAAATATTTCTTAAACATTTCAGAAATATACTTAATATGTCGTACATCTGAAGTACTTCTGAAACGGTGAAAAATATTTTGAAAGCGAATATTAGCAGGTGTGTACTGAACTATGTTCGGAAGCAACGAAAAATAAAAAATGATAATTTCTCGAATGACTTTAATATTTCAAAAAATGTCAATATTTCAAAAAAACTTTTTACGAATATTTCAAAAAAATATTTTAGAAATATTTCCGTGCTATGTAGGTCAACATGCTTGACGCAGTGAGACTCACGGTCATAGCATTGTGGCTGATGGATCCAGCTACGGTTAAGATTTGGAGGTCGGTATTTTCCAACAGGGTCACCAGATCGTTGAAAGGTGCGTCGATGATTTCGCTGGTTATGCCTTGTATCAAACAGGCCCCGTGCGAGACCAGGGTTAGCCAGCAAAAAAAACTCGTCGTCAAGGTCAACATTCTCGATCCACTGCCGGTATTGTCTGGTGCATTACCTAAAAAATTAATACAAAAAATTAAGTAACGAGGACGAAAAAACGGATTTTTTTTTTGTCGTTTAGTCTTTACTCGACCCCGTAAGTTGGAACTTCGGAAACGAAACCAATCAGACACCACCGCATAAGTTGGGCCGACTCAGAATTGTGCGGTTGGGAAATATGCGATCGGAAACTGTAATTCCTTAAATTTACCGATTGCCTCGACGTACCTTGGTTGCACAACGTTGCGAATGTGTAAAACAAGTGAGCGAGGTACGACCGATCTTGAAGCTCCAGAATTTTGTTGCGCGTAAGCATTTTTTGCGTTATGATATTTGCCAAAGCGAGAGTGACGATAACTATGAGAACGAGAATCCAGACTTCCGTGGAAAATATAGCGAACATCCAGCCACGCCTTCCCCTCCACAATGGCCGTGCAAAAATACGCAGCCTGTACCGATAAATAATCACACTTTCGATATTATAACGTTTCACATTACTCAGCGTGAGACACTTGCCTGTTCGTCCACAACCCCGGAGTGAACTCTGTCGCGTTAATCAGCGTTCTAGAAAATATTATTTTCGGGATGATATCGGTCTCGTTTTTTTCAGCATAATTAATTATCTTGCCAAAACCGGTTATCGGTTTGCCTTGATCGTCCAGTGTTGAATGTCTTTCGACTTTCTTGAGAACGAGACTAAATTGAGAGTCAGCGAATGATACATTTAAAAATTTTGCACAACACATGTACGTTCAGCACATTTACATCTCTACCACTCACAACTCTACCAGATAACAGCTCTACTAGGAAACATCTCTCCCCAAACAACTCTACCAGAAAACAACACCACTGGATAATAATCTGGTGGAGTTTGGGTTTGGGGTGGGTTTGGTAGAGTTATTACTCTACCAAAATTTCTACCAGAAAGTAAAAAAAAACTCTACCAGAATCAAAACAAAACTCTACACTGATAAAAAAATACGGTTGAATCAATTAAGATTCGGGCAGGGACGTTCAACTAAATATTTTGTTGGTATAGCTAAAAAAATTGGTTAGATCAACAATTTGTTGGGTGACTTCACCAAAATATTTTTGAGTCATTAAAATATTTTGTTCGACCAACAAAATATTTATTTGAACGTCCCTGCCCGAATTAGCTGATTCAACTGTACTTTTTTTTATCAGTGTACCAGAATCAAAATAAAACTCTACCGGGCCACAAGGCTACCTTATATTCTGCCTTGTATTCTGGTAGAGTTTTATTTCGATTCCGATAGTTTTATTTTGATTCTGGTAGAGTTTTTTTTTACTTTCTGGTAGAGATTTTGGTAGAGTTCTAATACGGTAGAGATGTTTTCTGGTAGAGTTGTGAGTGCTAGAGATGTAAATGTGCTGTCCGGTTATCTATCACAAAAAAAAAATGTACCCACGTGAAATTCAAAGAATGTGAAAGCATGGTCCAGATTTCCCCGCAAATTCCTCTAACCTTGGTGTCGTTGTCGTAGAATTCAAAGAAGCCGGGTTCCTAAAAAAACAAAAAAATAACTCGTAAAACGTTCTCATAAACTGAGCCCAAAAACTGACCTCGTAATAGATTATTGTTAAGGGCTCCCCGTTGAAGTTGTGTGTTTCTTCCTCTCGGCTCCGCAAAATACGTTGATTCTTCTCCGCCTGGTAGGAACGCTCGCCGGGAATCGGCTCGAAGATCCGAAGGCGTTTGTTCCATTTTACCCCGCTGATAGCGACCGTCTCGTTAATTCCGATTCCCAGGACTACCATCGCCCAAAGAGCGATTCCAAATAACGACTTCATCGACACAGGAATTTTCGAGTTTTTCGTATTATTCGTATAATTTTTTTTTTCATACATCTACACGGTATCCGAATTATACATGTTGAAACAACGAACTGCCACTGCGATCTGATGTCTTTCGCTGCGTGTGCTACGAGCAATAAAAGTGCGAGTTTCATTCGGCACGTGTACCTATATCGATCCCCGTATGGCGTTGAATAGTGCGATACCGATCCACTAATGTAGCGCAGGATGACATAATTGCGGGTATCAATGGTGACATTAACTCGCTATTATTCGAACATCGGAACGGTACTAAAATAGAGACGTTTCGATAGCGCTGAAAACGTGAAATAAAAAATATCTCATACATAAAAAAATGCATCGTAAAATTTTTTACGTTTTTGAAATGCGAAAAGACAAAAAAAAAAAATCGGAATTTTTTTTTTCTCGTTTATTTTTTCTGTCAATCTATTATTATTTTTTTGAAACTCTCGCTCGTCTTCGAAGGGTGAGTGCGTTGTAAGTGATATTTTCAGCAACGCATATAACCATGGATGCGACGATACCGATAAAGAGCAGTGCTAGTAGGACCGAAACTCGGTTGACGTCGATCGCCAAGTTGTTTATTCGCTTCATGAACGATTCATCTGTGCGAATCGACATGTAACGTTTTGCTATTGCAGCAGTGAGGCCAAATTCGCGTAATTTCATAAACCTGCGAATAGAAGACGGGGAAGAAAAATTACATAAGAATGTGAAGATTAATGGCGAAACGAAAATTCATGGTACAGTAGAGCCCCGATTAACCGGGATGCTCAGGACGGAAGAGTCCCCGGGCTAATCGAAATCCCGGTTAATCCAAACTAGACACCGAAAGTAAGGTAAACGAAGTGACCGAACACGCCCTAGTAGATTTTGCATGCATGTCCGGGAACTGGGACTTCGCCCTTAGGTGTGCGGCCACTGGTACTTTTACCTTATATAAGTCAGTAATGGCTAATGATACAACTTTATTTTTACTAGTTACAATGACACTTGGTACAGCTTGGACTTAATTTCCTAAATAGTATGAACTAGAATGTCAAGCTTTGGATTATTTTTTCATTAATGGTACGTAAGCTAGTATTTTTTTTAAGTATTCAGTGACTTTGGTTTGCGCCGCGGACAAAAAAAAACCTCGGGAGACGCACGGTTAAGGTAGCTAAGGTAAACGGCCAAGTTTCCGCCGCTGTCCCAGTTACCGCCATTAATCGCAATTTATACTGATGATAAATACAGTATAAGTTAAACACAAATGAAATCGACGGCATTTCGAAGAGCGGTTTACTCTTGATCAATGCCGCGATACGTATATTTTTTTTTATAAAATGTTCCCTTTAACAATTGAAGATGGCGGAAACTGGGCCGCTTACCTTACCGTAATTCACATTAGGTTAATCCGACTCAGGTTAATCGGGGTTCTACTGTATTAGCGGGCAGTGAAAAATACTTTACCCAATATCCATGCTCCTCTTGTTTTTCACTCTTTTACTCATACCGGAAACAATTGGCGACACGTGATAGTCGTCGCCAACAGGAACAAGTTTGCACAACATTATTCCCCTAGTCGCCAGCGCGTCCTCTTCATCGACAAGCACGTACTTGTCCGGTTCGGAGCACACCTTGCGATACGCATCTTCGGGATTTTTCTCGATCGAAACACGTCCCGCACGTCTGATGCGGCTAAACGATGGTTCGGCAAAGGGACTCTGCAATCGCAGTAGCAAATTCGCATTACAACGCAGTTTCACATTGTTAACGAAAGGCAGACAGATTACTTACGAAAAAAGTTGCCTGGCTAAAAGAACCTTCTACAACTAATATTTGGATTTTAGTGTTTTCGAGCAGGGTTGCAAGATCGTTGAAGGGCGCGTTGAAGACTTCCTGAGTGAGGCTGTTGATCAGACGGGCGTTGTATCCAACGAGGGTGAGGAAGGCGAATATTCTGATGGTGAGGTTTAGTATTCTTGATTCATTGCCAACATTGTCCGATGAGTGCCCTAAAGAAATATACTTTTTATTTACTGTGTGGCTAAAACAACAAAAACCCTAAACATATACAAAATTTATACATTTTTGAAGAGACTGCGGAAAACCTGCACTGAGAAAAAGAAATGGTTGGATTAAGCAAATGCGCGGTGACATACGTTCAAAGGTGTTATTCGTTTGATACAAATAAAGCCTTGTTTTGTTAAACGATTATTTGCTTCAATTTGTTCAAAATTTGTTGATTGAAACAACGATTGTTGTTGTCCTAACAAAAAACATCTTTGAACGTATGTCACCGTGCATTTGCTCAATGCAACCATTTCTTCGTCTCAGTGAAGGTTTTCCGCAGTTCCTCTGTGCTCTTGTGCGGATGCGACACAGTAAGGGGTTAAGTGGAGTGTGTAAAAGGGGAAGGACCCCGTACAGATGGAACACATATATAAAAAAAAAAAAAATTAAATACATTAGAATGTCTAAAAAAGGTATAACAGGTACCTTACCTTGATTACATAGCGTTGAAAAGGTGTTAAACAAGTGAACGAAATACGATTGACGTTGAAACCTTTGACCTGCGCGTTCAGTCAACACTCTTTCCGTCACGAGACTCGCAACACTGAGTACCGCAATAAAAATTGAAACGAGATACCAAGTTTCCGCACTGAACGTATCAAACATCCAGTGACGATTCGGATTCCACGTTGCTCGCGCATAAATTCTTTGTCTGCGGGGACAACTTGTTTTAATATTGGACAAACTAATTTCGTATTATTGGTATTAACAAACTTGCCTGTTCATCCACAAATCCGGGCTGAAATTAACGGCGTTAAGGCGCACCTTGTAAGCCGCCAATTTTGGCACAATGTCGATCTGATTCAATTCTGCGTACCTCAAGATCCCGTTGAAACTACCGTTCTTCGTCCTGAACCCAATCGCATGTTCCTTACTTTTCTCGAAAACGAGTCTGCGAATTATTTAAAAAACAAAAAATCTAAAAATTCTTCAAACACCCTTTTAACTTTGTTCCTCGTCATTGATTGTCAGAGACATACGTGAAATTTAAAAAATCCGAGAGTACGTTCCATATGTCTCCGCATATCCCCCTCGCTTTCGTATCGTTATCGTAGAATTCAAAGAAACCGGGGTCCTTGAAGGAAACAACCGGTTAGAGTTTCACGGAACGAACGAAAAACCAAAAGCACTTATATTTGACCTCATAATAGCTGATTCGCATGAGTTCCCCTTTAAAGATGTGGGTTTCTTCTTGTTGGCTCTGCCAAAACCGTTCTTCTTTCTCTGCCTCTTGAGAGGGAAGTCCAGGAATCGGCTCGAAGCCCTGAAGTCTTTTGTTCCATTTTATCCCAGCAACAGCCCCGTTAATGGCGATTTGCGGGGTCGCCATTGCCCAGACAGCAAGCACAAAGAGTGGCCTCATTAGCTCAAGATATTCCGGATCTTTATGTCGTTTTTAACAGTTCGCCACGTGCCGATTGCGTGCCAAGCTGACCTACCGCTACACAGAACTGAAATCGCTGGTCGTGGTGTACCCGCTATGAGCTCCATAAACGGCGAGCAACATCGCCCGTAACTGATAACTCTATCGGATGGTCGTTGCTTAATGTTCAAGAAGATAAACCTAATAAAACAAGATAATAACTAGGGGTTTCATTAAGAAGGATCGATCCACCTTCGGATAACAATCGGAACATGAAACCGCCATTAACTCACGCACGGCAGCGTCGCAAAAACAAACACGAGTCTTCTCGTCAGAATCAGATCGATGGGATGACCAATTGTGATTCGTGAAATTGCGCGTGATTTTATTCTGGACATATAAAAAAAAACAAGACTGCGTAGCAAGTTTTAGCTGCGTTGGTTGGGTCGTTGCGAAGATGTACCATGACACGGACGTGCGATGGGATAAAGTTTTGAAAAAAAGAAAGATTTAGGAACTATTGAATGATTCACGCACAGAAGTAAGATAAACGGCCCAGTTTATGCCGCTGTCCCAGTTACCGCCATTGATGGCAATTTATACTAATAATAAATACAGTAAACGTTAAATACAAACGAAATTGACGGCATTTTGAAGAGCGGTTTACTCTTGAGTACTGCCGCATATTTGTTACGTGATTTTCACGTATACGTATATTTTTTTTATAAAATGTTCCCTTTAACAATTGAAGATGGCGGAAATTGGGCCGCTTACCTTATAGAGACGAAAGGTCGCGTGTAATCGTTCGAAGGCTGCAATCGTTGACCCGACAACAAACCGCCTCTTATTTGTTACGTTTCAGCTGACACCAGAAGCAACGGGCGTCACGTGGTGAGCCGTGCATACTGGAAGTAGTCTGCATGCACTATCCGATATAGATAATCTCGTCGCTATAGTTATAATTATATCGCCACATATTGTAACGAATATGTAGCAGACTATTCGTTGAGGTAGCTATGTCGGTACGCCGGAGTCATAGACATCAGCGTCTATACGACATAAAAAATTAATTATATGTGGTACTTGGCTGCATCAATAATATTACAAAAAATAATGACGGGATCGCCATGGGACGTGGTGGCGAGTGGACGTGTTCTGCGTAGTGGCGAAAAGAATCGTGAGATTAGAGGAAAAAATCTAACCAAATGTAAGGGAAAGATAGCGCTGAGTGAGGCGGAAAGAGGGAAGAACGGGCAGTGCTAATAAGTTCGGAAGGAAAGGTGGAGGAAATGAGGAAATAGCCCGGAATCAGTAACAGTGGTGAAAGTGAGGTTAGTGGAAAAACCGGGAAGAAAGTATGGCTAGAAGAGGAAGGCAGACGCCAGCGCCGCCATAGAAGAGAGATGAAACGGAAAGAAGGGGAACAACGAACTGGTATCAGCGGTCGATAAAAAGGAACGAGGACCGTCAAGGAAGTTGATCCGAGGATCGACAAGCACCTCCTGCGAAGAAAGACAAGTCGCCGGGCGGGCAGAAAGCAGCTGCGCCGCGACGAGAAGGAACGTGGCACATTTCTCCAGTGGAGGCCATGTGGAAGTGTTATTTGGAAAATGGACTGTGTACCAAAAAATATCGGGATTGCCTCGATAGGCAGGCCTGGGGGAGGCTAGCCGGGAATATGACGGCGAACAAGGAAATTTGGAATGCGGAGTAAAGATTTGGAATGGCGCTAGACGAAGGAGATCCGCAATCGATAATACGGGAAAATCAGGAAACGTGAGCCGCAGACCCGTGGGCGCTTGATAATGACTAGGAACGAGATGGAAGGAGCAAGGAAATTAAGAAGAGTGTGTCAGACAATGGAAATGACACAGGAAATAGCGAGGAAGAATAAAGGTCAAGAACAAGAAATATGATGGTTTTTGGGATTAGTGAAAAGGCGGTGGAACGATTCAAATGTGGATTGGCCGAGGAGTACAAGAAAATAGGAAGAAAGTGGACGATACGGGAAAATAACGGAGGAATAGTTGGAAAACAAGAACGGGGGAAGAGAAAAAAGGAGAGAGCTGCAAAACGGGAAATGCTGGGAAGGACGGAATTACGACTGAGCAACAAAAGCTTGTGACTGAAGGAAACTTCACAATCTACCGAGCTTCGTGTTAAAATAAGCCGCTGGAAGAGTGCGGCAACCATGACAAACGGTGATTTGTGAAGAAAGGGATTAGAGACAATTTATGTATATGGAATATTAAAGTGGAATGTGTTGGAAAATTGTACTAGGAATATTTGGAAATGGTTATATGTGTTTATATATACATATTATTTTGTAGGGTTGTGAAATGGAATTATTATAAGGGCTGGGGTATGTAAAAACCCGACAGGGTATACATGGAATAAAACTACTACTACTACGCTACAAAAAATAATAGAGTACTTATATAAATGTTCGCAATTAGATTGAACCGATTATTTGTTCAGTGCGGATTTGACTTCCTTTTTACGACAATTAGGTTAGGAAACGTTATTTGGCCCGAAACTGTGCACTTTGTTCGCAGTTCTATCGAACATTAGTCCGGTGACTTCACTTTTTTTTTTGTTGCGCATCAATTCTTGATTGATTCGCGAGTCTGCAGTACTTAATATTTTTTCTCTGTCTTTGATCTAAATATGTTAATTCTCGATTTGAAGATAAATTTCGCCAGCTCTCCTGTAAGCGCCGTGTAAAAAGACCGATTTTCAAGATCTAATTATTCATACAAATGGCCGGTAAAAGCCTTCGAGATTTTGTACATGTAAAATTTGATAGTTAAATTACAACATGTCAAAAGTTTATACACATGACTTTGGATTGCCTTCGCGGCATAACTACCTTGAGGCACACGATATTAGTTAGGTTTGACGATAGACGAACGAACGGAAGATCGATACAAGATCGATCGTCATGTCAGCGAGTCTGGACGAGACTTTCAGAGCGAACAGACGTGTGACATTACGTGATCGGGATAATTAACGTTTATCATTATTAATTATATTCGCCCCAAAACCAAATACCCGCGTTATTCATTTGCTCGGTCATTGAAATATTTTCGAGCGTTACATCGGGCCTTGTCAGAAACTCGTCAGGCCCGATGTAACGCTTGAAAATTTCTACTCGGGATATTATATCACTATACATCGCTATATATTATATCGTTATACATAGTATAGTTATTGCTTGCGATGACATTGATTCCTCGACATAACGAGGATCGATAAGAACCCGCTTGGGAACGGTGGCATTAATTCCAATGACTCTGGATACTCGGCGCTAGGATTGAGGGCAGTTTCGGTCACATGTCAATCCATGCATTGTGCTGTGAGCGAGGCCTATAAAAAAATATGAAAAAATACGAGACGCCTTCATAGGAAGCCACGCCAGGAATCGACTTAAAGACCCGAAGGCGTTTGTTCCATTTGACCCCGGTGACAGCGAGCGCCTCGTTAATTCCAATTCCCAAGACTATCGCCCAAAGACCGATTCCAAATAATGACTTCATCGATAAAGGAATTGTACAGTTTTTCGTATTATTCGTATAATTCGTATTATTTTTTTTTCATACATTTAGACGGTATCCGAATTATAGGTTTTGAAATAACAAACTGCCACAGTGATCTGATGTCTTTCGTTGCGTGCGCTACGTGCAATAAAAGTGCCAATTGTATTCAGCACATGGACCAAATAATGACTTCATCGATAAAGGAATTGTACAGTTTTTCGTATTATTCGTATAATTCGTATTATTTTTTTTTCATACATTTAGACGGTATCCGAATTATAGGTTTTGAAATAACAAACTGCCACAGTGATCTGATGTCTTTCGTTGCGTGCGCTACGTGCAATAAAAGTGCCAATTGTATTCAGCACATGGACCAAATAATGACTTCATCGATAAAGGAATTGTACAGTTTTTCGTATTATTCGTATAATTCGTATTATTTTTTTTCATACATTTAGACGGTATCCGAATTATAGGTTTTGAAATAACAAACTGCCACAGTGATCTGATGTCTTTCGTTGCGTGCGCTACGAGCAATAAAAGTGCCAATTGTATTCAGCACATGGACCAAATAATGACTTCATCGATAAAGGAATTGTACAGTTTTTCGTATTATTCGTATAATTCGTATTATTTTTTTTTTCATACATTTAGACGATATCCGAATTATAGGTTTTGAAATAACAAACTGCCACAGTGATCTGATGTCTTTCGTTGCGTGCGCTACGAGCAATAAAAGTGCCAATTGTATTCAGCACATCGACCTGTATCGATCCCCGTATAGCGTTCGGTAGTGCGATGCCAATCCACTAATGTAGCGAAGGTTGACATAAATACGAGTATCAATGGTAACATTAACTCGCTATTATTCGAACATCGGGACGGTACTGAAATAGAGATGTCTTGATAGCACATAAAACATATCTCGTACATAAAAAATAAAACGTCAAATTGAAAATGCATCGCTAAACAAGAATGTCTTGTACATAAAAATAAACCGTTTAATAAAAACTGTCTCGTACACTAGGGCCTTGACTTCATGAACGTCGGGACCGGCTCCCGCTGACACTCAAGAAAATCGAGGCAGCGCATGCCCCGCCCATACTGACTGTCGAGCATGGCAAGTAGCTTACTGCGTCGATCGATATTCGCTTCGTGGTGGCGACTGATGCGGAAACCGAGGCCGCACAAATCGAGGCTCTAGCGTACATAAAAAGTAAACCGTTAAATTTAAAATGTCTCGTACATAAAAAGTAAACCGTTAAATTAAAAACGTCTCGTACATAAAAAGTAAACCGTTAAATAAAAAATGTCTCGTAAATAAAAAATACATCGTACCATTTTTATCATCTTCTAATTCGGAAAGACAAAAAAAATTGATTTTTTTTCTATCCCAATCTATTATAATTTTTGTTTTGAATTCCCGCGTGCCTCCGAACAGCCAGGGCGTTATAAGCGATATTTTCTGCAACGCCGATAACAATGGATGCGGCGATACCGACGCAGACCAGTGCCAGTAGGACGGAAACTCGGTTGACATCGATCGCCAAATTGTTTATTTGCTTTATCGACGATTCGTCCGAGCGAATTGATATGTAGCGTTTTGCTATTGCATCTGCGAGGCCAAACTCGCGTAATTTTATAAACCTTCGAATAGAAGAGAGGACAAAAAAATTACATAGAAAGTTGAAGATTAATGTCGAAACGAAAATTCATGGTATTGCACTGAGAAAAGGGATAGTATTTCCTACTATAACGAATCGTTCCCAGGAGGAACGTCTAAGATAGTTTCTGATAGAATAAATTCAATTGGCTAAACTATAATTATGGTTGCAAATATGATTTTTTGTCATTCTCGTAACTATGAAATGAAGACGTTCCCTTTGGGAACTATGTTTTATGGTAAAAAGTCAGTATTGCTGCTTTTACTAGGTAATTTTTTCTCAGTGTGGCGGGTAGTACAAAATATTTACCCGACATCCATGCTCCTCTTGTTGTTCACTCTTTTGCTCATAGCGGATACGATTGGCGCCAAGTTATAAGCCTCACCAACAGGGACAAGTTTGCAAAACGTTATTCCCCGAGTCGCCATCGCGTCGTCTTCATCGAAAAGCACATACTTGTCCGATTCGATGCACGCCTTGCGATACAAATCGTCGAGATTCTTCTCCACCGTGACACGACCCGCTCCTTTGATGTCGCGAAATAATTCATCGGTGTTGGGACTCTGCAATCGCAATCACAAATTCGCATCACAACGCAGATTCAGATTATTAACGAAAGTCAGATAGATTACTTACGGTAAAAACTGTGTGGCTAAAAGAACCTTCTAAAACTAATATCTGGATTTTCGTTTTTTCGAACAAGGTTGGGAGATCGTTGAAGGGTGCGACAAAGACTTCCTGGGTGAGACTGGTTATCAAACGGGAGTTGTATGCCATGAGAGTGAGCCAGCCGAATATTCTGACGGTCAGGTTTACCATTCTTGACCCATTGTCACCATCGTCTGATGGGTTTCCTGAAAAAAATATCATTTATTTGATGCGTGACTAAAACAATAAAAATACACAACAAAAAAATGGTAACATTCATATATATTCCTAAAATATAGATAGATAGAAGCGTTTATTTCGTGCTCTGAGGCGGTAGCCCCCTAAGAACATCGTGCCAGGTACAATAACGAACCATAAGAAATACAAAAGCAAAAAGTTGAAAATTGAAATTTTCATACCGCTTTCTCATAAGGTTCCTTTATTCGCGAAGCTTCTTCTATGAGGAAGCATTGTCTGTATTTTTGGCTTCCTCATAGAGGAAGCTTCGCGAATAAAGGAACCTTATGAGAAAGCGGTATGAAAATTTCAATTTTCAACTTTATGAGGAAGCGATATGAAAATTTCAATTTTCAACTTTTTTCAACGTCAAAGTCTTAGAGTTTTATGCAAAACGGTTGACCGATTCAGGTTCAGCGCGTAAAAAAATATTCCATCGTCACGTTTCACTTTGTCGAATCTGCGTTTGGCGCGAAAAAATACATGGAAGTATGCGCTCCCGAATTTTTTTTGTTTGCCCTTTCGATTTTTATTCCGGAATTCCTAGTGATACCTCTTTATCTAGCTTTTTAATCCCGTCATATCCATCGTCTTGTGTATGTCTTGCTGTAGATCACGATAGGCACGATAGGGTTTTTCCGCGATGCCATCGGAAAGCAAAGAAATCGTTGTTTACAAATACCTAAAATCACTCATTTTTGCAATTTTGGTTATAAAAATGCCTGGGAAACTTTTTCGTTAGTTGTCGCTCCGGGACTGTAATTCCATGTATTTTATCACGCTGATCACGAATCTGACACTTTTTTTAAATTCATAGATGAATATTTAATACGAAAAAATGAGGCGAGAAAACAAATTGCATGAAATTCAAAAAATTCAAAATGACATAGAATTTAAACGGTTCAACCGATTATTGCCAAATTCAATTCCGATCGTTGGTCGATAACAGTCCATTTATGTGCAAGTTTTTAGCCCGATATGTCAAAAATTGAGGCCGCTAGAGCGTGCACAGACATTGTCGAAAAAATTCAAAACCGCGTAAAATCTGAACGACTGCATAGATTTGGCCAAAAATTTGAACAAATAATGAGGATCGACCCCTCAATATGTGTGATAAATTTCACCTCGATATCTCAAGCCGTTTTCAAATTATGAACGTTAAATGATTTGCACACACATACATACATACATACACACACACACACATACATCCAGACATTTTTTCTAAATGTGTTTTTTGGATGTTTGGGAACATTCTGAACACGTTCACATCAAAATCTCGAAAACTAATTTTTTCACGAAAACAAAGCTTCCTCTATGAGGAAGCAAAAACAAAAAAATACAATAAAAAGTAACAAAATAAAGCAATGAGATACAATAGAAAAAGTGCCAAAGTACTAAAAGAAATATACAATAGAAAAACCAACAAAGTAATAAAGAAATATAGATAAAGCAACAAGGTGAACGCATAACAATAGAGGAATAGAATAGTAGCGAGTAGAGAGCATATCGCATGCCGGTCAACCGACAGCGGTGGATGTGCGTTTGGCGCATGCCTGTGATGGTCCCCCAAGTCAAGCTGATTCGTTCGCGGTCAGTACTTGGATGGGTGACCGATTAGCCGTGCGCTAGCTGGCGCACCGGCCGTTGAGCGGGAGGCCCTTTCTTCTGAGACTTTGGTGTTTCTGCACTTTCCTCAAGTGCAGAAATACCGGTGGGTCAGTAGAATATGGCCGTCTGTACCGGCACGGGTTTTCCGTAGTTTCCCCGTGTGCCCGGCAAATGCGGTACAGTGTAGTTATGGTAGTACCAGCGGACAGCCTGTGCCCACGTGAGTTCACAGAGAATTGCGAACACTTCTCGACGGGATAAAAATCTGAAAAAATCAAGCATATGGAAGGTGCTGAAAAGATTGATTATGCATAATAATAATTCCAAAATGTTATTAACAAATTAATGAAAAAAAAAAGTCAACGAATCCCCTGGCAACTTAACTTTTTGTTCATATAAAAACGATTTGTTAAACTTTTTGAATACGTATGAATTTTTTCAGAATTTTGTGTAATTACTGAAAATTACGTTTTTTTATTAACTAAAAACGCGATTTTCAAAAATTACACGAAATTCTGAAAAAATTCATACGTGTTCAGAAAAATTAACAAATCATTTTCATAACAAAAAAGTTAGATTGCCGGGTGATTTGTTGGGAAATTTCTTTTTTGTTAATTTGTTAATAACATTTTGGACTTATTATTGTGCAAAACTAATCTTTCCGGTACCTTCCATATGGTTGTTTTTTTTTTCAGATTTTTATCTCATCGAGAAGTTTTCGCAACTCCTCTCTCAATGCTCTCTGAACTCACGTGGGCTCAGGCTGTCCGCTAATACTACCTTAAGTCGGCTACGGACGCACTGGAATTTAGGAAGCTTAGCTAAGTGCGGAGGGAATCGATAGGGAGTGCTAAGAGGGAATCGGGATGGGGTTCCGTAAAAACCCGACGGGGTATGCGGTGGAATTAGAACAACAAAATTTTTAAAAAATTCTGTTTCTAAAATATATATCTATTGATATATTGAATATATAATGCTAAAAAAGGTATATGACAACGGCAACCTTACCTTGGTTACATAGCGTTGAAAAGGTGTGAAAAAAGTGAACGAAGTACGATCGGGTTTGAAGCTTTTGACCAGTGCGTTTCGTCAACACTTTCTCCGTCACGAGACTCGCAACACTGAGTACCGCAACAAAAATTGAAACGAGATACCAAGCTTTCACATTGAACACATCGAACATCCAGTGACGATTCGGATTCCACCTTGCTCGCGTATAAATTCTTTGTCTGCACGGATTAATTAATTAATAAAAATAATTAATCTGTTAAATATTTAATCCGGGGGCTGAAGGACTCAGGTCGATGGCCCATTGGCAGTTTTATTAAAAGCGACGTATCAATAAACAGAGAATTGTATCGGAGATTGTAATGATCAACTACTATTGTCAATAAATACCTTTTTACTACTACTACTATTTAATCCGGATTAATAAAATTAATTTCCAATTATTAGTATCAACAAACTTGCCTCACCATCCACAAAACTGGGCTTAAGTTAACGGCGTTCAGGTGCACCGCGTAAGCCTCCAATTTTGGCACAATGTCGATCTGATTCAATTCTGCGTACCTCAAGATCCCGTTGAAACTACCGTTCTTCGTCCTGAACCCAATCGCATGTTCCTCACTTTTCTCGAAAACGAGTCTGCGAATTATTTTTAAAAAAATCTTAAAATTCTCCAAACACACTTTCAACCTTCTTCTTCGACATTGATTGTCAGAGGCATACGTGAAATTCAAATACTCCGAGAGTAAGTTCCATATGTCTCCGCATATTCCTCTCGCTTTAGTGTCGTTATCGTAGAATTCAAAGAAACCGGGGGCCTTGAAGGAAACAACCGGTTAGAGTTTCCCGCAACGAACCCAAAAATCAAAAGCACTTATACTTGACCTCGTAAAAGCTGATTCGCATGAGTTCGCCCTTAAAGTCGTGGGTTTCTTCTTGTCGGCTCCGCCGAAATCGTTCTTGTTTCTCTACCTCTTGAGAGGGAAGTCCAGGAATCGGCCCGAAATCCTGAAGTCTTTTGTTCCATTTCATCCCAGCAACAACCCCGTTAATGGCAATTGGCGGGGTCGCCATTGTCCAGATAGCAAGCACAAAGAGCGGTCTCATTAGCTCAAGATTTTCCGGTTCTTTATATTCACTGTAAAAATAAATTGTAAATTGAATGTACTGGATATTGAAATTTGCTTTCATTACTTACATTGATTGAACATTAATGTACTTTTTTGGCAAAATGAAAATACCGAATATTAAAATTACAAATTTTTTGCTTGAAATTTACAAAAAATGTCATTAAAAATAAAAATTTTAATGTAAAATTGCAACGCACATGTGTTTTAAATTTCAGACGCAGTTTATGTAAAAAAGCTTCCAATACCGTTCATTAATTTTCAAACAAATTTTTTTTTTTGTGTTGTTACCAACAGTTCTAGGACGGTTCGCCACGTCCCGATTGCGTGCGAAGCTGACCAACCGCTCCGCAGAACTGAAGTCACGCTGGTCGCGGTGTCCCCGCTATGGTCTCCATAAACGGCGAGCAACATCGCCCGTAACTGATAACTCTATCGGATGGTCGTTGCTTAATGTTCAAGAAGATAATACTAATGAAACAAGATAATAACTAGGGGTTTCATTAAGAAGGATCGATCCAACTTCGGATAACGATCGGAACATGAAACCGCCATTTGTTTTTACGACTCACGCACAGCCGGGTCGTAAAAACAAATACGAGTCTCCTCGATCGATGGGACGCCCAATTGTGATACAATCATTCGTGAAAATGCGCGTGATTTTATTCTGGAAATATTTGGCGGCGTGGCCATTGTCCAGATAGCAAGCACAAAGAGCTGTCTCATTAGCTCAAGATTTTCCGGTTCTTTACATTGTCATCAACAGTTTTAGGACGGTTCGCCACGTGCCGATTGCATGCGAAGCCGACCAACCGCTCCGCAAAACTGAAGTCGCTGGTCGAGGCTTTACAAAGGGCGAGTATCATCGCCAGTGATGATAATATATATATCTCTCTATAATATAAAAAGATTTCGCCGCTGTCGCCACCGCCGCCGCCGTCGCCGTGTCAAGAATCGAGGGGGGGGGGGGGGGGGGGGGGGGCAGTACTTGGATGGGTGACCGCGGTCACCCATCCAAGTATTGAACCCGTCTTTTGAAGTATTTGGAATAATAAGGGTTTTCGTCCAGAAATGGGTGCGAGCGCGCGAGCCACAATAACCCGCTAGTATATATATATAACACAATAAGATAATAACAGCGGTTTTATTAAAAAGAATTGATTCAACTTCGGATCAGGATCAGAACATGATACCGCCATTAACTCACGAACGGCTTCGTCGCAAAAACAAATACGAGTCTTCTCGATCGATGAGACGCCTAAACGTGATACAGTCATTTGTGAAAATGCGCGCATTTTTTCATTATTCTGAAAATAGAAGAAAAAAAAACTAAAACGGAAGATTCAGGAAATATTGAATGACTCGCCAGGAGTATGGAGACGAACAATCGCATGCAATTGCTCCATGGCTGAAATCGTTGACCCAATAACGATCCTCCTCTTGTTCTTGACTCTTCTTCCGACATCGGAAGCAAGGGGCGTCACGTGGTAAGCCGTGCATACCGAAAGTAGTCTGCAAATACTGTCCGATATAAAGGATCTCGTCGCTATATAGTTATATTTATGTCGCTACATATTACATCGCTAGGCTGAAGGATTTCGGTCAATGGCCCACCCCAATTCATTGTAATGGAAAAAAATAAATAAATGAAACACGCACTGTAAGTGATGTCAATAAATGTCTACTTTTCTACTACTATGTCGCTATATATTATATAGTATAGTTATTGCTTTCGATGGCTGTGGTTTCTCAATGTAACAAGGATCGATAAGAACACGGTTGGGAACGGTGGCATTAAATCCACACTGATAAAAAAGTACAGTTGAATAAGATTCGAGCAGGGACGTTCAAACAAATATTTTGTTGGTCGAACAAAATATTTTAATGACTTGAAAATATTTTGGTGAAATCACCCAACAAATTGTTGATCTAAGCAATTTTTTAGCTGTACCAACAAAATATTTAGTTGAACGTCCCTGCCCTAATCTTAATTGATTCAACCGTATTTTTTATTGATGCAATGACTCTGGATAGGGGACAGCGGGGCAAAATGAGATGATAGGGCAAAACTCAATTTTCCAATAATTTTTGGATACCCCATTTTGTCCCAGCGATAAATCCGAATTTTCAACCCCGTTTTTCCCCACTTACCACCAGTTAAAGTGGTCTTTCCAAAGTTACTGGAAAATTCCGTTGTCTCCAATTATCTCGTTTTGCCCCACTGTCCAATTTTGCCGCGCTCTCCCCCAGCCTGCGCTAGGATTGAGGGCAGTTTCGGTCATATGTCAATCAATGCATTGAGGCCCACAAAAAAAAAATACGAAAAAGTAAACACGAATAGAAAAACGGAAACAGTTTTGGATCTCATTAGTTGTCTCAGCGGTTTCAATAGTACTGTCGAAATCGAGCTCCTTATTAATTTGATATTCGAATACCAAAACTACATTCTATAAGTAGAGGGTGCACAGAAAATTTATATTACGTTTTCGGACGGGACGAGCACATAGAAATTAGAAGAGGCTTTTTTTTTTTGTATTCTGCGATATGTGAATGTTTCTGGACCATAAAGCTAACAGTCGATTTCCGTTTATTGCAACACCTCTCCTTACATGCTTCACATACGACGAGGAAAGTCAAAATTGTTGGACAAAAAAGTTTCCACTATCCCAGCTTTAAAAATTCTAATTCGAACATCGGAGCGGTCGTGACAATCTGAGAACGGCGTCACCACTGGTGTTCTCCGACGCCATTTCTAGTTGTCCAAAGTTCGCATTTTTTCCATCGTGCTGAGAGGAATGCGAATTTAAGCCCCGCACCTCGGATGGAGTGCAAAGCGACTCTCTTAGTTGTTGCTTCATCCGCGAGGGCGTTTTATGCGATCAGTTACGATTCTCTTGACATCGGGAAATCGTTGGATCATAGTTTCGATAGTTTCGCGTCTCCTCAGCATTGCAAAGACAATATTCTCTGCGGCACAGATAACCACTGACGAGAGGACGCCGAAACACAATACTCCAAAAATAACAAAAACGCGGTCCATGTCGATCGCGAGACTGGAAGTGTCATTGATAGTGGCTGCGTGGTTTCTCGGAGCTAGGTACCTCTTCTTTATCGCGTCTATCACGCCGTACTCGCGCAATTTCATAATCCTAGAAAGACAGCAAGAAATCTGAAAATAGAAATCATCGGGACAACACGGAATTAGAGGTGACTTGATACCCGATGTCGATGATCTTCTTGTTCCTGAACCCCCTGCTGACACCGGCAGCGACCTGCGACACGTAATAAGCCACCCCGACCGGCATCACTAGGCAAGTTTTCGCTCCTCGCCCCGCTACCGCATCTTCCGTATCGAACATCACATACTTGTTCGAATCCGAACAAACCTTGTCGTAAAGATCTTCGATGTCCGATATGACTTGCAAGCGGTTCGATTTTCTGACGCGTCCGAATATCGGCATCGCGTAGGTACTCTAAAATCACGAATCTTATGAAGCAGTGAAGTCATTTGCGTCTCTAATAGTAGAGTTGGTGATTTCTTACCGAAAAAGTAATGTCGGCGATGGAACCCTTCAATACCAAAACTTTCAAATTCGTTTTGTGAAATAGACTGTCGAGATCGTCGAATGGTGGATTGTAGACTTCCTGGCTCATGCTGTATATCAAGTGAGAACTGTAACCGATAAGGATCAACCAGGAGAACATGCCGATGGTGAACGACAGGATTCTCGAGCCGCTTCCAGTATTGTCCGGTGTGTCGCCTGTAGGAAATAATCGTTCATTGAAATTTCAACGTGCCAACGAATTCTGCCGCATGCAAGCTTTGGTGCGAAATGTATGCAAATCGTAGTTTTTTGTAACTCATGCGTGAGAAGTGCTACTTTTCGTGCCTGCCGAGAGTGGCGAAAGTGTCGCTGTACAGCGAAGTGCACTATAAATACCCGGCGCATGCGGACATCGCTCCGATCTTACTTTACGCACGCGCTTTACGCACGCTTCAGAGTGCGTTAGGCCGTGCGGTACAGCGACACAATCAGCAGATACAGAGTAGGACTTTTCCTGCATTCGTTACAAAAACTATTATGCGATACTAGTGCAGTGTAGCGAAGATTATACGCGGACTGTCAAGCGAGTGAAAGAAGTGAACTTTATACGCACGAGTGCCACAGGAGCACGAGCCGAAGCCGAGTTTTCCCTGTGGTACGAGTGCGACTCACTTATTACGCACCCTGAAGCATGCGTAAAGTAAGATCGCCGCGATGTCCGTATGCGCCGGGTATTTATATTACCACGGGCTGTAACCGCCACTTTCGCCACCCTCGGCAAGCACGAAATGTAGCACTTTTCATGCATGAGTTATAAAAAAAAATCGGACGAGTGTGAGTTTGTAGCACGAGCCCAAGGTGAGTGTTACGATCACACAGATAATCAAAAGTTTGTCGCACGAGAATTGCGCAATATTTTATTACACTCCGTGCGAAAACGACAGTTTGATGCATGCTTCGCGTGCTAAAAATCCCTATTTTCACACCATGTGCAGTAAAATTTGGTACGAGACTCGTGCTAAACAGTTTTTCTGAACTCGTGTGAATGCCGCACTTGTCAAAAAAGTTCGTTCGCACTAGGATCGTTATGTACTATTATCGTACTAGTATCGTAAATTACTATTATTTCGCAACTTACACATTATTTCATTATTAACAATTATTTCACAAGGTATGAAATTGCAATTTTCGCACCGAGTGAAATAATTAGTACATTACTCCACGAGGGCGAAAAACGTTTTTTTAACGAGTGTGAGTTTGCAGCACGAGCCGAAGGCGAGTGGTGAAATCACACGAGTTAGAAAAAGTGTTTCGCACGAGGGATGTACGAATTTTTTCATCACAAGGTGCGAAAATGGCGGTTTTACGCACGCGGGCGGGCGGAAAAGTGGCCATTTCCGCACCGAGTGATGAAAACACTTTTTCGCCTTCGTGGAGTAATGTACTATTTTTCCCGACTACGCTAAAAAGGGCCTATTTTGTGCCTGCAACGGGGGTGGAAAGTGCCCGATTCTTGCCGGGCGGGAAAAAAAGTAATGTGAGCGGGCAAAGAAGTGATTTCAGCGGGCAAAAAAAACCTTTATCCGAACGGGGGCGCTCTGCTGGGCTACTAGGGGAATCATGTCGGCGAGGCCAAAAATGCAGCCACTTCTTAGCATATCCGGGAAAAAAATAGTATATGCCACTCGGGAGGAATGCATTTTCACCTCGTGTGAATTTCTGTCCTCGCTTCGCTCGGACAGAAAACTTCACGCTCGGTGAAAAAACGCACTTTCCTCCCTTGTAGCATAATGTACTATTTGTTCATTTTTCGGCGAAAAAAATACTATAAAAAAATTGTCATACGGTTATTTCAATGCGCGGCAACTTTGAACGCCTCACCTTGATTGCATACAGTTGAGTAGGTGCGAAACAAGTGATGGATATACGATTCAGATTGTAGTTGACGACCCGTGTGATGTATCAGCACTCTCTGCGTAAATTTGCTTGCAAAACTGAGGGCCATGATAAAAGCGAAAATCATGCACCAAATTTGGGTTGAGAACAGATTAATCATCCACAAACGATTTCGCTTCCACTGGCCGTACGCGAAGATTCTCTGGCTACAAAAATAATTAATGTTACCCTTCCGTTTTACTCGATTTTAATTAACATCACCCAGTGTAAGCGTACTTGCCTGGTGAACCACGTTGCCGGTGTGAAGTGTACCGCTTGAAATCGCGTGTGATAAGCTTCCATTTTCGGGATTACATCGGTCTTATTCAGCCTAGCGTGTTCCAGTATTCCACCGTAAGTCCCGTTCGGAAATGTGATTCCCAAGGAACCCCCTTTAACATTGGTCAGGACGAGGCTGCTCGGTCGTATCTCGATTATATATATCGTCGAAGTCACAGTTGCACATTCAGATATTCATTTTGCTTCCTCATAGAGGAAGCTTGTTATCATGAAAAAAAAATTTATCGAGATTTTAATAAAAAAAATGTCTTCAGGATGTTCCAAAACATCGGAAAATCATATTTAGAAAAAATGTCTGGATGTATGTGTGTGTGTGTGTGTGCGTGTTGTGTGTGCGTGTTGTGTGTGTCTCAGACCCGAAAAATTGAAACTCTTATAACTCAAGAACGGCTTGAGCTATCAAGCTGAAATTTATAAAGTATACAGAGGGGTGAATCCTCAATGTTTGGTTACATTCTTAGCAAAATGCTTTGACTCATAAAAATTTTACGCAATTTTTAAGATTGCTGAAAAACTCTGTGCGCACGATTCTGCGCTCTGTGCGCTCTTACAATTTTTTAGCAATCGGGCCAAAAAGTTGTACACAAAGGCACTATTACCGACCAATGACCCCTTTTTAATTTGGCGAGGATCGATCGAACCGTTAAAATTTTATGAAATTTTGGATTTTTACGAAAAATTAGTATTTTCTTTCTGACGGGAGTTTTCGTATCAAATATTAAGTTAAGACTAAAATAAGTTGCAGTTTAGTGATCGGTGGCAAAAATAGGTTAAATGTAGTCCCTGAGCGATGATTCAAGAACAAACTTTTTCGGGAATTTTTATAACCACTCAGGTGTTTATCATGTTCTATGACAAGAAATACACAAGATGTATGTGACGGGGTTGAAAAAGCTAGGTAAAGAGGTACCATTTGCATTTATTGAGTAAAAATCCAAAGCGCCAAAAATAATTCAGGAGCGCATAATTCCATGTGTGTTTTTGCGCACATCACAGATCCGACAAAGTAAAGCGCGACGTTGGTGCATTTTCCCCGCTGAACCTGAATCGGTCAGTTGTGCAAAAAAAGTCAAAAACAACGTTGACGTTGAAAAAAGTTGAAAATTGAAATTTTCATATCGCTTCCTCATAAAAGTTGAAAATTGAAATTTTCATATTGCTTCCTCATAAAAGTTGAAAATTGAAATGTTCATATGTCTTTCTCATAATGTTCCGTTATTCGCGAAGCTTCCTCCATGAGGAAGCCATAAATATAGAAAATTCTTTCTCATAGAAGAAGCTTTGTGAAAATAAAGGAACATTATGAGAAAGACATATGAACATTTCAATTTTCAACTTTTTTTTTTACACTCACGTGAAATTAAATAACTTAGCGAGCGTAGTCCACAAGTCACCGGTTATTCCACTCATCTTAGTGTCGTTGTCGTAAAAATGAACGAAACCTGTTTCCTGAAAATTATGACTCGTAAATAACTTGCGTAATAATTTGATGAACTAAGATTAAAGCATTTCTTTGGTTTAATGTGAAATTCGTACACCCAGAAAAATAATTTATTTAACGGCCACCGTCTATTTTGTTTAAGTTAAACATTTATTTGATTTAAATAAAATAAATATTTATTTTTATCAAATAAATATCTTACTTAAACCAAATAAACGGTGGCCGTCGAATAAATTATTTTCAAATAAATTATTTATTTAATAAATTATTTTCCTGTGTGTATTTGTTTTATTCAATCGAAGGGACAAAAAATTTTACCTCGTAATACATGATGCGCAAAGGTTGTCCGTTCATGTTCCGAGTCGTTATCAGGTGTTTCTGCAGAGCCTTTTCTTCTCTCTCGAACCGCTCGACCGACCCTTCACTGATCGACGCGAACTCTCTGAGATGCTTGTTCCATTTGATAACAGTAAAAGCCGCCTCGTTCAGTGCGAGTTTCATACTCGAGATTCCGAGAACGAGAGCGAGTAACGACTTCATCGACTCAGGGTATTTTAATAATCTTTCTTTTTTTCACAGCATTATTTCCATTGTATTCGTCGTAAAATTTGCACAGCATGAAACTTACGTGCTAAGTTTACAGAGCGTTGCACGAAACTGAATTATTCTACTGTCGCCTACTTCGGACGATATAATATTCATGCGACACGCTATTCGATAAGGGATCAACTTAACTGTAGTAAACATTCGTAGAGATGACTGGGAAATTCTAACGTAACAAGGATCGATGTAACTACAGCTGACAGACCTTGCATTAAAGATAAGACTCTGCAATACTTCGAACGAAACGTCAATCATTAAATAGCGTGAATATGAGAAATATATCGAGCGACCGAAATCGGAAGAGCTTCTTTGTTCCGTGCAGGGAAGTGGAACAAACGCGCTTCCGGTTTCGGACGAGGTAATTCGAGGTCGAAACTTGTTTCAGTTGTAGATGCTAGTTTTCGATTAAATTTTTTTGCGTAGGTTGAACTTTTTGCGATATACTGCAAAGTCGTGATTTATGACGTGCCAGCCTTTGGCTAAAACGTCCGTTCGGCTTTATACTCCGCGGACGGACCGTTTCCGATTATTATCCGCGGTATGAGTCGTCGCGGCGTTTAACGTAAATGGCAAGCCAGAGCCACGACAATATATAAATCGGCATCGTTATCGCATGACACAAATAAAGTTTTATAGTTGACTGTGAATGGCGCGTGGCTGGATGAGCTCGCGTGACCACTCCTCTCTCGCAGTGCATGGAGGGCGAAACGTGTAACTGAATACAAAAAGTCAATAACGTGGGGTATCTTTCAAATCGATAGTTTTCCATGAGAAATTTTTGGTTTTGCGTTTACCGTAAATGGTAAGTACCATAAGTTGCGTTTACCGTAAACGGTAAATACAATAAATTGCGTTTGCCGTAAATGGTAAGTACCATAAGTTACGTTTACCGCAAACAGTAAATACCATAAGTAACGCTTACCGTAAATGGCAAGTGCCATGAATTGCATTTCCTGTAAATGGTAAATACCATAAATTGCGTTTACCGTAAATGGTAAATACTATAACTTACGTTTACCGTAAATGGCAAACGCGAGTCACGCGAATATATAAGTCAGAATAGTTATCGCATGACGGAAATAAAGTTTTATAGTTGACCGTGAATGGCGCGTGGCTGAATGAGCTCGCGTGACCACTCCTCTCTCGCAGTGCATGGTGGGCGAAACGTGTAACTGAATACAAAAAGTCAATAACGTGGGGTATCTTTCAAATCGATAGTTTTCCATGAGAAATTGTTGGTTTTGCGTTTACCGTAAATGGTAAGTACCATAAGTTGCGTTTACCGTAAACGGTAAATACAATAAATTGCGATTGCCGTAAATGATAAGTACCATAAGTTACGTTTACCGCAAACAGTAAATACCATAAGTAGCGCTTACCGTAAATGGCAAGTGCCATGAATTGCATTTCCTGTAAATGGTAAATACCATAAATTGCGTTTACCGTAAATGGTAAATACTATAACTTCCGTTTACCGTAAATGGCAATCGCGAGTCACGCGAAAATATAAATCAGAATAGTTATCGCATGACGGAAATAAAGTTTTATAGTTGACTGTGAATGGCGCGTGGCTGGATGAGCTCGCGGGACCACTCCTCTCTCGCAGTGCATGGTGGGCGAAACGTGTAACTGAATACAAAAAGTCAATAACGTGGGGTATCTTTCAAATCGATAGTTTTCCATGAGAAATTTTTGGTTTTGCGTTTACCGTAAATGGTAAGTACCATAAGTTGCGTTTACCGTAAACGGTAAATACAATAAATTGCGATTGCCGTAAATGATAAGTACCATAAGTTACGTTTACCGCAAACAGTAAATACCATAAGTAGCGCTTACCGTAAATGGCAAGTGCCATAAATTGCATTTCCTGTAAATGGTAAATACCATAAATTGCGTTTACCGTAAATGGTAAATACTATAACTTACGTTTACCGTAAATGGCAAACGCAAGTCACGCGAATATATAACTCAGAATAGTTATCGCATGACGGAAATAAAGTTTTATAGTTGACCGTGAATGGCGCGTGGCTGAATGAGCTCGCGTGACCACTCCTCTCTCGCAGTGCATGGTGGGCGAAACGTGTAACTGAATACAAAAAGTCAATAACGGTTTGGGGTCAATTGGTTTTGCGTTTACCGTAAATGGTAAGTACCATAAGTTGCGTTTACCGTAAACGGTAAATACAATAAATTGCGATTGCCGTAAATGATAAGTACCATAAGTTACGTTTACCGCAAACAGTAAATACCATAAGTAGCGCTTACCGTAAATGGCAAGTGCCATGAATTGCATTTCCTGTAAATGGTAAATACCATAAATTGCGTTTACCGTAAATGGCAAGTGCCATGAATTGCATTTCCTGTAAATGGTAAATACCATAAATTGCGTTTACCGTAAATGGCAAACGCAAGTCACGCGAATATATAAATCAGAATAGTTATCGCATGACGGAAATAAAGTTTTATAGTTGACTGTGAATGGCGCGTGGGTGGATGAGGGCGTGTCACGTGGGAACCCTATCTCGCAGTGCATTTTGGCCGAAACGTATAAATGAACACAAAAAATCAATAACAAGGTGAGCTCCCAATTCGATAGTTTTCTATTATACATTTTTCTTCTTGCGTTTACCGTAAATGGTAAATACCATAAATTGTGCTTACGGAAAATGGTAATTACCATAAATTGCTTTTACCGTAAATGGTAATTATCATAAATAGCGTTTATCGTAAATGACAAACCCGAGTCACGCGAATACATAAATCGGAATAGTTGTCGCACACAAGTAAAGTGTTATAGTTGACCGCGAATGGCACGTGGGTAGATGGGGATGCGTCACGTGATACCCCTCTCTCGCAGTGTATTGTGGGTGCAACGTATAACCGAACACAAAAAGTCACCTACGAGACGTGCCTTTCAAATCGACAATTTTCAATAATAAATGTTCCGTCGCTTATATTCGTACATAAATATAATATTTTCGCAGATAAATATGACCAGTGCAGCCATCATGCCCAGACAGAGGATCATGAAAAGCATCGAAACTTGATTCATATTAATAGAACGGAAAGGTGTCTGCTCTGAGCTTATCACGGTAGATTCCATCCAACGGTCCTTCATTCCATCGGTAAGTCCGAATTCGTTCAACTTTAATATACTGAAAAAGCGTTAAATATCGGTACAACCACCAAGTTTCACATAAAGTTCCACAACCAAAGATCAGATATATTACTTTTCAAATTTTTGTTACAAAAATTATTGAGCGATTATTATTAACTTTAAAAATTGTACGTGAAAAATGCGGCACTTTTACATCTCTACCACGTAACAACTCTACCAGAAAACTTCTCTACCATATTAGAACTCTACAAAAATCTTGATCTAAGTGAACCAGTCGCCAACAACTCTACCACATAAGAACTCTACCGGAATATAGGTGTCCGAGAATAAAACTCAACTCAAAATAAAACTCTACTGGCCTACAAGGCTGCCGTCTAGCCTTGTATTCCGGTAGAGTTCTATGTCAATTCCGGTAGAGTTGTTATGTGGTAGAGATGTAAATGTGACGTTTTGAAAACAATATTGAACGACGATACTTCTGTAAATATTGTAATCAAGGAACACGTTCCGTTAAGAGCTGTAGCGTTAAAGAAATACCAATAATTTACCCAAGATCCAAAGCCCTCCTGTACTTGTACCCTTTGGGTACACCGGAAGTGACCCAAGTCGGGAAGTAAACCTGGCCCGTGGGAACGAGTTTGCAAACATATCTGCCGTACGCTCGTTGTCTATCTTCGGACTCGAATATAGCGTACTTCTTCTTCCCCCAGCACCCCTTCTCGTACATCCGTTCCACTGTTCGCACGGGAAAGAAGCGGGTCATATATTTTTCGTTGAGTTCGTATTTCGCAGTCAATCTCTGAAAGTCAACGAAACGTCATCGAGTCAAATTTGTTTATCGTTAATTGCTCCGCTACTGAGTTACCTTTGCTTTCGTTAAATGTTTACCTTGAATTTAGAGTACACTATTGAGCCATTGAAGACAACGATGTTGTAGGTGGTACTGTTGAACATCGATTCGATATCGTGGAAGGGCAGTTGAAGCTTTCGGTTCGTCATATAGGATATCAAATGCGAACCCAAAACTATCAGCAACAGCCAAGCGAACATCTTTTTCGATAGGCCGAGAATTTTAGTTCGATGATAAAGACTGTCGGGAATAAATCCTTGGCAGCAAATTGTTGCGAAGGTGTACAACAAATGATCGTGTAAATTGTGACGATGGTTCCTGTCGCCGGACACTTGGAACGATATCCTTTGGGTTGCGTAACCCAGTACGCTCAGAAATATAAACAACAGGAGAATCGAGCACCAAACTTTTTGCGAGAACATGTTAATCATCCAAGTACCGTTGGACGTGTATTCGGGCCGAATGTAAAGTCTGTATCTGCAAACAAAAAAGGGTGATTGCATCGCTCTCGTAAAGCAACAGCTCGGATTACATTCCGTTCATTGCAAACATCGCATTCCGGAGTATTCATATTTGTTTGCATATTAAAAAAAGAATGCTAAGTCCGAGTAACAATTGCTTATACGAGCTGAACCTCTCAACAAATTCCTTTATTCATTATCTTATTAATTGTATTAATTTTCTTCATTATCTTATTAATTGTGTTAATTTTCTTCATTATCTTATTAATTGTATTAATTTTCTTCATTATCTTATTAATTGTATTAATTTTCTTCATTATCTTATTAATTGTATTAATTTTCTTCATTATCTTAATAATTGTATTAATTTTCTTCATTATCTTATTAATTGTATTAAATTTCTTCATTATCAAATTTTATTCTGAATTTTCGGTAAAATCGTTAAGATTTTTAGGTGTGGTACCTATTGTCCCAGATAGGGGTTGTATAGTCCATCACTTGCGATTCCGCCACGTAGAACGCCGTTCTGGGAATAACTTGTATCTCGTTACGCTGCAACATACCCAAGAGTCCGTCCCAATTGCCGTCTGGCTGCCGCATTCCGAAATGGCTTACGTTTGCACGGATAATTATCATCCTGTAGAGAAAAAAAAACAAGCAACTTTCTCATCACATTTGTTGTGGACGTTACATTCGTGAAATCGTTACAGGTAAATTAGTTGGATTTCCCGTTTAAATGTTTCAAGACTAGTCGACATAAAACAAAAAACTTTAATCATATTTTCTTTCATTTTCTTTTTGAAAAAATAAATTCGAAATTTGATACCAACATTACATTTTAAGTATAAAAGGAAAACATTTTATCAAATCTGAGAAATCGTGTTTTCGGACGGAACAGACAGTCGGAAATGGAAAAGTACGTTCTTTCCCGACTTCGCTAAAATAACCACATTCCTAGTGTGTAAAATCGCCTATTATTGACCAATGATCGTTATTAACCTGTGCGCATGCGCGATACTGTTTCATTACTCTGTAGAAGTAAGGGCACATTTACATCTCTTCCACTCACAACTCTACCAGAAAACATCTCTACCGTATGAGGAATGGAAATACCCATGTACGAATATCAGAATGGCACAGTTCTGGCCTAGTACTGGTGCCGGAGCTACCAGTACTGGCAGACAATCAAGGCCCAGCACAAATCCAATGCAGAATCAGTACTGGGCCGATATTGAAATGATCACACCTGCCCAGTGCTGGCTGTCGGCGTCAAGCCAGTACCGCGTGCCAATGTTCAGCCACTGTTCAAAAACGAGAATAACAAACATTAAAAATGAATGTTTTTATCGTCTGCCTGTTTGTTTAATACATTTCTCCGATCGTGGTTTACTGTATTGTTGTTATGTTATTTTACGCTTATACGCTGGAAATCTCGGAATACATTTTTCGAGCGGTGATGGGATTCGAACCTGCGACCCCACGATTACTAGTCCTAGATCTTACCTACTTGGCTATGCTAATGTTGAAGAACAACTTTTTGAAACTTGTACATCAGTTGAGCAAACGCTTGCATATATATTGTCACACTAACTTCATACGATCGAAAAGCTATAAAATACATAAATATTTATTCTTCAGTCACTGAGTTCTATATAAAATTTATTTGTAATTTATCTTTTTCATACTTTGATATTTTTGAGAAAGCGTTGGTTGAACTCTGGCAACCAGTACATGCCCAGTACTACGACGCATATAAAATTTGATATAAAAAAGGATTTGATCTAATACGGTCTATTAACGATGGCCAACTCTTGGTGAAGTTGTTCATCAGCACTGGACCCTGGTCGTTGAACAAGACTTGGCAACAAGAGCTGTTCTAGTATTGGGCCGTATTGTCGGCTCGGGACTTTGTCCAGTACTGGTAATCAAGATTGGCCCATTATTGGTGAAGTTTGTCATCTGTACGGGAACAGAGCCGGCAATTAAGACTCAGCAACTGTAACTGTCCCAGTTCGGGGACATATTAGCAGCTCTGGACTTGGCCCCGTACTGGCAAGCTGCATAGGCCCATTACTGATAATGTTGTTTCCCAATACTGTCCGAGAATTGGCAAACGAGACTTGGCAATCGGGCCTATCCCAGTTCTGGGCCGTTTTTATAACTCCGGCACCGTACAGATATTCGCACATGGGTGGCTATTACTCCCGGGGCAGTAATGGTCACATGCGAATAACATGATTTTGCGACACAAGAAATGCGGTTACTTTAACGAAGTCGGAAGAAACCAACAAAACTTCACACTCGGCGAAAATCGGGTACTTCCCTCCCTTGTAGCATAACATACAACTTTGTGGAAACACATATGTTTCAAGACCATAACCGAAATCCACTTCCTAAAGTTACATTACCTTCTTTCTTAAAGAACTCATTACGTATGCGATGAGGAAGCAAACCAAAGGACGTTTTAAATTTAAAAAATGCATATCTCAGTTAATGTTCCAATATTGTCGTGAAACTCACGTGAAGTTCAGATATTCGGACAACATGTTCCACAATTCGCCGCAGACACCGCTGACTTTGGTGTTATTAGCGTAGAAGTTGAACAAATTCTTTTCCTGCAAGAAACCAGGTTACCCATTGAATCGAGCGTTTATGTTTCACTTGCTCATTCGTCTCGCTTCGATCGCTCACCTCATAGTAGGCGACGGTAAGTTTTTCGCCCCGGAAGTTGTGAGTCTCTTCTTCTCGGATTTTGTCCAGGAACACTTGTCCTTGAACACTGTAAGTCGATACGTTGTCAATGGGAATGAAGTTCCCGAGACTCTGGCGCCAGATCAGACCGCCGGCCTTGTAGCCAAGCGCAAAATGATGTTTTTCACTCGCGAGAATGAATAGAAAAGTTTGAAAGAGACGAAGCGTCATTGCAGTTCTCTCGCCGCCGATTCGACCGCATTGAACGGTACGGAGCACAATCCACAGTGATTACAGACGAGCAAACGATGCGCGAATACGAGCGAATCGATGTCGGAATTCCCGCACACAAAACATGCAACTGGCACCTTTGAAATTTATAACTGGACAATCTGTTGATGCTGGAGTATAATTTGTCCGTCACCGGCCGACACGCGACTGTCCGCTATCAATCCCGCGAAGCCTGATTTGTCATCTCGCATGCCGCGCTAATGATAAAAGGCGAACGAAAGAACCATTTCACGTTAACGCGCTCGTAAGATAGTCGGCATCGTGATAAAAACAATATTGAGGCATAGATGGAACTTCCACGAGGCACGGATGGAACTTCGGGGGTGCGATGTTGCTTTCGCTGCCAGTACGAGGGTCTCCGCGTGCGCGGGCAATTCGTTTCATTCCCGATCGTAGATTTGCGTTAATGCGAATCGGCGCAAGGTTCGCATTGCCTGTTCGTCAACGCTAAACGAACATTTCCGAGTTTTTCTAAATTTTTCACCGCAACTGCTGTTCGTGAATGTTGCCAAGTGTATTTTTTTTCTGTGGATTCCTTTGGGATTGCATCGTGCGAAAGGCGACTGAAAGACTGATTGAAATAACACTGTTTAATGGATATTAAAAAATAATAATAATTGATATATAATTGACAATAATACGGACTAATAGAAATGAAACGGTAACACTGATTGAAATGTAGAACATTTCAATTATACCGAGTAATCATGAAGAGGACAGTGAACCCTCGGGACTACGAGAGAATCGCTGTAAGTGCAGGTAAATATCGTACTATCGGAAATAACATGTAAGATGACCGGTAGGTTGATCCTGAAATTGAAATGTTTTAAATTTTCTAAGGGATTTTTTTTTAATTTTCTGGGGCGAAATTGTTTGAATTTTCACACCTCACGTATTATCGTGAGGTATGAAATAAAAATGCGATATGGGAAGAGTCCTCGAAATTAATGCATTTTTGGAGGTCGCTACCGGCTGTTTAAAAAATTAAAAACTTCGGAACATCTAAGTTGAAAGACAAAATGAAAAATTCGAGATTTTCTTGGAGCCAGCCCGCACTACCAAAGTATAACGTATAAAAAACAACTTTGAAAAATCCCTATGAAATCGAAGCATTTTTAGAGGTCGCTACCGAGGTTTAAAAAAACAAAGTTTTCGACAATTATAGCTAACTGTTACAAGCCGTTGTAGAAGGTGAAAATCTATCGCGGAAAAATAACCGAATATTTTATTTGAAAATATATGATTGTTGCAACAAAAGTTAAATTTAAAAAACCGAAGGTTTGTCGTTTAGGGTAAAGAGACTCGACAAATTCCTGCAATGGTCAAAAGGTACAAAATATCTCCATCGACGAACGAACGAAAAATGTTATTTACCTAATTCTCTTCAACAGCTGAAAAAAGAGTTCTCTCGTTTCAGCTGTTGAACAGAATTAGGTAAATGAAAATTGACATTACGGATATTGGGCACTTATTTGATGTCACCCATCATGCATTCAGCTCAGTTCAACTTCTATGTCTGCGACTTTAGAAGGTTAATAGCGTCGAAAAATATTGCTTATGGCCTTTGAGTACAATGTACGCTACTTATACCTGTATATATTGCTGGAAAAAGGTCGCGTATGACCCGTACAATACCAAAATAAATAAATAAAAAAATAAATGAATAAAAAAATAAATGAATAAATAAAAAAATAAATGAATAAATAAATAAATGAATAAATAAAAAAATAAATGAATAAATGAATAAATGAATAAATGAATAAATGAATAAATGAATAAATGAATAAATGAATAAATGAATAAATGAATAAATGAATAAATGAATAAATGAATAAATGAATAAATAAATAAATGAATAAATAAATAAATGAATAAATAAATAAATAAATAATGACAATTATATACTAACATGCAAAGCAAAAAACAAACGAAACATGTTTCAAATAGTTCCCACTATCGTGTCGAACTATCAAACTGTTTCGGAACGAGTCAATTTTTCCCCATGTATTAATTTTGCCCTACTCTGTATTTCTGTAATAGACTACGAAGACGTGATCGACGACGCTCCACTAGTTGGTAACGACATCTGCTCAACTTTTAGCGTCGCATCCGACTCGTTTGTGATGATTATCCGCGGGATGGTCGATGCGCTGTTACCGTCAACTACAAGCGGAACTGTAAGCTACGCGAAGATGTAAATCGGATTCGTTATCGCATGGCACGTGTAAAGTTTTATCGACGAACACGCTTCACCCCTTTCTTCCTCCGCAGTGCATTGTGCGGGTAAAAATCTTTAACAGCAAAGAGACAAAAATTACACGTTCCTCGCGAATCAATAATTGGCCGTGATAATTTTTTTTCGTGGATGTCATTAAAGCGTAAATATAATATGTCCGGAATATATACAATAAATATAATCTGCGCCGTAACCGTACTCGGACCGAGGTGGTTCAGTTTTAAATGTAAAATTTAGTAAATGGACTAATCATTGCCTGGGACGAGAAAACACATTGAACAGACGACAAAGGCTTCACGACGTCTCGCTTTTTTGTTACAACATCCGAAAATCGAATTTTGTGCGACATTAGGTTTGTTCATTTTTAGAGTAAGCTGGAGCTAGAGCGTTCAATTTTACGTAGAAGTTATATATATATATATACTAGCGGGTTATTGTGGCTCGCACCCATTTCTGGACGTAAGCCTTTATTATTCCAAATACTTCAAAAGACGGGTTCAATACTTGGATGGTATTCCAAGTACTTCCGCCTGTCGCCCCCCCCCCCCCCCCCCCCCCTCGATTTTTGACACGGCGGCGACAGCGGCGAAATCCTTTTATATTATAGAGAGATACATATATAAAAAAAGACTCACGCCCTTATTATTCTAAGTCTTTCACCCCCCTCATTATTCCAATCCCCTCATGCTAAATGGACTTAAGCCCTTATTATTCCAAGTCCCTTTAAGATAAATGGACTTAGGCCCTTATAATTCCAAGGCCCTTTAAGGATGGACTAGAGGCCTTATTATTCGACCCCTCCCCTCGATTCTTGACACGGCGGCGGCGGCGGCGGCGACAGCGGCGAAATCTTTTTATATTATAGAGATATATATATATATATATATATATATATATCAGAGCTGGGCAGATACACTAAGTACTTGAAATACGTATTGAAGTATCAGGTACTGAGTCAGTACTCAGAACTTCAGCAATTCAGTTCGGCCAGAACTTAATTAGTCGGTACGCAAGAAATATCAACACTGAAAAAAAAATTCTCTTGCGGGCTGCCGAAGAAAACAGTGTGTTTCAATTTTACTTTCTATTCTTACAATTCCATATGATATTGAAACAATGACAGCAAGACTGTCAAGGTGACATGTTATCGTTTCAATTGGGTATGAAATTGTATGAATTCAGAGTAGAATTGAAACAACTTTTTAACTTCTTTGGCAGCCCGCAAGCAAGTTTTACTTGAATTAATGATTTTTTTTTTTTCACTGCATCGCTCAGTACTTCAAGTACCGGCCACTTTAATACGTAGTTCAAGTACTGAGGGTATTTGTCCAGCTCCGATATATATATATATATTGTAACGAATATGTAGCTGACTATTCGTTTAGACACACGATATTAGTTAGGATTGACAATAGACGGACGAACGGACGATCGAGACAAGATCGATCGTCATGTAAAACAGTCTGGACTGACACGTCTGAACGAACGGACGTGTGACAGCTCGTGCTCGGGATATTTAGAAGCGATTGTAATAATAATATCCGCTCCCAAACTAAATACGCGCGTTATTCATTTGCTCGGTCGTTACAATATAGATATACTCTGCTCCGGCTCACTCTGAAAGCGAACAGACCTATTAGCTGCGTTCCGATAATTATAATTTTAGCGAACCAACGATTCGCGTTTAAACTGGCATTTCCTATCAACGATATCAACTGTCCACAATAGGTCAGCGTTGGTTACTCTTGTAAACAGAAACGATCACCTCCAAAACAAATATAACGACTGACGCGACTACGCCTATGCAAAGAATTATGAAGAGCGTGAAAACTTGATTGAGATTTACTGGAGTGAACTGAGCGTGACCTTGATTTTCCGATTGACTTGTTTCCGTGATGGACTTCAGCCAGCCATTCTTCAATCTATTAATGAGTCCGAATTCCTTCATTTTTAATATACTAAAAAACATTTAGTAGTAGTAGAAGTAATTTATTAGCAGTGAATAACATGGAACAGTTTTCATTTTTTTTTCTTTATACATAACAGACTTATATTACACATATGCTGCCAATTGGCCATCGACGCGAAGTCCTTCAGCCACGGTTTTTCATCGTTTTAACATGAAAATGTTTTATTATTATTTTAAGTATTAGTACTTAAAATTAAAAATGTCAGTTAATTTCTTCATTTTTTAATCTTTCGAGTTGCTGGTACGTTGTACATGTTGGGTGTTTGAATGTGTGTATCGTGTTTGGTATGGGTTGTATGCATAATGGTTTTATATTTTCTATTTGAGTTGAGGCGAATCGTTTGGCAAGTTCTCTGGTTCTCATTCTTATAGGTGTAATTCCAGTAACTTCATACAGGAGAGTATTGCGAGGGTTGTGTAGTGGGTTATCAGGATGACGGAAACGCGTCAAACGTCGTAAGGCACATGTTTCCGCTGTTTTCATTTTCTTGATTGCTGTTTCTTTGCAATTAAAGAAGATAGGATGCCCGTATTCTATTAATGGTCGGCAGATAGATTTGTACATTTTTGTTAGGTGTTTTATGTGTATATCGCGTTGCTTGAATGTAATTTTTCTGAAGTGTGAGGCTCTTTGTGTGATTTTGTGTTTACATTGTTGTAAGTGGTGGTTAAAATTTAGTTTGTGGTCGATGTTTATTCCTAGGTATTTAGCGTGGGGTACAGCTGATATTTCGACGTTGTACATACTGATTTTCGGAGAAAAACATTTATTTATCACTGCAGGAGGTCCGAGTCGCTTAACTTGGTAAAAAAAGTATCGTGTTTTCCTTATCGGATGTCGAAAGTTCGTTTGTACTTAAATCCTTTTGACACGCCGGACGAGACCAATATTGGAAAGTACGATTTTCCAACGGCGACCAATTCGCAAAAGCGATTACCGAATGCTTGCATCGTATCCTCCAACTCAAATAAAGCCCAATTTCTATACTGATACTCACATGCCCCTTTGTGCATCAGCTCCTGTGAATCTATCCACGATGTGCGAGGTCCCTTGAATACCCCATTGTTGTCCAAGTTATCCACCAGCCTCTGTAAATTAATTTATTGCCGTAAGAAGAAGAGTCTCTCGAAACGTGTTCGTTGTGGATTTGTCAAGTGTTTACCCAATATTGATTGGCGGCAATGGAGTTTCCATATATGACAAAGACACGGTCGGTCTTGTTCAACAGTGATTCGATATCTCCAAAGGGTGGTTGCATCTTTACATTCGTCATACAGGATATCACATGAGAGCTCAAAACTATCAGCAGTAACCAAGAAAACATCTTTTTGGATACGCAAAATATTTTACTTCCTCGATCGAGAGTATCGGGTGTGCAACCTTGAGAGCAAAGTGTAGCGAAGGTGTAGAATATGTGATCGTGCAAATTGTGGAGACACTTTTTGTCGCAAAACACTTTGACCGATAAGTTCTGCATCAAATATCCAAGTAGACTCAAAAGAAGAAAAAATAAGAAAATGGTGAAGCAAACTTTGCGCTCGAACATATTGAATATCCAATTGGTGTTGGACTGCCTTTTGGGCCGGATGTATATTCTGTACCTGGTAAAATTGGTTGATAGACTATTTAAATTTTCGGAACTCTTTATCTGAACGAAAGTAATAAGTTTTCATGACGTTACGTACCTAGTTTTCCAGATCGGCGTTGTGAAATCCAGTAGGTCTGCATGTAACGAGGTGAATGCCATTCTGGGAACTATTTGAGTTTCCTTCAGCCGAATCATGTTAAAGACACTGAACTCGAAATCTCCGCCGGTTGATTCTAATTCGTTCGTTTGAATTGTTACCAGGCTGTCGGATGTTCGCAGAATGTTAACGTTTTCAATTCACAATCGCTACTATGGCTATTAGATGAGTGTGATACTCTCGTAAAGTTTGAATATTCGATTAGAGTATTCCATATTTCCCCGCAAACACCCGTGATTTTATTGCCATGGCCACCGAAATTCACCATATTATAGTCCTGAAAGCATCACTCGATCAGCCGATTGCATCCATCAATTAATTTCTTTAGTATTCAGCTCCAAAGCAACTAATTTCTTTAACTTTAACATTACTGACCTGAACGGAGCCAAGTTTTGAGACCTCGCCCTGGAAGTTGTGTTTCTCCTTTTCTCGACTTTTCGCCAGAATTTCTTGTTCATAAGCGCCCAAATTCGATACATTAGCTATGGGAATGAATTTCTGGAGACTTCGACTCCAGATGAGACTCCCGGGCGCGTAGCCGTCCACTGAGTGATATCGTTGAATCGCAAAGATAAATAACAAAAACTTAAACGGACCATACATCGTCGTTACTTCGAGTGAATACGGACGATGGCCAATAAGTTGCATGTGGATCGAGGAATGCATTTGTCGCAACCTCTGTAATTTGATGTATTACAGCTATTTATTCGCGATGGAATATTATTTCTTTGTCACGATCATAGGCGCCCATTATTCGTAATCGATGATGCGTGTTCTTGTGACGTTCTGACACAACATGGGGATGGTTTTAAGGCGATTGCAAGGATCTATTTCGGCCATTCTCGTAATGGACTTCTATTTGCAGCAGTGTAAAATAATGCTTCCTTTATCAACTTCGAAAATCGTTTCCAAGTTGGCTGTTCCATAATACAGTAGAATCCCGATTAACCGGGGTCGGATTAATCGGGAAGCGGATTAACCGTGCGTCTTCAGCGGTTGTTTTAATGCGCGGAGCAAACCAAAGTCACTGAGAACTTAAAAAAAATCTAAATACAAAAAAAAAAATCCGCAGACTTTACATTCTAGTTCACACTATTTAACAATGAAGTGCAAGTTGTGCCAAATGTCATCGTCACTGGTCATATTAAAGTTGTATCATTAGCCATTATTGACGTATATACTTATATTTATGACTTACATATACTTTCGCTGTGTTTGGATTAACCAGGATTTCGATTATCCGGAGACTCGTCGGTTCCGAGCATCCCGGTTAATCGGGGTTCTACTATATAGTAGAACCTCGATTATTCAAATCAAGCTTAATTCGGGTTAACGATTATTTGGACACTGGAAATTTGCAAACGAAAAATATTATGCTTACGTACAACATCAAAAAGGGAGCTAACGATGTGCCGGTCTTGGTTTGAAAAAAAAAAAAATGCATCTGTAAGAACATCTTGCTTCCGCTTAGCGGTGGGATATTGTTCGTTGTAGCCACAACGCACTCGACTACAAAATATTGACACAGAACTTTCGGCTCTATTATATTACATTTTACCGACGTTTACACACCATGAAAATTATATCGAATTATAAGAGACACATGACATATCGCGACATCCCAAATACGTCATAGTAAGGAGTGTCTCTTGTATAATAACTCTTACATTTTTTGGTCCAAAAGACGGACATTAATTGATTGGAGACTGAAGATCAGTGAAGATCTAGTCTTAATTGTAAAATGTACGGTGTGGATATTCATTGTCTTGGGCACGGGAACAGTTTGGATCAACGACAAAGACGTTCTGCACATAGATCGGCCTTGTTGATACCTCCGATAGTTCAATTTCACGCCTCATTCGATTCTCTCTATGATTATCCGTAGGCGGACGATGCGCGTCTTGACCAGCCTCTCCTATGAACACCTTTCCGCTGTCGGATCGGCGTTGATTGCTCTTGTAAATAGAGACGATGACCTCCAAAACAAATATTGTGGCTGACGCGACCATACCTATGCCAAGAATTATCAAGAGCATCAGAACTTGATCGAAATTTATTGGCATGAATGGAGCGTGACCGACATTTTCCGAGTTAACCACCTTGGCAGAGGTTTTCAGCCAACGCTTCTTCAATCTATCAATCAGCCCAAATTCCTTCATTTTTACTATGCTGAAACATACATTTAATTCCATCACTCTAGGAAGTCGAAGGCGTTTGTGTTCATGAACAAAAAAAAAGTTGAAAATTGAAATCTTCATATGGCTTCTTCATAAAAGTTGAAAATTGAAATTTTCATATGGCTTCCTCATATAAGTTGCAAATTTAAATTTTCATATGGCCTTCTCATAACGTTCCTTTATTTGCGAAGCTTCTTCTACGAGGAAGCATTTTCTGTATTGTTGGCTTCCTCATAGAGGAAGCTCCGCAAATAAAGGAACATTATGAGAAGGCCATATGAAAATTTAAATTTGCAACTTATATGAGGAAGCCATATGAAAATTTCAATTTTCAACTTTTATGAAGAAGCCATATGAAGATTTCAATTTTCAACTTTTATGAGGAAGCGATATGAAAAAATTTTCAACTTGTTTTAACGTCAACGTCGTGTTTGCCTTTTATGCATACGACTAGCCGATTCAGGTTCAGCGCGAAAAAATACCCCGATGTTTTTGCTTTGTTAGATCCGTGCACCTACTTCAATTAACGAAAATACAGGGTTTTGGAAATTTTTTTTTTTCAAATTATTAAGTCACTTATCCAATATTCACAGTTTTGTGGCCACGTCTAATGTATTTTTCACCCACCGATGACGAGTCTCCGAATTATTTTACTCCTAGGGCGACACTTGATACATAAACTCGTGTCGGACAAAAAATACAACTTTTCAACAAAATTCAAAAATTTCAAAATCCCATAAAATTTTAACGTTTCGATCCATTTTCGCCAAATTTAATACGAAACATTGTACAGTGTTAGTCCATTCCCATGTCAAATTTTCGATCGATACCTCCATATTTACTCGAATTAGACCGTTTTTAGTCATTTTTCAGAAAACTCAGATAAACTCAAAATCCCATAAAATCTTACCCCTTTAATGAATTTTGACCAAATTCAATACCAAAGGTCTTTGATCAAAATAGTATATTTGTGGGCAGTTTTAGGACGATTGCCCTAATTTTACGCAAGTTAGAGCTACCACGACCTTTTTTCAAAAATTTCAAAATCGCGTAAAATCTCGAAACGGGCCTCAATCTCCATGAAAATTGCACCGAGGGAAGAGACATGACCACTCTACTAGTTCACTAAATTTCAACTGGCTATCTCGAACCGTTTCCGAGTTATAGTCGTTTTAAACGACGCAAGTCTGTCACACACATACATACACACACACACACACACACGTCCGGACGCCAGCTAAAAATCACATTTCTCGACGTTTCGGACTATTTTAAGTACTCGGACACTAAAATCTCGAAAAAAAATTTTTTCACGAAAACAAAGCTTCCTCTATGAGGAAGCAAAAACCGTCTTTTGCTTACCCGATATCGAAAGTCCGCTTGTACTTAAATCCTTTTGGTACGCCGAACGTGATCCATGTTGGAAAGTAAGATTTTCCAACGGCAACCATTTTGCAAAAGCGATTCCCGAATGCTTGCTTCGTATCCTCCGACTCAAATAAAGCTCGTTTGTCGGTATCACATCGCGTTTTGTGAAGGAATTCTTGCACTGTGAATAACCACACACGAGGTTTCTTATGTACTCCCTTGATGGACAAGTTATTCCACAGCATCTGTACGTAAATATATTGCCGTAAAAAGAATTGTCTCTCGAGACGCGCGAGTTGTGGTTACAGTAGAACCTCGATTATCCGAGCACCCATTATCCGAACCCTCTGTTATCCGAACTGCCGCTGGTCCGGAAAAAGTTTCTATTATCCGAACAATTGCGTGAAATGCTCGTATTCTTACATTGTTGGGCGCCAATACATTGTTGCACGCCTATAAACAACAAGCCAATTCAAGAATGCTCGAGCTCGCATAGACTCACACAGCAGCACCGTAAATGCACGTCAGTCGTATGCGCAGTATTTATTAGTTTCGCAGCCGAGCAAATACACACTTGTTCAAAAGTTATTTTCGTTAATCTCGTAACTGGTCTCGTAGTTTAGTGCGTTATAGATTCAACGTCCAGTCCCTCGACCTCTAAGCGTAAACAAATATCCTAATGTACATATGCCGGAAAAAAATTAAAAACGCTTTCGAAAGTCGATGAGGGATAGATGAGCACATTGTTAGCGGGCTCGTATGATATTTTTAAATCAACGATCTCTGACATAACAAAAAGTTTAGCTGCAATAAAACGCACAGCTCTCTTGCACCAAACGAAAACTGTGGATGTCGTGATGAAGGTTTGAAGTTACCGTTGAATATCATAAAAATACATATATCACGTTATTCCTCAAATATGTATAATAATTATTTTAAATATGGGGGTACTGTAATTTTTTCGATATTTATCACGCTATATCGCTATATCGCTTAACACAGCTTGACCGTTCTGTTATCCGAATTTTCGTTAATCCGAACGAGCTCCGGTCCCAATTGGTTCGGATAATCGAGGTTCTACTGTACATCAAATTTTTACCGTATTTTGATCGACGGCAAGAGAGGGGTAATAAATGGCGATGGTGTAATTGGTCGTGTTCAACAGTGATTCGATATCTTCAAAGGGCGGTCCCACATTTACATTCGTCATATGGGACATCACATGAGAGCTCAGAACTATTAGCAGTAACCCGGCAAATATCTTTTTCGATACGTCAAGTATTTTACTTCGTCGATCGAGAGTCTCGGGTATGGAACCTCGGGAGCAAAGTGTACCGAAGGTATAGAATAAATGATCGTGGAAATTGTGGCGTTGATTTTCGTCGCCGGACACTTTGATCGACACATTTTGCATCAAATATCCAAGTGCACTCGAGAGAAGAAAACAGAATAAAATGGCGAACCAAACTTTGCGCTCGAATATGTTGAATATCCAATTAGTATCGGACTTCCATTCAGGCTTGATATATATTCTGTATCTGGTAAAATTGGTTTATAGAAATACATTTATAAGAATATAATTGTTAAAAAATACAATTATAAGAATACAATTATTAAAAAATACAATTATAAGAACTCTTGATCTGAAGAAAATTAGTTTATAGAAAAATACAATTATAAGAACTCTTGATCTGAAGAAAATTAGTTTATAGAAAAATACGATTATAAGAATACAATGATAAGAACTCTTTATCTGCAGGAAATGAATCAATTGTCACGAAATTACGCACCTAGTCTCCCAGATCGGCGTGGTGAAATCCAGTTGATTTAAATGTTTCGAGGAAAATGATATTCTGGGAATTATTTGTATTTCGTTTCGATAAATCATATTAAGGATGATGTCCCTCCAAGATATCCTGTTTTCTATTGTTTCGGGTACTCTAGTAGTTACCAGGCTAGCGGATATTCGCAGAATGTTAACGTACTCTATTCATATCGCAATTGCAGCTTTCGGATGAGTGTGGAACTCACGTAAAGTTTGAATATTCAGCTAGGGTATTCCATATGTCCCCGCAAACACCGGTGATTTTAGTGTTATTATCAATGAAATTTACCATGTTGTATTTCTGAAAGTATCGTGCGATTGGTCGATCGCATCTTTCAATTAATTTCTGCACTAGCTCTAGAGCAACTTCTCTCATCGACTTCAATATTACTGACCTGAAAGTAGGCAAGTTTCAAGACCTTGCCCCGAAAGTTGTGCTTCTCCTTTTGTCGACTTTTCGCCACAATTTCTTGTTTGTCAGCGCCGAACGTCGAGCGCTTATTATCTATGGGAATAAATTTATGGAGATTTTGACTGGTAGTTCTACCTGAGCGTACGGCAAAGGACCTAGTTTATGACACTTCTACGCAGCTCTCTCACTTTAAGCGTGTAAAATCATAGGGATCAGAGCTGGGCAAAGTACTTAAAGTACTTGGTATTTGAAGTGCCTAGCACTTTGAGTACCGGCAAAATATTCTTAAACATAATTCAACATCAAAGTTGAGTACAGTACTCGAAGTATTTAGTACTTGTGGTACCGCGTACTTAAAGTATTGGATACGTACGATACTACGTATCAAGTACTTTAAGTACTTTTTGCCCAGCTCTGATAGGGATATACAAGGATGACCAAGAGTCGCAGTTTGTGACCCCCCGAACGCGCGCTTCCCATTGGCTGCATATCAAATGGTGGGGGGAGCCGACTATGCTCGAGGTACCCCTGTCACAAACTGCCCTGATAGACAAGCGGCACAAGAAGTAGCAGTTGGCGCAATAATTGCGACATATGCCGCACAAGTCGCAAAGATCGTGCACAGAGAAAAAAAATCAATTGAGTCAACAAAATGTGCGCTTACGGGTGGCGAAACAAATGTTTGGTTGATCGAAAGAAATACCTCGTTGATCGAACTAACAGGCCGTCGATTCAAATTTTTCTTTACTTAATACAACGATTATTTCGTTCGATCAACCAAAAATTTGTTTCGCCACCCGTAAGCGCTCATTTTGTTGATTCAATCGATTTTTTTTCTCAGTGTGCCAATATTGCTACTTTTCGTGGCGCTTGTCTATCAGGGTGGATCAGAATCAAAAAGTGGATCCTTTACTTTAGGCAAGTTTCAAGACCTCACCCTGAAAGTTGTGCTTCGTATTTTCTCGACTTTTCGCCACAATTTCTTGTTCGTAAGCGCCGAAGGTTGAGACATTAGCTATGGGAATGAATTTCTGAAGACTTCGACTCCAGATGAGACTCCCGGCCGCGTAGCCGTCCACTGAGTGATATCGTTGAATTACAAAGATAAATAAGAAAAACTTAAACGGACGATACATCGTCGTTACTTCGAGATCGCGAAACGGTGTAGCGACTACGATGATTGCCGACGCACGATTGACAGTGGACATGGACGGTGGCCAATAAGTTGCGTGTGAATCGGGAAATGCATTAGTAGTGTATTTTTGAATGCTACCTCTGTAATTTCGTTGATCGGCAATTTATTCGCGATAAAATATCATTGCTTTGTCACGATCACACGCCCCATTATCCGTAATTGATTCCGCGTGTTCCGCTAATATTCTGACACGCCACGTGGATGGGTTCAAGGTGATTGAAAGGCCATTTACGTCACTCTAGTAGTGCACTTATTTTTGCAGTTGTGTAAAGTAATGCTTTCTTTATCGACTTCGAAAATGGGGGATAAAATTTCACGATGGCTGTTCCATAATACCGGCAAAGTCATTTTGACACGAATGCTTGCGCATTCGAGGATTCTAAATTTTCAAGGTTCAAGCGTAAAAAAACAATATCATTGACACAGAATTTTCGGCTTTATTGTATTATTTTACCGACGTTTTTATACCATGAAAATTACATCGAACTAAATGTCACACTCTAAATACATTATAGTGAAAGCAACTCGTCTCTCCGGCGTCTGCTGAATAGCCAACAGACAGCTTATCAATGCCTCACCGACGCGTTTGTCTACACTGATATAAAAGTACAGTTGAATGAACTAAGATTCGGGCAGGGACGTTCAAATAAATATTTACTCGGTCGAACAAAATATTTTAATGACTCAAAAATATTTTTGTGAAATCACCCAACAAATTGTTGCAATACCTGATTTTTTTGCTGTACCAACAAAATATTTATTCGAAGGTCCCTGCCCGAATCTTAGTTGATTCAACCGTATTTTTTATTAGTGTATGGCAGGGCCATAGAATATCCTTTGTGGGCCTCACCCAGGATGCTCACCAATCTCAAATACTAGGAGGAGACGCCGCGCATCGCGGACTAGCGAGACATTCTACGAAGAGTCTCCAAAGCGTGCACATCTCTTGTGAGTAGAGACGATAACCTCCACAACAAATATCACGGCCGATGCGACTATACCGATGCAAAGAATTACGAAGAGCCTCAAAACTTGATCGAGACTTACGGGCGTGAATGAAGCATGGCCGAGATTTTCCGAGCTAACCGTCTGGCCGGCCGAGGTCTTCAGCCAGCGATTCTTCAATCTATCGATGAGTCCAAATTCCTTCATTTTTAATATGCTAAAACAAACATTTATTTTCATCAGTCGGGAAGGTCTGAGTCGTATTAAGGTAGTCCTTGCGGACAGCCTGAGCCCACATGAGTTCAGAGAGACTTGAGAGAGAATTGCGAACACTTCTCGATGGGATAAAAATCTGAAAAAAATCAACCATATGGAAGGTACTGAAAAGATTGATTTTGCATAATAATAATTCCAAAATGTTATTAACAAATGAATGAAAATTGTTCAACAAATCTTCCGGCAACTTAACTTTTTGTTCATATAAAAACAATAAGTTAATCTTTTTGAATACGTATGAATTTTTTCAGAATTTTGTCAAATTTTTGAAAATTGCGTTTTTAGTTAATAAAAAAACGTGATTTTCAAAAATTAGATAAAATTCTGAAAAAATGCATACGTATTCTTTTTGACTACGTATGAATTTTCACACATTGTTTTTATATGAACCAAAAGTTAAGTTGCCGGGGAATTTGTTGAACAATTTTTTTTTTTTATGCATTTGTTAATAATATTTTGGAGTTATTATTATGTAAAATCAATCTTTTCAGCACCTTCCATATGCTTGATTTTTTTCGAATTTTTATCCCATCGAGAAGTGTTCGCAATTCTCTCTCAATTCTCTCTGAACTCATGTGGGCTCAGGCTGTCCGCTAGGACTACCTTAAGGTAATTGTCCTTATTCCCGATCCCTATAAGGCCGACCGGAGAAAAGAATGGCGTTGTCAAACGTGACAACAGTTAATTCGAAGATGATTTTCACATGAATCGACAGCTTTAACCATACACTTTCCAAAAATCGTAGACTCAATCCATTTCGTCAAGTATTTTCCTAGATAAAGAGTAATAAAGCCGCACTAGTGCATGTGCCATCTACCGACCAGCTGTGTCCAATTCCAACCGGGCATGGCCCCCATTACCGACCAACTTTTTTTACAGCATGAATGACAGAGGTTGCAAAGGAAAAAAAAATGCAGACTTCGAACTTGAAATCTACAGCATTGTGTACACATTCAGCCTAGACGTTTTAGCAAAAGAAAATGTATTACATTTTTATTGGTTATGTGAAAATGAACTGACGTTTACATGTACAGTAATGGAGACAGACAAGAATTTTGCTGTGCCCAATCCCGACCAGTAAATAAAAAAAAAAAAAGATTTTTACCGAAATATTTACTATTTACGCGATCGACAATCCTTAACCTCACTTCTAAGGAACCGCTCGAGTCGTGACGTGCGGCAAGAAAAGCGATAATATTATGTGCTAATTATTACACTTACTCTGCAATTTACAATCTTTTCACAGTTCACAAATTCCTGAATATTTCTAGACCACTAATAAACGTTTTTATGCATTGGTTGCCTCGTTAATGACATTCTACGTCGAAATTGTCGGTAAAGGGAGCATTGTCGGGAATGGGGACATTTACCTTAACTTGATGGAAAAAAATATCGTGTTTTGCTTACCCGATGTCGAAAGTCCGCTTGTACTTGAATCCTTTTGATATGCCGAACGTGATCCATGTCGGAAAGTAAGATTTTCCAACGGCAACCAGTTCGCAAAAGCGATTACCGAACGCTTGCTCCGTATCCTCCAACTCAAATAAAGCCCACTTTTCCCAATAACATGTAGCATTGTAAAGCGGTTTCTGCGCAGGGAACCGCCACATACGACGTCCCTCCAATCGATCAATACCCATATCGATGGATAAGTTATACGCCAGCATCTGCACGTTAATTTATTGCCGTGAAAATAAACTTCTCTCAAAATTCGTTAGTTGTGGATTTGTAAAATTTTTACCCAATATTCACGGACGGCAGGAGAGCTGTCATAAATGGCAATGCTGTAGTTGGTGTTTCTCAACATTGTTTCGATATCTTTAAAGGGCGGTTGCAACTTTACATTCGTCATATGGGATATCACGTGAGAGCTCAAAACTATGAGCAGTAACCAGGCAAATATCTTTTTCGATACCCCAAATATTTTACTTCGTCGATCGAGAGTCTCGGGTATGAAACCTTGGGAGCAAAATGCAGCGAAGGTGTAAAATAAATGATCGTGCAAACTGTGTCGTTGCTCTTTGTCGCCGGACACTTTGATCGAAATATTTTGCATTAAATATCCAAGCGCACTCAAGAGGAGAAAAAAGAATAAAATGGCGGACCAAACTTTGCGCTCGAATATGTTAAACATCCAATTTCTATCGGACTTCCATTCAGGTTTGATGTATATTCTGTATCTGGTAAAATTGGTTTATAAAAAAACAATTTTAGTTTTTTTTAGCACTCTTCATTTGAACGAGACTGGTAAATTATCACGAAATCGCGTACCTAGTCTTCCAGATGGGCGTTGTGTAATCCACCAGTCGGTCTAAATGTGACGAGGTGAATGCCATTCTGGGAATTATCTGTATCTTGTTACTGTCAATCATTCCAAGTGCGGTCAACTGCCATTGCCCATGCATTTTTGCTAATTCGTCAACTTTAATCGTTACCAGGCTATCGGATGTTCGCAGAATGTTAACGTTTTTATTCACATCGGTGCTGTGGCTATTAAATGAGCGTTGTACTCACGTAAAGTTTGAATATTCGGCTAGAGTATTCCATATTTCCCCGCAAACACCCGTGATTTTATTGTCATTGTCAATGAAATTCACCATATTATAGTCCTGAAAGTATCGCTCGATAAGCCGATTGCATCTCTCAATTCATTTCTGAAGTATCCGGCACATTTACACCTCTACTACTCACAACTGTACCAGATAACAACTCTACCAAAAAAGATAGCTTTAACAACTCTACCAGAAAACATTTCTACCATATTACAACTCTACCGTATTAGAACTCTACCACTGAAGAAAAAACTCTACCGGAATTGAAATAAAACTCTCCCGAAATTGAACTAAAATTCTGGGAGAGTTTTTATTTCAATGCGGGAAGAGTTTGATCTCAATTCCGGGAAAGTTTTATTTTAATACCGAGAGAGTTTTTTTCTTCAGTGGTAGAGATTTTGATAGAGTTGTGAGTGGTAGAGATTTAAATGTGCCAAGTATCCCCGAGCAGACCCGACCACTGCGAAAATCACCATGTTTTCACGGTGGTTTTCACCATGGTGGTTTTGTGCAAAAAGTTTACGAAGTATTTTGTCGGAACGACTACACAAGCCACCGCTCCGCGATATTCTTTTTAAATGGTGGTTTCGACGGTGGTGACGACGGAATAACCCACCGCTCACTCAAATTTCTTTTCACGGTAGTTAATACGCACCGAAAAAAGTCTATTAATATTGTAAAAAACTACCTCGAATTATAATTATGAAATATATCAATTTAGGATACATTACTATATTAAGCATTTCGGAGAAACAAATAAACCTAAAGACCTAAAAGTTGGGCTCGAACCCGGGACCTTTCGCATGCTAGCCTGGAACCTTAACGTTACACTACCGCCTATCATTGAATTATTCTCATCCCTAGTAAGATTTAATCGTAGCAAAAGGTTTCTTATCTGAAGTGAATGGACAATGAACATTTTATTTATCTATTTACTGGAATGATTACTGAAAGGAAAAGGTATTTCACATGAGTCCTATTTACATGAGTAAAGTTTCTTTTTATTAGCATTTATTTATGGAAATTACGTGTAAAAATAAATACTAATGAAAAGAAACTTTGCGTATGACTCATATAATACTTTTTTTTCAGTAATAATACCAGTAAATAAATAAATAAAATATTCATTGTCCATTCACTTCAGATGAGAAAACTTTTGCTACGTTCATCAAATCTTGCTAGGAATGAAAAAAAACGTCATTATTCAGTGGTAGCACAGCGTTCGGGTTCTAGGATAACATACGTAAGGTCCCGGGTTCGAGCCCAATGTTAGGTCGTTAGGTTTTTCTTTCTCCGAAATGCGTAATATCCTTATTTGGCATAATTTATTATGATAATTCAAATCATTTTTTTTTTTTTTTTTTTCAATATTACCAAACCTTTTATTCTGTACATGCTACCCGCCGTAAAAAATGGTGTGGCTGGTGGTATATTCAATCGTTTCCACTGTCGAAACCGCCGTTTAATACGCGTATCGCAGGGCGGTGGTTTGCGTAGTGGTTTCGACAAAATGAGTCGTACACTTTTTGCACAAAACCACTATGTTGGTTTGGAAGGTGGTTCGGTCGGTGGCCAGGTCTGCTAGGGTCCAGCTCCAAAGCAACTCGTTTCTTTAACTTTAACATTACTGACCTGAACGGAGCCAAGTTTCAAGACCTCGCCCTGAAAGTTGTGCTTCTCCTTTTCTCGACTTTTCGCCACAATTTCTTGTTCATAAGCTCCGAAAGTTGAGACATTGGCTACGGGAATAAATTTCTGGAGATTTCGACTCCAGATGAGACTCCCCGGCGCGTAGCAGTCGACAGAGCGATATCGCTGGATTGCAAGGATAAATAACAAAAACTTGAGCGGACGACACATCTTCCTAACTTTGAGACCGCGAAAAAGTGTGGCGGATACGATGATTACCGACGAACAATTGACAGTCAATATTAGCGAAGGCCAACAAGTTGCACGTGGATCGAGGGATGCATTTACCGGCACCTCTGTAATTTCATGCATTGCAGCACTTTATTCGCGATAGAATATCATTTCTTTGTCACGACCGTACGCGCCATTATCCGCAATTGACTCCGCATGTTATATTCTTGTATTCTGATACGCCACGAGGATGGGTTCAAGGTCATTCGGAAAGGATATTTCCGTCACTCTGCAAAAATAACTGCAAAAACAATGTCGACTTTCTTTGTCGACTTCGAAAATCGGAGAAAAAACATTTCAAGATGGCTTCTCCATAATACCAGCAAAAACATTCTGAATCGAATGATTGCGCATTTGAGGATTCTGATTTTTCAAGGTTCAAGCGCAAAGAACTATATCATTGACACAGAATTTTCGGTTTTATTGTATTATTTTATCGACGTTTAAGGATGCATCGCACATACATTCCCAACCAAATGTTTAATTCGATCAAAATTTCAGTACTCCGCGATTTGTTGTCTAGACCTTTCATTTTGCATAATGATAATGCCAAAAAGTTATCAACAAATTATTATTCAAAAAATAAATTGTTTAAACAAAAATCAGAAAATCTTGTATTTTCTCATTTCAAATCCATTCCTTGTTTTTTTAGAATTTTTTAGAATTCATATACATTTTTTCAGAATTTTCATACATTTCGAAATTTATTTTTTTCGAAGATTTGAAAAATCGCTGTAGAGGCACGAATTTCGGATATGTTTCCGTGTGACGATTCTACAGTACACAAAAAGGTTCGAGGCCATTGTGCCAGGTCGTATGGTCATGGCCATGGCTATGGTCAAGGTCATATCGTTTCCCCAGTTATGGCCTAAAAAAATTTTTTAAACGCGAAATTCAAGAATGTTCGAAAATTCTGAAAAAATGAATACGGCTTCTCCAATGAATTAATCTGAAAAGAGAAAAAAAGGTTTACCGATTATATGTTGAACAATTTTTTAAAAACAATTTGTTAATGACTTTTGACATTATTATTATGCAAAATTAATGCTCTTTGCACTTTTAATACAGTTGATTTTTCCAGATCTTTATACCAATAGGAAGTGTTTAAGTAGTAGTAGTAGTAGTGAGTTTATTGACAATACATAACATGTAACAGATTTTTTTTGTACCTACTAGACTTTTCTCTTTACACCTATATTGTATATTGCCAATTGGCCATCGACCGCAATCCTTCAGCCAACAGTGTTTAAATTCTCATTGAATCTCACTTTTATCTGGGAATGTACGTGTGAAGCCTTTTTTAGATTTTTGTACCAATAGAAAGTGTTTAAGTAGTAGTAGTAGTAGTAAGTCCATTGACAATACATAACATGTAACAGATTTTTTTGTACCTAATAGACTTTTCTCTTTACAGCTATATTGTACATTGCCAATTGGCCATCGACCGCAATCCTTCAGCCAAAAGTGTTTAAATTCTCACCGAATCTCACTTTTATCTGCGAATGTACGCGAGAAGCATTCTTAAAAACAATGAAAGTTCTACCAAACTATACGACACACGTGAGATATCGTGACACTTTAAACAAGTCATAATAAGGAGTCTGCTCTATTGCAACAATCATACATTTTTTAGTCCAAAACCAATATTAATTAATTGGCGATTGTAAATCAGTGAAGTTCCATCTTTAATTGTAAAATGTACTACGTGGACATTCATCGTTTTCTGCACGTATCTACGTGCAGAACGTCTTTGTAGTCGGTCCAAACCGTTCCCTTTCCCAAAACGATGAATGTTCACGTAGTACATTTTACAATTAAAGATGGAACTTCACTGATTTACAATCGCCAATTAATTAATATTGGTTTTGGACTAAAAAATCAGGCCTGCAATTCAACTATCGGATGTAACAAGAATGCCAATCTTGGCCTTCTTGTTACATCCGATAGTTGAATTGCAGGCCTGATTCGATTGTTTTGATAATTAAATGTAGGCAGACGATGCGCGTTAAGACCAGCCTTTCCTATCAACCCCTTTTCACGAACGGGTCGTCGTTGATTGCTCTTGTAGATAAAGACGATAACCTCCAGAACAAATATTATGGCTGACGCGACTATACCTATGCCAAGAATTACGAAGAGCATTAAAACTTGATCGAAATTTACAGGCATGAATGGAGCGTGACCACCATTTTCCGAGTCAACAGTCTCGCTCGTGGTCTTCAACCAGCGTTTCTTCAATCCATCGATGAGCCCAAATTCCCTCATTTTTAATATGCTAAAACAAATTTTTTTTAGTCACTCGGTGCGGAAATGTCCACTTTTCCGCCCGCTTCGCGTGCGTAAAACCGCCATTTTCGCACCTTGTGATGAAAAAATTCGTACATCCCTCGTGCGAAACACTTTTTCTAACTCGTGTGATTACAGCACTCGCCTTCGGCTTGTGCTGCAAACTCACACTCGTTAGAAAAACGTTTTTCTCCCTCGTGGAGTAATGTACTATTTTTTCCAACTACAGTAGAACCTCGATTATCCGAACACCTATTATCCGAACCCTCTGTTATCCGAACCGCTGCTGGTTCGGATAAAGTGTCTATTATCCGAACTATTGCGCGAAATTCTCGTATCCTTACGTTGTTTCGCGCCAGTACATTACCAATTTAACACAAACCAAACATTTTACACAAACCAATTTAAGAACACTCGAGCTCGCATAGACTTACACAGCACTACCGTAAATGCACGTCAGTCGTGTGGGCAGTATTTATTAGTTTCTCAGCCGATCTATTATACTCGTATTCGAAATTTATTTTCGTTAATCCACTGGTCTCGTAGTTTAGTGCGTTATGGATTCAACGTCCAGTCCGTCGACTTCTAAGCACAAGCATGCTTCCGATGGAAAAAAAAAATTAGAAACCCTTTCGAAACTCGATGAGGGAGAGACCAGCATGTTGTTAGCGCGCTCGTATGATGTTTGCAAGTCAACGATCTCTGACATTAAAAAAAATTTGCCTGCGAAGAACGTACAACTCTATTGCGCCGAATGAAAATTGTGGATTTCGTGATGAAGGTTTGAAGTTACTGTTGAATATCATAAAAATACGTATGTCACGTTATTCCTCAAATATATATGATAATTATTAAAAAATAGATGGGTACTGTAATTTTTTCTACTTTTCTCGCCCGATATCGTTCAACACAGCTTCACTGTTCTGTTATCCGAATTTTCGTTAATCCGAACGAGCTCCGGTCCCAATTGGTTCGGATAATCGAGGTTCTACTGTACGGTAAAAAGGCCCTATTTCATGCCTGCAGCGGGAGGAAAAGTGATTTGGCGGGAGGAAAACTTTACTTTTCTTCCCGCTGGTCAAGACTCGGCCAATTTCCATCCCCGTTCCAGCCATAGAAATATGGCCCCTTTTTAGCACAGTCGGGAAAATAATAGCGTACGCCCCTCGGGAGGAAGTGCCTTTTCACCTCGTGTCAATCTCTGCCCTCGCTTCGCTCGGGCATCAAACTTCACACTCGGTGAGAAGACGCACTTTCCTCCCTTGTAGCATAATATACTATTTTTGCTTACCCGATATCGAAAGTCCGCTTGTACTCGAATCCTTTTGATACGCCGAACGTGACCCACGTCGGAAAGTAAGATTTTCCAACGGCAACCATTTCGCAAAAGCGATTCCCGAATGCTTGCTTCGTATCTTCCAACTCAAACAAAGCCCATTTTCTATTTTTGTACTCACATACCAATTTGTGTATCCGCTTCTGCGAATCCTCCCAATACACGCGACTCCCCGTGAATATCCCATTTTGGTATAACTTTTGCGCCACCATCTGCAAATCAATTTATTGCCGTAAGAACAAAAGTCTTTCGAAATGTGTGAGTTCTGGATACGTGAAATTTTTACCTCATACTTATCGGCGGCAATGGAGTTTGAATACATGATAATGTTCCGGTCGGTCTTGATCAACAGTGATTCGATATCTTCAAAGGGTGGTTCCATTCTTAGATTCGTCATGTGGGATATCACGTGAGAGCTCAAAACTATCAGCAGTAACCAAGCAAATATCTTTTTCGATACGCCAAATATTTTACTTCGTCGATCGAGACTATCGGGTATGAAACCTTGGGAGCAAAGTGTAGCGAATGTGTAGAATAAATGATCGTGTAAATAGTGGCGACTCTTCTTGTCGCCAGACACTTTGATCGATATGTTCTGAATCAAATATCCAAGTACACTCAAGAGAAGGTAAAATAATAAAATGGCGAACCAAACTTTGTACTCGAACATGTTGAATATCCAATTGGTGTCGGACTCCAGTTCAGGCTGGATGTATATTCTGTGTCTGGTGAAATTAGTTTATAGACTATTTAAGGTAGTCCTTGCGGACAGCCTGAGCCCACGTGAGTACAGAGCGAATTGAGAGTGGAATTGCGAATACTTCGCGATGAGATAAAAATCTGAAAAAAATCAACCATATGGAAGGTACTGAAAAGATTGATTTTGCATAATAATAATTCCAAAATGTTATTAACAAATTAATGAAAAAAAAATTGTTCAACGAATCTTCCGGCAACTTAACTTTTTGTTCATATAAAAACAATAAGTTAATCTTTTTGAATACGTATGAATTTTTTCAGAATTTTATCCAATTTTTGAAAATCACGTTTTTTTATTAACTAAAAACGCAATTTTCAAAAATTAGACAAAATTCTGAAAAAATTCATACGTATTCAAAAAGATTAACTTATTGTTTTTATATGAACAAAAAGTTAAGTTGCCGGAAGATTTGTTGAACAATTTTTTTTTTCATTCGTTTGTTAATAACATTTTGGAATTATTATTATGCAAAATCAATCTTTTCAGTACCTTCCATATGGTTGATTTTTTTCAGATTTTTATCTCATCGCGAGGTATTCGCAATTCCACTCTCAATTCGCTCTGAACTCACGTGGGCTCAGGCTGTCCGCAAGGACTACCTTACATTTTAAGAACTGTTTATGTGTACGAGACTAATTAATTGTCACGAAATTACGCACCTAGTCTCCCAGATCGGCGTTGTGAAATCCACTAGGTCTGAATATGACGAGGAGAATGCCATTCTGGGTACGATTTGTGTTCTGTTTCGCGCAATCAGTGCAAGGACGCTGAACTGCCGACCTCTCTGCTTTCCGAGCAATTTGTCCGTTTTAATTGCTTTCAGGCTATCGAATGTTCGCAGAGTGTTAACTTTTCCTATTCACGTCGCAACTGTGACTATTGGATGAGCGTGAAACTCACGTGAAGTTTGAATGTTCGGCCAGAGTATTCCATATTTCCCCGCAAACACCCGTGACTTTAGTGTTATTGTCAATGAAATTTACCATATTATAGTCCTGAAAATATCGTTCGATCAGTCGGTACCCACATAGCATGGCAATATCTTTGAAAGGTTTCAATAATTTTTTTTTTTGTTTTATGTTGAAAATATTTTATCGATATTAAGAAGTATTTGTGAGATGTTTCAAAAATATATTGAAAATATTTTTTTATACGCTCATAAATCTTGCATTGAAATGTTTCAGAAATTTTTCAGATGTGTCGAAGGATTAATTATTATTCTGAAATATTTAAGAAACGTTTCCTTGGAATATTTTGATAGAATATTAGAAAATATGATTTTCATATATTTCCGAAATAGAGGATAGTAAGATTTGAAAGATTGATAATATTGATGATTTCAGAATATTTCGTGCTATTTATAATGTATTCAGCTTTAAGGTAGTCCTTGCGTACAGCCTGAGCCCACGTGAGTTCAGAGTGAATTGAGAGTGGAATTGCGAATACTTCGCGATGAGATAAAAATCTGAAAAAAATCAACCATATGGAAGGTACTGAAAAGATTGATTTTGCATAATAATAATTCCAAAATGTTATTAATAAATTGATGAAAAAAAAATTGTTCAACAAATCTTCCGGCAACTTAACTTTTTGTTCATATAAAAACAATAAGTTAATCTTTTTGAATACGTATGAATTTTTTCAGAATTTTGTCTAATTTTTGAAAATTGCGTTTTTAGTTAATAAAAAAACGTGATTTTCAAAAATTAGATAAAATTCTGAAAAAATTCATACGTATTCAAAAAGATTAACAAATTGTTTTTATATAAACAAAAAGTTAAGTTGCCGGGGAATTTGTTGAACAATTTTTTTTTTATGCATTTGTTAATAATATTTTGGAGTTATTATTATGTAAAATCAATCTTTTCAGCACCTTCCATATGCTTGATTTTTTTCGAATTTTTATCCCATCGAGAAGAGTTCGCAATTCTCTCTCAATTCTCTCTGAACTCATGTGGGCTCAGGCTGTCCGCTAGGACTACCTTACGACAACTCATTTCTTCAACTTCAATATTACTGACCTTAACGTAGCCAAGTTTCAAGACCTTGCCCTGAAAGTTGTGCTTTTCCTTTTCTCGACTTTTCGCCATAATTTCTTGTTCATAAGCGCCGAACGTCGGGAGATTAGCTATGGGAATAAATTTCTGGAGATTTCGATTCCAGATGAGACTTCCGGGCGCGTAGCAGTCTACAGAGCTATGTCGCTGAATTGCAAGGATAAATAACAAAAACTTAAACGAACGATCCATCGTCGTAACTTTGAGATCGCGTAACGGTGTAGCGAATGCGATGATTAACGACGAACGATTGACGGTGAATATGAACGACGGCCAGTAAGTTGCACGTGGATCGAGGAATGCATTTGTCCGCACCTCTGTAATTTCATGCATTGCAACAATTTATTCGCGACAGAGTATAATTTCTTCGTAACGCTTTTGTCGCTAATTATCCGCAATCGATCCTTTCTATTTCGATCACGTACTCGCGCGTCGCGACAAGGATCCAGGATTATTAAAAATAAGCAAACATTTAAAAGCATCGTTTTACAAAAACATGAATGGCATATTTTATTTGATCGAATATATAAAGAACCTTACATATCTAAATCTTCGCATCGCCAATAAATGTTCAATATAAATTAATTAATACCTATACGGTCTCGCGACGAATTATTCGAAGCTTTCTTTACCGAAGTTTTAATTTTTTTTTTGTATGTATAATAATCGAAGCGTTCGTAGATTCGGTCAGTCTATCGAAGTCTTGGTCTTCATTAAAAATTGTTTTTTAAAATTAAAAATACTCGTTTTTTTCATCTTTGTTGACATCGAACTTAACTCGAAATAAACATCGCCGTCGATCGAATTTATAGTTTCACAAAAAAAAAGTACAAAAAATACAAAATAGTGTAAAAAAAAGTATCGTACACACCACGATTAACGCCGCACTCTTCTAATATCTTTCGGTAATCAATGAATCTCGTTTGTCGTCACGAAACCGCGAAAACTCGTTCGTATTCATTGGATTTCAATCTTTTAAGACTAAAATATTCATTCTATTTCATCCAGCCGGGCGCGAGGGTCCTGTTTACTACCGCGTGCACACCTGTTTCGAGCTTCTTCTCCTTTTTTCTCGTTTTTCTCTTCTCATTTTTTTTTTTTTTTCTTTCTTTGGAGAATTCGTTTCGGAGACGAAGGAAAATATACGATAAAACTCGCGCCTATACCTGGTTCGGCACAGTCTACCCTCTATACATGTATACAACGAAGTTCGGTACGAAGTTGCATGATTTACACATATTCCCAGTTGCAGTTACGTTGTTTACAACGCATTGGTCTCTCTCTCCGATTGGCCTCGGCCATGAGTTGGCAACGTTCGTCGTGCTGCAGTAATATATCCTCGCGAAGGGTTTCACCCCTCCCGAATCGTTACTGTACACACACACACACACAGATACACACATCCACTGCTGTTACGGATATCCCGACAGTTTTACCCTTCCGGCTTTGCAGCGGCTGCCGATAAACACGCGAACGTCATCTAACTTGAAAATTTGTTCTCGCGCTTAATTACGATACACACTGGGGGGGGGGGGTTACGACGTATTATTTGTTTCATTTTTTTCCCGTATAGAACACATATCAGTTATTGTTTCCACTGGTTAACAAGAGTGATAAGAATTGAGAGAGGGGAGAGAGAGGGTAACCGCAGAAGCGCAAGTGACTATTCCTATCGTTCCAAGTAACTCCAATGACGATATCGTATTCTTTTCTCTTCGTCAAATCGAAAGATTTTTTTTTTTTTTTTTTTTTACTGAAATACTTAAAAAATCCATACGCCCTTTAGTCGTCAACAAGAGATCTCGAAATATACAAAAATTAGTTATAAATAAATAGTTACAGAATACCTGTTTCATCAGTCAGTCAATGATTCGTAAAAAGTTTGAGCGATGGAATAATAAACGTTTCCATATAGGTTTTTTTTTTTTGTTTCATTTTGGAGCAGTGAAGTACCTTTCGTCCTCAACGCGCAGTTAATTGCGTTTTGTGTGTTTGGGGAAAAAAGTTGAAGTTTTTGTTCTCTGTTGTTCCTGTCTTGTAAATGTGCACGATGCATTTAGAACGTGACGTTTTTTTACAATCATTTGGATACCCTGGTCTCGATGGTGACTTTGCTAGGATCCGGTAACCTGACGACCAATTGGGCACCGTTTTGCATGGGTCTCGTGCCGTTTAGGGCGTTCGTAATTTTTCCTCCCATCGGTTGGGGAATCGACGGCAAGACTTTCTTAGCTCCGCTCAGTTTCGGCGAGCAGCAGAGCTTGTCCTCGAAATCGGTCATATTCACGTTGGCGCTGTTGTTCTGATGAATCGGAGCTCCCTTCGACGGCGTTCCGTGCTCGGTGAAGTTACAGTGCTGCGCTCGCTGATCGAGGGCCGCGTTCGAGTTCGAAAAATTTGGATTCGCCGGCATTTTTATGGGATTACTGTGATCGCTCAGGTTGCATATCATCGTGTCGCCGTTGCCCTTGAACGATGTGTCGTTGCGCGTCAGCGTGTCGCTCTTGAAGCCCGGCATGATGTTCATCTTGTTCGTGCCTTTCACGCTGTTCGAGCAATAGCTCGGCATCGGCTCGCTGCGGAAATCGGTGAGGTAGGTTTGGTTTATGTACCAATTGTGCAATCGATGGTGTATCTCGGGAAATTGTGGCCTGCGATTGGCCACCTCGTGCCAGCACTCGATCATTAGGCTGTAAATCATCGTCGGACAGTCCTCCGGGCAGGGGAGGAGTTGCCTCGAGCGAATCATGTCTATTACCTCCTGATTATTGTATCCGTAGTACGGCTGTAACACGCAATGATTAACATTGTTAAACAGCGTGCAATAATCGAAAGGGACTTCTATAAAGAGGGCGCGGAACGATATTGTTTTGCCGAATCGTCATATGGCCGAAAATTGTACTTCTTCCGTATAATCAAACTTCTGAAACGGTATTTTTCCGACTCGTCGAAATGGCGAAACATTATATTTCCGATTTGTCAAATTTCCAAAATTTTGTAATTTCGAATGTTCGTTTCAGCGAACGTTACTGTTTGGAAATAGTAATTATAAGGTTAAGTTTATTATAGTTTTGAAAAATTGACAATTCGGTAAAATAAAGTTTTGAAAATTCGACCATACGGAAAAATAAAGATTCAGAAATTTGACGATTCGGAGGAAGTGCGTTCAGGCGCATGATTTTCGGCCATACGTCGATTCGGCTGATTGAAGTTTGGGTAAAATAATGGGAAATCAGTATGTGGTGTAATTTAATACCTGTAAGCCGTAACTGTAGATTTCCCACAGTACGACGCCGAAACTCCAGACGTCGGATTCCGTGGTGAATTTCCCGTACAGAATTGATTCGGGAGGCATCCACCGTACGGGCAGTAGACTCTTCGATTGTACCCTGTAGTAATCGCTGCTGTATATGTCTCGCGATAGGCCGAAGTCGGAGATTTTCACTGTTAAATTTTCACCGACGAGACAGTTTCGGGCTGCGAGATCGCGGTGGACGTAATGGTGGCCGGCTAGGTACTCCATACCTGTTTAACGAATGTTTGTCAATGATAAGTAAACAAATATATACCTACTGAAGTTACCATATTTCGAATACACATATATATTTACATTTATATTTATAGACTATCAAAATTTGTAAAAGGGCATTGCCCGTTAATAAATAAATAAATAAATAAATAAATAAACTTGTGCTCTTCAGCGTTTCTTAGGCGCCTTTAATCGTCCACAGTTCAATCGTACACCCTTCTTTATAACGGGAATAAATAGTGCACGGGTGCAAAACTACACGCGAGTAACCTTACGCCGGCGATGAGATTTTGAAAATGTGGAGTACATTGCACGTGTTATGTTTTAAAGTTGTTACGTCGGGTGGTAAACTTTCTGCGTTGTAGGGAAATTGCGGTGTACAGTTTTTGATCCGTTAATTGAACAAGTGTTAGATATTTACGGTGTACACTCGAACGAAGTTCCGAACGTTTGTAACATTTTTTGCGGTGTACGATTAATTTCCGTTACAACAAAAGAGTGTACGATTGATGGCGCCTCGTTTTGTGTGTCTTCGCTCTTGTTACAAAAATCGACACACTTACCGGAAGCAATTTGTAACGCGATGTGGAGAAACTCCGGTTGCTCCAAGATCTTTCCGCTGCCGTTGTTGAGCGGCACGTCCGATCTTGGCGAGTGGCATATCAGAAACTCGTGCAAGTCTCCCTGCGTCATGTACTCGAAGAGCATGCACATGGGCTCGCCCGTCAGCACCACGCCGAGAAGGCAGATTATGTTCGGATGCCTCAAGTCCGTCATCAGATCGACTTCTCTTTTAAAATCGCTCTGCGTCTTCGGGCTCGCGTTTTCCTTGAGTGTTTTTACCGCCACGTATATGGGCTCTTCGCATTTATTGTCCGTTTGCAATTCGCCTTTGTAGACTTTACCTGAAAAATAAATAAATAAGTAAATAAATAAATAAGTAAATAAATAAATAAATAAATAAATAAATAAATAAATAAATAACTAAATAAATAACTAAATAAATAAATACATAAGCCGCTGTTCTCGGACAAATTTGTATTCGACTAAATCGAGTGACAAATTTTTCTCTCGTAAGCTGTCTCGTACGTACCGAAAGCGCCCTCTCCAAGTTCTTGGATAAACACGACGTTGTTCACGGCAAATTGCGGTACTCTGTTGTTAGAAGTTCGGCTACTGCCGCTGCTCAAAGTGCCGGTACCAGGCGTTGTGTTGCCCGGTCCCGCGAGCAACGAGCTCATTTCCATCGGCTGCGTCATGCTGCGCCGACCGTCGTAAATATTCTTGTCGCACTGTATTCCCGTCAGCATCTGGAAACGACAGATTCGCGCTATAGTCACATTCGATATTCGGAGTTTCCGGAGTCTCCGCCTGCGACTCTAACATTCAGCTCACTTTATTCGCTGGTAGATGATTCGATTGCCGTCGTGACTTTCGGCTCCGGTAGTAACAGCAGTAGCACACGAGAATGATGACGAAACCTCCCGTCAACACGAAACCCACAACTCCGGAGATCCACAGATATTCGACTGAAAAAATAATGGAAATATTAACATTTACTGTCTTTATTTTTTTCTAAGGATATTTTAAAAATTTTAAGTATTTTAAGATTCTTTATTAATTGATTAAGTAATTAGGTCATTTAAGTTAATAAAGAATTAATTCATTTTAAGGTCTTTTGAAGATTCTATTTTTGCCTGTTGCTCAATTTTTTGCGCTGTTGTGTTTTAGCGGAGTTTGCTCCAGAGCACGAAATAAACACTCACTCTCATTTTTATTTTTAGTCCTATTTCTGTTATCTTTATTCTATTATTTACGCATCGGTTACTGAGCAAATTTTATTTGATTTTTCGTTATTTAGTTCACATCGATCATAGTACGTCGCCTATGCATGCCCGACTGGCGAATCTACTCCCATTAGGTCTCTCGGTTTTTTTTTTTTTTTAGTTTTACGTTACTCTAATTTTTTTGTGTGACCTACGAATCATAGATTTATTTTCCGTTCATCGCTAATGCATAATTTGCCAAATAGTTTACTATAGCATGAATAAACACAATCAATTAATCTCTCATATGCATAACACCAGAACGGCAAAGTGGGCCGCAAAACCGATGGTATGTAATTTAAAGAAAACAAAAAAAATACCCACCACACGTCGGTATGTTACAAGATTCCTTCTGCATCTTGTTATTAGCGTCGACGTAACACCACGGTTGGCTTTCCTTGCCTCCAGGGTTTCGACAGAAAGAGTGTCCCGCTAGTTCCTTCTTCTGCAGATTGAACTCATTCGACCACTGCAGACAGGGTCGTCCCGATATACTCGTGTTTACTCGACCGGTGTACGTACTTCCGGTGCCCCAGTAGCAATAGTCGTCTGTAAAAAACAAAAAATTATAAATATTAAATCTCACATTACGATCCAGGATATTTTTTTCCTTCAGTTTTCGCTTCATCGATCGAGCGCGTTTCGCAGTTTGTGCTTTTCCCAACAATGTACTGTCCAGAAACGTCCACAATTTTTTATTTTTTGAGCCTTCAAGTACCGGAGATTTTTTGCAGAGCGCATACGACCATGTCTTTTAAGCACAAAAACGATATGGATGTTCTTAATAAATTTTCTTATGCGTTATCAAAAAAACAACATTTCAAGATCTGACTGTGAATTTTTACAGAATTTTTTTAGCACTTGAAATCGTTATTCGAATCGTTTACAGGTTGCGTCTTGGCAAATTTTAGGTCCTCGTTGAACAAGGATTCGGTACGAGAAGGGTTAATTTTCCGATCGCACCATGTGGCTTTAGTTTTACAAACAGTACAGACTAAAAGTGTTAATGACCCGGCAAATAAAAGGACATATTTTTATATTCAATGTTGAACAAACGGGTTTGTCACTGATTTAACAAAATTATTTTTACGAAACTTCGTATTCCGATTTTTCGAAATGATTTTTTACTGTCTACGTACTCTCTTGGGCATTATTATCCATCGATATTCCAAGAGTCAAGCAATCCGCGGCTTCTTTAGTATCGTCGAGCGGCAGGTCGGAACATTGAACCAAAGGCACTTGTCCGATGAGAGGATGGCGTTTGGCGATGGCGTATTCCTTGCGGCACAATTCGTTCTCCAGCATCTCGCACTCCTGTCGACATATCCTTCGCAGTTTACGATTGAGCCAGTCCTTCTTCGCCGAATGAGGATCCCCGTAACTCTGGCTTATTATCTTTCGGGTCGGTGCTTTGCCGTCCTTGTCGAGAGCGAATTCCGCCCGCGGACTGTACTGGGCGCTTCTTCTCTTCCTGGGCATACCGCGAGGACGCGCGATGTCGTCGCTGTTGTCCTCGTTCTCGGCCTCCTCCAGTGGATCGCCCTGGTTAGAGTTCAGCAGATTGAACAGCTGCGTACTGGCCTCTGAGTTCTTCGGCTTGTGACCGTTCGGATGATCGCGGCATATCGGGAACGCCGAGTAACACAACGATGGCTTTGCGTAGGCTTCGCAGTTCGACGATACCTCACTGAAACACGATAGAAAAAATAATAAATTTAACGGTAAGGTAAAATGCTCGTTATGCTGGTTCTAGTTTCAATCTCACTTTCAAATTCGCTTCCTTGCGGGTGAAGCATTGGACGCGTAAAAAAAATAATAATAAAAAATTCTGGATTTTCAGAACAACCGAAGTCGTTTTACATCGAATTTGGCCAGAATCAGCAAAGAAATTTTTAAAAATGTATAAACTGTCCAAAGCTTAGTGTACGATACCAACTAATAAATATATATATAAATAAACTAATAAACTAAATAAATAAATAAACTAATAAACTAAATAAATAAATATTAATTCCATTAGAATAGCAAAGTAACATGAAAGTAAAAATTAAAGTCTAGTTAAGATGAATTCCCGAAAAAATCTACTTACTTCGAGAAATTGATAACTTGAAAGGCCTGCGCAAGTTTCTCATCCAGTATCTTCTGCGTCATGGGATACGGCACGTAGATAGATCTGTTTCCCACAAACTGTGCGCAGATTTTACCAGTGTACAGCTGCGCAAATAAACATCGGATTAGCGATAATAACAGGTCTTGGGTACAGACATAGCGATCGAAAAACACTTTTTTTTTTTGTTGTGAAATAACGGTAACATTGCTGTACGGAATGACCTACCTCGCACACTCCCTCGTGATTGTTCTTGCGTCCCGGCACGGGGCCGACGCCGGGCAGGTCGAAGGCTCTGTGTGAAGTTTCCATATTGACATCGCTAAGGCCGCTTCGTGCAGTATAATCAACAACGCTCGATTGTGAACTAGTGGGATCGGGACTTTGCGACAATATTCTGAAAGGATTGGTGCGCCCCGTAAGAGTATTGTGCGGCGTAGGAGCTTCGATTCTTTCGCCGTCCAAGCCGCTCTCGTCTTCGGTGCTGAATATAAAAAGGACGAAAAAAAACATTATAGTTCATCGTGTGTAAATAAAAACTGGACTTTATTCGCATTTAGTATATGCATAGTCGAGGAAGTCGGGGGGGGGGGGGGGGGGGAGGAGGGGGGGTGGAGATTTCGATATTTCTTTGCAGTGTTTACCTCGAGGTCGTGCGAGCGACGTAACCTCGAAAAAAATGTCAACAACGGGCGAGCGAGCACAAAAAAAAAACTCACCTTCTTCTCAGCATTTTTATAACATTCTTGTCGACAAAATGAGCGTATATAAAAATATAAAAATTCTGTAACAACACTAGGTACACGCGTAGCTTCATAATTCTTTATTTATCGTCAAAACATCGAATTCGAATATATATCTATCATTTCTTATTGTTGACGGCGGGTTTCGCGGCCATTTAACGACGCGAGCGATCGTCGCGGCGGTTGTTCGAAGCGGGGGCTTCTCGAGGATTTCGGGAGAATTTCTCTACTTTATGTGCAGTCCTGGAGTTTAAAGGGAAGCGAAAGTCACGTGACGGGTCATCAGTGTGAGAGAGATCGTTGCTATTTTCAAATTGACTTTATTCAATGGTGCTAATTTTTTTGAGAAAAAAATGAATTCGGGCCGCATGCGAAATTACCGTGTGCATCCGGCTCGAATTTCCTTTTTCCTCAAAAAAATTAGCATCTTTGAGAAAACTTCATTGCAGTTTTCATTACCGACCGCGATATTTAACTTCCCCTTAAGGCAGTCCTTGCGAATAGTGTTCCCTCTCATTTCTCTGAAACTTATGCGAAGTGAGCACTATTCGCAGGGATGACCTTAAGGATGCATCACACATACGTTTGCAACGAAAAGTTTAATACGATCAAAATTTCAGTACTTCGCGATGTGCCGAAAATCTGACAAAAAAATCAGTCGCTTTAATGATGTCAAGACCTCTTATTTTGCATAATAATAATGCTAAAAAGTTATCAACACATTATTTAAATATAAATGGTAAAAAAAAATCAAGAAATCTTTAATTTCTTATATTAAATGAATTCCTTTATTTCTCTAGAATTCATATGGACTTTTTCAGAATTTTCTTAGAGGTTTGAATTTTCCGTTTTGAAATTATTTTTGACACCACAACTACAGAACTATTGTCACAATCGCCTCGAAACTTTTTGTGTGCACTGTGAAATCGTGATACGGAAACTTATCCGGAATTCGTGACTTTTTAAAATTTTTTGAAATATAAGAAAATTCTAAAACAATTCATATGAATTAAAAAAAAATCACGGAATTCATTTAAAATGGTAAAATAAAAGTTTTTCTTATTTCTTTCAACATTTTTTTTTTTAAATAATTTGTTGATAACTTTTTGGCATTATCGTCACGTAAAATCATAGTTCTTGACATAATGAATAAGGCGATCTTCTTCAAATTTTTGGCACATCGCGAAGTACTGAAATTTTCATCGTATTAAACTTTTGCTTACGAATGTATGTGTATGCATGTGTATAATGTATGTGCATCTTTAAATATCATGGACAAACATTTCCGGTCTGAACAGTAAGACTCCGAATACGCGCGACGAGTCTACGGTATGAGTTTCGAAGTCGGCGAACAGTTTTAAGGGGAAGTGAAATATCGCGGTCGGTAATGAAAACTGTAATGAATTTTTCTCAAGGGTGCTAATTTTTTTGAGGAAAAAGCAAGTTCCCATCATTGAATAAAGTTTATTTGAAAATTGCGACTATCTCTCTCACACTCATGGCTCCGTCACGTGACTTTCACTTCACCTTAAGTTATCCCCGGAATCTCCTAAAGCTAGGATGGGCGCGGAGCGTCGAAGGATTTATGGACAGGATAGCTAATGAAATTTTCATACTCGTCCAGAAGATCGGAGAAGTGCGGCATGGCTGGAACGTAATCGCCCGGATCTGCGCCATCCTCGATTTTCCCACCGTCTGAAAGGAGAAAGGTATCAAAACCGTTAATGAAGCGTTACACATGTATACAGCGAGGGAATTATGCGCGCGCACCCTTTTATAAAGTAGCGATGTATCGCCCCGAGGGGGCGGAAAATGAAAGCACCCTATGCGATCGGAGTGATATACGACGCTAGACACGGTCGCATGCAAGTATTACAATAATAACCACGTAATGGGCCATTTATCAAATTCTCACTCGTTCGCAACACAACCGCTAATGATCCCCTCCTTAGGTTCGTACGCAGAGCTATCGAGCTCCGGTACCACGCTTGATACGTAAAATATTGTTCGCGGGGGCATGCTCAGCGATTCTAAATTAATATCGACCCTCGCCGGTTCGACGATTAGCAAACGCTATTTTTGTTGTTTTTAAACGCCATAATTGATCGAAACTTTGGACGTCTTTCGCCCCTCCCAAATTCGACAATTTTCATTTGTTGAAATTATTTGATTTTCACTACACACGGTAAAGTAGTTTATTCGACGGACGCCCCGCAAATAAACATTTATTGAAATAAAATAAACATTTATTGAAATAAAATAAATATTTATTGAAATAAAATAAATATTTATTGAAATAAAATAAATATTTATTGAAATAAAATAAATATTTATTGAAATAAAATAAATATTTATTGAAATAAAATAAATATTTATTGAAATAAAATAAATATTTATTGAAATAAAATAAATATTTATTGAAATAAAATAAATATTTATTGAAATAAAATAAATATTTATTGAAATAAAATAAATATTTATTGAAATAAAATAAATATTTATTGAAATAAAATAAATATTTATTGAAATAAAATAAATATTTATTGAAATAAAATAAATATTTATTGAAATAAAATAAATATTTATTGAAATAAAATAAATATTTATTGAAATAAAATAAATATTTATTGAAATAAAATAAATATTTATTGAAATAAAATAAATATTTATTGAAATAAAATAAATATTTATTGAAATAAATTAAATATTTATTCAAATTAGATAAATATTTATTTACTTTAAATACATATTTATTCGGCACATTTACATATCTACCATACTAGAACTCCACCACAATATCTACCACTGAAGAAAAAAACTATCGGAATACAAGGCTACTGTCTAGCCTTGTATTTAGGTAGAGTTTTATTTCCATTCCGGTAGAGTTTTTTTACTTTCTGGTAGAGATTTTGGTAGAGTTGTGAGTGATAGAGATGTAAATGTGCCATTTATTTGTAGCGTTCCCATCAAATAAATTATTGTTCTGGTTGTAAAACTTATATTTCATCAAGGTGGCCGGCGGAATTGCAAAATTGGTCAGGTGAAAAAGTAAATTGTCGCCGAATCTTCTGCAAATAAATAAAAAGCACATAAAAGGAAGCATTGAAAGGAAAATTGAGAACAACATTTTTTTTAATTATACATTAACACAATAATTAGGCATTTTCATTTACATAATTAATTTTTCAAATAGAAACCGTTAGAACTTTGGTCAGGTAAAATTTTTAATTAGTCAGCGAATTCAAGGAATTTAGATTTTCAAATTCGTATATAGAAAACTAAAAATGTTCACTAGGGTGAATTTCTTGAAATTTTTTTTTCCGTGGAAAGAACGGTCAGCACCTTTATCCAATTAATTAATGAATGAACTAATTATTGAGTTACGCATCAAGGAACGCCATAGCGTTTCAACACCAAGCAATAAAAAAAAATACAATTGACAAATGCGTGACAAGCAAGTGCTAGACATTTTCTTTTACATCATTAATTTTTCAAATAGAAGTCGTTAGAACTTTGGTCAGGGAACATTTTTAATTAGTCAGCGAATTCAGGGAATTTAGATTTTTCATTTCGTATATAGAAAACTCTAAAAACGTTCAGTAGGGTGAATTTGTTGAAACATTTTTTTTCCGTGCAGAAAACGGTCAGCTCGTTCATCCACTCATTAATGAATTAACTAATTCTTGCTTAAACGCCATAGCGTTTCGACACCAAGCAAAAAAAAAAAAAAAAAAAAAAAAAAAATACAATTGACTCAAATAAGGAGCACAAATGCATGACAAACAAGTGCAAGGCTAGATTTAGTTTGAGGCTGAATTTCGGACACGTCAGTGTAGGATCGGACGTATCCCCAGTTTAGGATCGGAGTTCGAGACGAGGAGTCGAGATTTCTCGCATAGGCGAGACACCACAAGACCGAGGAGAAGCTCGGCTCAGGCATATCGCTGCATGCCTCTCCGGTTATTCATTCCTCGTGCCCATAAATTCGTACCTATGCAAACTTCGGGCACGCCGCGCAGTGCCGGAGCGTACACACGTAGCACAATGTTGCGAGGCGTTTCGGCGCAAGGGCTCGAACGAGGCCTCTCCTATGAGCGCCTACGTGCATTATACCGCGAGGCCGCGTATATACCTCGAACGGGAAGTGGAAAAGATAAGGAAGCCCGCGGTCATTAATTACTCGCTAGCAGCCTCGCCGGTCTGCGCAGCCCTACAGCGAAGCGCTCCATGCACGCTCCTCGACGATGCATAATATAATACCCCGACCCTACAGCGCATGCGCGAACTCGACCAGCCCTACACCAAACTCCCCGTCGGACATTAAACACTTGCGTTTTTACCCGATTATATGCAAAAATACCAGCAGCTTATAACAGCAGCTCTGTGAATTTTGAAAATTTCATTAGAGCCCCATGATATTCCATTTTTTTTTACCTAAAAAAAATAAGAGTTACTTAGAAAAAAAAGAAAGTAATAAAGTTTTTTTTTTATCGCGGGGCTTCCAGACGCATAAAACTAAAAAAAATTGTTCCACTTTCCCCGGCTTTCGTCGCTCCGAGCCAAATCTTCTTCTTTATGTACAGATCGGCTTTACGACGACCACGTTTATTCCAGTGAATCTCGAGTAAGAAAGTACGGAGTGCGAACGGATATTTGCATATTATTATAACTATTGCTGTTATTTTTATTATTATTACATTATTATTATAATATTGTTATTATTATCTACCTGAGTTTAATCCGGATTATTTATCCGAGGGAGATGATAAATTGTCGTCGTAAAATTTTTCAGCCCTTAACCCGGCATTTTGGCAATTTCGGTGGGTTGTTGAGGGGTCGAAAAGGTGGCCGCTGAGCGAGGGAAAAGAGAGAGAGCGGAGTGCGCGCCGTGATAAATGAGCGTTGCTCGATAGGAGGCTGCGGGGGAGTATGGCCGGAAGGTACGATGGTCGCGAGCTGCGCCTATACCTTTATTAGAATTTCATGTAATGCCGCTAATGGGGATTAGGCGGTGGCACGGTCCGGGAAGTCCTGCCCCGGGCCAACTGGTACTCCGGTGAATGGCATAAAATAATATTAAGCGAAACACTGTGTATTCCCCATCGTGGATTTCAATCGTAATCCGACCGGATCCGCACCAGGTCCCGGGATTTTTTTTTTCAACGGTTCGCGTTGCGACAGCGGTAGGCGTGCGTTATACGTGGAGGATTGTTCCGACCCTCGTCGCGGTATCGAAAATGGGCAAACTCTGCGGTCGATTCTGTTTATGCTGGACGGTTCTCGGTGCCGGATGCATTTTCGTCGCTAATCCATTCGGCAGTAACACGCGCATTCGTACTCGCGAGCGGTCGAATATTATTGAATTGTTGAATATCGCTGTAAGCGGCCATGGTAAAAATTTTTAGCGTTTATTTAACTCGTGCATGAAAAGCGCTACTTTTTGGGCCTGCTGAGAGTGGCGTAAGTTCCGCTTTACAGCCAAGTGTATTATAAATACCCGGCCCATGCGCACACCGGGCCGATTTTACTTTACGCACGGTTCTCGTACTTCACGCACGGTTCTCGTACTTCACGCACGCTTATCTTACTTTATGCACGCTTGTTGTACTTTACGCACGCTTCTCGTACTTTACGCACACTTATCGTAGTTTACGCACGCTTATCGTACTTTACGCACGCTTATCGTACATTACGCACGCTTATAGTAGTTTACGCACGCTTCTCGTACTTTACGCACGCTTCTCGTACTTTACGCACGCTTCTCGTACTTTACGCACGCTTATCGTACATTACGCACGCTTATCGTACTTTACGCACGCTTCTCGTACTTTACGCACGCTTCTCGTACTTTACGCACGCTTCTCGTACTTGACGCACGCCGTCCGGTACCTCCGATCTCAGACCTCCCTGATAAAACATCCCGACCAAAATGTTAATTCCCGACCCGATCTTCGTCAGATCCTATAGAATATCCTTATCACAATAACGATTGAAATTTTTATTGAAAAATATGGCATTCGACGAGGGTGCGAAGCGCGGAGGGGGGGTTGCATTATGTAACATGCACTGTGTGCCATGCGCATATTTGTACCGAGCACACACTTTACAAGGGTTTGTTTACCACCCGTTAATTACATTCCGCAATGGATATTAACGAGGACCGTGATTACCGTTCCCCCGAGCGCAATAAACGAATGCCGAGAGACCGCGCTCTCCCCGTATCGCCTGCATATCGAATTCGAATTGAGACTCGAATTCGCGATCGGAGTTTTCTCCCCGCGACCGACGGGGTGGCATTTTCTCGTTTTAAACAAATCGCGGGATTAACGTCGAGCCATTTGGTCAATCGGGGAGCGGCGACGAAGCCACCGAGCGCCAAATGCATGACCAGCCCGCAATCTCGCTTCGAAAGTATTTCCAAGCGCATCGCAGCCGCGACGCATGCGCACGATCGGCCGGGAACGGAGAACGTATTTCTCCCGTTCGGTTCGTCGCCGGATTGAGCGTATCCGCATATCGTATGCTAAATCTTCGATATCTGCAGCTCTTCCGGCTCTATCGAGTCGTTAATTCCCGCGGGTGAATCGATGACACTTTTGACGATAACGCTGGGCCAGACCTGCGCACGCACTCCGCGCTCCGCTATCGCAAAACTGCCCGATTTCGTACGGCTCGCGTAGGCACCGAGCATTTTTTTTTTTTTTCTAGTTTTTCCACACACGGCGCAGGTAAACGGCAGCTCACATTACGTTGATAGCCTTCGGCGATATACCGGATGGGCTCCCGTGAGATTGACGAGACGGATAGTGAGCTGACCGAACCAACAGTTGGGAACGACGTACCGTGTATTATATACGTAACGTACATACGTATACATATTGTAAAAAAAAAATATAAAATATAATATAGAATATAATATAAAATATAATATAAAATATAATATAAAATATAATATAAAATATAATATAAAATATAATATAAAATATAATATAAAATATAATATAAAATATAATATAAAATATAATATAAAATATAATATAAAATATAATATAAAATATAATATAAAATATAATATAAAATATAATATAAAATATAATATAAAATATAATATAAAATATAATATAAAATATAATATAAAATATAATATAAAATGATTTGGCCGCCGCCGCCGTCGCCGTGTCAAGAATTGGGGGGGGGGGGGGGGGGGGGGTGGTCAATATGGGGTCAGTGGGGTCAATGACAGAGTCAGAGGGGGTCAATAATAGCGTCAGGGGGACAATAATAGGGACGTGAAGTTGGTTAAAAATGGAATCGTAATAGTGGGGCTTAGAATCGTAAGGGCATACGTCTTTTAAAGGACTTAGAATAATAAGGGCTTAAGTCCATAATGGGGTGTGTTCACGCATGTGTGTGTGTATAACGGGTGTGAGTGGACACTGAACTGTTAAGCGAGCTCGACGACCGAGTCCATTCAAAATACTTGGAAACCCCCACCTGTAAGCTCGGTTGCCAAATTTCTACCTATTGTCTCTGTATCGTCACGCGCTCCGTCGTCGACTCGCTCGCCACGTTCAGCTGTCGATCCGAGTGAGACGTATGTTCGTAAATGTACCTCTCGAGCTACGGTATAACACAACAAAATAATAAATCTATTACGCCTGTGAGTTGAGAAAAAGTGTGTTCATTCATTCCAACAATCGTGTCCCGAGTAATCCTTTCGCTTCGCTAGATAAATAAAGTGGTAAATTCGTTCTGAGTGTGCACGTGTTGCGAAAGCGTGCACAGGGTGCGAGCGCGCGAGCCCCGAGCCCCCTAGTATACAGTACCCGATCGCGTTTCTCCGATCCTCGGGAGCCAATCCAATTAAGCACGACCGCGTAAGTTGGATACCCCACTACCTGCCCAAGTACCTGCCCACCGTCCCTTTCCATACGCAAAATTCCCCTTCCGAGCGCTGTTATGCTTTGAGCGTGGAGATACGTATAGCCGCAAAAATGACCGTAATGTAAGCGCGCACAAATATACTCTATGTATTTCGCAGCTCAAGTCACAGTTCGAAATTGACTTCTCAATTTGAATATGAAATGCATTCTGTCGTTTAAGGGAGACCCATAAAAATCACGTTTTATAAATTACGCATTTTATATTTATTTGATTTGTTGCTTTGCTAAAGTTAACAAGCCTTTGCTTCCTCATGGACAAAGATTTTTAGTAAATCAAATAATTCGATATATTGCTTTCTCATAGACGAAGCTATGATTTCCTAAAAAAAAAAAAAAAAAAACGCGACAATTTAACGTCAGAGTACTTAAAATAGTTTAAAACATCGAGTAATCCGATTATTACCTGACGTCCGGATGTATGCGTGGGTGTGTGTGTGTGTACGTGTGATCATATCGCTTCGGTCGGAAAAATAAGCATTTTATCAAAGGAAAAATTTGATCAATAATAGAAATTGGAGCATATTGAGGCTGTCGGACGGGATAGGTTCTCCTTTATGGTAAAATGACGGAATATATCCGATACTCGAATACGAGAGAATGTATAGAACGAAGAATTCATCGATCTTTGTCTCATATCAAGCTTGCCGCCGCATTGCCTCGTTGTCGGATTTACAGCAGCGACGATTTCATTCGCAGGGAGCAAAAGGGAAGGCGTCATTTGTTTCCCCATCAAGCAGGTAACGGACCTTGAGAAGGGGCCGAGTTGGACTTACGCGGTCGTCTTTTTCGGACATACGCGGTCGTTCGGAATTATGCGGTTGGGAGAAACGCGGTCGTGTACTGTACATTTATATATTAAGGTGTTTCGAAAAAAGGCATTTTTAAAAATTTTCCTCCCATCTTTTTAAAGTACAGATTTCGATCTCAAATTAAACCAAGCGAAAGGCGGTAACCAGCAAAAAATCCTAACGACGAAAAAACGATCGACTTCACAGCGATCGCAGATTTGACAGTCAGTATTTTTCGGGACTTTTTTTTTGTGAACTGACGGATACACGATTACGTGACGTTACGAAATATCGTTCGAGACAATAAACATTTCGCATATTGTTCTTTTCATGATGCGCCAGTGTCTTTTCATTGCGCGATTACGTTACAATATATATAATATAATATATATTGGATGCATATATTATATTAACCATTATAACATTTCGTTACTATCTGTGGGTGGGAATTTTCGCCGGAATGATTTTCAATGGTTCGGTATTAAAAGCGACGGCCATGCGTCGGGCAGCGAGCCCGACATGTGAGCAGCTGGTAGACAGAGGAGGCCGAAGAGGGAAGGGGAGGAAGTGCGCATAGGGTAAATTTTGTATTGTCGGTATTTGGGATAAAGGAAATTTTGTTTGACTCTTTGACATTGAATTGAACGTAAAATTCGATCAAATGATTTTGAACAATCGTGGGAAGGCTTTTATTTTTTCGATGCAGAATAGGCGGTGGGAGCGGTGAATATGGTATACGGTGAACAGAACGGTAAGTACGCGCGGAAATCGATCCGGGCCATATTCACCAAATTTTTTTTAAGAGATTTTTAATATTATTTTAATATTATTTTTCAAATATTATTTTAATTTTATATTTTAAGAGATTTTTAATATTAAAAAAATGGGGGAAGGTGTGTAAAATCTGCCTATTCGGGGATTAAATCTTTCAATGGTCAGAGCATGTATAATTGTCTCGTTCGGACATTGCAAGTTTTAAACAGCTTGCCAAAATTTTAAGACAGTTTTGGGCTTGACTCATACACGGAAAAGGTGAAATTCGATTAAATGGTTTTGAACAATGATGGAGAGGCTTTTTTTATTATAGTTCGATGAAGAATAGGCGGTGTATGTTGTGAATATGCACAGTAAAAATTAATGTCGTAAAATCGAAAGTTTCGTAAAAATAATTTTCATAAGGTAGTCCGAACGAAGCAGAAAATTTCGAACACTGTTCGATGGGATAAAAATCTGAAAAAATCAAATATGTGGGAAGTGCTGCAAAGATTGTTTTTGTGAAATAATAATTCCAATTTGTTGTTAACGAATTGAAGATAAAAATCATTATTCAACAAATTACGCGGCGTCTTAACTATTTTAGTTCATAAAAATGATGTGAACATAAAAACGTGATTTTCCAAGATTGAAAATCTCGATTTCATGCACGAAAAATCGTATTTTTAGGATTGAAATGGAAAATATTGGGCTGAGAGTAAAATAGCTGTTATATTCGTGATCAGCGGGAAAAAATACGTGGAATATAACCGTGAAACAAAATATAGCCTTGAAACAAAAAAAAATCGATTGAACAACGATTTCTCACTTTTTGAGCCACTTTTGGAAAACCGTCGATTTTCGTGATTTTCACACGTTGATATCTCGGTCCCAAATAGAGCTGGGGAAAATCCGAGGTTATTATTATATTGTTATTATTGTCTATCTGAGTGAAATCAGTCTGGGCCATATTCACCACAATTATCTTGTCTTTTTGTCGCCCAATGCGTTAGAGATTGTTAATGTTGAAAAGGTGGTACAACCAGAAAAAAAGTATTTGACGGCCACCGTTTATTTGGTTCAAGTAAAATATTTATTTGATTGAAATAAATATTTATTTAAATTACGCAAATAGCTACTTAAATGAAATAAATATTTATTTAAATCAAATAAATATTTATTTAAATCAAATAAATATTTATTTAAATCAAATAAATATTTATTTAAATCAAATAAATATTTATTTAAATCAAATAAACGGTGGCCGTCAAATAAAATATCTTTTTGGGTGTAAGAGATGCGCCAGATGCGATTGCTATTGTTTCGAGTACGATGAGGAAGAGGAAAAAAAAAAGAAAAAAATTACAGAGAGCGAGAACTAAAGAGTGAGTTGGAGGATCGAACTGTATGCAGAACGAGGCGAGTGGACTCGGCGAACTTTTAATTCGAGAACAACGCGCGCGCGTCGCTGCTCCGTCAGCATCGTCGGTACGGATCGGAAACTTGGCCCATGTTAATTGGAAACTCGAGAGGAGAGCGGGATAGTCAGTTTGTGGGTGGATGGACGAGGGGTTCGCGCTCGCGTTCCCTACCGGACGAACTCTCGTTAATCTTTCGGATTACGCATTACTCGCGTCCGGACCGGAAACTTTGTCGATCGATTTTTTTTTATTTCATTTCCCGCCTCGGACGATATAACGAGCGGAGGACAGGGGAAGGATAAACATTCGGTGGGGAATAAAAAGGTACATCCTGTATCAAATTTCATCAACTCTGCAGACCCAACGCCTGCCAGGATTGATTAATTTCATTCAACCGGTTCGGTTAACTTGCGAACCGCTCATTCCCCGTCCCGTCGTTGGCCAAATGTATTTTTAATGTTGGTGTTAAATATTCGTGGCAAATGTTTGTCTCAAATGTTCTATCATTCTCAAATGTTCATCTCAAAGGCTCGTCCCAAATGCGCGTCCCAAATGCTCGTCCAAAATGCTCGTCCCAAATGCTCTTCCCAAATGCTCTTCCCAAATGCTCTTCCCAAATGCTCTTCCCAAATGCTCTTCCCAAATGCTCTTCCCAAATGCTCTTCCCAAATGCTCTTCCCAAATGCTCTTTCCAAATGCTCTTTCCAAATGCTCTTTCCAAACACTCTTCCCAAACGCTCTTCCCAAACGCTCTTCCCAAACGCTCTTCCCAAACGCTCTTCCCAAACGCTCTTCCCAAACGCTCTTTCCAAACGCTCTTCCCAAACGCTCTTCCCAAACGCTCTTCCCAAACGCTCTTCCCAAACGCTCTTCCCAAACGCTCTTCCCAAACGCTCTTTCCAAACGCTCTTCCCAAACGCTCTTCCCAAACGCTCTTCCCAAACGCTCTTCCCAAACGCTCTTCCCAAACGCTCTTCCCAAACGCTCTTCCCAAACGCTCTTCCCAAACGCTCTTCCCAAACGCTCTTCCCAAACGCTCTTCCCAAACGCTCTTCCCAAACGCTCTTCCCAAACGCTCTTCCCAAACGCTCTTCCCAAACGCTCTTCCCAAACGCTCTTTCCAAATGCTCTTCCCAAATGCTCTTCCCAAATGCTCTCTCCAAATGCTCTTCCCAAACGCTCTTCCCAAACGCTCTTCCCAAACGCTCTTCCCAAACGCTCTTCCCAAACGCTCTTCCCAAACGCTCTTCCCAAACGCTCTTCCCAAACGCTCTTCCCAAACGCTCTTCCCAAATGCTCTTCCCACATGCTCTTCCCAAACGCTCTTCCCAAACGCTCTTCCCAAACGCTCTTCCCAAACGCTCTTCCCAAACGCTCTTCCCAAACGCTCTTCCCAAACGCTCTTCCCAAACGCTCTTCCCAAACGCTCTTCCCAAACGCTCTTCCCAAACGCTCTTCCCAAACGATCTTCCCAAACGCTCTTCCCAAACGCTCTTCCCAAACGCTCTTCCCAAACGCTCTTCCCAAACGCTCTTCCCAAACGCTCTTCCCAAACGCTCTCCCCAAACGCTCTTCCCAAACGCTCTTCCCAAACGCTCTTCCCAAACGCTCTTCCCAAACGCTCTTCCCAAACGCTCTTCCCAAACGCTCTTCCCAAACGCTCTTCCCAAACGCTCTTCCCAAACGCTCTTCCCAAACGCTCTTCCCAAACGCTCTTCCCAAACGCTCTTCCCAAACGCTCTTCCCAAACGCTCTTGCCAAACGCTCTTCCCAAACGCTCTTCCCAAACGCTCTTCCCAAACGCTCTTCCCAAACGCTCTTCCCAAACGCTCTTCCCAAACGCTCTTCCCAAACGCTCTTCCCAAACGCTCTTCCCAAACGCTCTTCCCAAACGCTCTTCCCAAACGCTCTTCCCAAACGCTCTTCCCAAACGCTCTTCCCAAACGCTCTTCCCAAACGCTCTTCCCAAACGCTCTCCCCAAACGCTCTTCCCAAACGCTCTTCCCAAACGCTCTTCCCAAACGCTCTTCCCAAACGCTCTTCCCAAACGCTCTTCCCAAACGCTCTTCCCAAACGCTCTTCCCAAACGCTCTTCCCAAACGCTCTTCCCAAACGCTCTTCCCAAACGCTCTTCCCAAACGCTCTTCCCAAACGCTCTTCCCAAACGCTCTTCCCAAACGCTCTTCCCAAACGCTCTTCCCAAACGCTCTTCCCAAACGCTCTTCCCAAACGCTCTTCCCAAACGCTCTTCCCAAACGCTCTTCCCAAACGCTCTTCCCAAACGCTCTTCCCAAACGCTCTTCCCAAACGCTCTTCCCAAACGCTCTTCCCAAACGCTCTTCCCAAACGCTCTTCCCAAACGCTCTTCCCAAACGCTCTTCCCAAACGCTCTTCCCAAACGCTCTTCCCAAACGCTCTTCCCAAACGCTCTTCCCAAACGCTCTTCCCAAACGCTCTTCCCAAACGCTCTTCCCAAACGCTCTTCCCAAACGCTCTTCCCAAACGCTCTTCCCAAACGCTCTTCCCAAACGCTCTTCCCAAACGCTCTTCCCAAACGCTCTTCCCAAACGCTCTTCCCAAACGCTCTTCCCAAACGCTCTTCCCAAACGCTCTTCCCAAACGCTCTTCCCAAACGCTCTTCCCAAACGCTCTTCCCAAACGCTCTTCCCAAACGCTCTTCCCAAACGCTCTTCCCAAATGTTATCGTTGATTAAAATGGAAAAACTCTCATTTCACAACATAATGTCTCACTATCCGCCGCTTGCCGAACCCCCTTCAATCGTTCGTTCGCCGGAGTCTTCCCTCCGCGATAACGCGATAGACTAACCCAAACTTAATCAAACGCGATCAGTATGTCCGGAATGATAAAACGATCCACGGTTGCGTACGGGGCGCACACCGAAATGCGCGTTAACCGCGTCACGGCATATTTTCCGACTGCCATTAGCCCCTTGACGCGCAAATCCACACACGCGTCCAAGCATGTCCCAGCCGGTACGGTTATTCCTCCCTCGTATTGTATAAATTCCTCGCGAAAGGGTTGCACCCGTGACGCTCTCGCCCGGTGATACACGCCTCGGCCTCTCGCCCGTCACGCACACAGCCCACAGATAAAATCGTGACGCGCGTTTCATTGGCGAATTGCGGAGGAAGCGGAGGTCGCGCGCTGCCAGTGAAAACTGAGGGACAGTTCGACCGATGGCTATACACCGCCGATAGAGAGACGATCCGCGAGTTCCGAAAGCTCTCCCGGCCCGCGGGGGGGGGGGGGGGGGGGGGGGGGTCGAGGGGGAGCGATGTTTAATAAATACATGACCGGCGTTCGCAACCCTCCCTCCCCCCCCTCGAATATCCTTCCCCCCCGTACACACGAAACCCGCTCTTTCCGTCCCGTTCCCTTTCGCCTGTACATCCGTCCATCCGTCCGTCTGTCGTTTCGCGTATAGCTTATACACCCGAACGATTTACAATCTCGTATGGATGGTCGCTCCTCTACCGCTCTTACGCACCGATGCGTGTTGGCCGGGGCACACACAACACCCCCGAAAGCCTCGGTGTATAATCCGAAATGTCGATGGTTTTGAGCGGTTCGACCTATCGTTCAGGCCCGCCTAGTTTTCCGGGCTCGCGACTACCGGCCAGGCCCGGCCTGCCGGTTCCACGTGGTAGCAGCTTTTTCCCCTCCCCCGGTTCGCGATCGCGTGTTCTGTGTGCTTCGGCCGGCCGGAAGAGTTCATTGCTAATGGGGCGCAAGGGTGCACTCGGTTTGTATCGCTCGCTCGAGAGAGCTTCGGGACAGCGTTCGTACTCTCTCGCCAATACCGCTGATACTGGCCGTGCACTCGACGGACCACCCAGCCCTCACTCGATTCATTTGGCTCGGCTTATTCGGCGTACTCGCCGATTGGATAAAGCCCGCCAGACGTTGCTTCTACGCACAGTCGATCGGCGATACGAACAATTTCAAACATATTTTGCCCAATGGTCCGCCGATGAAAATTGGCTTTTCAACAAACCCTCCGGAGTCCATTTTGCATCCGTGCGGGCCTTTCTGCATTGCTGATGGAGAGAGTAGTTTTGCGGAGCGCTGTATCGCTCGATCTATCATTCGTTGCCTTTTTGGGGAAACTCGCGAATAGTGCGGCGTTGGGTGATTTGGGGTGATATGGTGGGGCGGTCGAAACGGGCGATGATTGTGAGCACCGTTTTCACCCGGGGAGGTCAAAAAGTGGATACGCGGGTGGGTTAGGTCTGGCGTTTAACGTCCCAGCACTGGCACGAGACCGCGCCAAATCCGGGAGTCTGGGCGGTCTCGTGACAGTGCTGGCGTGTAACAGTCGGCCGGACCAAACCCTACTTGGGAATTACCGATTATAATAAATATTAAGGGAGCGAATAATACGAAAGCAGGGCAGGAGTGCCGAATATGGCCCTATTTGATTTAGTACCTGAATCAATTATCTATGGACCGGGCCATATATTCTCCAATTTTAACATTCAGTCTTAAGCGAAAAGCTCGCCAGCTCGCCAGCCGGTGGATAATGCGATAATTATCTGAATAGCTGAATTTTTTATTCCAATAATTGTTTTATTCAATTTAAATGATGCCTTTATTTTATTGCAATAATTATTTTGTGTAATTTACATATTGCTTTTATTTTATTCCAATAATTATTTTAGTGGTAGTACACGGAGGAAAATAAATGGTTGGGACAACAAGAATTTTGTTACCATAACTCATTTACCTGGTTTACATAGGGACAATAAAATATTTTACTGTAGCAGCCAAATATTTTTGATGCCACAACAATAAATTATTAACGATCTACATTTTGTTAGAGAAACAGAACTATTTTTCTTCGTGTAGTAAATTCACTTTATTAGCCTCCGTTGTACATGGTCCGGTGATATTGCGTCTATACATGTGGGATTTATTTATTTTTTTCCTGAAGCTAATGGGCCATTGACCGAGGTCCTTCAGCCCATAATTATTTTATTTTATTCAAATAAATATTATTTTATTTTATTTTATTCAAAACTCAGCATGGAAATGACACGGGAAAACGGTCGCCCCTGTATTACCATAATCATATTTTTTTAGTGTTAAGCAATGCAAACTGTAACGCGGGTGGAGTGATAACGGGTCTAATATCTCTGAGGTTTTGGTGAGATTAAACGATATCCGGTTTATTCTCACCCGGTTACGGTCTTCGGTGCCCCCGTCTCGATTCAAAGGCTGATTTTTTATTTAGTATGCATGGTTCGTTTCATCCCGATTGTGAAAATGTTCCTGCCGCCTTTAACGATTATACCGTTATCACGAAGTAAAAAAGTACAAAAGTATTTGCACATTTAACCATCTTTTTTTAGCACAAACGCCCACTAGTATTTTGTTGCTAATTTTACAAAAAATACTCGTTAAATTGTCAGACATTTCTGTAAAATGGATAAGATTTTTTTTTGTAAAATTAACATGAAAATTAACATGAAAATTAACATGAAAATTAACATGAAAATTAACATGAAAATTAACATGAAAATTAACATGAAAATTAACATGAAAATTAACATGAAAATTAACATGAAAATTAACATGAAAATTAACATGAAAATTAACATGAAAATTAACATGAAAATTAACATGAAAATTAACATGAAAATTAACATGAAAATTAACATGAAAATTAACATGAAAATTAACATGAAAATTAACATGAAAATTAACATGAAAATTAACATGAAAATTAACATGAAAATTAACACAAAAAGAATTGTTAACGTTTGTCGAAAAGAAACGTCGGCACCCGTTTTACTGTGCAGGATAAAAATGACGACGCGATCCGATTTAGCATGGGAAAACGATGGTGCGGGTATTGGCCACTTTTGCCCTAATCATATTTTTTTACCGCTAAGCAATGCAAACTGTAAAGCGGGTGGAGTGATAACGGGTCTAATAATCGTACAGGGCGCATACTGCTGCGTGGCGAAGGTGGGGAAGTAAAGGTATGGGAGGCGAGACACAGGGTATGTGTACAACGTCAAGAGACCGCAAGATGCGCGTCTGCAGCATATATATATATATATATATATATATATATATATATGTATATGTAGGCAGCATAATCGCCGAGGCTAGATTCTCTTAACGCGAGTTTCGAAGCCCTGCTAGGACGGGCGGTTGGACGGGGCGAAAGGGGAGCTTGCAGGTCTATCCGCCAACTTCCCTGCATTATGCAAGTTAGATTAGACCGCACGTCGAAGGTTAAGGCGCGGATATGCGCGGAAGCTGCGCCCGAGCGAAACCCCCAGGTCTCGTCTTTCCCTTCCAACGTACCTGCGACTATCCGTACAGTGCCTTTCACAATTCAGACACGTCCGCGGATCGGAGATGGCAGTCGTTATTAACAGTCGATGTACGCACTCGACGGAATCGATGTGTAAAATCGGGGCCTGTTCGGGACTTTACAATTTCAAGGGTCATACATAGAAAAATAGTTTGTTTTACGGGCGGCTCGCAAATCAATATTTATTTGGTTTATATAAACGTTCATTTATTTCAAATAATTATTCAATTGAATCAATTAAAATATTTATTTAAACCAAATAAATATTTAAGTAGGAAATGCGCTTTATTAGCCTCAGTAATATATGATGCGGTGGTATTGGGGATACACATGTTATTTTTCCCCCTCGGGCCATTGACCTTCGACACCTATATATTCCTATATATTCCTATATATTCCTATATATTCCTATATATTCGACATGGAGTACCTCATAAATATTAAATAAAACCTTGTTTGCAGAAAAAACGATACAGTCGACTAAAATATTATGATAATAGCTTAAGGTTGGTATTTTATTCAAATAATTATTTTATCTTATTCGAATAATTATTTATCTGTAGAACACCCGTCGAACGATTTTCGCTGTCGAATTGGTAAGAATCGGTCGAGAGGTCTCGGTTTTGACATTTTCAATTTTTCGAAAAATATCATTCGCACTCTAGCTCTTATAATTTTTCAAATATTTAACTAAAAAATTCGACATAAATAAGTTATTATGGACCCACGTTCCCTATTAACTTTGGCAAAAATCGATCGAACCCTTTAAATTTTATAAGATTAAAAAAAATAAATAAAAAGAATTCCTATCTCACACCCAGAAAAAAATTTATTTGACGGCCACCGTGTATTTCGTTTAAGTAAAATATTTATTTGATTTAAATAAATATTTATTTTAATTAAGTAAATAGTTACTTAAATGAAATAAATATTTTACTTAAATCAAATCAAATTTTTACTTAAACCAAATAAACGGTGGCCGTCAAATAAATGTTTTTTTCTGGGTGAACAGACGCCCCATTCCGTCTCAAAATTATTATTTTTTTCTCCATTGCAAAATCAGTGCTCGTGTCTTCTCCCCGGTCCTCTCCGCTCAAAGATCTGTCGCAACATTTTCCACGAGTATCGACTGAATTTAACAGAGCTCTGTGTCTCCCCGATCTCAACCCCGAGATAATCCAACGTCTCCGAGGTTTCGGTGAGATTAAACCATGCCCGTTTTATTCTCAAATCCTCCGAGGTCCCCAGAGTCCCGCTCCCGATTCAAAGGCATCGCATCTGAACGAGCCTGTACACAATGCCACTATCAGTAAACGGCACAGCGAGCGAGACCACCGGGGACACAGATCGGGAAGACAGAAGGAAATTTCGAAGACCGCGGCGCGCCGCGGGAGACGGTCGAGGAGCGCGAGATCGATTATCTCACGACCGCGGTCTCTCCGGCTTCGAGACAACTACTTGCCCAAGATCGTCACATTGCTTCGACGAGGTTTCTCTGCAGCCTCCGCGCCGCAGGAACCTTCCGCAATGTCTCGCGAAGGATAGCATTGGCGAAAGCACGCGACTGTTTCCACTTAAGGAGAAAGGAGAATCGCGTGGCGCGTCTTATCTGTACGAAGAAAAAAAAAAAAAAAAAAAAAAAAAATGCGCGAACAAGAAGAAGAGGAGGACCAATAATGGAAGGGATGAGAGGGAAAGGTTCGCGGGTGTGCTCCGGCGAGCACGAGAACTCCGCCGTCGTCCACGACACAAGGGCACGATTATATGTAAAGAACCTTAAGGAAGGCGTCGTCTTGGTCGTGCACCGGCGGTCCCGCTCGTTGGGCGCCGAGCAACGAGACACTGTTGCACAACCCGGCTCGTCGAGATAAGAGCCGGCACCGCCGGGATGAGAGAGGAAGACCGGGCCGGAGGTGAGATGCTCCGCTTCGCGAGACTCGAGGGTTTCCCTCCTCTCCAGACGCCGTCGACGCGGTACCGCGCGACGGACACAACAAAAAGCGAGTCTCCTCGAGCGTCAAACGGTGAAACCGTTTAATGAGACTGGCCTCGCGAAGGTGGCGGTTAAAGCCACTGTGGGCTCGGCGGGACAATTCGGAAAGAGGCTAATCTTCGTCGAGAAACTCCGATACTCACGATGCAAAAGATTGCATATTTTCGGTTCCTGATAGAGGTTAGCTTTGTTATCGTGAGAAAAAAAATCCAGATTTTAATGAAAACATGTTCAGAATGTTCCAAAACATCGAAAAATCGCATTTAGAAAAAATGCCCGGATGTGTGTGCGTGCGTGCGTGCGTGCGTGCGTGCGTGCGTGCGTGCGTGCGTGCGTGCGTGCGTGCGTGCGTGCGTGCGTGCGTGCGTGCGTGCGTGCGTGCGTGCGTGCGTGCGTGCGTGCGTGCGTGCGTGCGTGCGTGCGTGCGTGCGTGCGTGCGTGCGTGCGTGCGTGCGTGCGTGCGTGCGTGCGTGCGTGCGTGCGTGCGTGCGTGCGTGCGTGCGTGCGTGCGTGCGTGCGTGCGTGCGTGCGTGCGTGCGTGCGTGCGTGCGTGCGTGCGTGCGTGCGTGCGTGCGTGCGTGCGTGCGTGCGTGCGTGCGTGCGTGCGTGCGTGATAACTCGGAAACGGCTTGAGATAGCGGGTTGAAATTTTGTACACTAATAGAGTGGTCACGTCTCTTCCTTCGATATAATTTTCATGAAGATTGAGGCCCGTTTCGAAATTTTACGCGAATTTGAAATTTTTGAAAAAACTCTGTGGTAGCTCTAACTTTCGCAAATTTTGAGCTATCGTCCTAAAAATACATATAAATACAATACTATGAACAAAGACCTTTGGTATTGAATTTGGACGAAATTTACCTTAGGGATCAGATTTTATAAAATTTTGATTTTTTTGAAAAATTACTAAAAATGGTCTAATTTGAGTAAACATGGAGGTATCGAGCTTAAATTTGGCACAGGAATGGACTAACACTGTACAATGTTTCGTATTGAATTTGGCAAAAATTGATCCAACCGTTTAAATTTTATGGGATTTTGACAATTGTAAATTTTTCAATTTTTTTTTGACAGGAGTTTCTGAATCAAACATTACGCAAAGAGTAAAATGAGTTATAGTTTCGTAATCAGCGCTGAAGATTAGATTAAAAATTGCCTTAAAACTTTTTTAATGTGTTTTAATTATTGCTTCCTCCATGAGGAAGCCAAAATGGCGCAACGGAATTATCATAAAGGAAATTATGACCAAAACCGCAAAACATGAGGAAGTAAGTGTGCAAATCACTTTGCACGCTTTTTTACATCGTTTCTGATGTAAAAAAAAAAAAAAAATGGCAATGGATTTTCATCAAATCGAGCCGATTGATGGACCTTCGGCCTGCCCCCTTTCGTTCTTTAGTTTTCCAAACCCAAAGGCCATAGGCCGCGATTTTTCGCGGTTGATTTAAGCTCTTTTTTCCGCCAGCACGATACTCTCAACAGAAGTTCCGAACATCGGTGATCCACACGCACGGGCGACGTGCAAGTGTTTTCCCCCGTGTTAACCGAATCTCTCCAACTCTCGCTCGGTGTTCTCGAATTACCGAGCGACCCGCGAATCTACCGGCGATTCGACGCCCGGGAACACAGACTTTCGCGTAGGAAAGCTTTCGAGCATTTTTTTCCATCGAACCACCGCCGCGCCAGTGTTATTCCTCTCCCGTTCACGCGTCCCGGGCGTCCACGAGCTGGACGGAAATCGGACACTTTACGGCCTGGAAAAACGATCGATCCGATATCTCCAGCCGCGTCATATTTCTGGATACGCCATACGCAGCCTCTATCTGCGCTCACCGCAGTTAAAAGCCCCACCGTCCTCTCGTCCCTCTGTGCAATCGCGCGCCACAATGCGCGATTCCATCAATGAGGCGAAATTGCGTTTACCGCACGGGCAAAACGCCGAGCGACCGTTTTACCCCAACGGTCCCCATCGCGCCATCCATGTTTCGAATCTCAATTTAATTACGCAAAATTTCCAATCAAGTTGACGATACGAGCGATCCCGGTGGGCTCGTTCCTTCGTTCCGTTAATGCCGGGACCAGCCCGATTACGGGTCAATGAGGCAGATAAACAGCGTTTTCCACGGACGATAACGCCTCCCCACCCCGAACCGGCGATTGCACAAACGGGGCTGCATAACCATTTATGGAACTAAATTTGCCGCGGCTCTCGTCGAAACTTTAAATGTATGCATGCCATAATGCAGACGTAACGGCGAGGCGCGCACCCCCTGTGAAAAGGCCCTTTCGGAAAATTCTCCGCGGTCGCGATATCGCTCTATACCTGGTTAATATGGAAATCGCTCGCGAAAGTTCAATCGATGAAACTATTCAGCGAAACGAGAAGTCGTTCGTGTGCGAATCGGATTTTCATCTCTCCGTATGCGGGCTTGTTCGTAGATACAAACGCTCGCGGTGTAACTGCGCTTTCTGTGTACCGATATCGAGAAATCGAATGCGAACTCGTCCCGCCCAACCGCTCGGTGTGGTCTGTAGTTTTTTTTTTTTCTTTTTTTTTTTTTTTTTTTTTTTTTTTTATGGTATCGATCCGATCCCTCCGGGCACATTTGCCGATATTACTCGCGAAGTGGGGAGAGAAGATGAGAACTTCGTTTTATTTCCAATTTCCGAACGATAACTATATCTCGGTGAATTATTGGATGCAAGATGTTACGTGAGGATGGTGCGGTGAACCGCGCTGCACCGGGAGATTGTACGGGAGGAGCAAGGCGAGTGCTCCCGATAATAGGACATTGGCTAACCACGATATCCCGATGTGATCAGTTATATATATTATATGGTTAAAAAAATATATGAGTAATTGTTATACAATTTCGAAATTTTGCTGTAGCTTTTTTTTAAGAAAAAGTTAAATATCCTCTTTAGAGGTGGTTAATTCGGATTCTTTTCGTTCTTAATCATGGTAGCAAGTTTCTCTTTACAATTGCCGTTATTTACTTCTATAGATAGTTATCCGAACGATAACTATATCTCTGTAATTTATTGGATGCAAGATGTTACGTGAGGAGTGCTCCCGATAATGGGACATTGGCTAACCACGATATCCCGATGTGATCAGTATATATTGTATGGTTAAAAAAATATATGAGTAATTGTTATACAATTTCGAAATTTTGTTGTATCTTTTTTTAAGAAAAAGTTAAATACTCTATTTGGAAGTGATTGATTCGGATTCTTTCCGTTCTTAATCATGGTAGCAAGTTTCTCTTTACAATTGCCGTTATTTACTTATATAGTTCGTTATCCGAACGATATTATATGGTTAAAAAATATATATGACTAATTGCTATACAGTTTCGATATTTTTGTGTATCTTTTTTTAAGAAAAAGTTAAATACTCTGTTTGGAAGTGGTTGATTCGGATTCTTTCCGTTCTTAATCATGGTAGCAAGTTTCTCTTTACAATTCCCGTTATTCACTTATATAGATCGTTATCCGAACGATAACTATATCTCGGTAAATTATTGGATGCAAGATGTTACGTGAGGATGGTGTGGTGAACCGCGCTGCACCGGGAGATTGTACGAGAGGAGCAAGGCGAGTGCTCCCGATAATAGGACATTGGCTAACCACGATATCCCGATGGGATCAGTTATATATATTATTGTTAAAAAAAATATACGACTAATTGTTATACAATTTCGATATTTTTTTGTATCTTTTTTTAAGAAAAAGTTAAATACTCTGTTTGGAAGTGATTGATTCGGATTCTTTCCGTTCTTAATCATGGTAGCAAGTTTCTCTTTACAATTCCCGTTATTTACTTCTATACATAGTTATCCGAACGATAACTATATCTCTGTAAATGATTGGATGCAAGATGTTACGTGAGGAGTGCTCCCGATAATGGGACATTGGTTAACCACGATATCCCGATGGGATCAGTTATATATATAATTGCTAAAAAATATATATGACTAATTGTTATACAATTTTGATATTTTTTTGTATCTTTTTTTAAGAAAAAGTTAAATACTCTATGTGGAAGTGATTGATTCGGATTCTTTCCGTTCTTAATCATGGTAACAAGTTTCTCTTTACAATTCCCGTTATTCACTTGTATAGATCGTTATCCGAATGATAACTATATCTCTGTAAATGATTGGATGCAAGATGTTACGTGAGGAGTGCTCCCGATAATGGGACATTGGTTAACCACGATATCCCGATGGGATCAGTTATATATATAATTGTTAAAAAATATATATGACTAATTGTTATACAATTTCGATATTTTTTTGTATCTTTTTTTAAGAAAAAGTTAAATACTCTGTTTGGAAGTGATTGATTCGGATTCTTTCCGTTCTTAATCATGGTAGCGAGTTTCTCTTTACAATTCCCGTTATTTACTTATACAGATAGTTATCCGAATGATAACTATATCTCTGTAAATGATTGGATGCAAGATGTTACGTGAGGAGTGCTCCCGATAATGGGACATTGGCTAACCACGATATCCCGATGGGATCAGTTATATATATAATTGCTAAAAAATATATATGACTAATTGTTATACAATTTCGATATTTTTTTTGTATCTTTTTTTAAGAAAAAGTTAAATACTCTATTTGGAAGTGATTGATTCGGATTCTTTCCGTTCTTAATCATGGTAGCAAGTTTCTCTTTACAATTCCCGTTATTTACTTATATAGATCGTTATCCGAACGATAACTATATCTCGGTGAATTATTGGATGCAAGATGTTACGTGAGGATGGTGTGGTGAACCGCGCTGCAGCGGGAGATTATACGGGAGGAGCAAGGCGAGTGCTCCCGATAATGGGACATTGGTTAACCACGATATCCCGATAGGATCAGTTATATATATTATTGTTAAAAAAAAATATACGACTAATTGTTATATAATTTCGATATTTTTATGTATCTTTTTTAAGAAAAAGTTAAATACTCTATTTGGAAGTGATTGATTCGGATTATTTCCGTTCTTAATCATGGTAGCGAGTTTCTCTTTACAATTCCCGTTATTTACTTATACAGATAGTTATCCGAACGATAACTATATCTCTGTTAATGATTGGATGCAAGATGTTACGTGAGGAGTGCTCCCGATAATGGGACATTGGTTAACCACGATATCCCGATGGGATCAGTTATATATATAATTGTTAAAAAATATATATGACTAATTGTTATACAATTTCGATATTTTTTTGTATCTTTTTTTAAGAAAAAGTTAAATACTCTGTTTGGAAGTGATTGATTCGGATTCTTTCCGTTCTTAATCATGGTAGCGAGTTTCTCTTTACAATTCCCGTTATTTACTTATACAGATAGTTATCCGAATGATAACTATATCTCTGTAAATGATTGGATGCAAGATGTTACGTGAGGAGTGCTCCCGATAATGGGACATTGGCTAACCACGATATCCCGATGGGATCAGTTATATATATAATTGCTAAAAAATATATATGACTAATTGTTATACAATTTCGATATTTTTTTTGTATCTTTTTTTAAGAAAAAGTTAAATACTCTATTTGGAAGTGATTGATTCGGATTCTTTCCGTTCTTAATCATGGTAGCAAGTTTCTCTTTACAATTCCCGTTATTTACTTATATAGATCGTTATCCGAACGATAACTATATCTCGGTGAATTATTGGATGCAAGATGTTACGTGAGGATGGTGTGGTGAACCGCGCTGCAGCGGGAGATTATACGGGAGGAGCAAGGCGAGTGCTCCCGATAATGGGACATTGGTTAACCACGATATCCCGATGGGATCAGTTATATATATAATTGCTAAAAAATATATATGACTAATTGTTATACAATTTTGATATTTTTTTGTATCTTTTTTTTAAGAAAAAGTTAAATACTCTATTTGGAAGTGATTGATTCGGATTATTTCCGTTCTTAATCATGGTAGCGAGTTTCTCTTTACAATTCCCGTTATTTACTTATACAGATAGTTATCCGAACGATAACTATATCTCTGTTAATGATTGGATGCAAGATGTTACGTGAGAAGTGCTCCTGATAATGGGACATTGGCTAACCACGATATCCCGATGTGATCAGTTATATATATTATATGGTTAAAAAATATATGAGTAATTGTTATACAATTTCGACATTTTGCTGTAGCTTTTTTTTAAGGAAAAGTTAAATATCCTCTTTAGAGGTGGTTGATTCGGATTCTTTTCGTTCTTAATCATGGTAGCGAGTTTCTCTTTACAATTCCCGTTATTTACTTATATTGATCGTTATCCGAACGATAACTATATCTCGGTGAAATATTGGATGCAAGATGTTACGTGAGGATGGTGCGGTGAACCGCGCTGCAGCGGGAGATTGTACGAGAGGAGCAAGGCGAGTGCTCCCGATAATGGGACATTGGCTAACCACGATATCCCGATATGATCAGTTATATATATTATATGGTTAAAAAAGTATATGAGTAATTGTTATACAATTTCGACATTTTTCTGCATTTTTTTTTAAGAGAAAGTTAAATACTCTATTTGGAACTGATTGATTCGGATTCGTTCGGATTCGTTCGTTCGGTTCGTTCGGATTAAGAAATCATGGTAGCAAATTTCTCTTTACAATTCCCGTTTTTTACTCATCATTTTCGCAGGTAATTTTATTTACAGTGTTAATGTACGGTAAACGATAAATACGATTCTTCTAAGTACCATTATAATGTTTGGCCGATAAAAGGGCTGTAAAAGCGCCGTAAAATGAGTCTACCGTAAATGTATAAATAAATAAATAAATAAATAAATGTTAGTCGTTGCACCAATATACCAAAATCATATTTTTTTTTTATTTTCCACGAAGTTGTCTTCGAATAAATCATTGATTTCTGGCATCATCGTTTAATTAATTTTGTGCATTCGTTTCGCGGATGCCAAACACGTCCAAAATCGCTAGTATTTGCACATCGATATCTCAATTTTTTACCTATCGAAAATTCTTAATTTTATTCGAATTCTAGAATTCTATTCGAATTATTCTAAAAGCGTCTAGAAAGTCCCAAAAATCGAAGTGAATTTAAAAATCTGAAAAAATTCATACATATTCAGAAAAATGAACGAATGATTTAAAAAAAAAAAAAAAAAAAACAGTTATATTTCCGGGAGATAGATTGAACAATTTCATTTTTCATCAATTTGTTAATAACATTTTCGAATTATTATTATGCAAAATTAATCTTTTCGGCATCTTTAATATGCTTGACTTTTTTCCAGATTTTTATTCCATCGAGAAGTGTTTACAATTCCCTCTCATTTCTCTGAAATTTTTGCGAAGTGAAGACTATTCGCAAGGACTACCTTAAGGATTTCCCTGAGTTCGCCGATGTATGCTCACGCTCCACTAATACAGGGGCGGGGTTCGAAGAGGCTCGTCTCGTCTCAAGTGCCACACGATGAGACGCGAAGTAGTAACGAGAGTCACGCGAGCCTCGCGGAGTTTGACCGTTGAAAGTGCGGCGTCCCTCGTTCGTGTAATAATCCTCGTTCGCTATCCCGTGTAGGCCTCTTCGTGCGACCATCGACGAAACAACGCGGTCTGCCGCGCGCCGCTTGTAACGTGAACGCTATTGAATTCCGTCAGAAATTAACGCTTCGCCCCAAACTAGCGATGGCACGGGAACGATAGAATTACGATGTTACTCTCTTTACGATCCGGATTTAATATAATTGAATCCCGCGAAGTACCGAGACTAATTACAGACCCTTGGCGATTTGCCGATCGCGGCCACCGGTATTATCGGGGGAATTCTCTTTACCCTAACGTAATGAAAGGGCCGAGTACAGGGTGATGCATTCCGCCTCACGGAATACAATCTATTCCAGTCTGTGGGCTAAATTTTCTGATCATTGAATTGTAGCTCATGGAATGGAACTTATCCCATTTTATGGGCAACATTTTCTAATGGTTGAATTGTAGTTCATGGACTGGAATTTATCCCATTGTATGGACAACATTTTCAAATAGGTGAATTTTAGCAAATGGAATGCATTTTATCCCATTGCATGGGCAACATTTTCAGATAGTTGAATTTTACCTCATGGAGTGGAATTTATCCCATTCTGTAGGCAACATTTTCTAATGTTTGGATTTTAGGTCATGGAATAGAATTTATTCCATTTTATGGGCTACATTTTCTAATGATTGAATTTTGGCTCATGGAATGGAGTTTATTATATTCTACGTGCTGAATTTTCTCATCGTTGAATTTTCGAGCATGAAATGGAATGTATCCCATTGCATGGGCAACATTTTCTAATGGTTAAATTTTAGCTCGTGGAATGGAATTTATTCCATTCCATGGGCTAAATTTTCTAATGTTTGAATTTTAGGTCATGTACTGAAATGTATCCCATTCTATGGGCTAAATTGTCTATAGGTGAATTTTAGCTCATGGAATGGAATTTATTGCATTCTATGCGCTAAATTTTCTAATAGTTGAATATCAGCTCATACACTGAAATTTATCCCTTTCTACACGGTAAAAAAAGTTTGTATTTTTTACAACTCATTGTTCACAAACGTCCACAATTTTTTATTTGTTCATTTATCGGTCCCCACCATCTGGCTCCAGATTTCACAAAAAAAAGTATAAACTAAAATTTGTCAATGACACGAAAAATAAAAGGACGGGTTTGTATATTCAAACTTGAACAAACGAGTTTGTCACTTATTTAACAATAATTATTTTCACGAAACTTCGTATTCCGATTTTACGAAATTACTTTATACTGTGTATGGGCGTATACGGCGTTATGTTATTAAACCATCGATATATAGGCTAACATATTTCCACGTATCTTTAATACATATTGTTTTTACTCCCGACTGCCCGCTAGGGCAAAAAGACGGGAGTTATGCGTTTCACCGCGATCCACCGGCTCGGCACTTTTCGCACGTGCCCGTAAACTTTGGAACGTCAAATAATTACTTAACAGATTTTGGTACACTAAAACTGTATAGCCTGATCTATGTTTGTGACAATACATTTGTGAGCGGAGGTATGAACTCAAGGTAATATACCATAATTGGAGAAATCCGGTTAAAAGTTCGCGGTGACATATCGAAAAATCACGTCGGCGATCCGCCCTGCTACGTACAATCGCAAATGATGTCGCATACTTCACGCTGCTGCCGAGATAGTCCCGAGTTTCCAATGCCCCATGAGAAGCCCGGAATTGCTATTTATTTATAATCGTAACGTTTTTTTATTCGTGTTTTTTCAATTACACACTGAGAAAGAGGATGGTATTTCCTACTATAACGAATAGTTCCCAGGGGGCACGTCTATATAGATAGTTTGTGACAGTATATACTGAATTGATTAAGGTAGCTATGTCGCTTCCCGCTCATCTCGCATAAGTTATCGAAAAGTAAGCGAATATTGCAAGTACTTCTCGATGATATAAAAATCTGAAAAAATGCATGCAGATTAAAGGTACTGAAGAGATTAATTTTGCACAATAATAATTCCAAAATGTTATTAACAAATCAATCAAAAAATTAATCGTTCAACAAATTGCTCGGCAAAACAACAATTTTTTTCTGTGAAAATGATTCGTTTATTTTTCTGAATACGTATGAATTTTTTCAGATTTTTCAATTATCATTGATTTTTTAATTTTTTAATTTGGAAAAAATGTCTGAATAGACACAAAAATTAAAACTAATTGAAAAATCTGAAAAAATTCATACGTGTTCAGAAAAATAAATGAATCATTTCCATAGAAAAAAATGGTTGTTTTGCCGGGCAATTTGTTAAACAATTAATTTTCTGATTAATTTGTTAATAACATTTTGGAATTATTACTGTGCAAAATTAATCTCTTCAGTACCTTTAATCTGCATGAATTTTTTCAGATTTTTATATCATCGAGAAGTACTTGCAATATTCGCTTACTTTTCGATAACTTATGCGAGATGAGCGGGAAGCGACATAGCTACCTTAAACTATAATTATAGTTACAACTATAATTTTTGGTCATTGTCGTAACTGTAAAATGTAGACGTTCCCCCTGGGAACTATTTACCATGTAAGTTTTTCTCAGTGCATTAAATTCCCCGATACAATGTCAACACCTTCTTCGACTTAGGACGGGTATGAAAAAAAAAAGTTCTCGCCACGAGAGACCGTCGAGTAAATCCCGTGCATCTGGGAGCCCGGACGGATCGAAAAATTATGGCGTGTTTCTGTTTCCTCCCTCTGCGCAGGCTCGAGGTTCCAGCATCCGGAGAAAGAGCCTCGGCACGTTCGCGTAGGTGCGAGACACCCTCGAGTGAGCCGGTGCCGAGAGTCGAGGCGAAACAGAGAGACTCCGCGCCTTTCCGTAGTCACTCCGCCACTTAGTCGCCTCCGCTCGTAAACAGCTCTTCGCAATAACCCCGAGAGACGTGTCCGGGCGGGGGCCGGGCTCGTAAAGTTCGCAAAAGTATTGCGCTCGAAGCTGGCACACGAGTCTCGCTTGCGCGGCAATAATCCGGAAGTTCTCCCACCGAGCCGCGACCACCTAAAAAATTATGACCCTCAAGATATCTGCATAAGATCAAATTTCATCTTTGGCAAGTCTCCGTCAAGGCACTGCTGTAGGAAGACAAAAAAAAAATTGTTCACTTGTAGAATTATATTATCTAAGTGAACGTTCTCGAGGAAAGTTTTTGGCGATGCAGAACACAGACGATATGACTTGATAAAATTTAGTCTCATGCAGATATTTTCAGGACGATTGAAAATTGGACGAAGAAAGATCGAGCGAAGGAGAAACCCGCAATTCCTAGATCCGGATGAGATCTCCGTATACAAATGGGAAGACATTTAAAAATTCACAAAGCTCGGCTGCCGCTCCCGCGATCCATATTCAAGCCTTCCCGGGGTTAAAGCACGAGGGTACACAGGAATATCCATCTTTTCTTCCAGCGCTCTCCGCCGCCCCGGCGTTTTTGCTTGTGACTCTTGCGCCAGAGCCTCAACGCATACAAATGACGAATCGCGAGGGCTGCCGGGTGCGTCGGGCACTTTCCTTGAGAACGTAGTTCAGCCATTCTTCTCCTTTCCCTGAGCCATGCATATCCAGCCTGGAAGCGGAGCTGCTCGCCGCACAGAAGCGAGGAACCCGAGGAAGTTACGGTTGGGAGTTTCGCGATGAGGACAAGATGCACAAGAGCTTTAATACAATCGAGCGCTTGGTTGCATACCCCTGAAGTCATGACTTTATGCACGGTACAGAGTCATGCTGGACGGTGAACGGGTTGCCCGAAGCACGGAGAAACTTTGCATCTTCTATTCTGCTGAACACTGCAGGTTTACGAGGCAATGTACGGTTCAAGATCGTGGTGGTGTCAAGAAATAGGGTATGCACTTTAGTTTCCACCAATGCCGTTGTCGTGATCGCGCGGAAGAGCGCAAAAATTTTCTGGCAGGAATGGCAGACGGAGCCGGTGCTGGCCAACGTTGGGCGAAGACCGGCCGGTTGAGAGTTTCGCGATGAGGACAAGATGCACAAGAGCTTTAATATAATCGAGCGCTTGGTTGCATACCCCTGAAGTCATGACTTTATGCACGGTACAGAGTCATGCTGGACGGTGAACGGGTTGCCCGAAGCACGGAGAAACTTTGCATCTTCTATTCTGCTGAACACTGCAGGTCTACGAGGCAAAGTACGGTTCAAGATCGTGGTGGTGTCAAGAAATAGGGTATGCACTTTAGTTTCCACCAATGCCGTTGTCGTGATCGCGCGGAAAAGCGCAAAAATTGTCTGGCAAGAATGGCAGACGGAGCCGGTGCTGGCCAACGTTGGGCGAAGACCGGCCGGTTGAGAGTTTCGCAATGGGACAGGATGCACAAGAGCTTTAATACAATCGAGCGCTTGGTTGGATACCCCTGAAGTCATGACTTTATGCACGGTACAGAGTCATGCTGGACGGTGAACGGGTTGCCCGAAGCACGGAGAAACTTTGCATCTTCTATTCTGCTGAACACTGCAGGTCTACGAGGCAAAGTACGGTTCAAGATCGTGGTGGTGTCAAGAAATAGGGTATGCACTTTAGTTTCCACCAATGCCGTTGTCGTGATCGCGCGGAAAAGCGCAAAAATTGTCTGGCAAGAATGGCAGACGGAGCCGGTGCTGGCCAACGTTGGGCGAAGACCGGCCGGTTGAGAGTTTCGCAATGAGGACAAGATGCACAAGAGCTTTAAAACAATCGAGCGCTTGGTTGGATACCCCTGAATTCATGACTTTATGCACGGTACAGAGTCATGCTGGACGGTGAACGGGTTGCCCGAAGCACGGAGAAACTTTGCATCTTCTATTCTGCTGAACACTGCAGGTTTACGAGGCAAAGTACGGTTCAAGATCGTGGTGGTGTCAAGAAATAGGGTATGCACTTTAGTTTCCACCAATGCCGTTGGCGTGATCGCGCGGAAAAGCGCAAAAATTGTCTGGCAGGAATGGCAGACGGAGCCGGTGCTGGCCGACGCTGGGCGAAGACCGGCCGTAATCCTCTTCCCAGCGCCTTTAGGGGATGCTGGACGATTTTAACACCTTTCTTATCTTTTTCGCCGACGGAATAAGGCGAGTTGTTACACCGAAAAAAAGGTTTAGTAATATCAAACTATGCTGCGGTTGCGGGTGGCGAAAGAAATATTTGGTCGATTGAAAGAAATATTTAGTTGATTGAACGAATATTTAGTAATTCGACCGAATATTTAGTTGCTTCAACAAATAGTTACTTGGATTTAACAAACATTTCGTTCAATCGACCAAATATTTCTTTCGCCACCCGCAAGTGCAGCTTAGTTTGATATTACCAAACCTTGTTTTCGGTGTAGGGTAAATTTAGAATTATTAATATGCTATATGCTTCAAATCGTGTAGGTAGTATAATATTGATATAAGTGTTTCGACGTGCCGTCGAATTTTCATTAACAACGTACAGGGAATTAAGAAAATCGAATAATACAGTTTGCGAAAAAGCATGAACGTCGTTTACGATTTCCCCACCGGTGGCTCCACAACGTGCCCTATATTACATTCATGCCATTTTTATCGACTCCGATAACTTGTCACAAGTGAATAGTAAACGTAAACGTAGAATACACTTCACATTAACATCTGTACTATTCACAACTCTTCACTGAGAGAAGGATCTAGTAAAAATTACCATATCTCTTGAGAGATAGAACCTTAGCACATAGCAGTGGGGCGCTATGGCGCCACCTATGGTAAGAAGTACCGGATTTATAAGAATTTTTCTTAGATATTATGGTAAAAATTCTTGGAAATCTGAGACTTTCTGCCATAGGTGGCGCCCGGCGCCCTGCTACTACGTACTATGGTAATTTTTCTTGAATCAGTAATTTTTACTATATCCGTCTCTAAGTGTACCAGATAACAACTCTACCAAAATCTCTACCAGAAAGTAAAAAAAAACTACCAGAATCAAAATAAAACTCTACCGGAATACAAGGCTGGACGGTAGCCTTGCATTCCGGTAGAGTTTTATTTCAATTCTGGTAAAGTTTTATTTGGATGCTTGTAGAGTTTTTTTAAACTTTCTTTTAGAGTTGTGAGTGGTAAAGATGTATATGTGCCGAATACACTTTACATGGATTTCATTTGTATAATAGACTTACTGACAATTGTGAAATATTCTAGAAATTTCAGAGAATCATTGTGCACTCTCGTTTCACGTATGTGAGTTCCACAATATTTTATATCCTACAAAATAAGTTCCCCTAAAATTTTGAGCGGCCATATTGGTTTTCGCGACAATCTCTAATATTCGATTTCCTTAACTTCTTGGACGTTTTCAACCAAATTTCAAGTGCATGCCCTGTTCCGTCGCATCGGACGGTTTGAATAAAGAAATAAAACTTTCGGACGAGAGAATTAACGAATTCTCGAGAAATTTCGGTGTCTTAGACCTTTGCGAGCGGAGCAATAAAACATCTGCGATACAGCTGAGTTCTTTCTAATAAAGACAGAAAAAATCCTTTAAAGTCGACAAGAATCACGAAAAGGTAATTCGCGAGTCAATGGGTCTTTTATGAGCCCGCATATTGCCAGTGCGGTGCGTCACCGCGCAAGGGTCAGCGTCAAGCGCTGAGCCTCTTTACCTGCGTAAAACACAGGGTTTCGGCAGGCGTCTTACCCCCACGTAAAACTGCAATTTCATTCGTCAACTCGCGTAAAATCCCTTCTTGTTTTTTCTATCAGCCAATTGCTCGATTCTTCAAATATCGCTCCTAATGTCTGAGACACTCCCACCTTTTTTACCTTTTGCCAAAACATATTTTCTAAAAACAGTCTAAGAACTTCAGCGGTAACGGACGGTCGCATCTTGGAGACTACAGTACACGACCGCGTTTCTCCCAACCGCATAATTCCGAACGACCGCGTATGTCCGAAAAAGACGACCGCGTAAGTCCAACTCGGCCCCTTCTCAAGGTCCGTTACCTGCTTGATGGGGAAACAAATGACTCCTTCCCTTTAGCTCCCTGCGAATGAAATCGTCGCTGCTGTAAATCCGACAAAGAGGCAATGCGGCGGCAAGCTTGATATGAGACAAAGATCGATGAATTCTTCGTTCTATACATTTTCTCGTATTCGAGTATCGGATATATTCCGTCATTTTACCATAAAGGAGATCCTATCCCGTCCGACAGCCTCAATATGTCGATACAGCCTCCAATTTCTATTATTGATCAAATTTTTCCTTTGATAAAAGGCTTATTTTTCCGACCGAAGCGATATGATCACACGTACACACACACACACCCACACATACATCCGGACGTCAGGTAATAATCGCATTACTCGATGTTTTAAACTATTTTAAGTACTCTGACGTTAAATTGTCGCGTTTTTTTTTTTTTTTTTTTTAAGGAAATCATAGCTTCCTCTATGAGAAAGCAATATATCGAATTATTTGATTTACTAAAAATCTTTGTCCATGAGGAAGCAAAGGCTTGTTAACTTTAGCAAAGCAACAAATCAAATAAATATAAAATGCGTAATTTATAAAACGTGATTTTTATGGGTCTCCCTTAAACGACAGAATGCATTTCATATTCAAATTAAGAAGTCAATTTCGAACTGTGACTTGAGCTGCGAAATACATAGAGTATATTTGTGCACGCTTACATTACGGTCATTTTTGCGGCTATATGTATCTCCACGCTCAAAGCATAACAGCGCTCGGAAGGGGAATTTTGCGTATGAAAAGGGACGGTGGGCAGGTACTTGAGCAGGTAGTGGGGTATCCAACTTACGCGGTCGTGCTTAATTGGATTGGCTCCCGAGGATCGGAGAAACGCGATCGTGTACTGTACTACCAAACGACGCGTCACCGCGGACTCAACTAAAGTGTAGCCACTTCTTCAAAGTTAAAGTTTACCATTATTAATAGTTCAAGTGAAATAGTGTAATAAATTGTTCTGTTTGTTTCTATAAATAAATATTTTACTGATTTGTATACAAGTTTTACATCTCTAATCCGTCATTGATAAATTAAGATCGTTGGTGATTAATTTCCCTGACGGCATCTCTGTACCAGCGAGACTTCGTCACCGCCAGCGTGAATTCGGACCTTACAACTCCGAACGGTCGTACCAGAACCGCGAGGTTCCAGCGTACAGAACACGCCCAAGCGCTTATGTCTAGTATTACCATTCTGTAAAATTTGAAGCAAATCCTTAGCGTATCAATGACGTAAAGTCGATTCTACGAAATCGCCACCTTCCGTCCCTAAATCACTAGGGTCCAGCAGCCCCTACGACGACTCTTCCACGAGTCATCGGGTCCGCGCTCGATCCAACAACCACAATGTCCTACACGGAGAAAAAAAAATTGTTGGGAAAACAAGAATTTTGTTACCCCAAATCATTTACCTGGTTAACTCAGGGACAACAAAATATTTTGCTGTGGCAACAAATATTTTTGCTCCCACATCTATCAATTATTAACGATCTACATTTTGTCAGAGAAACGGAACAATCTTTCTCCGTGTACATTTATGAGTCCCGGCGTAATTTTTGAATATTTATAGCGCGCCATCCGAAAGTCGCCCTCAATAAACGCCGGATAACCGACCGAAATTTCTCAGTTCTCTTGTTTTTGTTTTCTGCAAAGGCATGCACAGCCCGCTGCAGTAGTTCGCTCCGGGGCGAAACCGCACCAGGACGTTGATAACTATTCATGCGCGTCGAGGTTTCAGACCGCGGCACCGTGGAACTAGCGGGAATGCGAAGGACGTTGAATCGGAGTGATACAGAATCCTGCGGGCTCGGTACATTTACGTATCCGTTAAGGGAGCCGCGGAGTTTCGTTCCAGCTAACCCAAGGCATATATACCGGAACAGTTTGCAACTCGGGGTTCACTTTGGCCGGCAGCACTTTGTGTGTACTAACTTGGCCGTAAATTGAACAGTCTCGGGGAGCAACGCCGGTGGGGTTACGCGCCAGCCCGCTCGAGGAGGCGCTGATTCCTCGTGGGAGAGGCCCGTTCCGTCCAGCTTCCTTGGTCGCGATTCCGCTGCCGGCAGTCGCGTTATCTCATGAATCCTGGAGGTCCCATAGACGCTCAGCGAGTCCCGTCGCAGTCGGCCTATCAATATTCACCCTTTCTTTCCGACCTGTCTGGACGACCCGGTTTCACCCCTAGCGCCGGATGAAAGTCGAACAGGCAACTCATCGGAGGTCCTTTCGCGATTCTCCTGCAGAGATTGGACGAGCCCGAGACATCGAGGAATTTCCTCCCGTTCACCCGTTCATGGCTCGGAGAACGGGAAAGGGGAAGAAGAGATAAGAGAAACAAATGGGGGTTGTTAAATAAATATATTTATGAGTGGTTGTTATATAATTTCGGCACTTAACTCTATCTTTGTGGGTGAAAGTTAAATATCTTATTTAGAGATTGGCTGATTCGGATTCATGGTGGCGAGTTTCTCTGTGTAAATTCCGAGACATCGAGGAATTTCCTCCCGTCGCCGTTTTCGGCCCCGAGAACGGGAACGGGAAACAAGAGGTAAATGAAACAAACAGGGATTGTTTAAAAAAAATTAATAAATTGTTATATAATTGCGTCACTTCTCTCTATTTTTTTTTGAAGAAAAAAAGTGAAATTTCCTACTTACAAATGGCTGATTTGGATTCTTTTCGTTCTTACTCGTGGTAGCAAGTTTCTCTGTATAATTCCCGAGACATCGAGGAATTTTCTCCCGGTGCCGTCTTTGGCTCCAGGAACGGGAACCGGAAACGAGAGACAAAGAAAACAAATGGGGATTGTAAAAAAAAAAAAAAAATCCTATTTAGAACTGGCTGATTCGGATTCTTTTCGTTCTTACTCGTGGTAGCAAGTTTCTCCGTATAATTCCCGAGACATCAAGGAATTTCCTCCCGTCGCCGTTTTCGGCCCCGAGAACGGGAACGGGAAACAAGAGGTAAAAGAAACAAACAGGGATTGTTAAAAAAAATTTAATAAATTGTTATATAATTGCGTCACTTCTCTCTATTTTTTTTGAAGAAAAAAAGTGAAATTTCCTACTTACAAATTGCTGATTTAGATTCTTTTCGTTCTTACTCGTGGTAGCAAGTTTCTCTGTATAATTCCCGAGACATCGAGGAATTTTCTCCCGCTGCCGTTTTGGGCTCCAGGAACGAGAACCGGAATCGAGAGATAAAGAAAACAAATGGGGGTTGTAAAAAAAAAAAATATATCCTATTTAGAACTGGCTGATTTGGATTCTTTTCGTTCTTACTCATAGTAGCAAGTTTCTCCGTATAATTCCCGAGACATCAAGGAATTTCCTCCCGTCGCCGTTTTCGGCCCCGAGAACGGGAACGGGAAACAAGAGGTAAAAGAAACAAACAGGGATTGTTAAAAAAAATTTAATAAATTGTTATATAATTGCGTCACTTCTCTCTATTTTTTTTGAAGAAAAAAAGTGAAATTTCCTACTTACAAATGGCTGATTTGGATTCTTTTCGTTCTTACTCGTGGTAGCAAGTTTCTCTGTATAATTCCCGAGACATCGAGGAATTTTCTCCCGGTGCCGTCTTTGGCTCCAGGAACGGGAACCGGAAACGAGAGACAAAGGAAACAAATGGGGATTGTAAAAAAAAAAAAAAAAATCCTATTTAGAACTGGCTGATTCGGATTCTTTTCGTTCTTACTCATAGTAGCAAGTTTCTCCGTATAATTCCCGAGACATCAAGGAATTTCCTCCCGTCGCCGTTTTCGGCCCCGAGAACGGGAACGGGAAACAAGAGGTAAAAGAAACAATCAGGGATTGTTAAAAAAAAATGTAATTAATTGTTATATAATTGCGTCACTTCTCTCTATTTTTTTAAAAGAAAAAAAGGGAAATTTCCTACTTACAAATGGCTGATTTGGATTCTTTTCGTTTTTACTCGTGGTAGCAAGTTTCTCTGTATAATTCCCGAGACATCGAGGAATTTTCTCCCGGTGCCGTTTTTGGCTCCAGGAACGAGAACCGGAATCGAGAGATAAAGAAAACAAATGGGGGTTGTAAAAAAAAAAAATATATGCTATTTAGAACTGGCTGATTTGGATTCTTTTCGTTCTTACTCATAGTAGCAAGTTTCTCTGTATAATTCCCGAGACATCAAAGAATTTCCTCCCTTCACCGTTTTCGGCCCCGAGAACGGGAACGGGAAACAAGAGGTAAATGAAACAAACAGGGATTGTTAAAAAAAATTTAATTAATTGTTATATAATTGCGTCACTTCTCTCTATTTTTTTAAAAGAAAAAAAGTGAAATTTCCTCCTTACAAATGGCTGATTTGGATTCTTTTCGTTCTTACTCGTGGTAGCAAGTTTCTCTGTATAATTCCCGAGACATCGAGGAATTTTCTCCCGGTGCCGTTTTTGGCTCCAGGAACGGGAACCGGAATCGAGAGATAAAGGAAACAAATGGGGATTGTAAAAAAAAAAAATATATATCCTATTCAGAACTGGCTGATTTGGATTCTTTTCGTTCTTACTCATAGTAGCAAGTTTCTCTGTATAATTCCCGAGACATCAAAGAATTTCCTCCCTTCACCGTTTTCGGCCCCGAGAACGGGAACGGGAAACAAGAGGTAAATGAAACAAACAGGGATTGTTAAAAAAAATTTAATTAATTGTTATATAATTGCGTCACTTCTCTCTATTTTTTTAAAAGAAAAAAAGTGAAATTTCCTCCTTACAAATGGCTGATTTGGATTCTTTTCGTTCTTACTCGTGGTAGCAAGTTTCTCTGTATAATTCCCGAGACATCGAGGAATTTTCTCCCGGTGCCGTTTTTGGCTCCAGGAACGGGAACCGGAATCGAGAGATAAAGGAAACAAATGGGGATTGTAAAAAAAAAAAATATATATCCTATTCAGAACTGGCTGATTTGGATTCTTTTCGTTCTTACTCATAGTAGCAAGTTTCTCTGTATAATTCCCGAGACATCAAAGAATTTCCTCCCTTCACCGTTTTCGGCCCCGAGAACGGGAACGGGAAACAAGAGGTAAATGAAACAAACAGGGATTGTTAAAAAAAATTTAATTAATTGTTATATAATTGCGTCACTTCTCTCTATTTTTTTAAAAGAAAAAAAGTGAAATTTCCTCCTTACAAATGGCTGATTTGGATTCTTTTCGTTCTTACTCGTGGTAGCAAGTTTCTCTGTATAATTCCCGAGACATCGAGGAATTTTCTCCCGGTGCCGTTTTTGGCTCCAGGAACGGGAACCGGAATCGAGAGATAAAGGAAACAAATGGGGATTGTAAAAAAAAAAAATATATATCCTATTCAGAACTGGCTGATTTGGATTCTTTTCGTTCTTACTCATAGTAGCAAGTTTCTCTGTATAATTCCCGAGACATCAAAGAATTTCCTCCCTTCACCGTTTTCGGCCCCGAGAACGGGAACGGGAAACAAGAGGTAAATGAAACAAACAGGGATTGTTAAAAAAAATTTAATTAATTGTTATATAATTGCGTCACTTCTCTCTATTTTTTTAAAAGAAAAAAAGCGAAATTTCCTCCTTACAAATGGCTGATTTGGATTCTTTTCGTTCTTACTCGTGGTAGCAAGTTTCTCTGTATAATTCCCGAGACATCGAGGAATTTTCTCCCGGTGCCGTTTTTGGCTCCAGGAACGGGAACCGGAAACGAGAGATAAAGGAAACAAATGGGGATTGTAAAAAAAAAAAAAAAAAAAAAAAAAAATTATCCTATTTAGAACTGGCTGATTTGGATTCTTTTCGTTCTTACTCATAGTAGCAAGTTTCTCTGTATAATTCCCGAGACATCGAGGAATTTTCTCCCGGTGCCGTTTTTGGACCCGAGAACGGGATCGGGAACGGGATATATATGTCTAATTTTTCTATAATTTCGGCACTTATCTCTATCTTCTTTAACCGAAAGTTAAATATCCTATTTAGAACTGGCTGATTCGGATTCTTTTCGTTCCTACTCATGGTAGCAAGTTTCTCTGTATAATTCCCGAGACATCGTGGAATTTCCTCCCGGCGCCGTTTTTGGCCCGGAGAACGGGAACGGGAAACAAGCGATAAAAGAAACAAACGGGGATAAGTTTAATTGAAACGCGACCGTGCGAGGATACAGCGATGCCTAATGGCCCTCGAAGTCCTTACATACGCCGGTGAAGCTACGCGGTAAGGAAACTCCTTACTTCGGCCAGATACCGATTCGGCTTCCTCGCTGTACGTTTCGACCTCGTTCGCTCAACCGTCTGGAAATTTTTCGCCACATTGGCTCCGCGAGTCGGCTCGGAGACCCGGGAGATTGATGAGCGGATCTAGATGTTCCACGTTGGACCGGGAAAATGTGCTATCTTCGGAGATCCCTCGCGAGACGGACGCGAACCATCGCGATTACGGAGCTTTCTCGCTGTACCGTTAGTCCTTCGTTTGTCTCCCCGGTAGCGCTAATCCTCCGCGGTTTGGCGCAGAGCATCCGACACAGTTTTTTGGTCCATTGCACTGAAACTTACTTTGCTACTGGGACGCGGTAAGAAGTCGGAAATGACGGAAGAAAAGAATATAATTTTTGCGGTCGATGTCCCTCGCTTTTGGGGACATCAGCCTACAGTGGGCTGATTACTCTAATAAATGTTCTTATCATAGTCTTTCGTTTCCGTAGTCTTCCTGGTAGCGCTAATCCTCCGCAATTGGGCGCAGAGCATCCGATACGGTTTTTTGGTCCAATTCACTTAAACTTACTTTGGTATTGGGACGCTGAAGATCAGCAGTGCGGTCGGAGATGACGGAAGAAAAGAATATGATTTCTGGGTCGATGTTCCTCGCGATTGCGGACATCAGCCTAGAGTGGTCCTTTTACTCTAATAAATGTTCTTATTATAGTCTTTCGTTTCCGTAGTCTTCGTGGTAGCGTTAATCCTCCGCGGTTGAGTGCAAAGCATCTGACACAGTTTTTTGGTTCAATTCACTGAAACTTACTTTGCTATTGGGGCGCTGAAGTTCGGCAGTGCGGCCGGAGATGACGAAAGAAAAGAATATTATATTTGGGTCGATGTTCCTCGTGATGGCGGGAATCAGCCTAGAATGGTCCTTTTACTCTAATAAATGTTCATATCATAGACTTTCGTTTCCGTAGTCTTCCTGGTAGCGCTAATCCTCCGCAATTGGGCGCAGAGCATCCGATACGGTTTTTTGGTTCATTTCACTGAAACTTACTTTGCTATTGGGACGCTGAAGTTCAGCAATGCGGTCGGAGATGACGGAAGAACAGAATATGATTTTTGAGTCGATGTCTCTCGTGATTGCGGAAATCAACCTCGAGCGGTCCTTTTACTCTCCAATAAATGTTCTTATAATAGCAATGCGTTTGTCTTTCTGGTAGCGCTAATCCTCCGCGGTTGGGTGGAAAGCATCTGACACGGTTTTTTGGTTCATTTCACTAAAACTTACTTTGTTATTGGGATGCTGAAGTTCAGCAATGCGGTCGGAGATGACGGAAGAAGAGAATATGATTTTTGGGTCGATGTTCCTCGCGATTGCGGACATCAGCCTAGAGTGGACCTTTTACTCTAATAAATGTTCTTATCATAGTCTTTCGTTTCCGTAGTCTTCGTGGTAGCGTTAATCCTCCGCGGTTGAGTGCAAAGCATCTGACACAGTTTTTTGGTTCGAATCACTGAAACTTACTTTGCTATTGGGACGCTGAAGATCAGCAGTGCGGCCGGAGATGACGGAAGAAGAGAATATGATTTTTGGGTCGATGTTCCTCGCGATTGCGGACATCAGCCTACAGTGGGCCTTTTACTCTAATAAATGTTCTTATCATAGTCTTTCGTTTCCGTAGTCTTCGTGGTAGCGTTAATCCTCCGCAGTTGGGCGCAGAGCATCCGATACGGTTTTTTGGTTCATTTCACTGAAACTTACTTTGCTATTGGAACGCTGAAGTTCAGTAATGCGGTCGGAGATGACGGAAGAAAAGAATATGATTTTTGGGTCGATGTTCCTCGCGATTGCGGACATCAGCCTAGAGTGGACCTTTTACTCTAATAAATGTTCTTATCATAGTCTTTCGTTTCCGTAGTCTTCGTGGTAGCGTTAATCCTCCGCGGTTGAGTGCAAAGCATCTGACACCGTTTTTTGGTTCAATTCACTGAAACTTACTTTGCTATTGGGACGCTAAAGTTTAGGAGTGCGGCCGGAGATGGCGGAAGAAAAGAATACGATTTTTGGGTCGATGTTCCTCGCGATTGCGGACATCAGCCTAGAGTGGACCTTTTACTCTAATAAATGTTCTTATCATAGTCTTTCGTTTCCGTAGTCTTCGTGGTAGCGTTAATCCTCCGCGGTTGAGTGCAAAGCATCTGACACCGTTTTTTGGTTCAATTCACTGAAACTTACTTTGCTATTGGGACGCTAAAGTTTAGGAGTGCGGCCGGAGATGGCGGAAGAAAAGAATACGATTTTTGGGTCGATGTTCCTCGCGATTGCGGACATCAGCCTAGAGTGGACCTTTTACTCTAATAAATGTTCTTATCATAGTCTTTCGTTTCCGTAGTCTTCGTGGTAGCGTTAATGCTCCGCGGTTGAGTGCAAAGCATCTGACACAGTTTTTTGGTCCAATTCACTGAAACTTACTTTGTTATTGGAACGCTGAAGTTCAGCAGTGCGGTCGGAGATGATGGAAGAAAAGAATATGATTTTTGGGTCGATGTTCCTCGCGATTGCGGACATCAGCCTAGAGTGGGCCTTTTACTACAATAAATGTTCTTATCATAGTCTTTCGTTTCCGTAGTCTTCCTGGTAGCGCTAATCCTCCGCAATTGGGCGCAGAGCATCCGATACGGTTTTTTGGTTCATTTCACTGAAACTTACTTTGCTATTGGAACGCTGAAGTTCAGCAATGCGGTCGGAGATGACGGAAGAAAAGAATGTGATTTTTGGGTCAATGTTCCTCGCGATTGCGGACATCAGCCTAGAGTGGACCTTTTACTCTAATAAATGTTCTTATCATAGTCTTTCGTTTCCGTAGTCTTCCTGGTAGCGCTAATCCTCCGCAGTTGGGCGCAGAGCATCCGATACGGTTTTTTGGTTCATTTCACTGAAACTTACTTTGCTATTGGGACGCTGAAGATCAGCAGTGCGGTCGGAGATGACGGAAGAAAAGAATATGATTTTTGGGTCGATGTTCCTCGCGATTGCGGACATCAGCCTAGAGTGGACCTTTTACTCTAATAAATGTTCTTATCATAGTCTTTCGTTTCCGTAGTCTTCGTGGTAGCGTTAATCCTCCGCGGTTGAGTGGAAAGCATCTGACACGGTTTTTTGGTCCAATTCACTGAAACTTACTTTGCTATTGGGACGCTGAAGATCAGCAGTGCGGTCGGAGATGGCGGAAGAAAAGAATATGATTTTTGAGTCGATGTCTCTCGTGATTGCGGGAATCAACCTCTAGCGGTCCTTTTACACTCCAATAAATGTTCTTATCAAAGTAATGCGTTTGTCTTCCTGGTAGCGCTAATCCTCCGCAATTGGGCGCAGATCATCCGATACGGTTTTTTGGTTCATTTCACTAAAACTTACTTTGTTATTGGGACGCTGAAGTTCAGCAATGCGGCCGGAGATGGCGGAAGAAAAGAATATGATTTTTGGGTCACTGTCCCTCGCGATTGTGGGACTCAGTCTCGAATGGTTCTTTTACTCTAATAAATGTTCTTATCATAGTCTTTCGTTTCCGTAGTCTTCCTGGTAGCGCTAATCCTCCGCAATTGGGCGCAGAGCATCCGATACGGTTTTTTGGTTCATTTCACTGAAACTTACTTTGCTATAGGAACGCTGAAGTTCAGCAGTGCGGTCGGAGATGACGGAAGAAAAGAATATGATTTTTGGGTCACTGTCCCTCGCGATTGTGGGACTCAGTCTCGAATGGTCCTTTAACTCCAATAAATGTTCTTATCATAGTCTTTTGTTTGTCTTGCTCACGATTACGGGCATCAGCCTTAAGCAGTCCTCTTACTTTCTAATAAATATTCATATCACAGTCTTTCGTTTACCTCCCCAATAACGCTAGTTTTTCGCCGTTGGGCGCAGAACATCCGACACGGTTTTTCGGTCCATTTCGCCGAAAACTTACTCAGCTATTGGAACGCTGAAATTCAGCAGGGCGGAAAAACGTCGGAGATGACGGAGGAAAAGTTAATGATTTTTGGGTCGATGTCCCTCGCGATTGCGAGCATCAGCTTCGAGCCTTCCTTCAACCATCCAATAAATGTTCTTATCACGATCTACTCACCGTAGGTCTCGACGTCGACGGTCAGCAATCCGGAGCTCTCGATCTGATCCTTTCCGTTGCCGATGCGACAGGTATAGAGACCTTTGTCCCGGGTCCGCAATCTGTTTATCTTCAGACGAGTGCCCGAAAATTTCTTGTCCGATCGATCGTGTCCCTGTCGTGCGGATAATGAAACAAATCGTTATCAGACCCAGGCGCCCTCGCCCCGAGACGGCGCTCCGGGCCTCTCTCGCGGGAAATTCAAGTTAAACGATCAATTTCAATTAACGCGTTTTACCTGAGCAGGAATCTTCCTGATGAGAATTCTCCCCTGCTCCCCGACGAGGGCGACTTTGTCCTTGAACCATTGAAACCTCGTCGGCGGCGGGTCGCCGACTACTTTGCACCGCATGTGCACCGAGTCACCCTCGTCCTTCGTCAAGTTGGTCAGTCCGTCGACGAACTTGAGACTTCCGGGACTCTCGTCCACGCTGGATTCCGTCTCGACGGTTCTGAAACACGCAACGCCCGAGCAACGGGTATCTATTATTTCACGGGTAATGCACGGAGAGAGAGAGAGAAGCGTCGAAACTTTCTCATTGTTGTTGAAATGTACGGGAGGGAATTAATATCGAACGCCGGGAAACTCCCGAGAGCGAAGACCTCGAGAATTTCACGTAGCCTTCGTGGTTGGTTGTATCTAACAGATATAACTAACAGATATGTATATATATACATCTGTGTGTATATATACACAAATGGATATGTACCATTGTGTGCAGTTAGAGTGGGTATGATTCTTGGCGATAGTGCGGCCACCGATGCGAGGGTGCAACAACCCCTTGGCGAGAGGGCCAATCACGCTGTTTACTGTGCCAAGCAATGTGGCCGACGACGTTCTCCCGTTCCCCCCAAGTGCACTGCACCAAGTATGTGTATACTCCGCAGTATGTATTACCTACATAGCTTAGTACTCGGTATATGAGGCATTTCGTATCAAGCGACCCCCCCCCCTCCTGCCCCGGTACAATATGCTGTACTGCCAATTTTGGTGCAGCTGGTCCACGAATCGAGGGACGTTAGATAAAAATTTGATGAAAATTGGAAGGGCTCAAAGGCATGGGAAAAATGTACGGATTTCGACGCGAATCGTACGTATAGGCTTTCGAAGATTTGAAAAAAAATTAAGAAATCGAAGGGAATATTTTTAAAAACCTTATAACGTCGGAAGATATTTTTTTTCCACGACCCACGGTTCTCGATTTTATAATAGTGTGATAGATTATTCCGGTCCTTATTTTTTTCGTAAATATCTGATTGAAAAGTAGGCAATTGGTTGTCGCTTTTGACATCAGGGGAGCGTTGCTGACAGTACATGCGCGGTAAAAAAAAAACCATCGTATTAAATTTAATATACTGGTAGTGGAGGTTTTTAGGCATAAACTGGTAAATCAAATTTTATGTGCAATTGTGATGAAAAATTGATGTACAGTGTCTTAAAAACTAACACATGAATTACTTTTAATCATTTACTTCAATTTCACTGTAAAAGTTCATTAACTTTTTATCACAATGGTGCTTTAAATTGAACGTACCAGTTTTTGCATAAAAACTTCCAGACCGGTGCATTAAATTTACAATTTTTTAGTGTGGACACTTCTTTGGTCGAGAACGAGATGCTTTGTTTGACACGGAATGCCTCATGTACGGAGCCACATATCAGTTACACACGGCCAAGTTGACCGTCTGACGGTGCAGTTCCTTGTGTGTCCCGCGTTGTGTCCATAAACCTACGCCTACATGGCCTGGAGCGCGATAGGTCTCGTCACCCATCGCGTCCCCAGTTGTGGTGTATACCCTCTAAGTAACCAGGGTAACTGGCCAAATCAATTCGCATTCGCGCAATTATATCGAAGACAATGCGGAGACGCGTACCGGTTGCACTGCGCATGTCCGTCGCGAGAGATCCGACTGCTGCGTTGAATCGGATCAAAAACGTTGCAAATGGGAAAATGGTCCATACGCGGTTTTCCCGATGACAACGAACCTTATCGGTACCAAACGACAACAAAGAAACTTAACGAAGTGGGTGAAACGGAAAGAAAGGTACAATCCAAGAGATGCAAGAGTTTCTTGAGCTGAGTTTAAACGCGCGTAAGGATAAAGTGAGTCGAGCGGGAGACAGCGAAGAAAAGTCAGATGGGTAGATTCGATGGACTAATGGCATTATGTCACCTCCTCGCTTGGTATTGAGAATAACCTGACCGGAAACGTATCAAATAGGAAAATGGTCAAGACGCGGTAAAGGTAAAATGTGTCGAGCGAGAGACAGCGAAGAAAAGTCAGATTGGTAGATTCAATGGATTAATGGCATTATGTCACCTCCTCGCTTGGTATTGAGAACAATCTGACCAGAAACGTTGCAAATAGGAAAATGGTAGACGCGGTTTCCCGATGACAACGAACCTTATCGGGACGAAACAGGGAAGAAAGAAACTTACCGACGGGGTGTAGTGGAGAGAAAGATACAATCCAAGAGATGCAAGAGTTTCTTGAGCTGAGTTTAAACGCGCGTAAGGATAAAGTGAGTCGAGCGGGAGACAGCGAAGAAAAGTCAGATGGGTAGATTCGATGGACTAATGGCATTATGTCACCTCCTCGCTTGGTATTGAGAATAACCTGACCGGAAACGTTACAAATAGGAAAATGGTCAAGACGCGCTTTTCCCGATGAGAACGAACTTCATCGGTACTAAAGACAGCAAAGAAACTTAACGAAGTGGTTGAAACGGAAAGAAAACTACAATCCAAGTGATGCAAGAGGTTCTTCAGCCGGGGTGAAACGGGTCGACCGGGAAGTAGCGAAGAAAAGGCAGATGGGTAAATTCAACGGACTAATGGCATTATGTCACCTCCTCGCTCGGTATTGAGAATAATCTGACCAGAAACGTTGCAAATAGGAAAATGGTAGACGCGGTTTCCCGATAACAACGAACCTTATCGGAACGAAACAGGCAAGAAAGAAACTTAACGAAGTGGTTGAAACGGAAAGAAAGCTACAATCCAAGTGATGCAAGAGGTTCTTCAGCCGGGGTGAAACGGGTCGACCGGGAAGTAGCGAAGAAAAGGCAGATGGGTAAATTCAACGGACTAATGGCATTATGTCACCTCCTCGCTTGGTATTGAGAATAACCTGACCGGAAACGTTACAAATAGGAAAATGGTCAAGACGCGCTTTTCCCGATGAGAACGAACTTCATCGGTACCAAAGACAGCAAAGAAACTTAACGAAGTGGTTGAAACGGAAAATAAGCCACAATCCAAGTGATGCAAGAGGTTCTTCAGCCGGGGTGAAACGGGTCGACCGGGAAGTAGCGAAGAAAAGGCAGATGGGTAAATTCAACGGACTAATGGCATTATGTCACCTCCTCGCTCGGTATTGAGAATAATCTGACCAGAAACGTTGCAAATAGGAAAATGGTAGACGCGGTTTCCCGACAACAACGAACCTTATCGGAAAGAAACAGGCAAGAAAGAAACTTAACGAAGGGTTGTAGTGGAGAGAAAGATACAATCCAGGAGATGCAAGAGGTTCTCGGGCCGGGGTGAGACGCGCGTAGGGGTTAAAGCGGGACGGCGGGAGACAGCGGGAGGAGGCGAAGAAGAGGTGGATGGCTAGGTTCAACGGACTAATGGCATTATGTCACTTCCTCGTTCGGTATTGCGAATAATCTGACAAGCGGGCGGACTCTCTCAGTTTCACCGGGAGGGCAAGCCAGCCAGCCAGCCAGCTAGTCAGAAGACCGTCTCAGACGGGGATTAGACGTTTCCAGGGTTTCTATAAATAATGCATCGGCGCCGCGAATCCGTGGGTGATGTTCGGAGGGAGGAGGCGCCGAAGTGGTAGTGACAACGACACACGCAGGACTACACGTACTCGTGCACTGGGTATATATATTACTGTGCCGTCTTCGGTCCCTCTCACGGAGGAAGAGACCGGGAGATAAATCATGGAAAACGAGTCACCGATGTAGCGTCGGAGCGGTGTACGAGCTTTTAAACGGGAACTCAGCTTTCGCGAGGGAAATTCAACGACGCATTAGAGACAGCGGCAACACGATCCTCGTCCCGGTCTCAGCCGATCCGCGATTTCCGCACCCTTGCCGCACTCGCGACTCCTTTTATTCCTCCGGCTCGGCGACGACAACGACGACATCGCAGCTCTGTACCATCCGGCTTTGCGCCCTGTAAACCGACGACTTCGAAGGGAACGACCGAACACCCGTCGTACCGGATGCTCGTAAGGGATGCATTGTCTGTGCAGAGCCTCGGGGCTACACTCCGAACTTGAGGCCCTACCTCACCAACCCCCGTCTTTCCGTCATCAGTGTCTCCTACAGCCCGAAAGATTCCACTGACGAAGCGGCTTTTCGCCCGACTTTGGCTGCGGTCGCTAATATCCTTGCTTCAGTGGATGCGGCATCGTTCTGTTACATGCATTTTGATGTTTTCGAAACAACCGACTGGAGAACTGGAATGACTTTTTGTGATTTTTGGAAAGTTTGGACCTTGAAGTGGGATCGTCGGATCTTCCGAGCTAAAGTCCGAACCATAGAAAAGGAGCGCGACAAAGGGCCAGTATCGGCTCACCGTTGGCCTAACGTCAGCCAGCACCGGACCTGTGTGGCATTCCCACCGGGGTCTTTTTCCCTCATTATGCAAAGTTATTTTATCCTTTTCGTGGACCAACAATGCTTTATACGCGCTCTTGTCAAGGCAGAAGTTAGCAACTTTGCTGCAACGAAATTATTGACAGCTGTCACGTTTCGCAGAAAGTTGCTTTCCTAGTGAGCCGATAATATAATACAATTTAATATAATAATAGAAATATTTGTAACAATTATAATTTTATATATATAATAATAATAATATAATATAATACATTTTTTTTACACCGTTTCGCCGAAAAATAAACTCTTTGAGAAAAGTGACAGCTGTCAATAGGGGAGACCGGGGCAAAACGGGACAGTGAGGGCGAAACTCAATCTTACAATAATTTTTGGATGCCCCATTTTGTCCCAACAATGCATTCAGATTCTCAAACCTGTTTTGCCCCACGTACGACCGTCGCCACCATCCAAAAGTTATTGGAAAATTGTGTTTTGTCTCATTATCCCGTTTTGCCCCGCTGTTGCATTTTGCCCCGCTCTCCCCTAATATCATTCGAGCAACGTTGCTAACTTCCATGCCATGTTCTGTCATTGTTTCACGAAATCTTAATTTTTTTTTCATTTTTTTTTTTTTTTTCAGTTGCACAACGAATGGTGGGAATCTTGTTTAAAGCGAGGGCGGGAGAAGACGTAACACGTCTCGTTCGCCGCGGCAAAGTCTCCGGCACGCGGCAAGCTTTCGTAGGTTACGGCAGCGAGAAGAGCGACACGCATCAATATTAATATATGGTCCCGCGTTCGGGACGCGGGTCGGAATAATGTATGACGAATGGAGCCCCGAGCAACTCTTGTCAATGATCGAAGCGAGGACGGAACGGAGGTAAGTGAGTACGGAGCGATGCATGTTGCCGCGTGCTTCAGGCTAAAAATGTATGGTCTGAGTACGCCCCTGTACCGTCGACACACACGGTCTCAGGACGGTTTCGTAAGTATAACGTGTCGCAGGCTTTTCGTTTTTTTTTTTATCCTGTGACCAAGAACGAAAGAGCAGAGACGGAACAGCACAAAGACCGCACAGTATCAATCTTGTGAAACGGATTAGGGTAAAAAAATGGTAATTATGGCTCGGTCCATGTATGATTTATGTGTTAATCGAGGCGGTCCATTTTCGCCACACTGAAAAAAAAGATCAATGATTCAAGTAAAATTCGCTTGCGGGCTGCCAAAAAAAAAAAATTATTATTTTAATTATTACAATTGCATACTGGATTGAAACGATAAGATGTGACTTTGGCAGTCTTGGCAGTCGTTGTTTCAATATCATATGGAATTGTAAGAATTGAAAGTAGAATTGAAACAATAATTTTTTTTCTTTGCCAGCCCGCAAGCAAATTTTTTTTATTGCACCTTCGACTTGACCATTCATTCATCTTCTTCCATCCATTCATTTTCTTTGCATGAATTGATAAAAATAAAATCAGAGTTCCCTACACTGTAAAAAATAACTTGTAAATCATTGAATTGTAAGTTTTCGTGCAAAAACTGGCACATTAAATTTAATGTCCAATTTCGATGAAAAAATTAACATACTTTTTCAGTGAAATTAAAGTAAACTCCTAAAATTTAAGTACTTTGATAGTAAAATTTATATAAATTATTAAAAAATAAAGCATTTCCATCGTTTTTAATAAATCGAACATTCATTTTTCATCACAATCGTACATGAAGTTTAATATACCTATATATATATACTTTCTGCATAAAAACTTCCAGTCCGGTACGTTAAAGTTCACCCGACTTTTTTTTACACTCTAGTCGCAGCCAGTGTTCGGCCGACGTCGGCCAGCACCGGTCCAGTGTGCGACTCCCACTAGCCTCAACGTACTTCATTGATAAATGAATCCTCGTTAATCCAATCTCCGAGGGTGACGACTTTGCTCTACCGGCGATTCGCCAGCGAATGATTGAAGACCCGGTTTAATCATCATTCGTTATTATTAATCGTCAGTGAGAGACGATTACACGCCAGGATCTCCAGTGAGCCCAGGACGGAGAACCGTCACTCGAAAAAACTTTCCCCAAAGTGGCCCGATGAATATTTTCCCGGCCCCTTTTCCCTCACGCCTACCGCCGCTTCTCGCGCCCCCTTGAAATTGGCCTTTCCCGGTGGTGAGAAATAAAAATCAATTTCAATCACCCGCCCTAGCGCGACGTTTATCGCGCGCGCAAGTCAAAGCGGGCAAACTGCGAGAGCGAACGAGCTAGCACACGGGAAGTGGCGTTATTAGCTTTCGAATCGAGCCAATCGCGTAGCTTCCTTATTAAGCCCTTCGGGGATGAAGAACTGTCTCTCCCGAACTCTCTCCGGTTTCCTATCCAGGCATTCCCGGTTTTGCCGTTGGCCCGGAAGCGGGAGGACCGACAGGACCAGCTTGAGCAACCATTGAACCAAACCCCCCCCCCTACCCCCGGTTTCTTCAACACCCCCCCTATCGCAACCCTCCAGAATTCCCAATCTATCTCTCCTAACAAACCCCTCTTAGAGTTTTGATAAAATATTCTCGTAGTTCTCCGGCTAGGAAGGTAAACGAACCGGTGAGGAGGGAAAAGCTCCGACTACTTAGGTGGCTCCGGAGTGCTATCGTCAATTTAATTAGCGGGCTCGCGATCAAATGGGACTGGAGGGCGGCAAAGGGAAAAGAGCCGACTGAGGGAATGTCCTGTAGCCTTTCTCTCATTATCTCCGGCAAGAGTGTACATCGGTCTCGGACCGATCGGGACAGGGGGGGGGGGGGAGGGGGAGGGGAGGAACTCTCGTGACAACCATTTTGAATACCGAAGAGACTGCCCGTTCGTTTTTTGTCCCCGATCGAGAAAGCCTCACTCCGGAGTAGCCAATATTCGATATCGCGCAGTCGGGCTGCGTCCAACCTGTTTTTTCTTCGACCCCGCCATTCGTGGCATTCCCGGATAAACTAATTATCGCCGAAACGACAGCGGGGCGCATCGCGGCGACGAGCTTTCAACGGAATTCCCGTCGCACTCGGCAGGGTCCTCGGCCCTTCCGGCCGTCCCTCCGCTGTCCCGGAACGAGATCGAAGCTTACCTTCGGAAGAAAAAGCTCTCGGGAGTAATGAAGGAAATTGCGGGGGAGTTGACACGCCCGGCCAAGGTGAGGATAATCTCGACTGGGCTCCTTTTAGTTGGAAAAATCTGTAATTGGCCGGCGAAAGGGAGGAGCGTGCGACGAGATATAAAACTCGAGGCTCAAGCCTGTGACGATAATTGCGACCTCAACTCACCCGTTACCGCCACCGTCCGCGACGTCGTTGTAGTCGGAATACGTGCTGTAATCTTCGATTTCCGTTTCACTCTCGTCGCCGTCGCCTTTCCCACCTGCAATCAATTCGAAGCGGAAATCACTCTTTAAGTTACGGGCCAGATAGCGGAGAATCGGGGTTTCTACTTATCAAACTTTGGTTTATTACATTTTGGTCATTGATCTTGCAATATATTTAGTTTACAGTGAATTACGCTAATGGGGCAATTGATGAATAATAGTAATGATTGAATGACAAATCGTTAATAAATTACTAGCTTATTTTGCGTTACGTGCAATTGCTTTCACAAAAGTGCTCAAAATTTGCATCGAAGGAGCCCAACATTTTTTAAATTTATAACGAATCGTGGAATGAAGAAGAGTCGTCGAAGCAAGGTGAAGAATTTCAATTTTCAGATTTTAATCATTGGTCTTGCGACACATTTAATTTCCATAACCAAATATGCTATATTATATGGCGTAATTAGTAAATGATAATAATTATCAAATAACAAATCATTAATAAATAGCCAGCTTCTTGTTCGTCAAATGCGCTGTTGGCGCGAAGTTGCTTTCGCCAATCCGCCCAAAATGAGTTACGAAGAAGCCCGATATTTTTTAATTCATAACGAATCGTGGAAAGAAGAAAGGTCGTCCAGGCAAGGTGAAGAATCACAATTTTCAAATTTTAATCATTGGTCTTGCAACACATATCATTTCCAAAAATAGATACTAATGGCGTAATCTTGCAACAAGCTTCTTTTTCGTCAAATTTGTTGTCCGCGCAAAGTTGCTTCCGCAAAACCGCTAAAAATGAGTAACGAAAAAGTCAAACATTTTTTAATTCATAATGATCCGTCACAAGAAGAAAGGTCGCCGAAGCAGGGTGAAGAATTGCTATTTTCAAATTTTGATCATTGGTCCTGCGACACATTTAATTTCCAAAAACAAACGCGCTATTTTATATGACGTAATGAATAAACAATAATAATGCTCAAATAACAAATTATTAATAAATAGCCCGCTTCTTTGTCAAATGCGCTGTTGGCGCGAAGTTGCTTTCGCCAATCCGCCCAAAATCAGTAACGTATCACCCAACATTCTTTAAGGTAGTCCTTGCGGACAGCCTGAGCCCACGTGAGTTCAGAGCGAATTGAGAGTGACATTGCGAATACTTAGCGATGAGATAAAAATCTGAAAAAAATCAACCATATGGAAGGTACTGAAAAGATTGATTTTGCATAATAATAATTCCAAAATGTTATTAACAAATGAATGAAAAAAAAATTGTTCAACAATTCTTCCGGCAACTTAAATTTTTGTTCATATAAAAACAATAAGTTTATCTTTTTGAATACGTATGAATTTTTTCAGAATTTTGTCTAATTTTTGAAAATTGCCTTTTTAGTTAATAAAAAAACGTGATTTTCAAAAATTAGATAAAATTCTGAAAAAATTCATACGTATTCAAAAAGATTAACAAATTGTTTTTATATGAACAAAAAGTTAAGTTGCCGGGGAATTTGTTGAACAATTTTTTTTAAATTCATTTGTTAATAATATTTTGGAGGTATTATTATGTAAAATCAATCTTTTCAGCATCTTCCATATGCTTGATTTTTTTCGAATTTTTATCCCATCGAGAAGTGTTCGCAATTCTCTCTCAATTCTCTCTGAACTCATGTGGGCTCAGGCTGTCCGCAAGGTCTACCTTAAGGTATTCCGAGCATAAGACCGTAGTCTTCAGAAATTAATAATTTTTTGTTATATTGCAATTTCATCACGTAGGATCGTGTTAAAAAAATCTAAGGCTCGGTTACCAGCCTTTTAATGAATAATTTTCACGTAAAAAAATGAAATATTAGTACAGAGTCTTATAGAAAAAACTCCGGTCTGAGTTTCAATTGCAGATTTCTCATGTTAATTATCTTGAGATCTGAAATGTAAAATACACAATAGATTCACTGAATGTCAGAGATTAATTATCGGGCTTCAAAAACGGATCTCACCGAAGGCTTTCGCGAGAAAATAATATCTAAAGCTGCGAGAATAAGTCCAATATCATCTGAGAATCATGGCGGTGCCTGCAACGTTACAGCTGGCAACGCTGTAAGTCGTCTGCTGTGCTATATCATCTTCGCGGCGACGCGCGAAATTCAATAATGTTTGCTTGAGGTTAATGCCGATCTTATTTTCGTATTACGAAAATGAGATATAATGCACATTGATAAAGCAATTAGTACAAGCAATTAGGACATAAATTGACCTTTGTTCCTGCCAATACTACCGCGGCCAGCGCATTTTGACGTTTTTGTCATATTTCGAAATGATCCGGTGTAATTTTTTTTTGACACACGTAGCTATTGTTTTGATGCCCTTTCTACCAATATGGCGCTTAATCACGTGGTACGCTGCACGGCGTTGCCAGATCGCTCGCGAGTTCAGGGGCGTACGATTTTGAAAATTGTTAAATTATTTTAAAAAATTTGAACACGGTGTATTTTAGGCATCGCGAAGTTTAATCGAACCTACAAAAAAGCTTTTAGAATCATTTCACGGCGGTACAGCTTTGCACGCTCGAAAAGATTAGGGGCCCCGCTCAGGCACCCACAAAACGCGGACCTTCACGCTCGGAATACCTTAAGTCAATAATGGTTCACGAAAAGAAGAAAGCTCGTCGAAACCAGGGTGAAGAATCTCAATGTTTCTCGATATCTTAAATCCGACTCCCAAGGAATAGTCGAGTTTTATCAGAGTCTCGCGAAGGGTCTCGTTCGGGGATCAAGTGGGGTGAAACAGTTGCCGTGTATTACACGAGGACCGAGTATGGATGACGAATTTGGCGGTCGCGGCGACACGCGAACATGGGTTGGCAGTCGGCATTCACACGGAGCTGGCTCAGGCTCAGAGTGACGAACCCCTGGATCGACCTATCGTTCGCATCGAGCATTCGTTTCCCGGTGTTTTCCCTCGGCCCGTTTGGCCCGCCGCTATTGCCGGGGAATATCCGGGTCGTAGGAACACGAAACGGACAAAAAGCTTTGCGGGACTCGCCGGCGAGTGCATTGCATTCACGACCCTGCACGGGATGCCGTGCTGAGGGACCGAGAAGAACGCATTGTGCCTTTTCACCCGAGAAGAGCTTTGCGCCCGGCGCTCGAGCCGGTGGCTCTCTTCAAAGTTTGCAAGCATTGGAGAACAAGACCGGAGACGAGAGACCGCATTTGCCCTCGTCACTCCACTTGTGTACCGGCCGGCTTTGCAGCGAAGGAATTAATCATTCTTTCAGAAAACTCTCCGTCCCACCGCACCTCACTCTATCCTCTGGCTCGTCTCTTTTTACCCCCGTTCCACCTACGTTCCACACCCCCGCGCGACAACGGCCACTCGGAACTGGAGTGCATTGTGGAGAAAACGAAAGGGACCGAACGATAGAAATTGTTTAAATGAGGTGAGTGAAATATTTTATGAAGATCATTGGTAGGGTATTATGTTTCGGACATTTGTCCGACAGGATTCAGTAGTTTTTATCGTCGGCAATTGTTAAGGTGTCCAGTTGCCGTTTGTTTGTTATTGTTTGCCTCATAGGCAAAAAATAATTTTTCTCTTGATTATAGTTCGAAAAAAAAGAAGGAAAACTCATATATGCGACGCGGCGGGATATTATTCGCACTGATTCGCTTTATGTTCCTTCTTTTGGAACTACCGTGTTTGAGAGGTCGTTCATCGTCATGGGCTCGAAGTTCTGGAATTCGCTGCCTCGGGCGGTGACGAATGCTTCCTCGTTAGAGATTTTTCGCGGCTGTTGCCATCGGTTTTTAATGGCGGAGGAGGAACGTGAAGCGATTCAGGGGTAGCTTCTATTTGTAAATCCGGTCGAAATGGTTATTGTGTTAAATATGTTAAATATGTTATATATGTTAAAGATGTTAAAGGTGTGAAGTGCCTCTGATCTCATTTGTATTTGGAGTTGGCTCTCAAGGGACGTCGTCCTAGAGTTTTATAATAAATAATAATAATAATAATAATAATAATAATAATAATAATAATAATAATAATAATAATAATAATAATAATAATAATAATAATAATAATAATAATAATAATAATAATAATAATAATAATAATAATAATAATAATAATAATAATAATAATAATAATAATAATAATATATTAAAAAATCTACTCTGTCTGTATATTCTTGACTGTGTGTCCTGCCGGTATATTCTGAATTCGATGAATACCGTGTAGCTCATATAAATCTGCCTGTGTAATCACTTCTGCTACTTGCTCATAGGGGACGAAGTCTCGGGAACAACAATAAATGGTACCATTTTTTTTTTACATTTTTAACCACATCTAACCGTTTGTAGGGTATGTCAGGGTGATATGGCCAGTCGTAAAGTCTTTTAACGTAACAAAGGAATGGCGTTGCCGTTTGCACAGTTTTTACAAAAACTGTGCAAACGGCAACGCCGTTTCTATGGAATATGTGGATACAATATGATTGCACCCAAAATTATAAGAGTGTATGTGCAAGGGTCAGCATGATATGGCCACATAGAAAAAGAAAACGGTTTTACTGGCCATATGGCCAGTAAAACAGTTTTTCTTGGTAGTTTGGTTTCTGAAATATTTGACGGAGGTAATTGTTTTTCGGCAGTTCAGGCAACATAAAGAATACTAAGACATGTTTTGCGCCATCCCTCCATGCTTCTCTAGGCCTAATCGGCTGCTATTACTACGGCCATATCACCCGTAGTGTCCGGGTGATATGGCCGGTCGCGAATATTCATTTATAGAGCTGCAATTAAATCATGCATCGAATATATCGAAAGTTCTGAGTGAATTACTTTAGTTCGATGTTTCTAGAGTTGGTTACGACCACAATTTAAAGGTTTATTTAACGCTAAACCTCCAATTTTCGTTGTTCAAAAAATCATGGCCACATCACCCCGATTAACCATTTATGACCATTTATGACCATTTATGGCCATCTGTAACCATTTTTAACAATTTTAAACCATGTTTAGCCTTTAATTTGATATCCAATTACTGCGTCACGTTGAGAAATGAAAGGTCCACTGAAGTGCCATTTTTACGATAGGCTTATTTAAAAAATAGCTACCTCCTATGGGTGACTTTGGCACGAGGGTCCCGATCGTAAGTCCTGCGCCACGACGCTTCCGTCACATACGTCGAGGGGCGTTAAATCGTAATTGAGGATGGTTCTCTCCCCTGGCTCTTAGCCTTGTAATGAGTTATTTTCCGTTCGAAGTTTAATATCGGCTGGCTCTCCTCTCTCTCCCTCTCTCTCTCTCTCTCTCTGTCTCCACTTAACTCTTTTCCGAGGGCTCTGTCACTATACACTGTTCCCCCTCGGTAACACAGTGCCGTATGCAGGCGCGGAGCCAAGAGTTTAATAAGAGTGGTTCAACCGCGCGTTCATTTCGTTCAACGTCCTTCCAACGGCCACATCGCACCAAACGACCGCCACCCTTCACGATGGTCATATTGGCACAAGGGCGAGGGCAGAAACCGAGCGAACAGGTGCCAAGATAGCCCAAAGAATCCGAAGAGGAAGACCATAGAGAACCAACGCAAATGCCAACACTCGCCAATAGACCTACCCTCGACCCCTCCAACCTCCGCTTATTCTTTCCCTCCCTCAACGAAAATTTACTACATCGTCTCTCTCGCCTACTCGAATATTACATTTTTTATAGTAGGTTCTCTTTTTTTTTTTTCATCGTCCCAAAGCCGTGATTCCGTAGGCGAAGGAAAAAATTATCTCACTTACTATATCGTAAAAGGTAAGTGCATTTGGCCTTTAATCACCGTTCTCATATATATTTTTTCTGGCAAGACCAGACTTTAAAGTTACAGGGGTCTTTTTTGCACTTCCGACCGTCCGACTTTTTTCCAGTTTTCAAATTCCAGTAGCAGCAATAGTAGTCGTGAATTTATTGAAAATAAATAATATGCAACAGTTTCTGATACCCAATAAATCTAAATCTTATCCTCTACATTGCGTATTGCCAATTGGCCATCGACCGAACTCCGTCAGGCATTGCATTCTATTTATCAGCTTCCTCGAAAACCGGAGCGGTAGTAAAGATCACAAACTCTCCATCCCTTCGGCGCCCAAAATTATCGTTCAATATACTCAAAGAAAAAAAATATCCTCCAGCTCATTAGTCGAAAAATGTACAGCACCGATAAACAATTTCGTAATTTGCATAGACCGAAATTCACCGAGAGCGGTGCAGCCATAGCCTGCGAATTCGCACGGCCCTGAACCCTGAAGAGTGAACGAGCTCTCGAGTGTGCTTTCCTCGCTGCCCTTGCACCTTATGTACATAGTTTTAGTTGCGCGCTTACAGCACATAGCTATATGCATCCGCATATATATGTGTACGTATCCACACATCCACATATATATGTATACGTATCCACACATCCACATATATATGTATACGTATCCACACGTCCACATAGATATGTATACGTTTCCACACATCCACATATATATGTATACGTATTCACACGTCCACATATATATGTATACGTATCCACACGTCCACATATATATGTGTACGTATCCACACGTCCACATATATATGTATACGTTTCCACACATCCACATATATATGTATACGTATTCACACGTCCACATATATATGTATACGTATCCACACATCCACATATATATGTATACGTATCCACACATCCACATATATATGTATACGTATCCACACGTCCACATATGTATGTATACATATCCACGCATCCACATATATATGTATACGTATCCACACATCCACATATATATGTATACGTATCCACACGTCCACACGTATACGTGTGCACATTTACAAACGTACATAAGGTATAGTTGGGGTGAGCGCCGTGGAAACTTGAGTTCGCCAACTATCCGCGCGAGCAATATCACGGCAGAGCGTTGCGCACTCGTTACGTCCCGGCGCGCGCGTAATTATCGCGGGTAATTGCGGGGACAGAGTTAAAAGAGAGGGTTGGAAAAGGAGGCGGGAGAGGGACGGAGAGAAAGAGGGAGAGCGATGTTGCCACCCCTCCGGCTCTCGCCTAATTCGAAAGTAGTCCTGACGGTGTACCGAGCAACCCGCTGAGTGGGTAATCTTGTTTTCTGCGCGACGGTCGGGTTTCGTCCCGATGCGTCGTAACGCGCAGATCTTTTCCCCGGTGGCCAACTAAGACCACCTACAGAACGAAAAACAACGTGGCAGCCGTCCCCAAAGTCCCAAATGTCCTCAATGAGATTTACCCGCACACTTTCCCGAACTGCGAGAACTCAAGATACCTAATATAAAAGTACAGAGGGGTGGTTTTCGCGATGCAGCGACGAAAGTGCGCGTTGAGACAAAAAGAGCCACGGCAGTGAAACCAAAGTTTTGTCTCTCCTGCGGCGCGGAGGAGAGGCAATAAAAGTGGTTCAAAAGGGAAGGAAAAAGTTATTCGATTCGCATACTGGAGCCACTAGAGGCTCGGGAACGCCTCGAATTCCAATTCCCTGTGTTCGACGCCCAATTGAAATTTAATCATCCCCGGGGTTATATTACACGTTCTGTACACGTGGAAACCCCTACGAACAGCCCCCTCTGCGTACGAGCTGTTATCGTGTGCTCGCGTAAACACGAGTCCGATTACTCGTGCCGGAGTGCGGAGCGGCGACTGGATAGGGGGATGGTCGCTTACGGCACATCGCGTTTACGGGACCGTGGGAGGTATTATGAGCTCTTGTCGAAATGTGGAAAGTGGACGATGTCGGGATGGACGAGACGATGACGAGTTTTCTCTCCGGCGTCCCTTGATACTGTTGCCAGACGAGGTTCAAGTCGTCCTCTTTGATCGGTGTGACGGTCCCGTATTTTGAATTAGTATATTTGGCGCAGGAAACTCAGGTTAATATTCTTATCTGGATCCTTGCTAATCTTTGTGCAGTCAGCACCTTCCGTGCGAACGCTCACGCTCTCACGGTAGCGGTCCAGCCGCTGCACCCGCGACGCGCGAGCAGCGGCCATCTTATCGCGCGGAGGAACACTATGACGCGCGCAGCAATAGGCGAGGGCCCTACTTCCGTCAGGGCCTTGCATCAGTTCATCTCAGAGTCCCGAACCGTTCTGACGTGCACTCTCCTTCACTCACGACTCATCTAATAAAAGTTAATTACATTCATTAGGACTTTAATTCATTCATACGCATTCGCACCGGATCCACCTCGACCATAGTTGGATGACCATTACATCGGTAAGGGTATGGGAGGCGTGCAGGGCAAGGCACAGTGATTGGCCGCGGATCGGCAGTCATTGCAGGAAATCCCACTGGACCTGGCAGAACACAAGTCTGGTGAAATGTGTTTTTGCCATCCGGTTAAGGTAATGCGTCGCTTGATTTCCCGTTTTTAAGGTGGTTATGTCGCGAAGGCAATCCAAAGTCATGTGCATAAACTTTTGATATGTTGTAATTTAACTATCAAATTTCACTTGCACAAAATCTCGAAGGCTTTTACCGACCGCGGATCGGCGATCGGCAGTCATTGCAGGAAATCGCACTGGACCGGGCAGAACACAAGTCTGGTGAAATGTGTTCTTGCCATCCGGTTAAGGTAATACGTCACTTGATTGCCCGTTTTTAACGTGGTTATGTCGCGAAGGCAATCCAAAGTCTTGTGCATAAACCTTTGACATGTTGTAATTTAACTATCGAATTTCACTTGTACAAAATCTCGAAGGCTTTTACCGACCGCGGATCGGCGATCGGCAGTCATTGCAGGAAATCGCACTGGACCTGGCAGAACACAAGTCTGGTGAAATGTGTTCTTGCCATCCGGTTAAGGTAATACGTCACTTGATTGCCCGTTTTTAACGTGGTTATGTCGCGAAGGCAATCCAAAGTCATGTGCATAAACCTTTGACATGTTGTAATTTAACTATGGAATTTCACTTGTACAAAATCTCGAAGGCTTTTAACGACCGCGGATCGGCGATCGGCAGTCATTGCAGGAAATCGCACTAAACCTTGCAGAACACAAGTCTGGTAAAATGTGTTTTTGCCATCCGGTTAAGGTAATACGTCACTTGATTGCCCGTTTTTAACGTGGTTATGTCGCGAAGGCAATCCAAAGTCATGTGCATAAACCTTTGACATGTTGTAATTTAACTATCGAATTTCACTTGTACAAAATCTCGAAGGCTTTTACCGACCGCGGATCGGCGATCGGCAGTCATTGCAGGAAATCGCACTGGACCTGGCAGAACACAAGTCTGGTGAAATGTGTTCTTGCCATCCGGTTAAGGTAATACGTCACTTGATGGCCCGTTTTTAAGGTGGTTATGTCGCGAAGGCAATCCAAAGTCATGTGCATAAACCTTTGACATGTTGTAATTTAACTATCGAATTTCACTTGCACAAAATCTCGAAGGCTTTTACCGACCGCGGATCGGCGATCGGCAGTCATTGCAGGAAATCGCACTGAACCTTGCAGAACACAAGTCTGGTGAAATGTGTTCTTGCCATCCGGTTAAGGTAATACGGTCACGGTAAGAACCCCTAAGGGGTATACCTGGAACGAAACATTAATTAAAAATAAAATACATATTTTATTAAAAAGAATGTTGCTGTTCGCGCGGCACTATATACAACGCATGCTAATTGACACAACTTTAAGCTCGCGTTTCTCGGAATCCACGTGGAGAAAAAAAATTATTAGAAAGTCCTTCAAAAAAGCCTCATTCGTTGCTTTATAATTCCAAATGTAAAAAATTCGCTGTGTGACATATTCCCTTAAGCGGCCGATCGTTTCACAGTTCAGCCTGAGCTGGGGGATTTGTATGAAGAGCGTCGAAGGCCGACAAAAGGCCTTTGATGGTGGATGATATCCGGAGGAGCCGATGACGACGGAGAATTTTCTCTGCAGCATCCCTCGATACTGTTACCAGACAAGGCTCAATGTCGTCCTCTCTGACCGGTAACGGTATGGGCGGTGTGCAGGGCAAGGTACAGTGATCGGCAGTCATTGCAGGAAATCGCTCTGGACCGAACACAAGTTTGGTGATATCTGTTTTTGCCGTCCGGTTGAGCAACCGATCGTTTCACGGTCCAGCTTGCGTCGGGGTTTTGTATAAGGAGCATCGAAGGCCGACCAAGCGAGAGCCGACTGAGAATCGAACGCGGAGAGGCATGCAGACGCGGATGGAGGACATTCAGAGAACTACAGAGGAACCCATTCGGGACAAGTGTCGCCGTGGTAACGTCCCTCGTAAAGCCGGACACCCCGTACATCGGCACGTCTGTGTGCGAACGGGTCTGCCTACTGTCGCCGTGGACGCGCGGATCGGTGGACAAAACGGAGCGGCCAATAGCGTCCGAGCGATACGGTTGCTCTTCGGCCCGACAGCTCTTTGCCACGGCACAGTTATCGGTCCATGAAACACGTTGCACCGAGACCGATGGAAACGCGCCAATGTCTGGTGCTCGGCCGATCCTTGAAGGGCCAATCACTGCACGCCTCGTCTGCGTTATCTTCGCTGCGAAACCCGCCGCGCTCTACACCTACAGTCGAAGTCTTCGTAATTGAACTCTTTTACGGATCATTTTTATTTTTTTATTGGAACTGTATTTTTTTTATATTTTGGAACATTGGTGCAATATGCGGATGTCTAAATTAATTTCTCTCAGTAACGGTGCAACTTCACTTTACCGGTCGACGAACTTTAGGTCCTTCCTGCCGATCCATCGATTTTTCTATAATTTATTTATTTATTTATTTATTTATTTACGGGATGAACCCTTTTACTACATACAATAATAAAAAAACATCCCTAAATTGGTAAATTATGAAAGTATCTCTAGAATTAGAATAATGTCACCAGTTCGCATCTTAATATAAAACTGGGCAAAATATATTTCATTGGTTCATTTTAACATTAATAATCAACACACCGGTTATTTGTCTTTGGTTACTTTGGAATAAAAGTCATTCAAAAATGAGAATTCCGATAGTATATATTTTATGTATATAAACAATGAAAGACAGTCCGATAATGAAGCTAAACAAAATAAGTGGCTCGGACCAATTTTTTTAGGGTTATTTTACAAGCATTGAACAACCGCTGATATGAAGACGCTAAGTGAAAACACTTACTTTTGCCCGAAGAAAAAGTTTTGTTTTCGCATAAAAATATTGATCGAGGGCAAACTTGCTCGATGATGAGGCTGGGGATGCAAAAATATAAATTCTAGGGTGACGATGTGGAAAAGTGGCGTCTCGGCGGGTCACGAGGTCTTGGACTGTACAGCCTTTACTATAGATACCGATGATGTCTATGCAATATAGATAGGCTCCCGTATTGGTTCGCCATACACACTTCATAGGAGACCTAGCTGCGGACTATTTTCCCCGGTCTTCTTCTGGCTATACAGAAAATAGTATACATAGCGAGATAGCGAACGGTGTCCCATCCGACGGGGAGACCGAACCAATAAAATCGAATGCTTTTGTGCCCCTTATAGACGTCGGGCTCTCCAGCTACGAGGTTTCCATTCTCGTTTTCTTTTTTATATTTTTCCCTCCCCCGTCCTCCACCCCTCTCTCGGCCGATTTCATCCCTGCGTCGACCTTCCGTCTCGTGGAATTCATACCGGCTCTCTACGCTCCTCGAAAAAAAAATTCATCCGCCGGCCTCGAAATATTTTATTTACTCGATTTTTTCAATTCGCAATTTCTCTTGTAGTTTGTATTAGGGCTGTACAGTTGAGCCGTCTTGGCCGGCTAAAAAATCTTATCCGGCTAATGGACATTATAGTTTGGCCGGCTCAGCTGGCTTAGCCGGCTAAGATGCTTTGGCCGGCTAAGAATTAGCCGCGGCTTAGCCGGCTAAGATCGTTTGGCCGGCTAAAAATTAGCCGCTGTTTAGCCGGCTATTAATTTTTATTAATGTTGGCAATAAAAATTAGATCGTGGCAATAAGATTTTAAAGATCTCAAACGTAGTCGAATCTACTGATAGTACAGAAATTAATAATATTCAACAAGTAATGTGCCAAAGATAAATGTCTCATTAATTTCATTAGTTTCCTCGTAATTCACAATAAAAATTAATAGCCGGCTAAACTGCGGCTAATTTTTAGCCGGCCAAACGATCTTAGCCGGCTAAGCCGCGGCTAATTTTTAGCCGGCCAAACCATGTTAGCCGGCTAAGACGGCTTAGCCGGCAAAACTATAATGTCAATTAGCCGGATAAGATTTTTTAGCCGGCCAAGCCGGCTCAACTGTACAGCCCTAGTTTGTATTAATGTAGTTTTACATGACAAACTATAGCGTTATAAATAAAACATTTATTTAATTAATCTACCTGAATATATTGAAAACCTTGGGCTGAAGAAAGCCGGTCGATGGCCCATTGGCAATGTCAATGAAAGGGACTTAACAGCAACATAGAGAGATGTATGGGAGATTGTATGGATCAACTCTTGTAGTTTGTATTAATCTAGTTTTACGTGACAAACTATAGCGGTACCGCGGGTTTGGATGTGCATGCACAGCTCGGGGCACATTTGTGACACGATGGTACATTATATTATCGTCCATGAATCAGCGATAGGCGACCATTGCAATTAAGAAACTACGGTGAAAAGTTTGCCCTTCTAAATCGCGTGTCCGTACGACACTGTTAAAAATCATTCGTATGAAGTTTAATGTACTTGTATTCGAAGTTTTTATGAATAAACTGTTATATTAAATTTCATGTAGAATTGTGATGAAAAATTAACATATTGTAACGAATATGTAGCTGACTATTCGTTGAGACACATGATATTAGTTAGGATTGACAATAGACGGACGGACGGACGATCGAGACAAAATCGATCGTCATGTTAAACAGTCTGGACTGACACGTCTGAAAAAACAGACGTATGACAGCTCGTACTCGGGATATTTAGATACGATTATATTAATAATATCCGCCCCCAAACTAAATACGCGCGTTATTCATTTGCTCGGTCGTTACAATATAGTATAATAGAAACTTTGAAAATAGTTTACTTTAATTTTACTATAAGGCTACTTTAAATCCAATAATTTACATTCAGTAGTAGTAGTAAAAGTGTATTTATTGACAACAACAGTTGGTCCATTTAATCTCCTATACATGTCTCTATGTTGTTGTTAAGTCCCTTTCATTGACATTGCTAATGGGCCATCGACTGGAGTCCTTCAGCCCAAGGTTTTCACTATATTCAGGTGGATTAATTAAATAATTGTTTTCCTTAGTTTATTAAACTATTGTATTTTGTTATTTTGCTATTGATATGTTTGGAAAATGTAGATGTACAAGTATATGATTTATACTTGTAATTATGTGTTTTCTGAGCCCTCTGTATTGGCGATTTGTTAAAGCTGTTGGAAGATTATGTACGTAGGTGATTTGTATTTGCGTCGTATTTGTTGTTGCGGCTGCGCGCATAGTGGCTCAATGTTATTCAGTTGGTTGACAGCGAATCGTTCGGTGATAAATTCACATCTTCCTACTGTGGATGTGATTCTGTTATCTCGTATAGAAGGATGTTAGGTGGGTTGTAAGTAGTTTTTATTTCATATTTTCCGCAGTTTTTATTTTTTTTTTAAATGCACTGCCTTTGCAGTTGAGAAACATAGGGTGGCCATCTTCAATTATAGGTCGGCATATGCTCTTATATATTTTTGTTAAGGTAGTCCTTGCGGACAGCCTGAGCCCACATGAGTTCAGAGCGAATTGAGAGTGGAATTGCGAATACTTCGCGATGAGATAAAAATCTGAAAAAAATCAACCATATGGAAGGTACTGAAAAGATTGATTTTGCATAATAATAATAATTCCAAAATGTTATTAACAAATGAATGAAAAAAAATTGTTCAACAAATCTTCCGGCAACTTAACTTTTTGTTCATATAAAAACAATTTGTTAATCTTTTTGAATACGTATGCATTTTTTCAGAATTTTGTCTAATTTTTGAAAATTGCCTTTTTAGTTAATAAAAAAACGTGATTTTCAAAAATTAGATAAAATTCTGAAAAAATTCATACGTATTCAAAAAGACTAACAAATTGTTTTTATATGAACAAAAAGTTAAGTTGCCGGGGAATTTGTTGAACAATTTTTTTTTTAATGCATTTGTTAATAATATTTTGGAGTTATTATTATGTAAAATCAATCTTTTCAGCACCTTCCATATGCTTGATTTTTTTCGAATTTTTATCCCATCGAGAAGTGGTCGCAATTCTCTCTCAATTCTCTCTGGACTCATGTGGGCTCAGGCTGTCCGCTAGGACTACCTTAACTGATTCATCCGGATGTTACGGGTCCTAAATGTGATGCTTCTGAAGTGTGAAGCTCTAGTGGATATTTTAGATTTACATTGTTGGAGATGGAAGTTGAAGTTCAGTTTATGATTTCCACATTAAACATATTGATTGTAGGAGACTGGGGACTGATTTTATGGTTGAAGATTAGCAACTGCGGTTTTTCTGGGTTTGGTTTGAGTCTCCAGTTATTGAACCAGGTTGTAATATTGTCTACGGATAATTTACTTTCATTTTAGTGTACAAGTCCACAAATTTTTCATTGCAATTCTACCTCGAATTGAATCTCCCAGTTTTTGCATAAAAACTTCCAATCCGGTGAATCAAATTGAAATTAAAATTTAACAGTGGTTGCCTCGAAGGTCTTGATAGAATCAACGTTCGACGAAAAGCGATCCCACTATTCAACGTTCAGTTCATATCGACTCTCTACATTCCCCCAAAAAATTCATCCTCCGGGCACGAAATATTTTATTTATCTTTTTTTGAATTCGCAATTTCTCTCGTATCTCGTATTAATTTACTTTCACGTACAAAACTATAATGAATTCCAAGCTATAGCCGCATCGTAGGGCCGGCGCAATGCGCATGCGCAGCCCGGGGCGCATTTACAGTTCGGTGGTCCATTGCATTACCGTCCGTCGACCGGCGATATGCGAGCATAGTACAAGTTTACAGTACATAGCACAGTGCATAGTACAATTAGGAAACAGCCATCAAAAGTTTGCCCTTCCAGATCCTTTGGCAGTACGATGCCTCGAAGGTCTTGAGAGTGTTGCCATTCGACGCAAGGCGGGCGGACTATCCAACTTGAAATTCATTCTCCGGGCTCGAAATATTTTCTTTACGCAATTTCACTAGTAGTTCGCATTAATCTAGTTTCACGTAACAAACTATAATCATGGTGGCCGTTTTTTCCCCTGAACGAAATTCCCTGACTTTTCCCTGACTTTTCCCTGACTTTTCACTGACCAATAAAAAAATTTCCCTGACCAAACTTCTAACGTCAATTAAAAAAAAAAAAATAATCATGCAAATAAAAATGCCTAATTATAGTATGTTTAATTTTGTTTTTTTTTCAATGTTCGGAATTTTTATTCAAAGCTTCCTTTTATGTACTTTTTATTTAGAAGGGCGACATATTCCGGAGTGCTTAAATATGAATAAACCTGATTATGGTAAAGAGAGAAGAGAAGTGTAGGGAGGACTAGTCTCGTCATAACCACAGGCTGTTAATGTATGTTTAGTTTGTTATTTAGTTTAGAATGAAATGTTATTTTATATTTTATGTTTACTATTTTTATATGTACCATATTTACTATTTTTATTAAGATATTTAAAGATTTTTTATGCTGAGCTCTGTATTAGGCTTAATCTAAATCGATAAAAAAAGGAGAAATTCGTCACAAATAAAATTAAAATTTATTTATATAAGGTTTGGCGACAATTTACGTTTTTCCCTGACTAATTTTGAAATTCCCTGACTTTTCCCTGATTCCCTGACCAAGTTTTTGTTTCCCTGACTTTTCCCGGTTTTCCCGGTTTTCCCTGACCGCGGCCATCATGATAATGAACTCCGAGCTGTAACGGTATCGGAGGTTTGGTGTAATGCGCATGCGCAGTTCGGTGCGCATTCACGGCTCGCTGGTAGATTATATTACCGTCCGTGGATCGGCGATAGGCGACTAGTGCAATTAGGAAACTGGCATGAAACTTTGCCTTTCTAGATCCTTTGGCAATACGATGCCTCGAAGGTCTCGAGCGTATTAACGGTCGACGAAAGGCGGGCGCTCGAGGGCGCGCTTTCATCGCAACGCCGAGCGAAACATACAGTGTCCGTACGCCGTAAAGGAAAAGAGCTGCAGCATGTAGCGCCGAACGCGAAAGTTCACTGGGTTGAGATTCGGCTTTCGAGGGAGTTGTCAGAGTCGACGCCTCGGGCAAAACTACTCTCCCGGGCGGTCGCGGATGTTGCCTCCCGAATCCGCGAGGGGTCGGCCCTTTTACCTTGGAGCGGATTAAAAGCTACAAAGTACAGAAATATTTTTAAATTTCAAACTACCTCGGGGCTATCAAAAAAGTACCGGGTAAGTTTGTTTCACCTCGATTTTATACGAATAACAGCCACTGGGCGGATGGTAAAATTTTGTTTTTGGTAAAGTTCTGTTTTTGATAAAATGTTGTTTTCGGTAAAATTTTGTTTTCGGGAAAATATTGTTTTCGGGAAAATATTGTTTTCGGGAAAATATTGTTTTCGGGAAAATATTGTTTTCGGGAAAATATTGTTTTCGGGAAAATATTGTTTTCGGGAAAATATTGTTTTCGGGAAAATATTGTTTTCGGGAAAATATTGTTTTCGGGAAAATATTGTTTTCGGGAAAATATTGTTTTCGGGAAAATATTGTTTTCGGGAAAATATTGTTTTCGGGAAAATATTGTTTTCGGGAAAATATTGTTTTCGGGAAAATATTGTTTTCGGGAAAATATTGTTTTCGGGAAAATATTGTTTTCGGGAAAATATTGTTTTCGGGAAAATATTGTTTTCGGGAAAATATTGTTTTCGGGAAAATATTGTTTTCGGGAAAATATTGTTTCGGGAAAATATTGTTTTCGGGAAAATATTGTTTTCGGGAAAATATTGTTTTCGGGAAAATATTGTTTTCGGGAAAATATTGTTTTCGGGAAAATATTGTTTTCGGGAAAATATTGTTTTCGGGAAAATATTGTTTTCGGGAAAATATTGTTTTCGGGAAAATATTGTTTTCGGGAAAATATTGTTTTCGGGAAAATATTGTTTTCGGGAAATCTAGTTTTCGGCAAAATCTTGTTTTCGAAAAAATATTGTTTTCAGTTAAATCTTGTTGTCGGTAAAATTTTATTTTCGGTAAATTTTTGTTTTCAGTAAAATTTTATTTTCGGTAATTTTTTTGATATCTAAAAAAAAACTCGCTCGATGCTTAAAAACGTTCGCACCCCGTCCGAATTTCTTCGAGCAACGTAAAATGTTGTAGTCTCAGATTTTCATTAAAAAAAAGTCAATGGAACATAAGAAAATCATTTATTACACGCCGAAATGGTAAATGGCGAGGCGCAAGGCGTTAAATTTACCGAGGTTCTGCGGTAAAAGCAAAAAGCAAAAAAAAAAAAAAAAAAAAAACATTCTGTACCACGGTATAAATAGCTAGTCGTGCCCGTACGTTCTATGCTTTACGGTTGCGTGAGCGTCGGGCATAGTGCGAGGGATACATTCTATCATCGCGCTTTCCTGCCCATTGCCCACGTGTCTCGCGGCTATAGGTTCACGGCAAGCCGCGCGAGCCGAAACCGCGAGAACAGTCAGTCCGCACGCACCCTGCGACCACTTATCGTACAATGCACCTGTCCAATGGCCTTCGCTTTAACAGAACATTAGAAGTGATTTAAAAAAAAAAAAAAAAAAAAAAAAAACCTAAACGATAAGATACTCGTTGAACCGTCGCCAAGAATAGAAGTGCAAACACTCAAGAACAAACGGTCGAGTCAAGCCCGTCGAATTCGGAGCGTTGAACTTTTCCCGAGCGGCGAGTATGAATCCACTTTAGCGAAAAGCTTCGGAAAGCTTAGCTTTTCAAAGCCCCCCTTCGAATTTCCCGACGAAATGTCAAAGAGCCTGCATCGAGCATCGAGCGTGCGAAGCGCTTCCGGCACTCGCGATCGGGCGATTCGTCACTCGGCGGGGTTTAGAGATAGTGTACAGTAACAGCTTGTAATAGGTAATACACTCCGAGAGCGGTGTATACAAGACCGACCGGACGCCAACTCGCCAACCCCTGGATCACATATCGCCGCAGTCGGACGCGCGCGTCTACACGGGGTTAATGCCGTTGCGCTGTTGCTGGATGCGTATTGTAATCTGGCATAATCGGAATAGCACCCCGGGTAGTGAGCGGGGTTGCCGGGCTGTCGGTTCTGTGGTCGCATACAGGGGCGGCGTTGGCCAGGACGACGGCGTGGGGGACGAAAGGGCGGAAGGTATAGAGCTGGACGAGCCGAACGTCGGACACAGAAGGGGTGCGTCACCGTACGTCGAGAAGGTCTCGGGGGTGTCCGAGTGGATGGTCCACAATGCGGAGGGAAAATCGGCCCCAAAACATTCAATCGGCGAGTGCGTCGCACGAATTTAATTGCCAAAGAATCGGCAAAGCGGCGGCCCCGGGAAAGTTGCGGGAGGGAGGGAATAAAAGTGTCGGCGCGAATGCGGGCAAACGACACGGGACGGAAATCAGGGAGGGAAGTTGGAAAGCTCTACCTGATATTATTATATATTAGGGGGTCCTTAAATGGAACATTTTTGAATTCTCTGGGACCCACCCCGGATTATCGGCAGGTATAAAGTAAAAATGTGATGTGTTGAAATTAATACATTTTTAGAAAATTTAAAAAAATTTTAACATTTAAAAAAAATTAAAAACCTCGGAACATTTTAATTTAAAATAAAAATGAAATAAAAATCAAATGTCGATAATTATAGCTAACAGTCACAAAATTTTGTAAAAGGTGAAAATCCACCCCGGAAAAATAACCGTATATTTCATTTGGAAATATATGTTTATTGTAACAAAATTTCAATTAAAAAAACCGAACATTTGTCGTTTCTGGTAAAGGGAGTCCACAAATTCCTGGAATGGCCAAGGGTTTTGGGGGTGTCCGAGTCGATGGTCCACAATGCGGAGGGAAAATCGGCCCCAAAACATTCAATCGGCGAGTGCGTCGCAAGAATTTAATTGCCAAAGAATCGGCAAAGCGGCGGCCCCGGGAAAGTTGCGGGAGGGAGGGAATAAAAGTGTCGGCGCGAATGCGGGCAAATGACACGGGACGGAAATCAGGGAGGGAAGTTGGAAAGCTCTACCTGATATTATTATATATTAGGGGGTCCTTAAATGGAACATTTTTGAATTCTCTGGGTCCCACCCCGGATTATCGGCAGGTATAAAGTAATATCGGCAGGTATATATTAAAAATGTGATGTGTTGAAATTAATACATTTTTAGAGGTCGCTACCAGGTATTCAAAAAATTAAAAACCTCGGAACATCTTAATTTAAAATAAAAATGAAATAAAAATCAAATGTCGATAATTATAGCTAATAGTCACAAAATTTTGTAAAAGGTGAAAATCCACCCCGGAAAAATAACCGTAGATTTCATTTGGAAATATATGTTTGTTGTAACGAAATTTAAATAAAAAAAAACCGAATATTTGTCGTTTCTGATAAAGGGAGTCCACAAATTCCTGGAATGGCCAAGGGTTTTGGGGGTGTCCGAGTAGATGGTCCACAATGCGGAGGGAAATTCGGCCCAACGCACCGGTTACAAAAGGGTCCAATGTTTTCGGGGGTGTCCGAGTCGATGGTCCACAATGCGGGGGGAAAATCGGCCCCAAAACATTCAATCGGCGAATGCGCGGCACGAATGTAATAGCGAAAGAATCGGCTAAGCGGCGACCGCGGGAAAGTTGCGGGTTGGAGGGAATAAAAGTGTCGGCGCGAAAGCGGCAAAATGGCACGGGACGGAAACCAGGGAGAAAAATTGGAAAGCTCTGGCCGCGGGTGGGATAATATATATATATATATATATATAGGTATGGAAATAATGTTCCGCAGGACACGGGACGTTTCCTCCTCCCGCGGGATGCTCGAAACATCCCCCGAAGCTGTGTCGCGACAATGCAAGCCCGGGATCTCCAGATTTAGCCAAGGATCACGGAAGAGTCTCCTTTCAGAGCTGCTCTCGACGCTCTCGAAAACTGGCTACCGGTAAAGAATGGAGCACGAAAAGCGGATTCGGGAACTAGCTTTCGGTCGTGTTGGTAACAGAAAGCTGCCGCCGGTTTCAGAAAGAGAGGATTAAACACACCCGTATACCCTGAGCGGAAACGAAATCGCTGGCTTTTAACGCCACGAGCGACAACGCCAGAATGATTCATTCTGCGTGGAATTAAGGGACGTCTTATTTTTTCTATTCTTTTTTTCACGATGTTATGGCTGACGCAGAGTTCATTAGGGATGTGCTGAAATTTTCAAGAATTCTCAAAAATTTTCCTAGCCGGAATTGTCCGATTAAAGATATCAGCCGATTCTCCCATAAACAGTAAAATAGGTGGCAACGTTCCTTGTCCCACAAACTTTTACAATTCCTTTCTTGTTAATATGACAAAAAAAAGTGGTTAATTATACAAAAAATAAATTGTTAATTATAAAAATAAAAAATTGTTAATTTTACAAAAAATAAATTGTTAATTATAAAAAAATACATTGTTAATCGTACAAAAAAAAATTGGTTACTTTTACATTACTTTGCTTCCTCATAGAGGAAGCTTTGTGATGGTGAAAAAAAAAATTTCGAGATTTTAATGAAAACGTGTTCAGAATGTTCCAAAACATCGAAAAATCACATTTAGAAAAAATGTCCGAATGTATGTGTGTATGTGTGTGTGTGTGTGTGTGAATCGGAAGCGAAAAATTCAAACCGCTATAACTCGAGAACGCCTCCACGAATCCGGCTGAAATTTTGCACATAGCTTGTGTGGTTAATAGTCAATGTTTCTGTAAATTTTTGTCCAAAAATTGTCAGTTGTTTTTTTAGTACGCCATTTTTAATTTCTTCGAAAATGTCTGTACGCACTGTAGCGCTCGCAATTTTTTAGCTGTCAGGCTAAAAATGCGTACACAGATAGAATCTGATCACCCGAGGTTCCCATTAAAATTTCAAGAAAATCGATCGAACCGTTTAAATTTTATGTCATTTTGAATTTTTTGAATTTCATGCATTTTTTTTTTTTTAAGACACATTTTTTTCGGATCAAATATTCATCTGTGAATAAAATAAGTGTCAGATTCGTGATCAGCGCAAAAAAATACATAGAATTACAGTCCCGGAGCGACAACTAACCAAAACGTTTACCAGGCATTTCTATAGCCAAAATTGCAAAAATGAATGATTTTAGGTATTTTTAAACAACGATTTCTTTGCTTTTCGATGGCATCGCGGAAAAACCCAGGTGCCTATCGTGATCTACAGCAAGACATACACAAGACGATAGATATGACGGAGTTGAAAAAGCTATATAAAGAGGTGTCACTTGGATTCCTCGAGTAAAAATTCACAAAAAAAAAATTCACGAGCGCTCACTTCCATGTATTTTTTCGCGTCAAGCGCAGATCGGACAAAGTGAAGCGTGACGATGGAGTATTTTTTTCTCGCTGAATATGAATCGGTCAGCCGTTTTGCATAAAAGTCTAACAAGACGTTGACGGTGAAAAAAGTTGAAAATTGAAATTTTCATAGCGCTTCCTCATAAAGTTGGAAATTGAAATTTTCATATCGCTTTCTCATAATGTTCCTTCATTCGCGAAGCTTCCTCTATGAGGAAGCCAAAAATACAGACAATGCTTCCTCATAGAAGAGGCTTCGCGAATGAAGGAACATTATGAGAAAGCGATATGAAAATTTCAATTTCCAACTTTATGAGGAAGCGCTATGAAAATTTCAATTTTCAACTTTTTTGTGATATTAACAAGAACAAATCTGTAGACCTTTGGGACAAGGAAAGTTTCGTTAAAGTACACACCTTTTTTTTTACTGTGTACCTGCGAGATATCTTTTCAACTGGGTTTCCGAAATATTTGGCATATTTGGTGTTTTACTACAACTACAAATAACGAAGATTGCAGTGACATTGTGCTCGATCGATCGAATCGATGCACGCGATATTGTATGACGATGCACAATATCGTGTGCGTGTGCTGGAGGTTTTAGCTGGATTTCTGGTCCTCCTGGGAAAAACAAATGACTCGAAGTAGGTTGGCGAAGAGCGAGCGTCTCGGACTGAAAAACGCCGGAGGAAACGAGGGAGAAGCGAAGACAATATTTTGTCCTTGCACGAAAGACTGCGGGATAACGATATCGAAGATGCATCATCAAATAACGTCAAGAATCCCATTGTATTCCCTCTTCCACGAATGTTCCGCACGCGAGCTTTTACATACGATCCTCGAAAATAAATCCGCGTCTCTGCGACTTCGCTTTTGGCTTCCTCTTTCCTCGTGTCGCACGTCGGGAAGACTTTGATACGCGAGACTCCAGACAGTCGCGCAGACATCCTGTTACTCGTCATGTCGTCTTGCGTGCGACGAAGTCTCGGGAGGTGACGACAACATCGAAAATGGGAATAATGACGCACCGAGAAAAAAATTGTTGTATAAACCAAAAGTCGCGGTGAAATACTTTCGAATCTGCTATTTGGTTGGCACACAGTAAGAAAGGTACCAACGTTTCCTGCCCACAAATGTCCACAATTTTTTTCTTGTTAATTTAACAAAAAAATCTTGTCCAGTTTTCAAAAATGTCTGTCAATTTTGCGAATATTTTTTTTGTAAAATCAGCAACAAAATAATTGTGGACGTTTGTGGACAATAAAGGTTTGTTAAATGTACAAATCTTTTTGACTGCACCCAGAAAAAAAAATTATTTAAGTTTAAGTTTAAGTACAATATTTATTTCATGTAAGTATTTATTTATTTTATTTAAGTAAATATTTATTTCATTTAAGTAAATATTTATTTCATTTAAGTAAATATTTATTTCATTCAAGTAAATATTTATTTCATTCAAGTAAATATTTATTTCATTTAAGTAACTACTTAATTTAAATGAATATTTATTTAAATCAAATAAATGTTTAAACTGTGACCGTCAAATAAATATTTTTTTCTGGGTGTGTGCACAACTAAAGCGTTGTTTCGTCGAACGATTATTTGCTGCGATCGATTCAAAATATTTCGTTCAAAACAATTTTTTTTTTTGTTTGAAACAACCAATTAACGCCTCACCGCGCCTCGGTTAATCCAACTGTTTCTTTTTCCCAGTGCGAGATCGAGGAAAATCCTGGATTTTAGGAATTCCTCGCGAAGACGTCGTCGGCAATCATCCGATTCATCGATCCGTTTCTCTCGATCGATACGAAGGGGAGGTGCGGTGTCTCGGCTCGGGTGCCACATATGCATGATATTGGCTCCCGGTTCTGCGTACACACGAGCACCTGGGTAAACCGGCTGTACGATATGATATCAGGCAGGCTAGATGTTTGCTGGATTTTGCCAATGAACATGCACAGTGCATACAGACGGTGCACGGTCGCCGGCGTTATGGATCTCCGGGAGATTCAGTTACGGATCGGCGATATGCACCTGTGCGAATCTGCGGACACCAGTAGCAAACGTTACGACGTCTGTACCGCTGATGCTTACGTTTAACTGTCCGAACGTGTGCTGCGCCCGTGCTCGAGGCATTCCGTGTCAACCATCCTCCGAACCATTTCCTAAAAGTCTTCGTAAGTTTTTCGGAATATCGGAAAATTATTTCGATACTTTTTCTTTCGATCGCACAGTTGAGCCGGAAATAATTTTCCGTAGTAGTTTTAAGGAAAATACATAAGATATTTTTTTAGCGTGGATGTTAAATCATCATCAATATATTTTTGTAAGGCGTGCATGAGAAGTGCTACTTCTCGTGCCTGTCGAGAGTGGCGTAAGTGGCGCTTTACAGCAAGGCGTACTGTAAATACACGGCGCAGACGCACATCGGCCCGGTTTTAGTTCTCACACGCAAATTTACTTCGCACACGCAAATTTACTTCGCACACGCAAATTTACTTCTCACACGCAAATTTACTTCTCACACGCAAATTTACTTCGCACACGCAAATTTACTTCTCACACGCAAATTTACTTCTCACACGCAAATTTACTTCTAACACGCAAATTTACTTCTAACACGCAAATTTACTTCTCACACGCAAGTTTACTTCTAACACGCAAATTTACTTCTCACACGCAAATTTACTTCTCACACGCAAGTTTACTTCTCACACGCAAATTTACTTCTCACACGTTTCTATCGTACTTTTCTCATGATTCTCACACGCTTCTGTCGCATTTCTCACACGCTGCTGTCGCATTTCTCATACGCTGCTGTCGCACTTCTCACACGCTGCTGTCGTACTTCTCACACGCTGCTGTCGTACTTCTCACACGCTTCGTCATACTTCTCACCCACTTTCACAATGACACTTATTACAACAAATATTATGCGATACTGATGCGGTATAGCGAACAAAGATTGTGAAGTACTATTATATTAATATTATTTTTTATTTACAATATTTACCTTACAATATTTTCAATACATACATATTTTTTTCGTGAATTCGAATCGGACAATTTTGTCGTAAGTCGTTAAGTGTCTAATCTGTAAAAAAAAAAAAAAAAAAAAATCGGTATTACGGACCGTCGAGCCTTTGCTACTTACTGGCTAACTTGACGCGGAATATCTCATGGGGTTGGGCTCTTCCGCTATGCTGCAGTCGATGCACACGTGTGCATACTGTTATACCCTCGGTCGCATGTGACTGGCGTGCATCGAGCGCACTATTTGCACGATGTCACGCGGCCCCAAGAGCACACGGTCTTATATGTACCGGCGAGCAGCCGACTGCAATCCAAAGGCCGTACATAAGCTGCACATGTCCGTAGGCCAGCGTCGTTGTGTGCGGTGTAAACGACTGCACAACCTTATCTGTCCACGAATCGGAGCATTATTCAACGCTGCACACAGCCCAGCGCGAGGTTTGCACCGCGTACTCGACTCGGTACAAAACGAACGTACACTCCAGCTCGTGGCGCTCGCGTTTCGCATGATGTTTGTCGCGAATTATTACTATTATTATTTTTTTTTTTTCAACTCTATTACAAAAATCGATCGATGCCCGCGATAAAATCTCTCGGCGGAAAGTAATAATTATTCCCGTTGAACGCACTCGTCGCGTGAACCCGGCTCTTTAGATCGGGAATTAAAGACTCTGACGATTCTATCTGTCCGCTGACATTAAATGATTTTTTCGAGCGTGTCGCCGCGGCTCGGCCGAGCAAACTACGCGCTATGTAAAAACTCGAGAGGAATAAAAAAAAAAAAAAAAAAAAATGAAAACGAGTAGAAAAAGAGTAAAACAATTGTACAGACTGAAAAAGAGTCAGGCGAAAGGGGGGAAAAGGAGTCAACGACCCGACAGCTTCACTTCAAAGTCGAGCCCGCACTCGGCCGTTTCGGTCGGGTGTTGAAAAAAAATAAAAATAAAATAATATAAAAACTAAAAATAAAATAAAAAATCAATTCATCAGAATAATCCAAGCGTCTATTAAATTTCGTCTCGGTTTCTTATCGCCCCTGCATTCCGAGTAGGCGCTCGGATCGTCGAAGCGATAAACATCGATATTGATATTGACATTAATATTTATTGACAGATTATTCCTTTTACATAGTTTTATCAAAATAGAACATTTCAATACACATAAGACTTAGATTTTGTCACATGTGGTCACTTCTGACTTCAAACAAATACAAAATTAAGCAATAATAATAAATACTAGTTACAAATGAACAAATTAGGTAAATTATCTTGGATGAAATTAGTTACAGAGTAGATAAAAATAAATACAAAAAAATTCATACAGAAGTATAGAAGAACATGGGATTATAGGAGCTTCTCCTTCAGTCGACTAACTACTCGTACTTCAGTATAGTTCTCTTAGCTATCATCATTCGTCTAAATATATACTCGCCTAAAAGTGGGGATCATATTAGGCGTACCAATAAATAGGAAAAACGCGAGATGTGTGTCCGGCGAAACGAGATATCGCGTGTATGTGAAAAGGAGGAAAGGAGGAGGGGGGAGGGGGGAAGGTAGATATCGGGCGTTGGGTTTTCGGTCTCGCGGGTTTTTCGCGACATCACAGGAGGGTTTCGACAGATTAACAGTTTACTCCTTTTACAGTTGTATCAAAATAGAACATTTCAATAAATATAAGAATATTCGAATAATTTTAATAGTCTAAAAATATCAATATTAGAAATATTGATATTTTTCGGGAGGGGGGAAGGTAGATATCCGGCGTTGGGTTTTCGGTCTCGCGGGTTTTTCGCGACATCACAGGAGGGTTTCGACAGATTAACAGTTTACTCCTTTTACAGTTGTATTAAAATAGAACATTTCAATAAATATAAGAATATTCGAATAATTTTAATAGTCTAAAAATATCAATATTAGAAATATTGATATTTTTCGGGAGGGGGGAAGGTAGATATCCGGTGTTGGGTTTTCGGTCTCGCGGGTTTTTCACGACATCACAGGAGGGTTTCGACAGATTAACAGTTTACTCCTTTTACAGTTGTATCAAAATAGAACGTTACAATAAATATAAGAATATTCGAATGATTTTAATAGTCCAAAAATATCAATATTAGAAATATTAATTTGAGACTTTACAATGGACCAAAATAATCATTATAAATAACGCGATAAACAATGCGAATTGATTTATAACAGAATTCGTTGTACACGTTAAAGCTTCAAAAAAGGGAATAATTTGCAACCGAGCGTAAGTTTTTCAGCTTTGTTGTAATCAAAATTCTTCATTCAATGAATACAATTTATACCCTCAGTTTCATTGTAATCGGAATTTCATCATTCGAATATCCAATTCATAAAAATTATTCACAAACATTCGGAAAAATTCGAATTATTCGAATTTTTTAAAATTATTCAATTTTTTCCATATTCAATTCAAATTTTGGATTGAATATCAATATTCAATTCAATTCAAACGCTATTCACACACCCCTGGTAAAAACCCGAAAGGGTATACGGTGAAAATGGAACAACAAACTAAAAAATTTATACATATATTCGCCTAAAAGTGGCGATTATAGATAGGCGTACCAATAAATACACCGATAAAAAGGTTTGGTAATATCAACTAAGCTGCGGATGCGGGTGGCGAAGGAAATATTTGGATCGAATGAAAGAAATATTTAATCGATTAAACGAATATTTAGTCGTATTACCGAATATTTAGTTGAATCGACTGTTCTGTTATTGATTATAAAAAACATTTTGTTCAATCGACCAAACATTTCCTTCGCCACCCGCAACGGCAGCTTAGTTGACATTACCAAACCTTTTTATCGGTGTAGGAAAAACGCGAGATGTGTGTCCGGCGAAACGAGATATCGCGTGTGTGTGAAGAGGAGGAAAGGGGGAGGTGGTGGTGGGGGGAAGGTAGATATCCGGCGTTGGGTTTTCGGTCTCGCGGGTTTTTCGCGACATCAAAGGAGGGTTTTGTCACGCGGCCGGCTGCGCCGCGCGCGTCCACCCTCGCCGAAAACACGCCGCCGCACGCAACACAACACACCACGCACGGCCGAGAGGCGACCGCCTCGTCCCCGCTCTCCTCGGGCTCTCGCGGACGCAAACCCCGGTGTACATTTCAGACACTCGCGCCGCGCTCACGCTACATTAATTCGCAGCACGAATGCGCGAACTCTCCACCTTCTCTGCTCTCCTTCGGTGCAAATTTCATTCCACTCTCCGACCCTTTCACGTGGATATCGAACAAAACGCACCCGCTCGACGGACCAAAAAAAAAAAAAAAAAAAAAAAATACACGACAAGGGGCAAAGAAAGACCCGAAAGAAAAAGTCTCAAAAGAAAACGAAACCCGGCAAATTTATCAACGCGAAACCAACGAGACTTTCACAATGGCGACTAATAATGACGTAACGAATTATAATCGAGCGAACCAACGAGCGAAAGGGTGTTCGAGCCTGTCTCGCTTTTCCATCCGTTCATACAAATGGTAATGGAAGAAGGAACAAAGTTGCACAAAAAAAAAAAAAAAACAGATGAAGAATAAAAAAAAAAAAAGAAAATACCATTCGAAAGATATCGAGATCTCCAAGTGCAGCCAGACGCGGCGGTCGATATTCCGGTGGCTTCTATCGGCGCCCTTAATAATTCATGAATGCGACCGGATTGTGCCAATTATAAAATAACGAACCACCCTCCCTCCCCTCCGTGCGCGCGGGACGGCGGATTGCGGAGAACCGGGGGAAGCGCTCGGTAGAGGGCGCGCTTGCAACGTGAGGGAGCCGACGATGCTTAAAAAAAAAAAAATGGAAAAAATGGTTTCCCTTTGTGTCCTCAAAGGATCGAGGTTGGTGGCGAGCGGCGGAGCTTTGGCGGCGGTCTTGGCCGGGAGAGCGGTGCAGCGTGCAGCCTCTTCTCGCACTCCCTCGGACCTCGGCGCACCGGTACGAGCGCTGAGACTCTGGTTTATCGTCTGTTCCGTGCAGCTCGCGCGGATCCGGCGAGGGAGAGAGAGATTATTCGCAATTTGCAGGGTCGATGTTGGCGTGCGTGTGCGCGAAGCCCCGCTCCACCCTTTCGACCAAAACGGATACGTGCGGACGCGCCGGACTTTCCAATTACAAGACGTCACGTCCAGAGAGAAGCTTCGCCGCGAGAGACGCGATCTCGAAAGACGGGCGAACCCCCGCGGCGTTGGCTTAATGGCCCGTAAGAAAATTCGATAACGCTGAGGAACTCGCCCTTCCGGCCTCTCTGCCCGAGCTCTTCCTCTCCCTCCGACCCTCCGCCCTCGCCATTGTTTCCCGCGGCGCTTCGTCGCGAAGGAGGAAGCACCGTGTGTTCCTTGATTCAGACGTTTCTGACACTTGCCGCATTCGCGATGCATAACGGAAAGAAAAAGGTGTGACTAAAGTTCGCAACGTTGCAGCAACGAAGTGACCTCAACTGTCAATCGTATATTGAATGTAGATAACCTACAAATTGACCTCGTACTTTAATATGAATTGAAATGGACGTAGATACAAGCCGGGTGCATGCTCAAAATAATTATGAAGCATCCTAGATAATTCACAACTGCCCGAGCAGAAATTGGCATCGGGCTGCCTGATACCTTATCAGGCCCTGTTAAGGTATAGCCAGGGCGTGCCTGATCAGGCGAGCCTGATGAGGGCCTGATAAGGTGCAGGTCGTGAAGCACGACTAAATAATCCTCACTTCAGATGAGGCGAGCCTGATGCCAGCCTCATCAGGGCCCGATAATGTACAGGTCGGGAAACCTGACTGGATATCCTTGGCTTTTGACGAGGCTAGCCTGATAGTACCCCGACCAGGGCCTTAGCAGGTAAATCAGGCAAACTTTCTCCAGGCATGCATTATGCATGCCCGGAGAACATTGATTTTCGGAAGCGAACATTTTGCATAATGAAAATTCCAAAACATGATTCTAAGGTATTTGAGAAATAAATTTTTAGAAAAAAATTAGTGAACCTTTTTTTCTAATTTCAAATAAATTTGTACAATTTTTACAGTTGATGTGGTTTTTTTATAGAATTTTTTTACGTTGGACATTTTTTTTTAAGAAACCCTGCAACGAATTTGGATGTTTTAATAAGTTAATTAATAAGTTAATAAGTAAATACATAATTGAAATAATTCCAACGATTTAATAAAGAAGATTTTCTGATTATTTGTTAAACATTTATTTTTTATTTATTATAATTTTTTTACATTACTATTATACAAAATCAATATTCCTAGCATCTTCAATATGATTAATTTTTTCCGATTTTTATCTCATTAGAAAGTGTTCAAAATTCGCACTGAATTTCAGTTTTCGCCGGCAATGCATGTGTGAGGCACTTTATAAAAGTATATTTAGTCGTGTGTATACTTCTACCGGAGCTTAAAAGCAAATTTGACATTACATTTTTCAAGTTGAGGATAGCCGAGTTGGTTAAGGCACCGCCAACGCAGTCCCCAATTGGCAAGGTCGCTGGTTCGAGTCCGACCATGAGTGAATTAAAAATTAATTTTTCCGTGATTTAATTGTAGTAATTAGTTAATTTAATCTAAAGAACAAATATTAAAGGTTCACAAGTCCGATAAAATAACGCTAATAAATAAAAGGTATTTATTATATTTTTCTCAGGAGGCCATCAGGCACCTTGATTAGGCCGTGATCAGGCAGCCTGATCAGGACCTTACAGGGCAACTGCGTTGCACTTCTGATCAGGACCTGATAAGGTGCCTTATCAGGACCTGATGAAGCGTCAGGCAGTGCCTGATAGGGACCTGACGTCAGCCCGACGGCAATTTCTGCTCGGGTGGTTCCATACAAATGAAATGATGGACTTGCGTTCCCCCCGGATGTTCAAAGTCGATTAATTTTTTTTTTTGCTAAACACTTACGAGCTACATTTGACTCGATAATTAATGTCACTAATCCTCGAAAATATTGACCAATTTTTATGCGCATATATAGCCCGGAAACCTTTCTAAGAGCCAATAATGACGAGATTAAAAGTCAACGGATCTTCAAAGCCCCTTTATTTTTTTTTCGCCATACATTTACGAGCTAGATTTGACTCGATAATTATTGTCAATCATCCTCGAGTCAAATAAAGAAGAAAAAAAAGAAAAAATTAATCGACTTTGAACATCCGGTCGGAACGCAATCCATCGTTTCATTTGTATGAAACCAGCTGTGAATTGTCTAGGATGCTTCATAATTATTTTGAGCATGCACGCGGCTTGTGCGTGTCTACATTTATTTCAATTCATATTAAAATACGAGGTCAATTTGTAGGTTATCTACATTCAATGTACGATTGACAGTTGAGGTCATTTCGTTGCTGCAACGTTGCGAACTTCAGTCACATGAAAAATTGAGGATGTTCGCTGCAACGTCGCTTCCGGTCTGACAAATCTCACTTTTAAGTCGCAAGTGACGTCACGCATAAAAATTGGGAAAATGTCGTGACGGTACTTGCGGTTTGAAAATCTCAGTTTTGGACCGGAAAAATATCGCACGGGAAAACGTCACTTCCGGTCGAAAACTGAACTTTTCAAACCGGAAGTGTTGTTTTCTCGTATGACGTCACTTTCGGTTGAAACATTCGATTTTCAAACCAGGTGTGACGATTTCCCGTTTGACGTCACATCCGAGATTTCAAAACCCGAAGTGACGTCACAATGAAATTTTGCAGATGTTTCTCCGTGACGACGAGGGGGTAAGCGAAGTGGTGAGTGCTCTCGGTTCTTGTTGAAACATCGTAGGGGCAGAAGAACGATTGCAGATAGAGAGTCCAAAATGCAGGGCCGTGTCTCGATGATGTTGCCGTACGGAAGACGAGAGAGGAGGAGCAGGGAGTGGCGGATACGGACGTCAAGTGGCTCTCGAAGAGAATATCGTTCGATCTGCCCGCGACAGAAGTCACCCGTGTCGGCGCATCCGACATATCTAATAACATGTATCATTCGCATATATTCTCCGAGCTCCGAGACGCGATAAGACAATGGGACCGTAGGCTGAAAGCACTTTATTTCCGAGGTATAAAGGAAGATGAATAAGAAGAAGACTCAATGGATCTTGTGTCTGAAGCTATCACGTGGATTCTGTCTGCTACACTCGGAAGAGGACATTGATGATCCCTGCCCGAAGAGAATGTGTTCGCCAGGATAGAAACGAGATCGGAGGAAAAAGCGGGCGCTCGCAAGAGTTTTGAGAAAGATTGACAAAAATTTGCCAAATTCCTCGAACGAGTCCATTAATAATTTGAGGAATTTATAAAAATTCGGTGTTGATTTATTGAGCAGTTTGAAATACACAGTTTGGTAGGTATTTTAACGGCTCGAACAGTTAAAAGGTAATAAAAAAGTGTTTGGAAGTGCAGTTACAACGCCGTCTCTAGACTGGGTTTTTTTGCGCTTGTTCTTTTGGGGTCCCTTCTTTTTTGGGTTTGGGTTTTTTTGTGGTCCCTCCTTTTTTGGGTTTGGGTTTTTAAGCGCTTGTTTTTTTTTTTTGGGTCCCTTCTTTTTTGGGTTTCGGTTTTTCAACTCGTTTTTTTTGCGTCCCTTTTTTTGGGTTTGAGTTTTTTGTGGTCCCTCCTTTTTTGGGTTTGCGTTTTTAAGCGCTTGTTTTTTTTGGGATCCCTTCTTTTTTGGGTTTCGGTTTTTCAGCGCCTGTTTTTTTCATGGTCCCGCCTTTTGTGGGTCTGCTTTTTTAGCGCTTGTTTTTTTTGGGGTCCCTCATTTTTTGGGTTAGGGTTTTTTGTGGTCCCTCCTTTTTTGGGTTTGGGTGCAGTTAGAACGCCGTCTCTAATCATATAAGGTAAACGGCCCAGTTACCGCCATTAATCGCAATTTGTAATAATAATAAATACGGTATACGTTAAATACAAACGAAATTGACGTCATGTTGAAGAGCGGTTTACTCTCGATTAATAGCCCGATACGTATATTTTTTTAGAAAATATTCTCTTTAACAATTGAAGATGGCGGAAATTGGGCCTAAAGGTGGTGAAAATTGGGCCGCTTACCTTACGATAGACCAAAGGAAAACGGTGAAATGTAGAGAGTCGAAAACCCATAAATTTCGCAACACTTTTTCCGAGTCAAAAACTAAACACCGCGTTTTGAGAAAGATTGCCAAAAATTTGCCAATTTTTTCAAACGATTCCATTAGTAATTTGAGGAAAGCACTTTATTTCCGAGGTACAAAGGAGGATGAATAAGAAGAAGTCTCAATGGATCTTGTGTGCTACACCCGGAAGAGGACATTGATGATCCTTGCCCGAAAAGAACATGTTCGCCAGGACAGAAACGTTATCGGCGGAAAAGCGGGCGCTCGCAAGAGTTAAAGGAAATATCAAATCGGCGAGAGACGGAGTGGAAAAAAAAGCGGAACGAAGGTTAAGAAGGGACGCGAGGATTGTGGAATATCCCGAGCAGACTCGACGCAGCTTAAATTTAAATAAAGAGGCCGGCGTTCCCTTCTTTCCCTTCGCAATCGAAGACACTGCCGGGCTGCATCGTGCCAGAACAGAGACAAATACTTAGGAATCTGCTTGGGAAATGGTGGATACGTGACCCGAATGTTTCCACGTCTTTCGATTTGGTATGACGAGAACGGTGGAAAGCTGATTGTACAAACGCAGATGCAAAGCTCACGGCTGCTGCTGCAACCAGCACACGTTAGCCTCGATCCAGCGGTCATTGATCAAATGATCACGTACCGGCAATCGACGATAGGTGCATCGATATAGAAGACTCCTACACGACTTTTATCGCTTTTCCGCCCCGCAAATATATCTCAAGAATTCACGAACGGATATTCGGGATAAAAGCGACTCTTTCTCAGAGTCAAAGACTGAATACCCACGTTTCGAGAAAGGTTCCCAAAGATTTGGCTAATTTTTCAAACGAGCCCGTTAATAGATTGATGATCATTTGAGGACTTTATAAGAATTCGGTGTTGATTTATTGAGCTATTTGATATACACGGTAGTTTGAGGGTTAAGAAGGGTTAAAAAAAACATTTGCGGAAGTTCAGTTAGAGTGCGATTTACGACCGTCCATGGGCAGCGTGCAACGCCGCCTGTAATCATGCACGATAGACCAAAGGAAAAAGATGGAACGTGGAGAGCGGAAAACCCATAAATTTGGCAACATTTTCTCAGAGTCAAAAACTAAACACCGCGTTTTGAGAAAGATTGGCAAAGATTTGGCAAATTTCTCAAACGAGCCCTTTAATAGTTTGATGATCATTTCAGGACTTTATAAGAATTCGCTGTGGATTCATTGAGCTACTTGATATACACGGTAGTTTAATGGGTTGAATGGTTAAGGGAATACGTCACAAAACGACTTTTCTACTTTTGGAACTAAAAATCACAAATGTTATAAAGCAATGAATAAGGTTTTTTATAAGAATTTTTAATAATTTTTTCCCCACATGGATTCCGAAATACATGAGCTTAAAATTGTGTCAATTAGCATCAGCTGCATATGGTGCGGCGTGAAAAACAATATTCTTTTTAAAAAAATATATATTTCCAGACTACTGTATCCGATTTTTTTTTTTCTAAAATAACATTAGAATATTATTAGCGATGCAGTAAAAAAAATTAAATCGAGCTGCGCCCATAGATTTTTTGAAGATATTACGAGTTGAAGGGGCTTCGAACCTGTATTTGAAGAGGCCTCAATAATTGCTAGCAGCATGCCCCCCACCACCCCCCACCATTAAGAAACGGCGATCTGTGACGTATTCCCTTAAAGGGTTAGAAAACATTTCGGGAAGTTCAGTTAGAGGGCGATTTAAGACTGTCCACTGGCTGCGTGTAACGTCGCCTCTAATCATACACGATAGACCAAAGGAAAAAGGTGGAATGTAGAGAGCCGAAAACCCATCAATTTCGCAACACTTTCTCAGAGTCAAAAACTAAACACCGCGTTTTGAGAAAGATTGACAAAAATTTGCCAAATTTCTCATACAATTCCATTATAATTTAAGGACTTTATGAAAATTCGGTGTTGATTTATCGAGCAGTTTGAAACAGACAGTTTAGTAGGTACACTGAAAAAAAATATCAATGACTCAAGTAAAATCCGCATGCGGGCTGCCAAAGAAAAAAAAAAATTATTTGGATTCCTACAATTGCATACGGGATTGAAACGATATTTCAATCGATTGTCTCAATATTACATGGAATTGTAAGAATTGAAAGGAGAATTGAAATAAATTTTTTTTTGTTTTGGAGCCCGGAAGCAAATTTTTTTTTCCGTGTATTTTAACGGCTCGAAAAGTTAAAGGGTTAAAAAAAAGTGTTCGGAAGTGCAGTTAAACGCGTATTAAGAACTGTCCACTAGGAGCGATTAACGCCGTCTCTAATCATACACGATAGACCAAAGGCGAAAGGTGGAGCGTGGAGAGCGGAAAACCCATCAATTTCGCATCCCTCATCCGTTTATTCGGCGCTCACTCTCCCTTTCCCCGGGGGGGGGGGGGGGGGGGGGGTTCCCCGCGAGCCAGGAAATTTACGATCACGTTTTGCATTTTACGCGTTATATCCCAACGGTGTATGCCGAACAAGCACACGCCGTGGCCGCTCGCTTGGCCGACCGTTCGCCAGCCCGGCTTAATTAAGACTTAAAGGCCCGCTTAATTGGGACGTAGTCACCTATACACGGTGCTCGCCCTGTACACCTCTCTCTCCACACGCGAGTGCAGTATGCGGAGAACCGCGACCACGCCAAGGCGCCGCGGCTACACCGCCCTCGATTCTCTGTGTGCCCGCCGAGAGGGTTGCCCACCCTCGAACCCGCGTCTTTGCGCCCTTGCCCAGCGAAATCCTGATCTCCGGGGACATCAAAGGAGAGCTTAAGCGCTCCGGTTGAGGCGTCCGGTTGTGCGCTCCCGGCACTTGCACAGTCATTGGCCATTCGACCTTAACGCCATGGGAAACACTCTCTCGTGCTTTCTCTCTCGCTCCACTGCGAGAGCCAATAACGGCATCTCTCTCGCTCTTGTGGCGTGGTCACGTGACTTTCACCTGCTCTTAAGGTAGTCTGAATAGTATTCACTTCGCATAAGTTTCAGAGAAATGAGAGGGAATTGCAAACACTTCTTGATGGTATAAAAATCTGAAAAAAAAAATCAAACATATTAAAGGTGCATGAAAATATTAATTTTGCATAATAATGATTCCAAATATTTATTAACAAATTGATGATCACTAAAATTGTTCAACAAATCTTCCGGAAACCTAACTTTTTTACTGAAAACGATTCGAGAATTTTTTTTAGATTTTTTAATTCACTTTGATTTTTTTTTTTATATGGAATTAAAAAATGTGTATAAAGTCACAAAATTCAAAGTGAATTTAAGAATCTGAAAAAATTCATTCGTATTCCGAAAAATGAACGAATCATTTTTATTTAAAAAAAATTAAGTTTCCCGGAGATTTGTTGAACAATTTTATGTGTCATAAATTTGTTAATAACATTTGAGAATTATTATTATAGAAAATTAATATTTTCAGCACCTTTAATATGTTTTATTTTTTTCAGATATTTATACCGTCAAGAAGTGTTTGCAATTCCCTCTCATTTCTCTGAAACCTATGCTAAGTGAACACTACTCGCAAGGACTACCTTAAGGTAGTCCTAGCGGACAGCCTGAGCCCACATGAGTTCAGAGAGAATTGAGAGAGAATTGCGAACACTTCTCGATGGGATAAAAATTCAAAAAAAATCAAGCATATGGAAGGCGCTGAAAAGATTGATTTTACATAACAATAACTCCAAAATATTATTAACAAATGCATAAAAAAAAATTGTTCAACAAATTCCCCGGCAACTTAACTTTTTGTTCATATAAAAACAATTTGTTAATCTTTTTGAATGCGTATGAATTTTTTCAGAATTTTATCTAATTTTTGAAAATCACATTTTTTTATTAACTAAAAACGCAATTTTCAAAAATTAGACAAAATTCTGAAAAAATTCATACGTATTCAAAAAGATTAACTTATTGTTTTTATATGAACAAAAAGTTAAGTTGCCGGAAGATTTGTTGAACAATTTTTTTTTCATTCATTTGTTAATAACATTTTGGAATTATTATTATGCAAAATCAATCTTTTCAGTACCTTCCATATGGTTGATTTTTTTTCAGATTTTTATCTCATCGCGAAGTATTCGCAATTCCACTCTCAATTCGCTCTGAACTCACGTGGGCTCAGGCTGTCCGCAAGGACTACCTTAAGCCCTACGGTATTCAGTACGTGAAATTGTGCTGCCTTGACGGAGCTACGAGAATGCCGACAATCGCAATCATCCCCCGCCTGAGCGGCCAATAACTGAACCCTCTCCGCTATCTTCCATCCGCGATACCGGCGCTCACCCCGGAACGCGAAGGGCTGCGAGATTAGGGCGAACGCACCTCCTCGACACACGGCGCGGAGGATCTCGCGGTCTCTTCACGGATCCCCGCATCAGAAGTGCAAGAAAATACAAACGCATTGGTGAGATGATATAAAAAAGAAAAAAGAAAAAAAAAAAAAAAACGAAAGCCGAAGGGCACAGGCCAGAACGAAGGGTGAATGAAAGAACGCGGACTTTCGAGAGCACCCACTTGCTGTGGGTTAACGAGAGGGTTCACGCGTGACTCACACGCCCCTGGTTATTCCATCAGCACGTTTCGTGCATTTGTCGAGCTTTTTTTTGTACCCTTCAACCACCCCCCGCCTTGCCCTCGTCTCGACTCTCCGCAATTCTAAAATCGCAGTCTCGTATTCATGATTCCATCTAGCGGAGCGAACTCCCGGGAACCTACGAGAGAGGCCTTTGGTTTTTCAACCCCTAAACGAGCTTTGAATTTTTCATTTTACGCCTCGTCGGGGAGAGAGAAGGAAAAAACGAGCGAGGCTCACTTGTCCGCACTTGGCAAAGGGTGGTATCGCTTTAATGCGCAACGGTTTGGGGGGGGGGGGGAGGGGGCAGGTGAGGGGGGAGGAGGAGGGCTCGTTGAGGGTGTATCCGATGCTTCCCGTACACTCCGATTCCGCCTGCTTCGGAATTGGATTAGTTCGGGCTGATGGACGCCAATCTGCTCGATGTAAGTTGACCCTCTATCATTTTTTTTATATCAGTTTAGTGCCCGAATTTTTCCATCACTGTCCTCGTCGATGGGACATATGGTAGGCATTTTCTTGTTTTCGTCCCGGAAATAAATTCATAAACTTTTCGTAGCTTTCATAGCCTTGGATTCTCAAAACTTTGCAATAGAAACGAAAAATCTTGGTTTTTCTGCAGCAACTTCAGCGTCTTCGCACTTAAGGTCGAGCGCCTTCGGCTATGAGTTCGGCTATGACAGAGACTTGCCAAAGATGAAATTTGATGTCATGCAGATATCTTCAGGATCATCTCTGCTCGATGAAGTTGACGCCTCTGCCATTTTTTTAACATCAGTTTAGTGCCTGAATTTTCCCGTCACTGCCCTCGTCAATGGGACATATGGTGGGTGTTTTCTTGTTCTTTTCTCTTTTCGTCGCTTTTCCTCCCAGAAATAAATTCATAAACTTTTCATAGCTTTCCGGATTCTCAAAACTTTGTCGTAGAAACGAGAAATTTTGGTTTTTCTGCAGCAACTTCAGCGTCTTCGCACTTAAGGTCGAGCCTTTAGTGCCTGAATTTTCCCATCACTGCCCTCGTCGATGGGACATATGGTGGGTGTTTTCTTGTTCTTTTCTTTTTCGTCGCTTTTCCTCCCAGAAATAAATTCATAAACTTTTCATAGCTTTCCGGATTCTCAAAACTTTGTCGTAGAAACGAGAAATTTTGGTTTTTCTGTAGCAACTTCAACGTCTTCGCACTTAAGGTCGAGCCTTTAGTGTCTGAATTTGCCCATCACTGCCCTCGTCGATGGGACATATGGTGGGTGTTTTCTTGTTCTTTTCTTTTTCGTCGCTTTTCCTCCCAGAAATAAATTCATAAACTTTTCATAGCTTTCCGGATTCTCAAAACTTTGTCGTAGAAACGAGAAATTTTGGTTTTTCTGCAGCAACTTCAGCGTCTTCGCACTTAAGGTCGAGCCTTTAGTGCCTGAATTTTCCCATCACTGCCCTCGTCGATGGGACATATGGTGGGTGTTTTCTTGTTCTTTTCTTTTTCGTCGCTTTTCCTCCCAGAAATAAATTCATAAACTTTTCATAGCTTTCCGGATTCTCAAAACTTTGTCGTAGAAACGAGAAATTTTGGTTTTTCTGTAGCAACTTCAACGTCTTCGCACTTAAGGTCGAGCCTTTAGTGTCTGAATTTGCCCATCACTGCCCTCGTCGATGGGACATATGGTGGGTGTTTTCTTGTTCTTTTCTTTTTCGTCGCTTTTCCTCCCAGAAATAAATTCATAAACTTTTCATAGCTTTCCGGATTCTCAAAACTTTGTCGTAGAAACGAGAAATTTTGGTTTTTCTGTAGCAACTTCAGCGTCTTTGCAGTTAAGGTCGAGCCTTTAGTGCCTGGATTTTCCCGTCACTGCCCTCGTCGATGGGACATATGGTGGGTGTTTTCTTGTTCTTTTCTTTTTCGTCGCTTTTCCTCCCAGAAATAAATTCATAAACTTTTCATAGCTTTCCGGATTCTCAAAACTTTGTCGTAGAAACGAGAAATTTTGGTTTTTCTGTAGCAACTTCAGCGTCTTCGCACTTAAGGTCGAGCCTTTAGTGCCTGAATTTTCCCATCACTGCCCTCGTCGATGGGACATATGGTGGGTGTTTTCTTGTTCTTTTCTTTTTCGTCGCTTTTCCTCCCAGAAATAAATCCATAAACTTTTCATAGCTTTCCGGATTCTCAAAACTTTGTCGTAGAAACGATAAATCTTGGTTTTTCTGTAGCAACTTCAGCGTCTTTGCAGTTAAGGTCGAGCCTTTAGTGCCTGAATTTTCCCATCACTGCCCTCGTCGATGGGACATATGGTGGGTGTTTTCTTGTTCTTTTCTTTTTCGTCGCTTTTCCTCCCAGAAATAAATTCATAAACTTTTCATAGCTTTCCGGATTCTCAAAACTTTGTCGTAGAAACGAGAAATTTTGGTTTTTCTGTAACAACTTCAGCGTCTTTGCAGTTAAGGTCGAGCCTTTAGTGCCTGGATTTCCCTATCACTGTCCCCGTCGATGGGACATATGATGGGTGTTTTCTCTTTTTTTTTTTTTCGTCGCTTTTCTTCCCAGAAAGAAATCCACAAACTTTACATAGCTTTCATACCGTTAGATTCTCAAAACTTAGTCGTAGAACCGGAAAATCTTGGTTTTCTGTAGCAACTTCAGCGACTTCGCACTTAAGGTCGAGCGCCTTCGGCAACGACTGCCGTGTACTTGGCTCTGTACCGTATCTCTCCGAAGGGGTCTCGTGTATGCCGAGCGAATGCATGTATCTCCGCTGTTGCATCGATTGGGTCGACACACACCGGGAGTCCCGGCACTCGTCATGTCCTCGGGGCTTCGAGAGGGGCCTGCCCAGTTGCCGGTGTTCGCTAGCTTTCGAGTGGCGCGCGATCGCAACCCAGTGCGGGGTTGGCCCGGCGAGTTATAATACACAGCGCCGGACGCCGGGAAGCAGAAGAACCGAGAAGGCCGGATAGATTGAGTTTCGAGTTGTCCGCCAACAAACTCCGTAGCGCCGCGCGGTCTTTCCCCACTCCTCCTTGGGCTTTTCCATTCGCCCTCGCTCGACGCGAGCTACTCCATATGAAACGGAGTGCAGGGCCTGGCGAGGATCGTCGGACGATAGAGAGAAGAGCCACGGGCACCGGGCAGTGAGGTAGCCCTCCGGGGTCAACGTCGGCTTCGAACCCTCCACCGATAAATACACTGTCCGAAGTTCGGCCAGGCGTGTTCCATCGGGAGTTCGCCTTTTCGTTACACCACGCTATCTCTCGAGACCCTTCCCTGCAGCGCTATTTTCCCGTTTTTTTTTTTTTTTAATCTTATTTTTCCTATCCGACGCGTGCATCGCTCGGAATCAATTCCGTATAGTAGATATAGCCCGTACGTGCGGGGTTTCGTACCGATGCATGAATCGATCGTTGAGAGGAAAATGCGAGGAGCCTTCCCGCACGAATGTTCTCTCCACGTCGGGAGAGCTTGTACTCGATTCGGCGGGTAAAGTAAAATAGAAAATTTATCAACCTCGCGGCCGGCGAGTCGGAGGGCTGCCCATCGATGGGAATCGTGGGGGTTACGCGATTCCAAGCGACCCCAGAACGGGCAAGGCGAAGACTCGAGAGCTGAGACTCGTTCTCGGTACGTGTCTGCTTATTTTGTGGGGGAGGTTACAAATTTGATACTAAAAATCGCGCAGACGGATTCACCGTTAAAAACTGAGAAAACTTTCCCTTTGGCGAAATTTTCTAGGATGCGTGGTTCCCGAGTTACGAGCGGATGAAGCTCGAGCCAATGAGGCGACCCCGCGCAGATGGCGCCACAGTCGCCCGAGCCGCCTATTGGCTCAACTTTGCACGCTCGTTACTCGGAAACTATCTGCCGGGCAACATTTTGACAGAGGAACATTTTGTTCAGCTTCGAAAGGACTATAACACACACACAAAAAAAAGTTTATACCTATCAAAGAACATTTATTAAGGACGGAGAAAAATGTTTATTTCCTTCGTAACCTAATAGAGCGTTCATTAATTTCTAATACAGTTTATTTGTTTGATAGTATTATTCTTATCAATTAATAATGTTTATTTGGATCTTATAAAGAGATATTTATGTTAAATAATTTTATTTATTTATTGCGTGACGGACCTGCTACTTTTGATCGTATGGGAATAACGAGATATATGAATGACGCAGAAACGAATTTTTTGTTAAATAAATTTTATTATTAAATAACCATGGAGATCTGTTATCGAGACACGATTTCACTAATCACGTCGCACATTAGTTATACTCAGAATATAACCAATATCGAAGTTGCTTTTTCGAGGACTTTTCGAGGACACAGCTTGAAGTAAACAAAGTTTCATAAAAATAAACTGATGACTTGCCTCTCTATTACAATGTAGTAGTTCCCCGGAAGGAATAAATACAGTCTTGTATTAAGGTAAACGGCCCAGTTACCGTCATTAATCGCAAATTATACGAATGATAAATACAGTATATGTTAAATACAAACGAAATTGATGGCATGTTGAAGAGCGGTTTACTCTTGATTAATGCCGCGATACGTATATTTTTTATAAAATGTTCCCCTTCAACAATTGAAGATGGCGGAAACTGGGCCGCTTACCTTATCAGTGAGAGATGTTTTCAGACGACTGACGCATTGGCGACTTTGTAATGCGCGCCACGGGATAATAGCCGCGTTTGTCTTGACGTCAAATATATGATTTCTTTGGCGCGAAAAAAATGTAATAAAAATGAAATAAAAATTAAAAAATGAAAAAAAAAAAATTAAATAAAAATTATTTAAAGATTTGTACTTTCAGATATGAAAGTAGAAATCTTTGAATAATTTTTATTTCTTACACCACAGAATAGCCATTATTTCAATCTAATAAGGATTTTGTTAAGACAAGTAAGCATTTCTCAACATAATAAACGTCATGTGAATATCGACTGTTTGTTTGATTTTTAATAAATCTTTTTTTAGGGTGCACCACATTTCCGCCCGATTCTGGAACATCGTACAAATCCTGATCGAAACACGGTGAAATCCTGCGGGAGCCACGAGAGCGTAAAAATCCCATGAAACTACGATGAGCTTTGGCGAAAGAAGCAAATTTCGGGAGTACCCACAGGTCGCAACGAAATCTGCCATCGATCAGTTTATTATTCCGCGCCCTCGTTCGCGCGTTCGTCCCCCTCGCAGTGTCCCGATGAGAATAGTGGCCGCGTGCGACATTTTTGAATATTTAACGATCGCTGATGTACGATCGCATAATATTGGTTGCTTTATGAATAATTCCTCGGCCGCTGTCAAGGGCGGGGATGACGCAGCTCGCCGACGACACAGGGTGTGGGCGATCCATCGCCAATAGACACGGGCATACACTAGGGACGCGCAAGACGGTCTACGGAGAGATTGGCACGAGGATAAACCGAGCCTAATATATGTGCCACGCGACCATGTTTATCCTCCGCATCCTCCGCCGCGATGCCCCGGAGATCATCCACTGTTTCGAAATAAAAACCACCCCTATAATTTTTTTTTTTTCTCCACCGTCGAGAGCCCAAAGCACTCTTCCTGCACACTTGTTTGTTCCGAGCGGATAAAGTAAAGTCGAAAAAACCTTCAGCCCTCGCTGCACTCCGGTTTCTTCTTCGCCCTAATGACAAGGTACTCTCCGCTTCTCCGCCGCACAATTCGCTCGATAACCGTAGCTACTAAGCATTACAAACAACTCGCTCGTCACTGAGCCTCTCTTGTTTTCCGAACCGCAGACTTGCCGCAGTTTTGTACGGGCCGTATCTACCCGAACTACGCCTATCGACTCTCACTCACGCACCCTCAGTGCCTCGCGATAGCCGCTGCACATGCCTCTTGGGAAACGGGCCAATGTGCATACGCGACAAAAGCGAAAGAGTAAGTGTCGCACCAGCCATACCGCACATTCACTCTTGTCGCGGCGCGTCAAACCGCTATGTGCCGCGATACTACGCGGAACACATTGTCCCGGAACCCGTGAGGCTGCGAGCTCGGAGAACGGGCGAACCGGGAGACGGAGGAGCAAACACAGTCGCTATAGAGGGCCGAAGAGTACTGTCGCGGGTTTCACAAAGACGCTGCACCTAGCCGGGATCAAACAAGCCTGGAATACAGGGGAGAGCCGGGGCGTATGACGGTGCAACCTGGTTCCGTGTATCCTAGAAGGAACAAGCACGATCTCTTATTCCTGCGTTTCTGGTACAAGCGGCAAGCCGGAAACTGGCAGGGGAGAGGACAACGGAGGAAAGGCTCGAGACACTTCGAGGAGAAGTAATCTGTCTCGAATTGCGTATGCGAAGAAGGCGCCGGTGTACGCATCGGCGAATGGGACACAAGTGCGGATCTTCCATGGGTTGATTCGTACTTGTTGGGGTGGGAAATTCGGTGAGAGCTAGATGCGGCTCGCTGGACTCCCGTCGGGTGATCTCGCTGGCTGTCCTACTGGATGTCTTGCTACACGGAAAAGATGAATCAGTTGGACTGAGAAAAAAATAGTTGAGTCAACCAATTGTGTTAGGGCTCTGAGCGCTAGACGGTAAATTGGTTGAGTTCACTCTTTTAAGGTGGTTAGTTTGGTATTCGTTGGGGCAAGTAATTTGTTAGTTGGGCCAACTGCTAGTGAATTTGTTGGATTAGCCATTTACTTGCTGGCCGTGATTATTTACTGGCTTGCTGCAATCAAGCGACTTGGTTGATCCAACAGCACAGGTTACCAAAAGTATTAATAAACGATTCACACAATACATTGATCCGCGCGACCGCGTAATGCTTTTTCATCTTTGATCCCGGCAAGACACCGAGCAAGCCATCTAGGAAAACAAGGCATGTCAGTGACCGACAGTGTACCAGATCGAAACAGATCGTAATGGTGACCAATTTATACCCAACTAATAAATATTTAGTTTACTCAATCAAGCATTGTTCCCCGTGTAGCCTTCTATCCCGATATCTTTGATCCCAGCAAGACACCGACGAAGCCATCTAGGAAAACAAGGCATCAATGACCGGCCGTGTACCAGATCGAAACAGATCGTAATGGTGACCAATTTATGCCCAACTAATAAATAGTTAGTTGATCTAATCAAGCATTTTTGCTCGTGCAGACTTCTATCCCGATATCTTTGATCCCATCAAGACACCGACCAAGCCATCTATGAAAACAAGGCATCGATGACCGGCAGTGTACCAGATCGAAACAGATCGTAATGGTTACCAATTTATGCCCAACTAATAAATAGTTAGTTTATTTAATCAAGCATTTTTTCTCGTGCAGACTTCTATCCCGATATCTTTGATCCCAGCAAGACACCGACCGAGCCATCTAGGAAAACAAGTCATCAATGACCGGCAGTATACCAGATCGAAACAGATCGTAATGGTGACCAATTTATGCCCAACTAATAAATAGTTAGTTGATCTAATCAAGCATTTTTGCTCGTGCAGACTTCTATCCCGATATCTTTGATCCCATCAAGACACCGACGAAGCCATCTAGGAAAACAAGGCATCAATGACCGGCAGTGTACCAGATCGAAACTGATCGTAATGGTGACCAATTTATGCCTAACTAATAAATAGTTAGTTTATTTAATCAAGCATTTTTTCTCGTGCAGACTTATATCCCGATATCTTTGATCCCAGCAAGACACCGACCGAGCCATCTAGGAAAACAAGTCATCAATGACCGGCAGTGTACGAGATCGAAACAGATCGTAATGGTTACCAATTTATGCCTAACTAATAAATAGTTAGTTTACCTAATCAAGCATTTTTTCCCGTGTGGACTTCTATCCCGATATCTTTGATCCCGGCAAAACATCGAGCAAGCTGTCTAGGAAAACAAGGCACATCAATGACCGACAGTGTACCAGATCGAAACAGATCGTAATGGTTACCAATTTATGCCCAACTAATAAATAGTTAGTTTATTTAATCAAGCATTTTTTCTCGTGCAGACTTCTATCCCGATATCTTTGATCCCAGCAAGACACCGACCGAGCCATCTATGAAAACAAGGCATCAATGACCGGCAGTGTACCAGATCGAAACAGATCGTAATGGTGACCAATTTATGCCTAACTAATAAATAGTTGGTTGACCTAATCAAGCATTTTTTCCCGTGTGGACTTCTATCCCGATATCTTTGATCCCGGCAAAACACCGAGCAAGCTGTCTAGGAAAACAAGGCACATCAATGACCGACAGTGTACCAGATCGAAACAGATCGTAATGGTTACCAATTTATGCCCAACTAATAAATAGTTAGTTTATTTAATCAAGCATTTTTTCTCGTGCAGACTTCTATCCCGATATCTTTGATCCCAGCAAGACACCGACCGAGCCATCTATGAAAACAAGGCATCAATGACCGGCAGTGTCCCAGATCGAAACAGATCGTAATGGTGACCAATTTATGCCTAACTAATAAATAGTTAGTTGACCTAATCAAGCATTTTTTCCCGTGTGGACTTCTATCCCGATATCTTTGATCCCGGCAAAACACCGAGCAAGCTGTCTAGGAAAACAAGGCACATCAATGACCGACAGTGTACCACATCGAAATTGATCGTAATGGTGACCAATTTATGCCCAACTAATAAATAGTTAGTTGATCTCATCAAGCATTTTGGGTTTTGCGCAAACGGCACAATATTTCGCAGGCTGCAGGAGGGATGTCCTCGTGCCCGGGAACGAACCTTTCAGCGTACGGCACACCGGACCTACTTCGATGAAGATGGGAAACATCGGGTTAGGATAAGAACTCCATGTCTGCAGATATACGTCCTGGACGATATAGGTGGACACACTCCGATAGACACTGTGCACGTAACAATGTGTGCAGAGGCCTGGCTCTGTGTGCCGGGTCTTACCCTCGAGAGTTTTGATTAAGTCGGGAAAAGAGCTTGCCTGCTGGTTCAAAGAGCGGAGCGAGGGGTTATTGAGAAAATCTGTGATGAATCGACCTCATCCTTCAACGGGAGAGCAGTTGCTCTGCGTAACTGGCTGTGCACGTGTATTCGTTCGTATAACTATATACTCCGCAGTAGCGTTTCTGATAACCGGATGGGAGCTGTTTTGCCTGAAAAAAAAAATCAAGTTTCGTACAGCGGGATCCGCGAAACGGAGCGACGAGAGCGGAAACTCTATCAATACCAATATGGATGTTTCTCGTTTACTCCGCTGTTCAATGACTTTTTTTTAATCACGAAAATACTCGCTTTGATAATGAGAAATATCGGTGGCTATGGTGAACGGGGGTTTCGAATGTTCGGCTGGATTCACGGTGACGCCCGAAGTCTCCGCAGCGGCTATGCAGGAGCTGGAATGAACACTGCATTTTTAAAAATGTCAATTCCACTTTTAATTCCATATGATATTGAAACAATGGCGAAAAAACTGTCAAGGTGACATGTTATCTTTTCAAACCCGTATGAGAATTGAAAGAAGAATTGAAAGAAGAATTGAAAGAAGAATTGAAAGAAGAATTGAAAGAAGAATTGAAAGAAGAATTGAAAGAAGAATTGAAAGAAGAATTGAAAGAAGAATTGAAAGAAGAATTGAAAGAAGAATTGAAAGAAGAATTGAAAGAAGAATTGAAAGAAGAATTGAAAGAAGAATTGAAAGAAGAATTGAAAGAAGAATTGAAAGAAGAATTGAAAGAAGAATTGAAAGAAGAATTGAAAGAAGAATTGAAAGAAGAATTGAAAGAAGAATTGAAAGAAGAATTGAAAGAAGAATTGAAAGAAGAATTGAAAGAAGAATTGAAAGAAGAATTGAAAGAAGAATTGAAAGAAGAATTGAAAGAAGAATTGAAAGAAGAATTGAAAGAAGAATTGAAAGAAGAATTGAAAGAAGAATTGAAAGAAGAATTGAAAGAAGAATTGAATGAAGAATTGAAAGAAGAATTGAAAGAAGAATTGAAAGAAGAATTGAAAGAAGAATTGAAAGAAGAATTGAAAGAAGAATTGAAAGAAGAATTGAAAGAAGAATTGAAAGAAGAATTGAAAGAAGAATTGAAAAAAGAATTGAAAGAAGAATTGAAAGAAGAATTGAAAGTAACAGGTTTTTTTCTTTGGCAGGGCGCAAGCGAATTTTGCTTGAGTCCTTGATATTTTTTTCAGTGTACATGTACAGTGTCAGGGGTCGAAAATAATCGGGGCACGGCAGGAGCAACCGAAATATAATAAACCGAAATAACCGTGCAGACGGTACCCTTCTAAATGCTTCACCCTCCGTGTGCACCATCGCTATATACTGCTATATGAAAACGATAACTTCGTTTTTTATTTTATTTTTTCCTCTTTTTTAATAAAGTTGGAACCGAGACTGCAGCACGTGAGAACGAGGAGCAGAAGAGGGGGAGGAGTCGTGCGTACGTGAGATAATTGAAAAGAACTTGATCCATTGCCACCATCTGTTGCACGTTCTGTAACTATCTTGCAGAGAACCTGGTGCTCGTTCGTAAAAGTTCTTCGGGAGTTTTTCTCTCATTTGTGGCGAGCATTGATTGAAAAGAGGACTGATTGGCAATTACCCATTTGATACAGTTGTAAAAAAAAGCAACCTTTTCCAATATTTGTCCGCTTTTTGATCGACAACGAGGGTCATGGAGGGATTGAGACGAAAATTACATTATTCCGAAAAATGGCTCCTTGAAGGGATACCATAGAATAAGGTCAATCTGGCTATGAGTCACAATTTTTTCAATATTAAGAAAAATAAAATTTTCTCTGGATCCATTTTTTTTACACATTTTTAATCAGCCCTTATGTTTTACTCGTTAAACGTTAAAATTAGGCCGTTCAAACTTTGAGTAAAAAAATTTGACTTCAATAACTGGCTGTGTTTCTCGTTAGAGTTCTTCGGGACGTTGCTTTCATTTGTGCCAAGCATTGATTGAAAAGCAGACTAATTGGCAATTAGCCATTTGATACACTTGTAAAAAAAATTTTTTCCAATATTTGTCCGCTTTTTGATAAAAAAAACGAGGGTCCATTGAGGGATTGAGACGAAAAAGGCAGTATTCCGAAAAATAGCTTGAAGGGATACCATAGAATAAGGTCAATATGGCTATGAGTTACAATTTTTTTAATATTAAGAAAAATAAGATTTTCTCTCGCTCCATATTTCTTTGTACACATTTTTAATAAGTCCTTAATGTTTTACTTCATAAAGGGTGAAATTGGAACGTTCAAACTTTGAGAAAAAAAAACTTGACTTCAATAACTGGCTGTTTTTCTCGTTAGAGTTCTTCGGGACATTGCTTTCATTTGTGGCAAGCATTGATTAAGAAACAGACTAATTGGCAATTAGCCATTTGACGCAGTTATAAAAACACTCTTTTCCAACATTTGTCCGCTTTCTGATCAACAACGAGGGTCACGGAGGTATCGCGTCGAAAATGTCATTATTCCCAAAATTGGCAACGCGATTGAACATCATAGAAGAAGTTCCATCAATGTTTTCAAAATAAAAAAAGATAATAAAAAAACGGTCCATACAATGTTTTTAATACAAAAGAAGAAAATTTTTTTTCGCTCCACATTTTTTTACACCATTTCAATCAACCCTTATGTTCTACTCGTTAAAGGGTAAAAGTAGAACGTTCATACTTCGAGTAAAAAAAAAAAGTTGGCTTCAATAACTGGCTCTGTTTCTCGTCACAACAAAGAATTCTTCCATTGTTCGTCGCTAAGCTGTCGGTAGCGCTTGCAACGGAATGCGGAGAGAGAGTGAGAGCTCGATGCATAAAACTCGTGTCCGTGTTCCATACGTTATCACGTGTGTGGTCTGGGCCGGAGACGACCAAGGCGACTACGACATCCATTGAACAAAAGCGACAATTGTTCCCGTCTAGCACAGTTTTCTCGTATTGTGCGTGGGTTGCTGGGTGGCACTGGCGCTGGTATTATCCGCGTTACGTGACACACAGTCGGAAAGGGATAATACGTTGCACGTGATGCACGAAAGAATCCAGCATGTGTGCGATCTCGTTCGCGATTCCTATGATTTATAGACGAGCCGCTCCCTTTTTCTTCATTTTATTTGTCGGAAAGCGTAGCAGTGATTAACTTTATGATCTTCACGTGCCCGACGGTTGCCACTCTCGGGTGTAGTGGAAACAGCCCACACTTCTTTTCCTACACCACTTAAGCACCCTCGAATACAGCCCGACGTTCGAGCGTTCTTCATCGTTTTCATTCCTTTCCTCTTTCGGTATCCAGCTTCTCTTTTTCATTTTAACTTGGGGATTTTTTTTTTTTTTTTAGTAGCACGTACTTCCGCCTTCCTCCGACCGCACATCCGAGAGCGACGCTTCACTGGCTCGCAGTTAATTTCCTTCCACTTTATCGACACCTCGACGACAGATAGAAAGTGTGGAACGGCTTCTCTCACCTCATTCCCGTTTTTTCGAGCTTTTCTACCCCTGCAGAGCCAATCTCTATCTTTCTCTCGATTCCGTCGGGTACTCATTCCTCCTCCCCCCCCCCCCCCCCCTCCTACTTCTGTATTAGTCGCTCGCTACATTCACTGCCGTCGTTGCCTTTGCCGTAAGAAACTTTTAGCGGCCCTGATGGGAATCGCCGGACGGAATTGGATGTCGCTTCGACGCCCTTTATCGTCAAAGAACTTGGCGTCTCTGATGTTTACGCTGATGCAAAATCATACTACTGACGCGATATCGCGCCCGATATTTTAGATTAAAGCGAACGGCGACTCTTCCAGCCAGTAGATTGAGTTTTACATATATATGTATATATATGTCTAGTGAAATTAGTCCGAGTTCCTGTGTTTATGTACGCGACCGCGGCTGCAGCGACGGGACATTTGTGACGGGAAAGTCATCACTGTAAATTTTTTTTTTTATTTACCGGATTGGAAGTTTTCATGCAAAAACTGGTACATCGCATTCAATGTACAATTATGATGAAAAATTAATGTACTTTTTCATTGATATTGAGGTAAATTATCAAAATTAAAATATAGTCATAGTAAAATTAAAGTAAATTATCAAAAATAATTATAAAAAGTATAACTATTTCCAATGTTTTTGAGACACTGAAGATGAATTTTTCATCACAATTGTACATTAAATTTAATATACGAGTTTTTGCATAAAAACTTCCAGTCCAGTAAATTAAATTTCATACGAATTTTTGTTGACAGTGATATTTTGCAACTACAAGTTAAAATAAAATATAGTTAAAAAAAGAATGAATGATAAAAAATTGCAGCTCGAACTCTTCGAGGCTCAAAGTTTCTACAAGCACTTTGTCTAGTAAAATACGTCTTGGTAAGATATATATGTGTCCAGTGAAAATTAGTCCGAGTGCCTGTGTTATCGTACGCGCCTGCGGCCGCAGCGGCGGGACATTCGTGCAACACGGAAAGTCATATTGTGCAACTATGAGTTAAAATAAAAAATACAAAAAAATAAAGAATAAAACATTGCAGCTCGAGTGACTCTTCGAGGCTCAAAGTTTCTGCGAGTACTTTGTCGAATGTCTTCGGCAGGAAAAAAAATTGCTCACTCCATCGAGTGTCACGGGCACTCGTCCGCTTCCCGGATACCCCTGCGTTGTTTCTTTTTCGCTATACAAAGCAGTGGAGTACAACTCTCAACCCCCCCCCCCCCCCCCCCATTCCTGACAAAGTACGAAAAGGAAACTGGGGGACGAAGTCGATGCACAGAACTCTCGAGAAGTTATTGCCGTTTCGGTATGCTCCCTTGGAGCATACGCGGGTACGCAACTGTACGCGTTGTAACGCATGTGTACGGGGCGAAGCCGGGACGACACGTGTCCGCTTCTCGGTCGGAGTTGAAACGACGACGAAGCAAAAACGTTATATTTTCTGAGCGAAGCCGTCATAAGGGCGGATACTTTGTGTTGATGAGCGGCAAACATGCCCTTATGATTTCGGGAGGACGTTATGGTACGTGGCACGACATTGCAGCATTCGGACGCCGAGCCCTCGATTATTCCCGCGGGGGTTCCCTGGGCAGCCCCCGCTGGGCGAGATGGAGCAGGACGTGCCGGGCACGTTCGAAACGGCACGAGAGACTTCCCCGTGCGTCAGTGAGAACGCTTAGCTTTGTCACTTGTAAAACTGAGTTAACAAAAATTACTGGCATTAAAAAACAAACTTTTGATTTGCTTCGGGAAATAATAGACTGTAAAGAAATTCGAATGTAATTTAACGTACTGGTACTGAAAGGTTTTATGCATAAACTGGTCTATCAAATTTCATGTACAATCGCGATGAAAAATTAATGTGTACGTTAAAACTTCAGAAACACTTTACCTTTACGTTAAAAACTTTAGAAAGACTTTACTTTTAATAATTTACTTTAATTGTACAATAAAAGTTATATTTGCAAATTTCTTTTTCATTATGTAGATAATCATAATCATAATCATAATCATAATCATAATCATAATCATAATCATAATCATAATCATAATCATAATCATAATCATAATCATAATCATAATCATAATCATAATCATAATCATAATCATAATCATAATCATAATCATAATCATAATCATAATCATAATCATAATCATAATCATAATCATAATCATAATCATAATCATAATCATAATCATAATCATAATCATAATCATAATCATAATCATAATCATAATCATAATCATAATCATAATCATAATCATAATCATAATCATAATCATAATCATAATCATAATCATAATCATAATCATAATCATAATCATAATCATAATCATAATCATAATCATAATCATAATCATAATCATAATCATAATCATAATCATAATCATAATCATAATCATAATCATAATCATAATCATAATCATAATCATAATCATAATCATAATCATAATCATAATCATAATCATAATCATAATCATAATCATAATCATAATCATAATCATCGAATGTTTAATGTTTAAATATTCGTTAACAAGATTGATGTTTAAAGTAACGTGGCTATATCACAGGGAATTAGTCTGCATGGATGTAACAAAAAATTTGCCAATGAAATTGCAAATTGCGCCCAGTACCAGTACCCAGTTTTCCCGAGGCACCATCTTTCCCCATACATCGCAACGACTAAATGTCAATTAATCCCATACTTGGACGATCTCCAGGACACCAGCAATTAGGATGGCTAGCGAGGCAGCGTATCGTTAACTTTGTTTCTCATCGTCGCGAAGGGTGTGAGAGGACAAGGGGTCGGGAAGAGTGAGAGAGAGAGGAACCCAAGTCGAAGTGCCCCGTGTCTGACGGGAATCGTGTTAGCACCGTAGCGAAATCGAGTTTGGTGTCCCCGAGCTCTCGGTACTGTAGCAGTCGCTCTTGCCGGCTCAAAAGTGCGCGCTGGCTAACGCGATTTCGACGATCGACCGACGCCTCCGTCCGATGACAGCCACCCCCTTCGCTCTTTTCGGCACCCTTGGCGACGCCTTGACGCCGAACAATTAAAGAGTCACCTTGAAAATACTTGGCTCGAGGGAATCGACTGTTAATGTATCGATCGTAATCGAATCTCGGAGGTCGGTCGGCAAAGTAGATTGTTGTGTTGATCTGTTAGACTGAGATCGACATGTAAAAATGATCACTAGCGTCGTATTGCGATTGCGGGACGAAATCTTAAATCCTTTCCTGCATCAAAGTACGGTAGCTAAGGTAAGTGCTCCTATTCGTGGCAGGGATCCTATTAATGGCAGGCTTATTACGTTATGGGTAATAGCAATTCTTATCGATACGCCAGTTACAGTTTTCAATACACAAAATGTTCCTCGTGAATTCTTCATTTAGGTTACTGTTTAACGTATATTATTACTGTCTCAATAAAAACGCAGTATGCTTTTATCTTGAGGAAATTGTGAATCGACGCATCGAAAGTGGTTTCGAGGTACTACAAACGAAATTATCGGTACTACAAACAACTACAAACGATTTTGGAGCTAGCACTCGGGACATAAAGGCCTCCTTGTTCGTTTTCGAGTTACTACAAACGAAATTATCGGTACTACAAACGATGTTAGAATCAGATCTTCGAGTATATTGACTTCATGTTAGTTTTCGAGATACTACAAATGAAATTATCGGTACTACAAACAACTACAAACGATTTTGGAGCTAGCACTCGGGACATAAAGGCCTCCTTGTTCGTTTTCGAGTTACTACAAACGAAATTATCGGTACTACAAACGATGTTAGAATTAGATCTTCGAGTATATTGACTTCATGTTAGTTTTCGAGATACTACAAATGAAATTATCGGTACTACAAACAACTACAAACGATTTTGGAGCTGGCACTCGGGACATAAAGGCCTCCTTGTTCGTTTTCGAGTTACTACAAACGAAATTATCGGTACTACAAACGATGTTAGAATCAGATCTTCGAGTATATTGACTTCATGTTAGTTTTCGAGATACTACAAATGAAATTATCGGTACTACAAACAACTACAAACGATTTTGGAGCTAGCACTCGGGACATAAAGGCCTCCTTGTTCGTTTTCGAGTTACTACAAACGAAATTATCGGTACTACAAACGATGTTAGAATCAGATCTTCGAGTATATTGACTTCACGTTAGTTTTCGAGATACTACAAATGAAATTATTGGTACTACAAACAACTACAAACGATTTTGGAGCTAGCGCTCGGGACATAAAGGCCTCTTCGTTCGTTTTCGAGTTACTACAAACGAAATTATCGGTACTACAAACGATGTTAGAATCAGATCTTCGAGTATATTGACTTCACGTTAGTTTTCGAGATACTACAAATGAAATTATCGGTACTACAAACAACTACAAACGATTTTGGAGCTAGCACTCGGGACATAAAGGCCTCCTTGTTCGTTTTCGAGTTACTACAAACGAAATTATCGGTACTACAAACGATGTTAGAATCAGATCTTCGAGTATATTGACTTCATGTTAGTTTTCGAGATACTACAAATGAAATTATCGGTACTACAAACAACTACAAACGATTTTGGAGCTAGCACTCGGGACATAAAGGCCTCCTTGTTCGTTTTCGAGTTACTACAAACGAAATTATCGGTACTACAAACGATGTTAGAATCAGATCTTCGAGTATATTGACTTCATGTTAGTTTTCGAGATACTACAAATGAAATTATCGGTACTACAAAAAAATACAAACGATTTTGGAGCTAGCACTCGGGACATAAAGGCCTCCTTGTTCGTTTTCGAGTTACTACAAACGAAATTATCGGTACTACAAACGATGTTAGAATCAGATCTTCGAGTATATTGACTTCACGTTAGTTTTCGAGATACTACAAATGAAATTATCGGTACTACAAACAATTACAAACGATTTTGGAGCTAGCGCTCGGGACATAAAGGCCTCTTCATTCGTTTTCGAGGTACTACAAACGAAATTATCGTTACTAAAAACAACTACAAACGATTTTGGAGCTTGTGCTCGGACTATAATGCCTCCTCGTGAGTCGTCGAGGTACTGCAAACGATATAAACGGTACTGCAAACGATGTTAGAATCAGATCGGCGAGTATATCGATGCAGCATCAGTTTTCGAGTTAGTACAAACGTAATTAACCGTACTACACACAACTAAGAACGTACCTGCAGCTAGAACTTTGACCAAAATTCCTCCCCGTAACTTTCCGAGGAATTACATACGAAATACGGGTTGCTACAATTAACTATAAACGATTTTCGAGGTAGTACTTGCAGTGTATTGAATGCCCGTAAAAAAAAAAAAAAAAAAAAAAAAAATTAAAATTGTTGTAAAAATGTTTCCTCGTTACTACAAACAGAAATTCTTTCACTACAATCAACTACAAACGATTCTCCATCGAAATCGACGTCCAGATTTAAAAAATTTCAAAATAGGAGGATGGGTTTTTTTCAAAGTCCCATAACTTTTTTTTTGGGCTACTACAAACGAAAAATGTGTTACTACAACCAACTACATACAAAACTCTTTAAGAATCACCAAAAAAAAATTTGATTTTTTAAAGTCGGGTGCTAAGTTCACACAGCTTACTAATAGGCACATCGGTGGCCGCCAATAGGAACAAAGACATATATTCATTATTTTCTTCATATTGTGTCTTTAAAAATAGATACTTATACATATTGGGGGTTTTTGGGTAGCCAATGAATCGCTCTTCCCGATGGAATCTAGTTCGATAAGCAGAAATATTCGTGATTATGTAAATATCGGTAGCCACTGATAGGTACATTGAGTTGCCACTAATGGGTGCAATTCTGTATCGCGGGTGCCTCTGATAGGGACAACGTCATTTATTCACGCTTTTATTCATATCCTTTGAATAATAATAAATAATTAGTCACAGTTGGGAGGTTTTGGTTAGCCAATGAACTAAACTTCCCGATGGGATCGATATCAGCGACCGGATATCCATAATTGTATAAATATTTCGTAATGTTTCGGACACAATTCTTAAGCGGCCGCTAATAGGAGCATTTACCTTAATTCGTTCCGTGATTACTATACGAATCTGGTGACCATTATCATAGGGAGAGCGGGGCAAAATGGGACTGTGGGGCGAAACAAGACAATCGGGCACAACGCAATTTTCCAATAACTTTTGGACGGTGGCGGTGGTAGTGAGTGGGGCAAAACGGCATTGAAAATACTGATGTATAGTTGGGACCAAATTCCCATTTTGCCCCGCTCTCCCCTATTCATATCTCGGCGAAAAAAAAGAAAAAAAAAATAGCGTTATAATAAAATTAGCTGAGAGTGAAGGAATGGATCGATCCAGCTCGGGGGAATCCCCGACGAAAGTTAATGTGTACCAACTAGGAGAAAATGCGCGAGGCCCTCCGCGTCGAGGAGCTGGATGAACGAGGGCGGAAGCAAGAAGCACGAAAAACGGCGCGGAGAGACGCGCGTTTTCGGGCTTTCGTGGAATTCCGACTCGGCAAACTTTGCCCGAGAGAAAAACCGTGTGCCCTCCCCTCTCACCGTAGGATTATTAATTTCTGTACCGCGCGGCATACCGGAGGCTCGAAGTACGCCTCGAAACGAGACCACCACCGACACACAGCCCACCTCCTTCGGGAATGGCGCACTGGTGATCCTGCCGTACAATAAACGCTCGACGATTAATCGGCCAGCGCCTCGAACTATAAATACCTCTGGAAAAATTTTTCTCGTGATTCCCCGCGAGCTTTTCCCTCCCTTATTGTTCCTCTTCGATTTATATATCTCGCTCGAAGCTCGAAGCTCCGAAAGGCCTTTTTCTTTCAATCGCTCTTCGCTTCTCTTCTCCCTCCCTCAGTTTTATCGAGCCGCTATGGGTTTTTGGGAAGATAAATAACCGATGGATCATTTGAGGAAGAATGCTTGAATTTTCACTCTAAAAACAAGCGTGTTGTCAAGGGTGTTGAAACAACTCACAACACACATGTTACATATGTTGCGCCATCCAAATTCATTAATGAAGTACGTGTTCGTCGGCTTGTGTGTTGAAAAGTGAACAACACACTTGCACTGCAGCTTTCCTATATTCTCTATACAACGTACTTTTTGGTGGTGTGCCACAGGAAACTCTTATTGGAAAAGACGTTATCGGTATTGTTTCACGGCGTTTAAGGACGAACAACTCACAACACACATATTACATGTGCTGCGCCATCCAAATGCATGAATAAAATGCGTGTTCGTTGGCTTGCGTGTTGAAACAACACACACATAGAATAGTGTAATTGACTTAAATTTGTCCTCAAAAGAAGCTCGTCCCACCACATCGAGAACATTTGTGTGTTGTTGTGTGTTGAAAAGTGAACAACACACTTGCACTGCAGCTTTCCTATATTCTCTATACAACGTACTTTTTAGTGTATTGCTACAGAACACGCTCATTGGAAAACACGTTATGTGTATTGTTTCAACGCGTTTAAGGACGAACAACTCACAACACAGATATTACATGTGTTGCGCCATTCAAATGCATTAATAAAGTACGTGTTCGTCGGCTTGTGTGTTGAAAAGTGAACAACACACTTGCACTGCATCTTTCCTATATTCTCTATACAACGTACTTTTTACTGGTTTGCTACAGATCACGCTCATTGGAAAACACGTTATGTGTATTGTATCAACGCGTTTAAGGACGAACAACTCACAACACAGATATTACATGTGTTGCGCCATTCAAATGCATTAATAAAGTACGTGTTCGTCGGCTTGTGTGTTGAAAAGTGAACAATACACTTGCACTGCATCTTTCCTATATTTTCTATACAACGTACTCTTTACTGGTTTGCTGTAGATCACGCTTATTGGAAAACACGTTATGTGTATTGCTTCAACGCGTTTAAGGACGAACAACTCACAACACAGATATTACATACAGAAACAGAAAACTTGCACTGCAGCTTTCCTATATTCTCTATACAACGTACTTTTTAGTGTATTGCTACAGAACACGCTCATTGGAAAACACGTTATGTGTATTGTTTCAACGCGTTTAAGGACGAACAACTCACAACACAGATATTACATGTGTTGCGCCATTCAAATGCATTAATAAAGTACGTGTTCGTCGGCTTGTGTGTTGAAAAGTGAACAACACACTTGCACTGCATCTTTCCTATATTCTCTATACAACGTACTTTTTACTGGTTTGCTACAGATCACGCTCATTGGAAAACACGTTATGTGTATTGCTTCAACGCGTTTAAGGACGAACAACTCATAACACAGATATTACATGTGTTGCGCCATTCAAATGCATTAATAAAGTACGTGTTCGTCGGGTTTGGTGTTGAAAAGTGAACAACACACTTGCACTGCAGCTTTCCTATATTCTCTATACAACGTACTTTTTAGTGTATTGCTACAGAACACGCTCATTGGAAAACACGTTATGTGTATTGTTTCAACGAGTTTAAGGACGAACAAGTCACAACACAGATATTACATGTGTTGCGCCATTCAAATGCATTAATAAAGTCCGTGTTCGTCGGCTTGTGTGTTGAAAAGTGAACAACACACTTGCACTGCATCTTTCCTATATTCTCTATACAACGTACTTTTTACTGGTTTGCTACAGAACACGCTCACTGGAAAACACGTTATGTGTATTGCTTCAACGCGTTTAAGGACGAACAACTCACAACACAGATATTACATACAAAATCAGAAAACTTGCACTGCATCTTTCCTGCATTCCATATACAAAATACTTTTTAGTGAATTGCCATAGAACAATTAACATAGAATTGGAAACATTCTTCTCGTGATTCCCCGCGAGCTTTTCCCTCCCTTATTGTTCCTCTTCGATTTATATATCTCGCTCGAAGTTCGAAGCTCCGAAAGGCCTTTTTCTTTCAATCGCTCTTCGCTTCTCTTCTCCCTCCCTCGGTTTTATCGCGCCGCTATGGGCCGCAGGTATCGATGGAGCCGCGGGACTCCGAGGGTCTTTCCAATTCTCCCGAGGGATCGATTCGCGGCCCGCGAGAATCTTTCCGCGCTTCTGCGAGTGGTTATATTTACCGCGTCCCGAAGTGCCGCAAGGGTGAGTCGGCCCTGTGCTGGCACGACTACGGCCGGAGCTCGCACACAGTTCCCATTGGTTTTCGATGCCGTCGGTCTCTCCTCTTCCTGACTACTCGTCGTCCTGTCCTCCTACCGCAATTGGAAAACTTTCCTCGTAATCTCTGTCGAATAAATCTGCCGCTACCGGCGAACCGCAGCCTCCGCGGGTTTTCTTCCTCTCGGTACAGCGAGCCGGGTGCGCACGGTAGGGGCGACACTTAAAAATATTCATCCGGGAAACCATCCTGACGCAAGATGCTTCGACGGAAATCGAATCGAATCGAGAATCGCGACAAGGAGGTGAATTCATCGTCATCCAAAAATTGGTATCTCTCTCTATCCGGGAAACTCGTGTCTGGTTTTTGTGGAGATAAATAACCGATGGACCACTTGAGGAAGAATGCTTGAAGCTTCAGTCTAAACCAAGCGTGCTGTCGAGTGTGTTGAAACAACTCACAAAACACGTATCACATGTGCTGCACCATCCGAATGCATTAATAAAATACGTGTTCGTCGGCTTGAGTGCTGAAACAACACACTTGCGCTGCATCTTTCCTGTATTGCCTGTATACTTTTTAGTGGTTTGCCGCAAAACACTCTTATTGGAAAAGTCGTTATGTGTATTGTTTCAACGCGTTTAAGGACGAACAACTCACAACACACATATTACATGTGTTGCGCCATCCGAATGCATTAATAAAATACGTGTTCGGCGGCTTGTGAGTTGAAAAGTGAACAATACACTTGCACTGCATCTTTCCTATATTTTCTATACAACGTACTTTTTAGGGGTTTGTCCCGGAACACTCTTATTGGAAAACACTTTATGTGTATTGTTTCAACGCGTTTAAGGACGAACAACTGACAACACACATATTACATGTGTTGCGCCATCCGAATGCATTAATAAAATACGTGTTCGTTGGCATATGTGTTGAAAAGTGAACAACATAATTGTACTGCATCTTTCCTATATTCTCTATACAACGTACTTTTTACTGGTTTGCTGCAGGACACGCTCATTGGAAAACACTTTATGTGTATTGTTTCAACGCGTTTAAGGACGAACAACTCACACACAGATATTACACGTGTTGCGCCATCCAAATGCATTAATAAAGTACGTGCTCGTCGGCTTGTGTGTTGAAAAGTGAACAAAACACTTGCACTGCATCTTTCCTATATTTTCTATACAACGTACTTTTTAGGGGTTTGTCCCAGAACACTCTTATTGGAAAAGTCGTTATGTGTATTGCTTCAACGCGTTTAAGGACGAACAACTCACAACACACATATTACATTTGTTGCGCCATCTGAATGCATTAATAAAATGCGTGTTCGTTGGCATGTGTGTTGAAAAGTGAACAACATAATTGTACTGCATCTTTCCTATATTCTCTATACAACGTACTTTTTACTGGTTTGCTGCAGGACACGCTCATTGGAAAACACTTTATGTGTATTGTTTCAACGCGTTTAAGGACGAACAACTCACAACACAGATATTACATGTGTTGCGCCATCCAAATGCATTAATAAAGTACGTGTTCGTCGGCTTGTGTGTTGAAAAGTGAACAAAACACTTGCACTGTATCTTTCGTATATTCTCTATACAACGTACTTTTTGGTGGTGTGCCATAGAAAACTTTTATTGGAAAAGACGTTATCTGTATTGTTTCACGGCGTTTAAGGACGAACAACTCACAACACCCATATTACATGTGTTGCGCCATCCGAATGCATTAATAAAATACGTGTTCGTCGGCTTGTGTGTTGAAACAACACATTTGCGCTGCATTTTTCATGTATTCTCTATACAAAAAACTTTTTCGTGATTTGCCACAGAACACTCTTATTGGCGAAGACGTTATGTGCATTGTTTCACGGCGTTTAAGGACGAACAACTCAGAACACAGATATTACATGTGCTGCGCCATCCAAATGCATTAATAAAATGCGTATTCGTTGGCTTGCGTGTTGAAACAACACACACATAGAATAGTCTAATTGACTTAAATTTGTCCTCAAAAGAAGCTCGTCCCACCACATCGAGAACATTTTTCTCTGAATTTCTAAACTGTAGACCTTACGACATCCGCGCCAAGAATTTTATGTTTGCTCATAAAATTATTATGATGTTACTCCAGCATAAATTCCATGTACTTCCAGAGTCCCGAGCTTACAATACGAGACGCCGTGACGCCCGGTTATTATTTTTCCCTCTTCCGAAAACCAACACGGCCCTCGGTGTGTATGCGCCTCCACGTACAAAGGATCTCGCGGAAACTCTCTTCGTCTAATTATTCCACGAAGCGGACCTGCGGGCGAAGGGCGCCGAGCCGGCTGAGTCCTTTGTCGTCGGGCTATCGCGCGCAAACGTAGTTAAATGAAATTAACGCGTCAGATGAAAAATAAAGACGAAGAGGAGGAGCAAGTGAGGAGGAGCGAATCAAAGAGCGAAAGCGTTGTAAGGATAATCAAAGATTCGAGAAGTCAGCCATTTTAGCGGGACTCTTCACATGAAGGGGCTCGATTTTATGCACGAAAAGTCGTATTTTTGGGATTTAAATGGAAAATATTGGGTTGCGAGTAAAATAATGCTTATATTCGTGATCAGCGGGAAAATACACGTGGAATATAGCCTTGAAACAAAAAAAAAAAAAAAAATGGTTGAACAACGTTTTTTCACTTTTTGCGTCATTATTGGAAAAATGTCGATTTTTGTGATTTTCAAAGGTCGATATCTCGGCTCCTAATGGAGCTAGGAAAAATCCGGGGTGCCCGTCGTGTTTTACGGGAAAAAATACAAAATATAGGGCCTTGTCCGAAGTTTTAGAATCGTTTTATCGTGCCGTTTGAGGACGTTGAAAAACGCAAGAAATTTACACAAAAATTTACACTACCATTTACACAAAAGGTAGCCTTGCAATGTTTCGGCGACATTTTTTTTTCTTTTTTTTAAATTAACTGCCACGTATTCCGACGTATTTTCGTGCGCTGAACACGAATCCGCTGGCCTTTTCAGACTCAAGTCCAATGCGACATTAAGGGGCTCGATCTTATGCACTTGCCCGGCTAAAACGGATTAGCCGGCTAAGACGGCTTAGCCGGCCAAACTATAAAATCCATTAGCCAGATACGATATTTTAGCCGGCGAGGCCGACCTATCTGTACAGCCCTAGTACAGGCAGGGGTTAAAAAAGTGAACAATTCAAAGCCTTATATGCGCGAAAATTTTTAAAAAATGTCATTTTTAAAAAAAATTTTGATTCCATTAACCTGATCGGTAGCCTGTCGCGCCCCAGACAATTTTTTTTTTTCGTCCTCGCTATAAAACTGTGAAAATATGATTGTTGGATGAAAAACAGTAAATTATGCTTTCGGCAGCGTTGTAGCCGCATTATTTGCTTAAGGGGTCCATCTCGCCCCGGTCTTTCCCACATAATCTATTGGTGGGGAATATGGCCTACCTCGATCGGCACGTAGATCAATCGTGTCTCCTCCAGGCCAGTCGACCAATTTTACCAGAAAGACCTTCGCACGTATTTTTTTTTATTACAAAACAAAATTTCATCCCCTCCCGATAAACAAGCCGCGGGTGTCAGGAAACTCCTCAGAATTCGTCGTGAATCCTGCGTCCGTGAGTTCCTATATCTCGTTCGTCTGGCACGAACCGCAGCCTCTCATTCCCCCTCGTTCGTTCATCTCCTCCTCCGGCAGTCGTAGTCTCGTCGTCGCCGCCAAGAGCCACGAGAAACTTTCTAGCTGGGGCACACCTGACGAGCTGCTATCTTTCTCCCCCTTTTTCCTCCGCTCTCGTCGTAGAAGGGTATATCCAGGCGAGTCCCCGGGGCTGCGCGGCAGCAGTTCCTTTTTTTGCCGGAGTAAAACTCCCGTCAAAACGGGAACCCGTCGTGTATCCAACGCCTCCAACTTCCCGGCTAACTCTCACGGTCACGTGGCATCCGCCCTACGTATGTGCTGCAAGATATCCCCGGTGCGATCGTGGAATCGGAGAAGAACAGGTCAGCTGCCCTCGTGCACGTACAAAGTTAACGAAAAAAAGAGAAATAAAACAAAAAAAAAAAAAAATCTAGAAAATAAAAAAAACTGGACGAAAATCTCGACGCGGCTATCGCGCGACTCTAAACTTTATTCCTCCCCGTGGCTTTTCTTCGCCGTCCTGCCGTATAGCTTAGCCTCGTACTGCATGCAGTGTATATGTCTTCCAGGTAAAATTGGTCGATTGGCCTGGAGCAGACACTATTGATCTACGTGCCAATCGAGGTAGGTCATATTCCCCACTTAAAAGTGGGGAATATGATTTGAGTAACGATTTACTTAATTTAAATAAATATTTATTGAAATCAAATAAATATTTTACTTAAACCAAATAAATATTTTACTTGAACCAAATAAATATTTTACTTAAACCAAATAAATATTTTACTTGAACCAAATAAATATTTTACTTAAACCAAATAAATATTTTACTTGAACCAAATAAATATTTTACTTAAACCAAATAAATATTTTACTTAAACCAAATAAATATTTTACTTAAACCAAATAAATATTTTACTTAAATCAAATAAATATTTTACTTAAACCAAATAAATATTTTACTTAAACCAAATAAATATTTTACTTAAACCAAATAAATATTTTACTTAAACCAAATAAATATTTTACTTAAACCAAATAAATATTTTACTTAAACCAAATAAACGGTGGCCGTCAAATAATTTTTTTTTTCTGGTTGTATGTATGTACTGCAAGATATCCCCGGTGCGATCGTGGAATCGGGGAAGAACAGGTCAGCTGCGCTCGTGGACGTACAAAGTTAACGAAAAACAAAGAAATGAAACAAAAAAAATCTAGAAAAAAAAAAAAAAAAAAAATGGACGAAAATCTCGACGCGGCTATCGCGCGACTCGAAACTTTCTTCCTCCCCATGGCTAATCTTCGGCGTCCTTGCCGTATAGCTCCGCCTCGTACTGCATGCAGTATATAAGTCTTCCAGAAAAGATTGGTCGATTGGCCTGGAGCAGACATGACCGATCTCCGTGCCAATCGAGGTAGGTCATATTCCCCACTTTTAACCGATGTATATAATTAATACACTTTTCTTAGGCCAAAAGAAAAAAAATTAAGGAAAAAAAAAACAGAGAAAGCAAATTAAAGATTAATAAAAATAGGGAACAGTATAATATTAATATAATTCTAATAGTCATGGATCGAACGCCATCTAAAGATTTACGTAAAGGTTTTTTTACTTTACTTTTATGCGTGGGGCGGATGCCACGGCACAGGTGTTACTTACACATGGTGGCCGTTTTTTCCCCTGAACGAAATTCCCTGACTTTTCCCTGACTTTTCACTGACCAATAAAAAAATTTCCCTGACCAAACTTCTAACGTCTATTAAAAAAAAATAATAATCATGCAAATAAAAATGCCTAATTATAGTATGTTTAATTTTGTTTTTTTTTCAATGTTCGGAATTTTTATTCAAAGCTTCCTTTTATGTACTTTTTATTTAGAAGGGCGACATATTCCGGAGTGCTTAAATATGAATAAACCTGATTATGGTAAAGAGAGAAGAGAAGTGTAGGAAGAACTAGTCTCGTGATAACCACAGGCTGTTAATGTATGTTTAGTTTGTTATGTAGTTTAGAATGAAATGTTATTTTATATTTTATGTTTACTATTTTTATATCTACCATATTTACTATTTTTATTCAGATATTTAAAGATTTTTTATGCTGAGCTCTGTATTAGGCTTAATCTAAATCGATAAAAAAAGGAGAAATTCGTCACAAATAAAATTAAAATTTATTTATATAAGGTTTGGCGACAATTTACTTTTTCCCTGACCAATTTTGAAATTCCCTGACTTTTCCCTGATTCCCTGACCAAGTTTTTGTTTCCCTGACTTTTCCCGGTTTTCCCGGTTTTCCCTGACCGCGGCCATCATGTTACAGTATGGCATGACAAGATACAGCTTTGCGAGATAACTTAACCTAAATAAATTGGGTTAAGTCATCTCGCAAAGCTGTATCACGTAAAGGTTTTTTTACATTATTTTCATACGTAGGCCGGATGCCACGGCACAGGTGTTACTTACAGTATGGCATGACAAGATACAGCTTTGCGAGATAACTTAACCTAATTTGTTTAGGTTAAGTTATCTCGCAAAGCTGTGTCTTGTCATGCCATACTGTAAGTAACACCTGTGCCGTGGCATCCGCCCTACGCTGAGAAAAAGAAATGGTTGGATTGAGCAAATGCGCGGTGACATACGTTCAAAGGTGTATTTTGTTGGTACAACACATATGTTTGTTTCGATCGACAAATTTTGAATAAATTGAAGCAAACAATCGCTTAACAAAACAATGCTTTATTTGTACCAAACAAATAACAGCTTTGAACGTATGTCACCGCGTCTTTTGGTTAATCCAACCAATTTTTTTTTCTCAGTGTACGTATGTTCTATAAGATATACCCGGTGTGATCGTCGAATCGGAGAAGAGTTAACGAAAGTTAACGAAAAAAAAAGAAAAAAAAACTAAGAAAGAAATCTACGAAAAAAAAAAAAAAAAAAAAAAAAAAAAACAGGACGAAAATCTCGACGCCGCTATCGCGCGACTCTAAACTTTCTTCCTCCCCGTGACTTTTCTTCAGCCTCCTGCCGTATAACCTCTGCCTCGTACTGCATGCAGTATATCTGTGAAATGTTTTCCGTATTATATATCGTCGGCAACCCTTCGTCGCACACACGACTTCCCAACGACCGACGCACGTTAGAGTCTATGGTCGGCTCGGGTGTAATAATATTTCATTTGAGAAATCGTGCCAGTTCTCTTTCTCTCCCGCGCCCCGCGCGCCGCGCTTTCCCGAAACTCGCCGAACAACGTATTACACGTTTCATCTTTCTCGGCGTAGGAGGCCGCCAGGAGCAGAGGTGTACCCGTGCAGCCGGAGAAATGTAGGGAGAAAGATGGAAAGCGAGTGGAGAGCAGACCTTGGAAAAGGCAGCGGTAACGGAGCGGCGAGTTGGAGGGGGTTTCGGCGTGGGGATGAGGTGCGTGAAAAATCGGCCCGGGGGAAACATTTGTTGCCGAAACTAAAGTACGCCATAAAAAGCCCCTCTCGCCGGAGCCAGAAATGTTGTTCTTTTCCTTTTTATCTTTTTTTTTTTACCCCATTCCTTTTCGTTTTTTCTTCCCTCGTTTCCCTTCTTTGTTTTTATTTAACTCTCCGGCGAGCACACTAAATAATTGGTACTGTGGGCTCGGTGCGGTTCCCTGACCGTGAGCGGCTTGATGATGATTTTATACTTTTATCTCCCGAGGCTCGTCCGGCTTGTTATCGGAGGCGAAGAAAGGGGTAGAGAAAAAACTGAAAATGTGTCGTTTCGAGGAAATGACGCTGGCGGTTGTGGGCGCAAGAAAGGTTAATCCTTTCGGCGAGTCTTGAATCTCGTCTCAAGCGTCGCCAGAAATGTTGTTCTTTTCCTTTTTTATCTTTTTTTTTTCACCCACTCTTTTTCGTTTTTTCTTCCCTCGTTTCCCTTCTTTGTTTTTATTTTTATTTTATTTTATTTTATTTATATTATAATATTTTATTTTATTTTATTTATATTATAATATTTTATTTATTGGTACTGTGGGCTCGGTGCGGTTCCCTGACCGTGAGCGGCTTGATGATGATTTTATACTTTTATCTCCCGAGGCTCGTCCGGCTTGTTGTCGGAGGCGGAGAAAGGGGGAGGGAAAAAACTGAAAATGTGTCGTTTCGAGGAAATGACGCTGGCGGTTCTGGGCGCAAGAAAGGTTAATCCTTTCGGCGAGTCTTGAATCTCGTCTCGGACGTCGCCAGAAATGTTGTTCTTTTCCTTTTTATTTTTTTTTTTCACCCATTCTTTTTCGTTTTTTCTTCCCTCGTTTCCCTTCTTTGTTTTTATTTTTATTTTATTTTATTTTATTTATATTATAATATTTTATTTATTGGTACTGTGGTTCGGTGCGGTTCCCTGACCGTGAGCGGCTTGATGATGATTTTATACTTTTATCTCCCGAGGCTCGTCCGGTTTGTTATCGGAGGCGGAAAAAGGGGGAGGGAAAAAACTGAAAATGTGTCGTTTCGAGGAAATGACGCTGGCGGTTCTGGGCGCAAGAAAGGTTAATCCTTTCGGCGAGTCTTGAATCTCGTCTCGGACGTCGCCAGAAATGTTGTTCTTTTCCTTTTTATTTATTTTTTTCACCCATTCTTTTTCGTTTTTTCTTCCCTCGTTTCCCTTCTTTGTTTTTATTTTTATTTTATTTTATTTTATTTATATTATAATATTTTATTTATTGGTACTGTGGTTCGGTGCGGTTCCCTGACCGTGAGCGGCTTGATGATGATTTTATACTTTTATCTCCCGAGGCTCGTCCGGTTTGTTATCGGAGGCGGAAAAAGGGGGAGGGAAAAAACTGAAAATGTGTCGTTTCGAGGAAATGACGTTGGCGGTTCTGGGCGCAAGAAAGGTTAATCCTTTCGGCGAGTCTTGAATCTCGTCTCGGGCGTCGCGGGAATGGGATGATCACACTTGGGACTGCTCGAGAGGGCGGAGTGAGCTGCGCGGAAAAAAGTCCTCTCGAGGATCGAGGTCCTTGAGGGTTCTCTAACGCGTCGCATAAGGCTGATCCCTTAACGGACGTCTCTCGCGAGTCGCGACCTTGAGAGAAAAAGGCGGCCATACAGCCGCGGCTGAGGGGCGCACTCTTGAGACCTAGGGAGGTCCTTGCGGAGAGGATAAGGAAAACGAGAGGAACGGAAGAGGAGCGAGGATGACGTGAGGATCTTAGCTGCTGTATCGAGTAATCCTCTTGGTTTTGTAGCTGTATCGTGGAAAATCGTCGGGCGCGCGTGGGAAGAGCCTGTTCTGTTTGCTCGAACGTTCAACATCCGACCAGGAATGATTTATACCAATGTAGACAATAGATTCTGGTAAAATGTATAGTTTGTCTTTAAAATAATGTTGATTCATAGCTATCTTTTTGCAATTCAGTATTTTATTGTGAAAAAAGTAGGCGATATATGTTGGGACAATTAATGATCTTCCTCAATTTTCTAGATTCTCTACCTTTCGAGGATTTGGCTGTTGTATCGAGTAGTCCTTTTGGTTTTGTAGTTGTATCGTGGAAAATCGTCGGGCGCACGTGAGGAGAGCCCGTTCTGTTTGCTCGAACGTTCAACATCCGACGGGGAATGATTTATAGCCGTTTTTTTTTTTGGGTTTCCCCATTTTGTAGCCGCAGTGTAGACAAAAGATTCTGGTAAAATTTATAGTTTGTCTTTAAAGAAAGGTTGATTCAAAGCTATCATTTTGCAATTCAGTATTTTATTGTGAAAAAAGTAGGCGATATATGTTGGGACAATTAATGATCTTCCTCAATTTTCTAGATTCTCTACCTCTCGAAGATTTGGCTGTTGTATCGAGTAGTCCTCTTGGTTGTGTGGCTGTATCGTGGAAAATCGTCGGGCGCACGTGAGGAGAGCCCGTTCTGTTTGCTCGAACGTTCAACATCCGACGGGGAATGATTTATAGCCGTTTTTTTTTTGGATTCCGCCATTTTTAGCCGCAGTGTAGACAAAAGATTCTGGTAAAATTTATAGTTAGTCTTTAAAGAAAGGTTGATTCATAGCTATCTTTTTGCAATTCAGTATTTTATTGTGAAAAAAGTAGGCGATATATGTTGGAACAATTAATGATCTTCCTCAATTTTCTAGATTCTCTACCTTTCGAGGATTTGGCTGTTGTATCGAGTAGTCCTCTTGGGTTTGTGGCTGTATCGTGGAAAATCGTCGGGCGCACGTGGGGAGAGCCCGTTCTGTTTGCTCGAACATTCAACATCCGACGAGGAATGATTTATAGCCGTTTTTTTTTGGATTTCGCCATTTTTAGCCGCAGTGTAGACAAAAGATTCTGTTAAAATGTATAGTTTGTCTTTAAAGAAAGGTTGATTCAAAGCTATCTTTTTGCAATTCAGTATTTTATTGTGAAAAAAGTAGGCGATATATGTTGGAACAATTAATGATCTTCCTCAATTTTCTAGATTCTCTACCTTTCGAGGATTTGGCTGTTGTATCGAGTAATCCTTTTGGTTTTGTAGCTGTATCGTGGAAAATCGTCGGGCGCACGTGAGGAGAGCCCGTTCTGTTTGCTCGAACGTTCAACATCCGACGGGGAATGATTTATAGCCGTTTTTTTTTTGGATTCCGCCATTTTTAGCCGCAGTGTAGACAAAAGATTCTGGTAAAATGTATAATTGTCTTTTTAAAAAAGTTCATTCATTGTTACCTTCTCGCGATTCAGTATTTTATTGTGAAAAAAAGTAGGCGATATATGTGAGGACAATTAATGATGTTGCTCAATTTTCTAGATTCTCTGTGTCTCGCCGATTTCATTGCGTTCCACGGAATATCAGATTAAGGGAAATGGTTTGGTAGAACCTTTGCCTCGGGAGAAATCGGGTATTTTGCGACCCTTTTACCGTCATCCGGTGATTCGCTACTGAAAAGCCGACAATCCGAAGTGTCTCTAGTCATTTTCGTTCACGCTGCCGTTCTACTACCTTGTGCTGCTGTGCTTTTCGCTGGGGTTCCCAGATCCGTCCTTGGCGAGAGCATAAGATGCGTACGAAAGATGATATCCGCTCCGGGACATCGCAGGGAGACAGAGAATTGTGGAAGCTCTGCCGTTCCCTCTGCCCCACTCGTTTTGCTTCCACTTGACGAGAAACACCGGCTACATACTTTATGGTTCGCCAACCTCTGCATTCCTTAATTGCGCGGTGGTTTTTAATTCCACCGAAATACAACGTCTACAGGGAAGCTCACGGCTACATAGCACATTCATTCTTACGTTACAAATTTTGAGTTTTTCTCCCGCGTGCACAAAGTCCATACCCTAGATGAAAAACCTCTTAATAGTTTCTACCAAGGTGGCTGGCACGTAAACTAAATAATCCTCAACGGAAGATCCCTGAGCATTGGGAAAATCACGGATCATCATGAGAAAACTAAGGCTAATGGTGATTTTGAATTAGTTCTTTGTCCCAGTCGTTTTCCTTCTACTAGATGAGAAACCCCGGCTACATCTTTTATGGCTCGCCAACCTCTGCAACCCTTGATTTCCGTAGTTTGTAATTCCGCCAATATAGAACGTCCCCACGGGAGCTCGCGATGACATTGCACAGTTCTTACGTTAAAATGTTTGCTTTTGCCTGCCTCGTGCATCAAGTCCACACCATAGATGAATAACCTGTCAATAGTTTCTACCAAGGTGGCTGGCACGTAAACTAAATAATCCTCAACGGAAGATCAGTGAGCATTGGGAAAATCACGGATCATCATGAGAAAACAAAGGCTAATGGTGATTTTGAATTAGTTCTTTGTCCCAGTCGTTTTCCTTCTACTAGACGAGAAACCCCGGCTACATCTTTTATGGCTCGCCAACCTCTGCAACCCTTGATTTCCGTAGTTTGTAATTCCGCCAATATAGAACGTCCCCACGGGAGCTCGCGATGACATTGCACAGTTCTTACGTTAAAATGTTTGCTTTTGCCTGCCTCGTGCATCAAGTCCACACCATAGATGAATAACCTGTCAATGGTTTCTCCCAAGGTTGCTGGCGTGCGAACAAAGTGATCCTCAACGGAAGATCCCTGAGCATTGGGAAAATCACGGATCATGAGAAAACGAAGGCTAATGGTGATTTTGAATTAGTTCTTTGTCCCAGTCGTTTTCCTTCTACTAGACGAGAAACCCCGGCTACATCTTTTATGGCTCGCCAACCACTGCAACCCTTGATTTCCGTAGTTTGTAATTCCGTCAATATAGAACGTCCCCACGGGAGCTCGCGATGACATTGCACAGTTCTTACGTTAAAATGTTTGCTTTTGCCTGCCTCGTGCATCAAGTCCACACCATAGATGAATAACCTGTCAATGGTTTCTCCCAAGGTGGCTGGCGTGCGAACAAAGTGATCCTCAACGGAAGATCAGTGAGCATTGGGAAAGTCACCCATCATGATGAGAAAACGAAGACTAATGGTGATTGTGAATTACTTTCTCCTGAAGCGAGCAACTGGAAGACATCGAAACGCCAAAAGGTTTGATCTGAAGCAGCAATGCGGAGCAGGATCTCGTCGTTCGGATTCAATCGAGCTGGCTTCAGGACTTCGCTTTCCTGGGGCCAACGGAAACGTCGGACCAGCTTGGCTCATTTGGAAAGCGGTCCCGGAGTCGATTTAACGCAATCCTTTTATTTGACCAACCCTCGACGATTCGACGGGAGTGAGCATTGGCGCGGGTCCGCGGCAAAAGGGACTTGGCTTGGGTAGTTAAGTGCACGTTCGTGCACCCGGTTGCCCACATCCGCTTCCCTACATTCCCGTACCACCGTGCGCAGTTTTCACAGTAATTCCAGTAAACTAAAGAGTTGACCCCCCGGTCTCGTATCGCAGAGCAGCGTGAAACTCCCGTGAAATGATCGTCGTTAAATTCATTGGCTGGAACGACACGGCGATGGGAATTACAGGACGAAATACGGCGAGACTCTGGAGAAAGCAGTGGAAAACCGGGCACCGAGCACCCTGCCTGACGCTTTTGACAAAATAATGAGAAAGAGAAACACAGCAAGGAGTGGCGCGCAGGAACACTTTAAAAATAATAACCGGAGTTGGGGGGGGGAGACGTTATGAAATGAAAACCGGAGACTCGGCGCTCGAGTCTTCCTACTTTTGCGTCTCGGAAATGATTAACTGCCTCGGAAGGTATATTACTGTCTGTTGCTTCGGTCTAATAAATGGCTGTCGCAATAGCCCGCTATCCTTTTATCCTTTATCGAATTAACTTTTAACGAACTCTCGCGAGATAACTGATATAACAAATGTACACCGTGGGTGACATATGTTTGGTAGACGGTTTCTTTGCTTTCTCACATTTGGAGCTTTTGCGAATGTAAGAATATTGCGAGGAAGCGATGCGACAGTTTCCAATTTTCAGGATATATTTTTCACTTTTGTTTCTTTGCTTTTGGGGCGAAGAAAGTTCGATTGGAAGACAAAGCGGATGGGGGAGGCGAAAGCCTGCCGAATACAAAAGTTGATCGAAGTTGGGTACGCAACTCGAGGAACGGTGACAAATAGCTCGGTGCGAGAGGTTCGTGCTTTCGTTGTACGAGCGTTGGCGTCACGAGCGGTGCGAGACCGCGGGTGTAGCTCGCCGGTCCTCGGGACCGAAGGATCTTTGAAAAATAATTGGAAATGCCGGGAGAATTTATGAGACGTTGGGCCATCTGTTTCTCGAGTCTTATCTCGGACTCTCCGTTGCCGGCGGCGAGATGCTCCGAGCCAAGAGCGACGTGGCTACCGTGGAGCTCTTCTCTCGTCGAAATCGAGGAGATGAACGGCCAGGGGTGAACGACGATGAAACGACAACTATTGGTACGTGACGGACGGCAGCCAAGACCCGTGCAGCACCTTCTCGTACCAACCCCCCCCCCCCCCCCCCCCCCCCCCCACACACAACGTATAAAGTACGTACACGTGTTTCGGCACGGGACCGAATGGGAGGAGGGAAGATGGACGAATGGATCGATCAGCGAGAAAGCTGCGAGAGAAATGTAACTGCTCGAAAGAAGACGCTGGCTGGAACATTCAATCCTGGCGCGAAGACACCAGAACTAGCAATATTTCCGCCGGGAGCGCAAACGCGTCATCTTGTTTCGCTCATGTTTTGTTCTTGAGGAAAATGATGCCTTTTTGGCTGTGTCATCAATACGATGACACGTTGATGGATCAGCCCATTCACTGTCAGCGAAAGGTGATCCCATTTCCATTGTTGCCCCTGTAGGTACACGGCCCGTCATTGATGGTTTTTCTGTCTTGGTGGATATCTTGCTCGATGTCTTAACATTCGGCAAGTCTTTGTGGAGGTCCCGCCTTGCTGGATATCTTGCTCGATGTCTTAACATCCAGCAAGTCTTGCTGACATCCAGTCTTGCCGGACATTTAGTGTTGTCGGGCATCCAGTCTTGCTGGACATCCAGTGTTGCTGGACAACCAGTGTTGCTGGACATCCAGTCTTGCTGGACATCCAGTGTTGCTGGACATCCAGTGTTGCTGGACAACCAGTGTTGCTGGACATCCAGTCTTGCTGGACATCCAGTGTTGCTGGACATCCAGTCTTGCTGGACATCCAGTGTTGCTGGACAACCAGTGTTGCTGGACATCCAGTCTTGCTGGACATCCAGTCTTGCTGGACATCCAGTGTTGCTGGACAACCAGTGTTGCTGGACATCCAGTCTTGCTGGACATCCAGTCTTGCTGGACATCCAGTCTTGCTGGACATCCAGTCTTGCTGGACATCCAGTCTTGCTGGACATCCAGTCTTGCTGGACATCCAGTCTTGCTGGACATCCAGTCTTGCTGGACATCCAGTCTTGCTGGACATCCAGTCTTGCTGGACATCCAGTCTTGCTGGACATCCAGTCTTGCTGGACATCCAGTCTTGCTGGACATCCAGTCTTGCTGGACATCCAGTCTTGCTGGACATCCAGTCTTGCTGGACATCCAGTCTTGCTGGACATCCAGTCTTGCTGGGCATCCAGTCGTAGTGGACATCCAGTCTTGTTGGGCATCCTGTCGTAGTGGGCATCCAGTCGTAGTGGATATCCAGTCTTGCTGGGCATCCAGTCGTAGTGGGCATCCAGTGTACTGGACATCCAGTCTTACTGGAAATCCAGTCTTACTGGAAATCCAGTATCGCTGGACATTCAGAATCGCTGGACATTCAGTATCGCTGGACAGTCAGTATCGCTGGACATTCAGTATCGCTGGACATGCATCTTTGCTTTTATCTCTGTCTGCATCCAGTATGGCTCGCGGAGGAGGTTGTAAGTACCAACGACTGTCCTTACAACCAAAATGTACTGTTCCGACTGTTCCTTCAATCGTCAAGTTGAAACATACACGGACCCACCATATCTTTTCCTGCGGTAATGTCTTTATCAGGATTATAAGTTTCGGGGTGTATAGCCAAAACATATAATCCATTGGCATTTACTTTTTTTTATCCTTCCTTGTTACATGGTTCGTTGACCACGTAACATCCACGTGTTAACTCGTCGCAATCACCGTCACGGACCGTGACATTTATCGAAAATGTTGTATCCACCTTCCAATTACGAAACGCAGTGGCGACGGGAGGGGGGAGGGGGGGGGGGGGGGGGGGGGGGGGGCGGTGGATCGATTAGCAGCAGTCTCCTAAACGAGAATGCATTGTTTAACTTGGCTACCGGGATTACACTCGGCCGAGCCAGGAAAGCCGGACCGCTAGAATACCAGCCGACGAGATGATATACAATTATTCTGTAGCCGGGGCATTAGGCACACGCGTTGCCGGTTTGCTAATCATGATATTCCGTTGTGCGAAACACTCCCTCACCCGGTGCCCACAGCGGTCAACTGGCTTGTACTAACTCCCTCGCTTATTCACGAAGACACATAGTCATTTTCGCCTCATCAATCCTCCGGATATTCGCTGAGCGAGCACGAAAGGCTGTAACTCTTGTGACCGGCTGCGTTACACGATAGTGTCTTGTGCCCCAAGATTATTACATATACATCACATCACCATACATATATAATAAACCCCCGCGTCATAACTGTTGTATCGATTTCCCGTCGATGAATGACTCCGCGAGAGGGACGTTAAAAAAAAAAAAAAAACGGTTCTGCCTACTCGAGCACGAATATCTCCCCCTCTTTGTTTTTCCAAGAATTCGAAGGCACACAGACGCAGTTCGTGCTTCGAGACAAAAACGGTGAATTAAGTAGCCCTAGTCCCGGCCCCCTTAACACCGACGGTAAACGCGGACAGAGATAAAAGAAACGTGAGCGTCGAGTTCGGAAAGACGCCAGTTACTTAAGGCCTTCGAGAATAGAATCCCCAAGTGTAAAGTCGTCTTCGTCGTGAAAAGAATTCCGCAGTCCCCCCCCCCCCCCCCCCCCCCCCCCCGCCAGTTACTCAAGGGGGGTTAGGTGAGGTGGAGGTTGAGTGTATCTAAACCGTGAGACGTACGAAAGCAACGGGAGGGTTGTTGCAGAAGAAGGCGTGCAAGGGGAAACAGCAGAGCGGTTCGGTAGAGTGACGGGTCACGCCCGAAAGATTTCTTCGGAGGGGTTCCTCGCACCCCGAGCAACCCCTCCGGTTGTCACTGGAAAAGGCGTACTTGCCCCGCGATTCTCCGCTGCACACTTCCTCGCCGTCTTGTTGCTGGGGAACAGGGTGGAAAGTAAGACGTTGTTTTGCCCGACTGGGGGGCGGGTAATCGAGCCTAATTGAAAACTCCTTGGCGGAGGGGATGCCAGAGGGATGTTGGAGGAAAAGGCTCAAGCGCATATCCGGCTGATGAGGATGTGATGGTGGACGGGCGGACTGCTGGCGGTTCTTCGCAGCTTCGGTAGCACATCCCTTGGAACGGTTTGGAACTACACGCCGCGGGGGGCCGAAGAGGCAGCACTCGGGACTTCATTAAACCCTGCAGCCTCCTTCTGGGTGCGTATGATATAGCGGATCGAGTGGATAAGGCTAATTATCTGTTACGCGTATAGTTCGCGCAGCCTTGTCGATGAACTGGGCAAATCTGATTCTGATGATACTTTGGGTACGCCATCAACGGTTCGACATTGGCAGAGTGTTCTTCTTGTTTCGCACGATGTTCCATCTTCTCGTTGGGAAGTTCGACAAGTTGTGGCTGTTCTTACAGTGATTCGAGGATTAGAATGTCTTCGGTAACACAATATCGGCGTTAATGAGGCGGTAAACGCCGTCGACGAAAGAAAATGATAAGAATAATGGAAATCAGGGAAGAGGGGACTTAACGAGCAATTGCGAACGGGTCACGTGATACCATACCTGAGATGATACTTTGGGTACACTGAGAGAAGGATCTGACAAAAACTACCAATCATCTAAGAAAAATTACCATAGCACATAGTATTAGGGCACTAGGGCGCACATTTGGGTATACCATTATCGGTTCGATGTCTGCGGGTCGTTACACTTTTTGTTCCGCACGGTCTTCCATCTCTTAGTTGGGAACGTCGACAAGTCGTGGCTGTTCTTACAGTGATTCGAGGATTCGAATCTTTATGGTAACGCAACATCGGAGTTAATGAGGCGGTAACCGCCATCAATGAATGAAAAATGATAAAAATATGGGTATGAGGGGGGTGAGGACTTAACGTGCAATTGCGAACGGGTCACGTGATACCATATCTCGGATGATACTTTGGGTACACTGAAAGAAGGATCTAGTAAAAACCACCAATCGACTAAGAAAAATTACCATAGCACATAGTATTAGAGTACTAGGGCGCCATTTTGGTACATCATTATCGATTTGATGTCTGCTGAGTGTTACACTTTTTGTTCCGCACGGTCTTTCATCTCTTAGTTGGGAAGGTCGACAAGTCGTGGCTGTTCTTACAGTGATTCGAGGATTCGAATCTTTATGGTAACGCAACATCGGAGTTAATGAGGCGGCAACCGCCATCAATGAATGAAAAATGATAAAAATAATGGGAATGAGGGGGGTGAGGACTTAACGTGCAATTGCGAACGGGTCACGTGATACCATATCTCGGATGATACTTTGGGTACACTGAAAGAAGGATCTAGTGAAAACCACCAATCATCTAAGAAAAATTACCATAGCACATAGTATTAGAGTACTAGGGCGCCATTTTGGTACACCATTATCGATTTGATGTCTGCTGAGTGTTACACTTTTTGATCCGCACGGTCTTTCATTTCTTAGTTGGGAAGGTCGACAAGTCGTGGCTGTTCTTACAGTAATTCGAGGATTCGAATCTTTATGGTAACGCAACATCGGAGTTAATGAGGCGGCAACCGCCATTAACGAATGAAAAATAATAAAAATAATGGGAATGAGGGGGGTGAGGACTTAACGTGCAATTGCGAACGGGTCACGTGATACCATATCTCGGATGATACTTTGGGTACACTGAAAGAAGGATCTAGTAAAAACCACCAATCATCTAAGAAAAATTACCATAGCACATAGTATCAGAGTACTAGGGCGCCATTTTGGTACACCATTATCGATTTGATGTCTGCTGAGTGTTACACTTTTTGTTCCGCACGGTCTTCCATCTCTTAGTTGGGAAGGTCGACAAGTCGTGGCTGTTCTTATAGTGATTCGAGGATTCGAATCTTTATGGTCACACAACATCGGAGTTAATGAGGCGGTAACCGCCATCAATGAAAGAAAAATGATAAGAATAATGGGAATGGGGGAAGTCAGGACTCAACGAGCAATTGCGAACGGGTCACGTGATACCATACCTCAGATGATACTTCGGGTACACTGAAAGAAGGATCTGGTAAAAACGACCAATTATCTAAGAAAAATTACCACATCACATAGTATTAGAGCGCCACCTATGGCAGAGTCTCAGATTTTCCAAGAATTTTTACCATAATACATACGAAAAATTCTTATAAATCCGGTACTTCCTACCATAGGCGGCGCCCCAGTTCCCTACTACTATGTGCCATGGTAATATCTCTCAAGCGATATAGTCATGGTTACTAGATCCTATTCTCAGTGTACACCATTACCGGCTCGACATCCTGAGGTCTCACACTTCCTGTTTCGCATGATCTTCCATCTCTTCGTTGGGAACTTCAACAAGTTGTGGCCGTTCTTGCAGTGATTCGAAGATTCGAATCTTTATGGTAACACAATATCGGTGTTAATGAGCCGGTAACCGCCATCAACGAAAGAAAATGATAAGAATAATGAGAATCTGGGGCGAGAGAGCTTAACGAGCAATTGCGAACGGTTCACGTGATACCTACTGTACGACTGTGGATGGTTACCGGCAGTGTATGCTGTTCGACAGTGGATGTATACACAACTGGGCCTCTTGTTTCTCATGTCAGTGAACGGACCTTAAGCCGGTGCCTGCGCATGTTGTTCATTTTTACGAGTGAGCGATAAAAGCGAACCCGTTGATTGGCTATCTGGGGATCGCGGGAACTCCGCGGCAGTAGAGAGCACGGAGCGTGTGGAGGAGGCTCGGCTTGCCACTCTGTTGTAGCTTGGTTTGCGGTGAGGGCATCGGGCTGTACGGCTACCTATGGCGAGAGCGTGACAGTCGTAAAAGCCCGATCGATTTCTTTGTGCGGCACGAGCAAAAGCTCTCCCCGTGCTGCGGGCTGCACGGAGCTATCGGACCACTAATGTCCCATTCCCTCGGCAAACTGTAGATGGGTTCGCTGCACGCGGGCATTAGAATGGCGGGGACGAAGACCGTGGTGCAATGTACGAATGACTGGGGTTACTTGACGCATTTTATGTACATGTAGGTACTAAAATCGTAATAGGGTAAAGGAGGCGAATATGGGTCCGGTCCATACATCGTTGATTCACGAGCTAAGCCCGGTGAGCCACATTCATCACTTTTATCATATAATCTAGAAGCTTGCTGTGGCTCGCACCCAGAAAAATAATTTATTGGACGGGCACGCCGCAAATAAATATTTATTTCATTAAAATAGATATTTATTTACATCAATTAAAATGTTTCATTTAAACCACATAAATGTTTATTTGCGGATATGCCCGTCAAATAAATTATTTTTTTGGGTGCGGGAGCTTCACGCCCACGCTATCGACTGTCGTATTTAGAAACCGGAAATCGAGATTTCCAGAGATACGTCATTTCCGATTTGAGAATCTTGTTCATCGACCGGAAGTGACGTCATACCGGACATACGTCACTTCTGGTTTGAATGTCTGATTTTCCAACCGGCAATTGAGATTTCTGGAGATACGTCACTTCCGCTTTGAAAATCGTTTTTTTTCAACCTAAACGACGTATTTCCCGTCGAAAAATTAGGTTTTTTTTCCTCACGACGATAGTGCAGAGCGCTGTTATGCGCCGCATTATGCACAACTCATCCACACGCACGGAATAAAAGAATAGTAGGGGAGACCGGGGTAAAATGGCACAGCGGGACAAAACGGGACAGTGACGGCAAAACCCAATCTTCCAATGATTTTTGGATGCTCCATTTTGTCCCAACGATTCATCCGGATTTTCAAGTCCGTTTTGCCCCACGTACCACCATCGCCACCATCCAAAAGTTATTGGAGAATTGCGTTTTGTCTCATTATCCCGTTTTGCCCCACGTATCACCATCGCCACCATCCAAGAGTTATTGGAGAATTGCCTTTTGTCTCATTATCCCGTTTTGCCCCACGTACCACCATCGCCACCATCCAAGAGTTATTGGAGAATTGCGTTTTGTCTCACTATTCCGTTTTGCCCCACGTACCACCATCGCCACCATCCAAAAGTTATTGGAGAATTACGTTTTGTCTCATTATCCCGTTTTACCCCGGTGTGCCATTTTGCCCCACTCTCCCCCTATAATAGGTGAATAGTTTTGGTCAGGGTCGCGTCACGGCCCGATGTAACTCTCGAAAAGTGCCCAACTAGCGATAGTCTCTACGCCTTTATCGCGTCAGACTGTCAATACATATAATCCTCAATGTATTCTCGCACGGATGTAACACCGTCTCTCACGTAAATCCCGCATAGTAACAATCCTCGAGCGGGCTCGAGCAAATGTCTGGAAGTACCACCGAGTGAGGCATTGTAATGTAGAGGCGGGTAAATTTTAACGGACGTTTCGTGAGACGAATAACATTTATAGGCGTAACACCCGTGGGCAGGTCGTACTGTGAAGGCGCAGTAGGTTCGAAGCGGTTCGGTACAAGCGCTGTCGAACATACGCGAAACCCGGAGAAGATATCTCTCGTCGGGCGCGCAGCCTCGAAGGGAAGGCCTAGGGGGGCGGGTGAGAATTTTATGACACGCGTGAAAGTGGTGTCCCATAATTTAAGGGATTCATGGCTCGCTCGCTCGCTAGCGCGAGCCCGGAGGGTGGATGCGCGACGTATATAACCACCACATGGTGCTCCGTTGCGGAGAGTTTCGCTGTGGTTCGGGAATTAACTGCTCTGCGAGACACGCAATGGCGCACCGGAGGCTGCGCGTGTTCCTCCCCCGATCTAACAGAAGGGAGGAAACTTCCGCGGTGTCACCGAAACGAGCATCGGAGGTAGGGCTGTGCGTTTATTATATCGCTAAAAAAAACCCACCATAATATCATCAAAATAGCTACTGTACGGCCGTACGTTGGCTATTTTGATGAATATTTCCCGTGTGAAAGTTCAAACCCAGGGCTAGCTAACCGAGTAGAAATTTTCGAGCGTTACATCGAGCCCTGATAAGGCCTGACAAGGGCCTGATAAGGCCTTATCAAGAACCTATCAGGCCCGATGTAACGCTCGAAATTTTCTACTCGGGATAGGTATGAGCTAGTTTTTATATTTATTCTGTAGCGTCTGTCTAGAAAAACCAGCTAGTGCCTAGCGGTATTTGTAACTTCGCGCTGTCTAGGCGGTGCAGTTTCGCCCGCGAGAAGCTAGCTAGCCTAAATGGACTCGTACACGCGACCAAAATTGTTCAAAAAATTATTTGCCGTAGCTTTGTGGGTTATTTTACATGTTCACATCGGCATTGTGGACTTGCTCGATTATTTTGTACAAATTATATCCTGAAAAAACTATGTCAACTTTTTGACGTTGGCGGAGATTCGATCCTGACACTTTGCGATTTGTAGCCCGTGTGGAAATTCAAATGCAAAAAATAACGGCTTTTCTTTACTTTCAGTAAAAACATTTATTCGAAGTGACTATCTATTGATTTGTACTTTCAAATAAATGTTTATTCGATACAAAGAAATCGAATCATTGAAAATATGATTTTGAATAGATATTTATTCGCGCCAAAGAAATTATATTGTTGTTTTTTTAATATTTGTTCCATTTATTCCACCGTATACCCTTCTGGGGTTTTACGGGACCCCATCCCGATTGCCCCCTAGCACTCCCTACCCGCACTCAGCTAAGCTACCTAACTTCCAGTGCGTCCGTAGCCGACTTAGCTACACTGTACCGTATTTGCCGGGGACACGGAGAAACTACGGAAAACCCGTGCCGGTACAGACGGCCATATTCTACTGATCCTCCGGTATTTTTGCACTTTGAGTAAAGTGCTGTAATGTTTTCTTTTTATTAATAATCTTTACTTTAAATATATTTTAAAAACAAGACTAAAATTTATATTAATCATCCCTTTGAGAAGGTGAAGAATGAAAATGAAGCTTAAAAGAAATAATACGGTCATGAGGTTGATCGTGAACATTTCATTATTTTTATTGCCTTAATCACAATGTCATCAATATATATCTATATATGTCTGGTATCGATCACCTTTCTTCTAAATAAAATCACAAACCTCTAATCTATCTCGCATATAATTGTTTCATTTAAATCCTAAGTTCTGTGCCCGAGTAGAGAGAGATCCCCGGGGATTCTTTTGATTTTCCATTATCTTTTAATTTAATTTATACTTCTTGGGAGACCATATTAAAAAGCGTTCTGCTTCAAAGGCTTCATCGGATTCTAAGTACTTAGCTGGTACTAGCGATGGAGCGGATCACCGTGGAAAATGTTGAGTTTCGGATGTCGACTCTTCCTTTCGACTAACGAGGGACCGGTCCAATGTCGACTCGTGGAAATTCCAACGTCGAATCTGCCTCTAGTCGAAAGCGATGATCCGTAGCTTGCTTCCACTCCGAGACTTCCTCTTCGGCGTTGCACCACAACAAGAAAGCTTGCAGGGTGGTTGAAAATGAAACGGATGGATTTTTGTAGACTCCGGTGAAAGTATATGTCGCTAATTTGGTACTTATTATAACCATCCGTGACCACGGTCCCCACAAGAGTACCGATACTTCGAAAATCATTAGTCTCTTGACCATTCGCCGAAATTATTGCGTTGATGGGGGGAGAGTCCCGTTAGTCGCGAGGGTCCAACGGCTTATCTCCTCCTCCCGGCGATCTGATATCGCTTCTGCGCCCATCTCTCTCTCTCTCTCTCTCTCTCTCGGTTATACCTAGCTGTCTTCCTATCTATCTATTGTCGTGCACGTATTTATACATTTATCGTCACTTTACAGTGCAGAAACACGAAAGTTTCAGAAGAAAGCGCCTCCCGCTCAACGGTCGATGCGCCAGCTAGCGCACGGCTAAGCGGTCACCCATCCAAGCACTGACCGCGAACGATCTTGCTTGACTTTGGAGACCACCGGAGCCGTGCGCCAACCGCGCATCCACCGCTGTCGGTCCAAGGAAATTATACATTTGGCACCAAGACAAAACACGTCTATTATCCGGCAACGCGCATTATAGAGTCGTCAACACGTCAATAAAAAGAATAACACCATGAAACAAAAAAATATATTAGAATTAAATAAATGCTCTATTAGGTTATGAGCCAAATGAACATTTTTCTTCGTCCCTAAAAAATTTTCTTTGATTGGAATAAACTTTTTTCTGGGTGTACCTTTACCAGTAAAGCTGTGAGCAATCGAGACACCAATGACTCGTCGTAACTAGCCATCGTCTAGCCCGTCCATTTTTTCCTACATGGAACATGCCAGCTATAGGCTAGATTCAATCTAGCCGTCGTCGGACGAATTTCCACACGGGGCTCAAACTCTTCGGGCCAAAATATTTTCCAAAACAGCGAGCAGTTTTCTCACTTCCCAGTCGCAACTTTGCCGTTAACCCGGCGAAACTTTGTCGTGAGAAAATAGTCGACCGGGATGAAGTTTCAAAGGGTCGGAGGATCGTCGGAATGCTAAAGGGAAAGGAAGAGAGCGAGCGGTACCGAAGAGGTCGTCGCGACAAACTTCGTCGCACGTCTTCCTCTCTCGTATCAAACTCTTATGAATTTCATTTCCACGGGAGACAAAAAAAAAGCGTTAAATATTCCGAGAGAATAGTCCGAGAGTTTGGCGATGGGTGAGGAAACGGGACGTCGAAGCGGCGCAAACGGGGGGGCTGCAGAGCGAGAGGTCGTGCGTCAAAAATTCAATTATCGGTGGGTTCTGTCCGCAGGCGAGACGTGTATGCCTCTACGTTTCTCTTTATGCGTGTATGCCGTACGTGCATACGTGCAGAAATATATCTATCGTCCCGTGTATTGGGCATGTATGCTATATACATAACGTAGTTGGGAGTATGGATGTAGAAGGAGGGCTTGTCATCGCCGACGGTGGCCCGACGGTGGCCCGACGGTGGCCCGTTGCTCGCTACGTGCTCCCAATACGATAGAGAGAGGAGCCGAGAAAGCTTCGGTGCGAGAGTCGAAGAGTCTCGCACCATCTCCCGTTTTTTCCGCCACGGGTTTGCTCGCGAGGGCCAACGATCGATCTTCGAAAAGGCAAGTAGAAAAATCCGTCTTTGCATCAGACGTCGTCACAGGCGCGCATGCGCGCCTGTTCGATGTACCTGTTTCCTCGAGCTTAAGCTACTGAGAGGACGAATACTTGTTGTCGCCTCCGACAACTCTGGTTGAAAGTTCGGATCGTCAAATCGGGACCTGATAAGGCCTTATCAGCGCCTGATTGTAATACTCTAATGTTTCTGCCGGGGAAGGCGCGACCCATTGAACTGCGAGTTTCAGAGTTAATTTTGAGGTCCTTTTACCGAGGATAAGAAATGGTTGGATAAACCAGGGCGCGGTGAGATAAGGTGTTATTTGGTTGGTGCAACAAAAATGCTTCGTTCAATCGACAATTTTTGCATCAATTGATTGCCTGCCGAGAGTGGCATAAGTGGTGCTTTACAACCAAGTGTACTAGCCTGTAAAGCCAAATACCCGGCGGGTGCACACATCGGGCCGATTTTACTGTACGCACGCTTCTCGTACTTTACGCACGCTTCTCGTACTTTAGGCACGCTTCTCGTACTTTAGGCACGCTTCTCGTACTTTACGCACGCTTCTCGTACTTCACGCACGCTTCTCGTACTTTAGGCATGCTTCTCGTACTTTGTGCACGCTTCCCGTACTTTACGCATGCTTCTCGTTCTTTAGGCACGCTTCTCGTACTTCGCGCACGCTTCTCGTAATTTACGCACGCTTCTCGTACTTTACACACGCTTCTAGTCCTTACGCACGCTGGCTGTACAGCGCATTGATTTGGAATACAACGGTGGGCGTAATATGTCGTCATTAATACAAACATAAACGAAATTTACAACTTCGACGAGAAGACAATAATTTGCGGTGTCTTAACATCCCAATGTAAAACTTAACAAAGATAAAAATATGCCCGCTGATCGGTAAGACCGTCCGCAGGGTTCTCACCTTGCGAAAACAATTTCGCCAATTTATATATCCATTTGAGAAACTTGCTCTTTTTAGAGCACGGAAAAGAGATAAGAAGTAGAAATCGTTTTGTGAATAATTGCATCCGAGATACTTTTTCAGCGGATTCGTGGGGGAGCGACTTGGTGGGTTTCGGACCAGAGGAGAGACGGAGAACGAGAGGGTGTGGAAGATGGAGATTCCTCGAGCCCGACTTCGACACTTGTCGTCCTGTCGGGTGGCGAAAGTTTCTTCGGGCGAAGCCAATATCGGTCGGTGCTTCGCCACCGTCGCCTGAGCGCAGACCTGCGGCAGACGCGTCCGAGGGTGGCGAGGGACGAAGGGTCCAGAGAAGCGTCGTATACGGCCGGGAGTTCCGCAGCTTCGGATAGCCGACTTCGATGCGCACGTCGAATCTGTAGAGTCCCGTTGCGATGCGGTCCCGGCCCGACCGGGACGCTATCAGCAGTTTCGAGAAGAGTACATCATTCCCAGGGGACGAGCCACCCCGCTGACTCCCAGGGGAGTCTTATCCCAACTCCGGGCTTTATGTAAGAATGGTCCGTGGACACGGAGATACTTCGGCTCTCGGTTACTCACACTCATCCGACGCCCACCGGGACGGCCTACTGGGCCGGTAAATAGGGATTTTGAACTTGAAAGAATTACGACGGTTTGTGGAACTTGGTACACAGGTTTGAAACGGCCTTGTGATGTTAAGGAGGATCGACTGTCAGACGAAATCCAACTTAAGGCCTACATTTTTTTTGATACCTCCAATATGAACACCCAGAAAATAATTTATTTGACGGCCACTGTTTATTTCGTTTAAATAAAATATTTATTTGATTTAAATAAATATTTAATAAAAATAAATATTTATTTGATTTAAATAAATATTTAATTAAAATAAATATTTATTTGATTTGAATAAATATTTAATTAAAATAAATATTTATTTGATTTAAATAAATATTTGTTTTACTTAAATCAATTTTTATATTTTTAGTCTGAGTATGCATCATCGTGACCGGATGATTCCATTCGGAGATCGAATCTCAGATCAGGCGACTTTTATCTTCTTTATGGAAATGTTGATAAAATTAACTTTGACCCTTGTGGAAAATATTCCGAACTTCGCAGATCGGTGCGGATGTGGGATTCTTAATTCTTTCTCAATTAAGGGTCGATCTGCATACGGCACGACGGTTCGAACTCGGAATTGTAACAAGAAATTGGTCCAGAATTATGTGCAAAGTTTCAAAACTATCGGGTTTTGTTTTTCGAAGTTTCGACGATATTTCCGTCTATCCCAACCGGCCCGCTAGTTTATAGCGGCCGGGTACAGTTCGGCGAACGAGCCGATAAAGAGAAAGAGAACGAACGGAGCTCAGATAAATCCCCGGAGCCATTCCATCGGCACACGCCGAGACTGCTCCACAAAGCCGACTCGTCAGCTTCAATTCGTAGTGCGTCTTTATTCCCGCTGGTTTGCCAATCGTTAAATTATCCCCGGGTAATCGTGATTCGAATCGTGAGTCAGAAAGGCAACCGATTTACTCTGTTTTCCACGAAAGCATGTCGAAGTTTGGGAAGCGAGGGCAAGTGCCGGCCGTCTGGGGAAAATCTTGATATTTCAATGACTATAGTCATTTGTATGGCAAGGGCGTGGAAAGAGAGTTATTGACGAGTGTCAAACGAGTCAGAACTCCCTTTTCTTCGAGTCAGAACGCCCATGACACTCGCATAATTTGTCTTAACAAATTCACGAAAATCACGGTTTTGTTTCTGGGAAGTGTGCGTAAAAAGACACTTTCCCGCACTAGTGCGGGAAAAAGACACTTTCCCGCACTAGTGCGTAAAAAGACACTTTCCCGCACTAGTGCGTAAAAAGACACTTTCCCGCACTAGTGCGTAAAAAGACACTTTCCCGCACTAGTGCGGGAAAAAGACGATGACGCGTCTGTACGCATGCGCAAAAATATTAGCTATAAAATAACCGGTTACCAAGACACTGACTAGAATGCTTAACTTGCTGCTATCAGTTTCTTTTTTACTCGTCTTTACATATCTACTGAGTAAAGATAAATAAACCCGGCCAACGGGGAAAAAATCTTGGTATCTTAAACGCAAAGTCAAGTTTCACTTTTTTCAAAAGGTTTAAAAAATGCGTACAACCTTTGGAAGATCGACGAAAAAAGCACTAGTTAATACCGTTCTCGAATCCAGAAACTATTCTTGCACCCAGAAAAAAAAAATTATTTGACGGCCACCATTTATTTGGTTTAAATAAAATATTTATTTGATTTAAATAAATATTTATTCCATTTAAGCAACTATTTACTTAATTTAAATAAATATTTATTTAAATCAAATAAATATTTTATTTAAACCGAATAAACGGTGTCCGTCAAATAATTTTTTTTTCTGGGTGTGACACTGAGAAAAAGGCTTCACTGGCCGCTATCAGCTTTGTTTTTGCTCACCTTAACATAGTTAGCTTTTACTCACATACCTTAACATACTTTGTTTATCCTCACATAGCTTAAAAAAAGAAAATAACGAATTTCCTCGATCCAACGGTGCTTGTTCGAACGAAATTTAATTTGATTCAACAAAACATCTGTAAATTCTGCCGGTGCGGTAAGAAAATCTGGCTCTCGATTCGACGTTCATGGGATAGATTTTCCACATGTATATATACCTTAACATACTTTGTTTTTACTCGCATAGCTTAACAAAAAAAAAAAATAACGAATTCGTTCGATCCAACGGTGCTTGTTCGACCAAAATTTAATTTGATTCAACAAAACATCTATAAATTCTGCCGGTGTGGTAAGAAAATCTCGCCCTCGATTCGACGTCCATGGGATAGATGAGGAAGATAGATTTTCCACATGTATATATACCTGAACATACTTTGTTATTACTCGCATAGCTTAACAAAAAAAAAAAAATAACGAATTCGTTCGATCCAACGGTGCTTGTTCGAACGAAATTTAATTTGATTCAACAAAACATCTATAAATTCTGCCGGTGTGGTAAGAAAATCTCGCCCTCGATTCGACGTCCATGGGATAGATGAGGAAGATAGATTTTCCACATGTATATATACCTGAACATACTTTGTTATTACTCGCATAGCTTAACAAAAAAAAAAAAAATAACGAATTCGTTCGATCCAACGGTGCTTGTTCGACCAAAATTTAATTTGATTCAACAAAACATCTATAACTTCTGCCGGTGCGGTAAGAAAATCTCGCCCTCGATTCGACGTCCATGGGATAGATGAGGAAGATAGATTTTCCACATGTATATATACCTGAACATACTTTGTTATTACTCGCATAGCTTAACAAAAAAAAAAAAATAACGAATTCGTTCGATCCAACGGTGCTTGTTCGACCAAAATTTAATTTGATTCAACAAAACATCTATAACTTCTGCCGGTGCGGTAAGAAAATCTCGCCCTCGATTCGACGTCCATGGGATAGATGAGAAAGATAGATTTTCCACATGTATATATACCTGAACATACTTTGTTATTACTCGCATAGCTTAACAAAAAAAAAAAAATAACGAATTCGTTCGATCCAACGGTGCTTGTTCGACCAAAATTTAATTTGATTCAACAAAACATCTATAACTTCTGCCGGTGCGGTAAGAAAATTTCGCCCTCGATTCGACGTCCATGGGATAGATGAGAAAGATAGATTTTCCACATGTATATATACCTGAACATACTTTGTTTTTACTCGCATAGCATAACAAAAAAAAAATAACGAATTCGTTCGATCCAACGGTGCTTGTTCGACCAAAATTTAATTTGATTCAACAAAACATCTATAACTTCTGCCGGTGCGGTAAGAAAATTTCGCCCTCGATTCGACGTCCATGGGATAGATGAGGAAGATAGATTTTCCACATGTATATATACCTGAACATACTTTGTTGTTACTCGCATAGCTTAACAAAAAAAAAAATAACGAATTCGTTCGATCCAACGGTGCTTGTTCGACCAAAATTTAATTTGATTCAACAAAACATCTATAAATTCTGCCGGTGTGGTAAGAAAATCTCGCCCTCGATTCGACGTCCATGGGATAGATGAGGAAGATAGATTTTCCACATGTATATATACCTGAACATACTTTGTTATTACTCGCATAGCTTAACAAAAAAAAAAAAATAACGAATTCGTTCGATCCAACGGTGCTTGTTCGACCAAAATTTAATTTGATTCAACAAAACATCTATAACTTCTGCCGGTGCGGTAAGAAAATCTCGCCCTCGATTCGACGTCCATGGGATAGATGAGGAAGATAGATTTTCCACATGTATATATACCTGAACATACTTTGTTATTACTCGCATAGCTTAACAAAAAAAAAAAATAACGAATTCGTTCGATCCAACGGTGCTTGTTCGACCAAAATTTAATTTGATTCAACAAAACATCTATAACTTCTGCCGGTGCGGTAAGAAAATTTCGCCCTCGATTCGACGTCCATGGGATAGATGAGGAAGATAGATTTTCCACATCTACCACAGTAGCGGAGTGAATTAGGAATTGGACCTAGGACTAGAAGATTGAGAGAACCGGGAAATATATAGAGGAACGAGCTCGGGAGTTTGGCCGCAGAGCTATAATCAACCCTCTATCGCTCTGTTCCCGGTCCCGGCCTCTCGCTCTACGGTAAATTAAGCAAACTTCTGGGTTATCCTGGAAGGAAACTCCCTCGGCCGTCCCGCTCTCGCCGCCGTTCGTTCCCGGTCCCTCCTCCGACGCTCCTTTATATGATCAGAGGACAAAAGCACCGCGGCGCGTACCCGACCGGTCGGGGTGATGACGTTAAAAACACCCTTGACGATCGACCAAGTTTTTCCCCGCGTGTGCTGCTTCCGCCCGGTCCTCCACCCGCGCTCATCCTCCGCTTCTCTTCTGCGGCTTCGCGAAGAACCACGACTCTGAAGATTTAATCAGGTTCCCCGGGCGAGCTCTCTCGGCTATCTGCCTACCTACCCGAGCCGGCCGTCTCACTCGACGATAGAAAGTTAGGAGCCTCACCCCCTCCTCCTCCCCCCCCCCCCCAAACTCTCCGAGAGAAATCTACCGACCCTGAACTCGCAGCTTCGTCCTCGTCTTCTCTAGCACCAATGACTCAGTTCGGGCCGGGACGCGGACGAAGTTCTCCCACGGGGGAGGGCCGATATTAGGATTTACGGAGCAGGGAGGCCCTACCGTATTTCTTGGTCCAACAAAAAATCGCTTGACGGTGATTTTTTTGTTTTATGTCTCTATAAAATAATAAGATTTCGCCGCCGCTGCCGTGTCAAGAATCGAGGGGGTGTCAATAATTGAGCAGGGAGGCCCTACCGTATTTCTTGGTGCAACAAAAAATCGCTCGACGGTGATTTTTTTGTTTTATGTCTCTATAAAATAAAAAGATTTCGCCGCCGCTGCCGTGTCAAGAATCGAGGGGGTGTCAATAATTGGGCCACAGGGGGTCAATTATACACGGAGAAAAAAAAGAATTGTTGGGACAACAAGAATTTTGTTACCATAACTGATTTACCCTGATTAACATAGGGACAACAAAACATTTTGCTGTGGCAACAAATATTTTGCTGTAGCAGCCAAATATTTTTGCTACCACAACAATAAATTATTAACGATCTACATTTTGGTAGATAAACAGAACTATTTTTCTCCGTGTAGGGTCAGAAAGTACAATAATAGGGTCGGAGGGTCAATAATAGGGACGTGAAGTTGGTTAATAGTAGGACCGTAATAGTGGGGCTTAGAATTGTAAGGATATAAGTATTTTAAAGGGACTTAGAATAATAAGGACGTAAGTCTATAAAGGGGTGCGAGCGCGCGAGCCATCAGCTCCAATATATATATTGTAACGTTTCGCGGAAATATAGAGACGACCGATTATAAAAATAATGCTAATTGGGCTATTGATTGGCTCGCGTTGTACTTTTGTGACCGTTCATGAACGCCAAACGTCCGTTCGTGTTTAGGTTCCGAATAAGACTGACTCAAATCTACACGGAGAAAAATAGTTTAGCTGCTCTAACAAAATGAGTTTTGCTGACAATGACCTCGTTCCCGCAGGAAAACGATTAGTAAAAGCAGCTAAAAAATTACTACGTAGAAGCAATTGGTTTTGCTATCACGACAAAACTTTCTTGTTACTGCGACGGTTTAGTATGCTATGAGAACAATCGACGCCTGCTGCAATTTGACGGCTGAGTAATGACTGGTAATAGCAGAGTTATACATACGTACATACATTTATTTATATTAATTTTGCTTCCTCATAGAGGAAGCTTTGTTTTGGTAAAAAAAAAAAAAATGAAATTTTCATATCGCTTCCTCATAAAGTTGAAAATTGAAATTTTTATATCGCTTTCTCATCAAAGTTAGAAGTTGAAATTTTCATATCGCTTTCTCATAAGGTTCCTTTATTCGCGAAGCTTCTTTTATGAGGAAGCATTGTCTGTATTTTTGGCTTCCTCATAGAGGAAGCTTCGCGAATAAGGGAACCTTATGAGAAAGCGATATAAAAATTTCAATTTTCAACTTTATGAGGAAGCGATATGAAAATTTCAATTTTTTAAAATTATTTAGATTAAATTATGTTAATAATTTAGATTAATTTATTAAGATTAACTTACCGAGTTTGTATTTTATCATTTTATTATATTGAAAATAATGTGTGTATTCGCAATTGCGAATTCTTGAAATGTGCTGTATATGGATGTATTAAACTGCGAAAGAAACTATTACCTTTCGCAGTTTATACATCCAAACACAGCAAATTTCAAGAATTCGCAATTCCACTCTATGTTTATTTTTACTCGAATGCAAAGGAACTGTTTCCTCGCGTCTTTTTGTTTTCATATTGCGAGTCGAGCGTCTCGAGCTCGTCGTAGTTGTATAAAAATAACAAATTTTTTTGTTACGGTAACAAAGGCTGTTTTGGTGCGGTAGCAAATCGCTCCAAGCGTAAAATGTTGCTATGGTTACAAGCTGGTTTTGTTATCCCGATATTAACAAACGAAATTTGTTAGGGTAACAAAAATCTTGTTCTACCAATAAATTTTTTTTCTCCATGCTGTGAAGTCGATCGTTTGTTCGTCCGTCAAATGTCCTGCTGTCCGTTCTTCATGACGGCTTACCGAGGACAATCCTCTATCCTATACCGCGTACGATATTTGTTACTTGTTACAATATTGTAACGACCGAGCAAATGAATAACGCGCGTATTTAGTTCGGGGGCGGATATTATTAATATAATCGTATCTAAATATCCCGAGCACGGGCTGTCACACGTCTGTTCGTTCAGACGTGTCAGTCCAGACTGTTTTACATGACGATCGATCTTGTATCGATCGTCCGTTCGTCCGTCTATTGTCAATCCTAACTAATATCGTGTGTCTCAACGAATAGTCAGCTACATATTCGTTACAATATATATCTTCTTCTTTTATTAATACTATATCGAAGTCATGAAGCCCACGCTGCGCAGCGCTAGGTAGGTAAAAACTTGGGATCATCTCGGTCCGCGTGCGATAAATTACAAAGTCTCATCGCTGAAGCGGAGGTAGATGAGTGCATTAACGTCACCGGTACTCGAGATGAATCTGCGTTGGTCGATCTATGTTACAGCCGGATGAGCCATCCGCCTGTCCGAAGCACGGGTGTTTTCGAGTTTAAAGCGTGGATGCAACGACGTCGTTGGCAAACTACGGCAAAGCCGAGAATCGCAGGCGTAATAGCTGACGCGTAACGCGAACGAGTGTAAACGTAGGCGAGCGCACTGGCGTTTACCTCCTACAGGCAAGCCGATCCGTTTACGTAGCGCGCATTCACAGGCACCCTCTCGACAGCCACTTCGGCCCTCGGCCATAAAAGCCACTGAAATATATACCGCGCCCGGAGAGGCGGGCGTGAAGACGCGAACGTGGAAAATCCAGCGGGACAGGCGAAGCTTTTTGGGTAGGCGTGCAGCAACTCCTTGGGAACACGAAGCCAATACCGCCCACGTCTCCCGTTTCCTTTCGCCACTTTGCCGATAATAACAAACAACGATAACTCCCGCGAATCATCCGACCGAACGCGCGATCGTCTCTCCGGAGATAATGAAACTAAGAACGGTCTCGTGAGATCATAGATTGTAAATCTAAAATTGTAAATCAAAAATTGTAGATCAAAAATTGTAGATTAAAAATTGTAAATAAAAAATTGTAGATCAAAAATTGTAGATCAAAAATTGTAGATCAAAAATTGTAGATCAAAAATTGTAGATAAAAAATTGTAAATAAAAAATTGTAGATAAAAAATTGTAGATAAAAAATTGTAGATAAAAAATTGTAGATAAAAAATTGTAAATCAAAAATTGTAAATCAAAAATTGTAAATCAAAAACTGTAAATCAAAAATTGTAAATCAAAAATTGTAAATCAAAAATTGTAAATCAAAAATTGTAAATCAAAAATTGTAAATCAAAAATTGTAAATCAAAAATTGTAAATCAAAAATTGTAAATCAAAAATTGTAAATCAAAAATTGTAAATCAAAAATTGTAAATCAAAAATTGTAAATCAAAAATTGTAAATCAAAAATTGTAAATCAAAAATTGTAAATCAAAAATTGTAAATCAAAAATTGTAAATCAAAAATTGTAAATCAAAAATTGTAAATCAAAAATTGTAAATCAAAAATTGTAAATCAAAAATTGTAAATCAAAAATTGTAAATCAAAAATTGTAAATCAAAAATTGTACCGGAATGGAAGTTTTTGTGCAATGACTGGTAGGGGGAGAGCGGGGCAAAACGGGATAATGAGAAAAAACGCAATTCTCCAATAACTTTGGGATTGTGGCGATAGCGGTACGTGGGGCAAAACGGGTTTGAAAATCCGGATGTATCATTGGGACAAAATGGGGCATCCAAAGGTTATTGAAAAATTGAGTCTTGCCCTCACTGTCCCGTTTTGCCCCGCTGTGCCATTTTCCCCAGGTCTCCCCTATGTTAAATGTAATGTACAGTCATTATGAAAATTCAAATTCCACCGACTTTCCCGTTTTCTTTCGCCACTTTGCCGATAATAACAAACAACGATAACTCCCGCGAATCACTCGACCGAACGCGCGATCGTCTCTCGGGAGATAATGAAACTAAGAAAGGTCTCGTGAGATCATAGATTGTTAATAAAAAATTGTACATTTGATGCACCGGAATGGAAGTTTTTGTACAGAGACGGGTATATCAAATTTAACGTACAATTGTGATGGAAAATTAATGGGCTTTCACAGGAAAATGAAAGTAAATCATTGGGTTTAAAGTACTTTTATAGTAAGATTAAAGATAACGATTAAAAGCAAAGTATTTCTAAAGTTTTTAATATGCTGTACGTTAATTTCTCATCAAAATTGTACATTAAATTTAATATACCAGTTTATGCATAAAAACTTCCAGTACTAGTACATTAAATTTCATATAATTTTCTTTTTACAGTGTAGACTTTTCTTTTTACAGACTATTATGGAAAATAGGTGCTTTTAACCAATCTGGGAAAGATACATTGGTTTTGGATAATTAAACAGTTTCTGTTCGTCTCGCAAAGACCCCGTGCTATTAAACGGCTGTTAAATGTATAAAGTATACTGGGCCACTTTTACCTGGTTTATACGTGATAGTGTGCATTTCCCTTGAAAATAACTAATTAGGTACTTTTTCCATAATTGTTGTAAGTGGCAATTAAAAAAAAAAAATGTATTGCAAAGCTATACGCTTTTAAATCACTCTATCTCTCCGCAGTCTCGGTTACCAAAAGCTTTCGGCTCTGCCTAACAAGAAATAAATTAAACTCGACAAGGTAAACTCAGGAGAGCGCGGGAGATAAAAAATTTCTCGGATGCGCCGGGAAGACGCGAAACATGAGAAGACGAGGGGTTTCAACTTTTCTCGCCGAACAACTAACAAGCCCGGCGTTTTGTTATTCCGTGCGCCTTGGTCCATATTTTTAAATTAATTTTCAAGAGCACAAAGTTACATCCGCTGTGGTGCTCCCGGTGCGGAATATGCTATCCACGTGCGCCCCCAACAATCGCGGGGTTCCTCACTGAGTACAGTCACGTCGTTTCCGGTTCTCAAAGTAGCACATTTTTGTTTTCCTCTCGTCAGGACATCACGGATGCACGGGTTAATTCAGGATGATAAGACCGGTCGGCTTATACGGTTGATCGTAAAAACAAAACCATGGCCATATAGTAACACCGTATTGCCTTATCTGAAAGTGGTGAATATGGCCCAGTCCACTTATCATTGATTTATATTTCACGACAATGCCCAATTTTTAGGGTCAGATAACGCGTTCACGTAGACGATGTCTGTTAGATCAAGTGTTCGATGTCTCGTTATCCGAGATATCCTTTTCGTTTTCCTCTCATCACGATATTACGGATGCACAGTGTAAGTCAGGGAGATTAGGCCAATTGGGTGATAGGGTTAATCATTTTTTAAAAGCTATAGCCATGTCGGCGCATATGGCCTTAGCTAAAAGTGGTGAATATGGCCCAGTCAACTTTCCATTGATTTATATGCTAATCGGACTTCGCCACTCATCAAGGTACAGCCTTTGCCTTCACAATGCAGATTCCCTTTACGAGAGAACCGCAAAGATGGACAATGCCCAATTTTTAAGGTCAGATAATGCGTCCAAGTACACGATGTCTGTTAGATGACGTGTTCGATGTCTCGTTTTCCGTGATGTGCTTTTTGTTTCCCTCTCGTCACGATATCACGGATGCACAGTGTAAGTCAGGGAGATTAGGCCGATTGGGTGATAGGGTTAATCATTTTTTAAAAGCTATAGCCATGTCGGCGCATATGGCCTTAGCTAAAAGTGGTGAATATGGCCCAGTCAACTTTCCATTGATTTATATGCTAATCGGACTTCGCCACTCATCAAGGTACAGCCTTTGCCTTCACAATGCAGATTCCCTTTACGAGAGAACCGCAAAGATGGACAATGCCCAATTTTTACGGTCAGATAACGCGTCCAAGTAGACGATGTCTGTTAGATCAGGTGTTCGATGTCTCGTTATCCGAGATATACTTTTCGTTTCCCTCTCGTCACGATATTACGGATGCACAATGTAAGTCAGGGAGATTAGGCCGATTGGGTGATAGGGTTAATCATTTTTTTAAAGCTATAGCCATGTCGGCGCATATGGCCTTAGCTAAAAGTGGTGAATATGGCCCAGTCAACTTTCCATTGATTTATATGCTAATCGGACTTCGCCACTCATCAAGGTACAGCCTTTGCCTTCGCAATGCAGATTCCCTTTACGAGAGAACCGCAAAGATGGACAATGCCCAATTTTTACGGTCAGATAACGCGTCCAAGTAGACGATGTCTGTTAGATCAAGTGTTCGATGTCTCGTTATCCGAGATATCCTTTTCGTTTTCCTCTCATCACGATATTACGGATGCACAGTGTAAGTCAGGGAGATTAGGCCGATTGGGTGATAGGGTTAATCATTTTTTAAAAGCTATAGCCATGTCGGCGCATATGGCCTTAGCTAAAAGTGGTGAATATGGCCCAGTCAACTTTCCATTGATTTATATGCTAATCGGACTTCGCCACTCATCAAGGTACAGCCTTTGCCTTCGCAATGCAGATTCCCTTTACGAGAGAACCGCAAAGATGGACAATGCCCAATTTTTACGTTCAGATAACGCGTCCAAGTAGACGATGTCTGTTAGATCAGGTGTTCGATGTCTCGTTATCCGAGATATACTTTTCGTTTCCCTCTCGTCACGATATTACGGATGCACAATGTAAGTCCGGGAGATTAGGCCGATTGGGTGATAGGGTTAATCATTTTTTTTAAACTATAGCCATGTCGGCGCATATTGCCTTCGCTAAAAGTGGTGAATACACTGTAAAAAATGTTTGTTTCAAAATTCATAAATGTATATGAAGTTTCATGCCTATACAGTATATGACATTTCATTGACACGTATGTAAGAATATTGCGTTACCGGTATATTGAAAACAATATTATTTGTATAATATTTGTAATAATAATATAATTTTCATTTACGGATGTCTTAATTTTCAATGCCATTACCGGTAATTTTAAGATACAGGTATTGCATTTAAGATTAAATTATAAAAATTCAAATGCAATGTATATGAATTCTAATTCCATATACCGAGGTTATACATTTCATATAACTTTGTATATTAAACGTGTTGTAAATTTCCAAACATTTTTTACAGTGTATGGCCCAGTCAACTTTCCATTGATTTATATGCTAATCGGACTTCGCCACTCATCGAGGTACAGCCTTTGCCTTCACAATGCAGATTCCCTTTACGAGAGAACCGCAAAGATGGACAATGCCCAATTTTTACGGTCAGACAACGCGTTTAAGTAGACGATGTCTGTTAGATCACGTGTTCGATATCTCGTTTTCCGTGATGTGCTTTTTGTTTCCCTCTCGTCACGATATCACGGATGCACAGGGTAATTCAGGGAGATTAGGTCGGTTGGGTGATATCGCTAATCATAAAAAAAAAAACCCATCGCCATGTCACCCCATAGTGCCTTAGCTAAAAGTGGTGAATACTTCTTGGGTGATATCGCTTAAAAAAAAAAAAAAAAAAACCATCGCCATGTCACCCCATAGTGCCTTAGCTAAAAGTGGTGAATACTTCTTGGGTGATATCGCTTATTAAAAAAAAAAAAAAAAAACCATCGCCATGTCACCCCATAGTGCCTTAGCTAAAAGCGGTGAATACTTCTTGGGTGATATCGCTTATTAAAAAAAAAAAAAAAAAACCATCGCCATGTCACCCCATAGTGCCTTAGCTAAAAGTGGTGAATACTTCTTGGGTGATATCGCTTATTAAAAAAAAAAAAAAAAACCCATCGCCATGTCACCCCATAGTGCCTTAGCTAAAAGTGGTGAATACTTCTTGGGTGATATCGCTTAAAAAAAAAAAAAAAAAAACCATCGCCATGTCACCCCATAGTGCCTTAGCTAAAAGTGGTGAATACTTCTTGGGTGATATCGCTTAAAAAAAAAAAAAAAAAACCATCGCCATGTCACCCCATAGTGCCTTAGCTAAAAGTGGTGAATACTTCTTGGGTGATATCGCTTGAAAAAAAAAAAAAAACCATCGCCATGTCACCCCATAGTGCCTTAGCTAAAAGTGGTGAATACTTCTTGGGTGATATCGCTTATTAAAAAAAAAAAAAAAAACCATCGCCATGTCACCCCATAGTGCCTTAGCTAAAAGCGGTGAATACTTCTTGGGTGATATCGCTTATTTAAAAAAAAAAAAAAAAAACCCATCGCCATGTCACCCCATAGTGCCTTAGCTAAAAGTGGCGAATACTTATCATTGATTCACATGCTAATCGGAGTTCGCCATAAATCGAGGTACAGCCTTTGCCTTCGCAATACAGATTTCCTTCGCCATAGAATGGCAAAAAAGGGACACAATGCCCAATTTTTCCGGTCAGATAACGCGATCACGTAGACTTTCCATAGGTGGGGTTGTTCGGTGTCGGGTTTTCCGAGTCCACCGCTACCAGCATCAGCAAAACCGTCAGGATAGTTGGCTCGCGACCGAGGCTATCGAGGTGCGAGCACGTCTACGTGCGGCTCGACAGATTTCAATATCCGACATAGCGGGATAGAAAGAGAGTGGAACGGCGCCCAATATTCCTCGCTGTTCGTGCGTGCGTTCCCAGAGCGGAGTCACCGCGCGATTCCCGCTCGGCTCCGACGTACCCGTCCGCAGCCCACAGCGTATAAATGTCCCGCCCCCATGCATACTAGACCAGACCGAGGGTTATTCGAATCTTCCCGACGATAGCGTAAGGCCCCGAGGTACGTGTGAGAGTAATATGCGCGGATATATATCGGGCGCGATGGTCGTACGTGAACCATGAAGAAGAAGAAGAAGACGGGAACCCCTCCGAATCCGGGCGCGTACGAGCTCGCACGGATAATAAGGCCAGTGAAACGAGACTGTAAATAACTCTAAAACTACCGAAGGAGCAATACCCGGCGAATATTGCTCGACCCCTCGCAGCATCACCGACTTTCTTACCGGTCCAGTGGCCTCTCCGGCAACTATCCAGGTCCGCGTTTCCTCCGAGCATCTTCCACGCGGAGAATCTTCTCCGCTCGGTCTCCCATTCCCCGAGGGCTTTCCCGTTGAATCCAACCGTCAATATTGGTGCTAGCTTCGACATAAGAAGAGGACTCGGCATGTATTTGCATGCTTTCGTCTTTTCTAGCCCGAAAGCCTTCGTCGCGATGAGAGGAGTAAAAAATGAAAAAAAAAGAAAACAGAAAATTACAAAAGCAATGCTCGATGAGGGCGTGACGAAGCAAAGCAGATCTTCCGTGGCCATTATTCGTGGCGCATATATCCGGAGTGGCCCGAGGTAACACCCCATGTAATACCATAATGGTACGTTGCGCGTATTACGCGGCTTAGCCGCGGTTTCGGTTCGCCGATGCATGACGAATCGCAATATCGAAGAGGGGGCCCTTCGAACAAGGGTACGAGAACCGCCACCGGCCGGAACAACCCTCTTCTTGCCTCGGCGCGGCTTACGCAAGAGTAACGTGACTAGCTGCGGGGGATGAAAAGTATTCCCCCTCCCCCCCCCCCCCCCCCCTAACCGTCCCCGATACCGCGATTGTGATCCGCAGCCACAAGGACGAGGCAACCCATTAACAGATTAATGATTTCGTAATGGCCATTATCTCGAGTCACTATTAACGAAGCGGTTTGCAGGCGCAAACTTGTGCATACGATCAAAGCTCCCCTCTCTCGATCTCCTGTTCCTCTTTTGCCGCTGGCTAACCCCCACCTCTCCCAAAGAATACGGTAATTAAGGGGCGCGTCGTTAAACACGTATACGATTTCGATAAGGCACACAGAAGACAAACCCTACGATCGGCGGTTGAGGGAGTCGCGTGCCGGACCGATAAATTAGCAACCCCAGTGGGAGCGCCGGTACTGGCCCTGCGTCGGCCGGTACTCGCCCGAACTTCGGCCAGCAGCGCTTCTGTCATTCCCATCAGAGAAGTCGCGGGTGAGACGGAGTTGGGTGGATGTGTCGGACCTACGAACATGCGGCTGGTCTGAGAATCAAAAGGGCGTAACTTCTGGGTCCGCAGACGAATAACGAGTCCTTCTCATTTTGATAATTCTGGCTGTGGGATGAACGAAGGCAAAGGGGGGAGTGTGAAGTGTCTACGAGCTGCTCTCATACGACCTTGTGGAATCGGACAATCGATATGTGCGTGCGGAGGACGGGAGAGGTTGTTCTAATCCGTGAAACACGTCCGCCCTCGGGGGAGAGATAGCAAACCAACGAGAATATCTAAACGTTAGATTTAAATCAGATACGATGGGGTTTACCTACTGTGCAGGGTTGGTTACAGGCTGGATGAAGCGCAACGCCGTACGGTGGTGATTCAGGCCCGATGGCACCCGTTCTATCTTCACCCTCTCCCTCTCCCCCCCCCCCCCCCCCCGTCGTTTTCCCTAATATCCCGGGTGATATCCACGGCGAGAAGAGCGAGCGAACGAGCTCTCGGGCTTAGAATGCGAATTCCAGAAATTTGGAAGGTCCGACGGCTACAAATCGTGACATAATATCCAGCGCGACGCTGCGACGGGCCGGCGAGGCGAAGGTGGAGGCCGAGGAAGAAAATATATGAAGGAAAGACGGAGATGGTGCACCGAAAACGGGCGTCGGGATGAGAGGAATAGAGAGGGAGAGCTAAGTGTACGTGCGCGATCTCTCCTGGCGGGTAAAATGAAATTCCGGGCAGAAACGCGCTGTAGTCAAAATTCCACGGAGTACTAAATAGGCGAGAGGAAGCCGGGGCGAGTTTAAAGCTTTTGCGGAAGAGCGGGTTATACTGCTCTCGATATATCCTTCCGGTTGTGCGTATATGTATATCGCGTCTGTCGTGTTATTTTGTACGTGACTGATGAGAACGTTAAGAGGCCCCGGAGATGGGGTTGAGCTTTTCTTGCGCTTTGGAATGTTGCTTCGCCCACCGCCGGTACGACTTCCGGGGGGAAGCGAAAGATATTTTGTGTGTCTCGACGTTTCGCTTCCCGCTCTCGTATTATCTTTCCTTTCGCGAAATGATATTTCACGAGTTTACGAGCCCCACCGTTTTCACCTTCGTTGTTCCGTACATGGGAATATCGTACGAAGCGAGGATTTAACGACGTCGTCGTGCTGCTGCATCAAATGCCAGGGGGGGAGCGAGATTCTACGCAAAATTTATGTTTTATGTCTCACAAATGTCAACAGATCCGGATTACTGCGGTTTCTGGGTATTCTTATGCGGGCGCTCTCTTCGACTGAAAAAGGAAACGGATTTACATGAAGAAAGGTCATACCGGAAATACGTCATTCCGATTCAAAACGGACTTTCAAAACGGAAGTGACGTGCTTCCGGTATGTCGTCATTTCCGGTTGAAAAATTAGATTTTCAAACCGGAAGCAACGTTTTCCCGTATGACGTCATCTTTTGTTTGAAAGTGAGCTTTTCAAATCGGAAGGGACTTCGATGAGAATATTTTTAATTTTTCTCTGAAACATGTGAACTAAAGAATACAGGAAAGTGGGTGACACGTTACAAATGTATTGGGTTTTTGTATTCGCTTTTCATGTCGAATGTAGTGAATTAAAGAATGCAGAAAAGTGGGTGACACGTTACAAATGTATTGGGTTTTTGTATTCGCTTTTCATGTCGAATGTAGTGAATTAAAGAATGCAGAAAAGTGGGTGACACGTTACAAATGTATTTGGTTTTTGTATTCCATTTTCGTCTCGAATGTAGTGAATTAAAAAATACAGGAAAGTGGGTGACACGTTACAAAGGTATTTGGTTTTTGTATTCGGTTTTCATAGCAAGGTCTCGCGTTAATTCGCAGATACATCTTTGAGAGTGTTGAGTAAAAAAAACTTCTGCCCATGCACGGCGCCTTTAGTTCACAATTTTGCAATGCAATGTTCAACGGCTTTGCAATAACGGCCCTTCAATGGTCTTGACGAACCGGTGATTAATTTAATGTACATTCGTGATCTTGGTATCTTTCCATAGACCAAACTCTTGATAGTGATTGCCGCACTCCTCGCGCGTAGTACCTTCATATAAATATCCGTTGTCATAAGAAAGTTGTGACGATGTCTGATAATCACGGTCTTTTTTCATTGCTTTTTTTTTCATCCGTTTCTCGTTACAATAATAATGGAAAGAAATAAGAATAATATAAAAATAAAAATATATAATAGGGTAATTCATTACATCATTATATTTCAAATCGTATCATGCGGTTGAAACAATTAATTCAAATAAATATTTAGTTGGGCGAGCAAAATATTTTAATGTCTCTAAAATACTTTGGGGAAATCATTAAAAAAAATTGTTCAACTAGCGAAACGGACGTAACCTTAGCCAGGATAATTGTGTAGTAAATTCACAACAACACCAAAAAATCTTTATCAGTATAAGAATAATAAGTGTTCTAAAATTATTGAAACACCGTATTTGCATCAGCACGCAGTGGTCCATTTTGCCACGCCGGTCCGTATTCGCCGCATTTGCCCTACGTGCGACCGGGTGAGCATCGAGCTATCCGAACATCCGTACGTTTCCATTCGATTCTCGCAACGTTTTCCATGTCCCTTCCCACGCCACTTCTTTTTTTTTGTATCCCAGCGCTCTTTCTCCCCGCGAATAAAAGAGGAAAGGTTCTCGTGTCGCTCGCCCGTGTGCGTTGTCCGCACAACCACACACGTCCCGAGGCGCTCCACATGCACGATATTTTCTCGTAAAAATAGAAAGTGGATATCGCACCGGGGCAAAATAAAGTTGACGGTGCGTGAAACAGCATCTTTATGCATTCCGCGTGACTGTCCTCACTTACCTAACGGCGATCGCGCACGTATGTGACTATTCTTTTCTCCGGCCCCTCGTCCCGTGGCCAAAGTGTGCGGCGAGTCGTACCTGCGTGAGAATCCAGGGGCGGGCTCGCACACACGAGCGATCGAGGAGCACGCGCACACACTCGACCGTGCAACGGTACAGTAAACGGGCAGATATGGAAGAGTCAGTCGCGGAAGAGACGAGGGAGAAGAGGACGAAACTCGCTGGCACGACGATCGGGAGGGAGTCCGAGAGATCGGAGCGTTTGCAATATCGCGACGGCTTTTCGATACCGTGATTCGAGGGCGACGCCCCGAAGTGATAGGAGAACGAGGGTCTTTTCGTTCCGCGCTTTCTCAATTCTCGGCTTGCGTCAATGCAATCCGTTGTTGGCTGTAGCTTCGCTGTATCGGTGTCACGTATTCGCCGCTGTCTAGCGCGGGTTCAAGTGATCGGCAGGCGATGTCGCGCCGTCGTCGAGACGGATATGCATCTGCACGATCGAGTAATAGGGGGGGCGATTCGCGATTCCGGAAGTTTTTTTTTTTTTTCATACTCACTGCGTGCGCACGACTGCCGATATTGTTATCGGGGAATTGAGCAAAGAGGTTCGCTCAAATTGGCCCCGGGAGATGATGCGCCTGAGACGCAGACATCGTTTGTATCGGGAGATCCAAGAACTGAGAGAACTCGAGACCCTTACCTGAAATCAGAAGAAAAATGGTAAAGGATACAGTTCAGGAAAATAAGCTTTTGTTACCGCGCACGGTTGTGGAGTGTGTGTCTGTAACAAGCTTATGTATCGCTTGTTTTCCTTTGCGCTGGCGGGATATGATACGAGTTGGTTATTGAATAAAAACCGACTGGCGGAATTGATGTGTCGCGTGTAGCATGGATGAGGGGTTTCTGCTTGCCGCTGAAACGAATACTCGATTGCTTTTGTTTCGTTTTTTCAATTAAAACGTCACATCGACTGCTATGGTCATTAGTGTCCTATATAATGATATATATAAGGGACCTATTTTTCCCTTTAGTGGGAATCTTGTAACTTTAGGGGGTTGCTCAGTGCACTGGGAGAAGGATTTAGTAAATATGACGATATCGATTGAGTCGTTGTATTCTTTTTATTATGGGAGTTGCTTCATATAGGAGTGTCTTATTCTTGTTAGACTCCGGATGGCAATGGTTTCGGCGTTTTTGATTTTCTTAAGAGCGTTTCTTTGCAATTCATGAATATTGGGTGAAACGAATACTCCATTGCTTTTGTTCAGTTTTTTAAAATTAAAACGTCACATCGGCTGCTATGGTCATTAGTGTCGGGACCTATCTTTCCCTTTAGTGGGAGTCTTATAACGTGTCTGCTTGCCGCTGAAACGAATACTCGATTGCTTTTGTTTCGTTTTTTCAATTAAAACGTCACATCGACTGCTATGGTCATTAGTGTCCTATATAATGATATATATAAGGGACCTATTTTTCCCTTTAGTGGGAATCTTGTAACTTTAGGGGGTTGCTCAGTGCACTGGGAGAAGGATTTAGTAAATATGACGATATCGATTGAGTCGTTGTATTCTTTTTATTATGGGAGTTGCTTCATATAGGAGTGTCTTATTCTTGTTAGACTCCGGATGGCCATGGTTTCGGCGTCTTTGATTTTCTTAAGAGCGTTTCTTTGCAATTCATGAATATTGGGTGAAACGAATACTCCATTGCTTTTGTTCAGTTTTTTTAAATTAAAACGTCACATCGGCTGCTATGGTCATTAGTGTCGGGACCTATCTTTCCCTTTAGTGGGAGTCTTATAACGTGTCTGCTTGCCGCTGAAACGAATACTCGATTGCTTTTGTTTCGTTTTTTCAATTAAAACGTCACATCGACTGCTATGGTCATTAGTGTCCTATATAATGATACATATAAGGGACCTATTTTTCCCTTTAGTGGGAATCTTGTAACGTTGGGGGGTTACTCAGTGCACTGGGAGAAGGATCTAGTAAATGTGACGATATCGATTGGGTCGTTGTGTTCTTGTTATTATGGGACTTGCTTCATATAGGAGTATCTTATTCTTGTTAGACTTCGGATGGCAATGGTTTCGGCGTTTTTGATTTTCTTAAGAGCGTTTCTTTGCAATTCATGAATATTGGGTGAAACGAATACTCCATTGCTTTTGTTCAGTTTTTTTAAATTAAAACGTCACGTCGGCTGCTATGGTCATTAGTGTCGGGACCTATTTTTCCCTTTAGTGGGAATCATGTAACGTTGGGGGGTTACTCAGTGCACTGGGAGAAGGATCTAGTAAATGTGACGATATCGATTGGGTCGTTGTGTTCTTGTTATTATGGGACTTGCTTCATATAGGAGTATCTTATTCTTGTTAGACTTCGGATGGCAATGGTTTCGGCGTTTTTGATTTTCTTAAGAGCGTTTCTTTGCAATTCATGAATATTGGGTGAAACGAATACTCCATTGCTTTTGTTCAGTTTTTTAAAATTAAAACGTCACATCGGCTGCTATGGTCATTAGTGTCGGCACCTATTTTTCCCTTTAGTGGGAATCTTGTAACGTTGGGGGGTTACTCAGTGCACTGGGAGAAGGATCTAGTAAATGTGACGATATCGATTGGGTCGTTGTGTTCTTGTTATTATGGGAGTTGCTTCATATAGGAGTATCTTATTCTTGTTAGACTTCGGATGGCAATGGTTTCGGCGTTTTTGATTTTCTTAAGAGCGTTTCTTTGCAATTCATGAATATTGGGTGAAACGAATACTCCATTGCTTTTGTTCAGTTTTTTAAAATTAAAACGTCACATCGGCTGCTATGGTCATTAGTGTCGGGACCTATTTTTCCCTTTAGTGGGAATCTTGTAACGTTGGGGGGTTACTCAGTGCACTGGGAGAAGGATATAGTAAATGTGACGATATCGATTGAGTCGTTGATTTCTTGTTATTATGGGAGTTGCTTCATATAGGAGTGTCTTATTCTTGTTAGACTCCGGATGGCAATGGTTTCGGTGATTTTGATTTTCTTAAGAGGGTTTCTTTGCAATTCATGAATATTGGGTGAAACGAATACTCCATTGCTTTTGTTCAGTTTTTTTAAATTAAAACGTCACATCGGCTGCTATGGTCATTAGTGTCGGGACCTATCTTTCCCTTTAGTGGGAGTCTTATAACGTCGGGGGATTACTCAGTGCACTGAGAGAAGGATCTAGTAAATGTGACGATATCGATTGAGTCGTTGTGTTCTTGTTATTTTGGAAGTGACGCTAGTTGCTTCATATAGGAGTTTCTTATTCATATAGGAGTTGTTTCATATAGGAGTTTCTTATTCGAGTTAGACTCCGGATGGCAATGGTTTCGGCGTTTTTGATTTTCTTAAGAGCCGTTTCTTTGCAATTCATGAATATTCGGTGCCCGAATTCCAATATTGGTCTGCATATGCTATTGTACGCTTTTGCGAGGTGTTTTATGTGCGTCTTGCGGTCCCTGAAAGTTATTCCTCTAAAGTGTGATGCTCTAGTAATCGTTCTCTTTTTACATTGTTGGAGGTGGTTGTTGAAGTTTAATTCTTGGTCTGTGGTTATTCCTAAGTATTCTGCACAGTGTTCGGGATGGGTTGAATTCTCGATTGTCTTTTTCGGTTTATACTGTGATGACATTTTTTAAAAATTACCATCATTGTTCAATGATGCTGACTTTAAAAAAATGTCAGCACTCTGCATACAGTGCATATAGTGTTGACTACAAGCCCGAAGCTTGGCAGATCGCCGGACAGAGAACAGCTCTAGTAAGCTCCGCTGAGCCGGTCCCCAGTGAAGCTACGAGTTAACGTGTTGGATGAGCTAATTTGGCCTCTTGAGACAACTTTTTTTTCATCTCGACGTATATCTCAGTCTTCTTTAACAATCCCATTTATTTTGGCTGCTTGCCCCAAGTGCCCAACATCGGCGAGTCTGCGTTTGACATTAGCTGCGGTGAGGAGACACGCGGAAAGGCCTGTAACCATCCACTCGGGATGATCTTTCCCGCCGCCACCATATCCTCCTCACCAATTATTTCCGGCAAATTGGTGTCCATTGTTTGCCAATAGCATCGCTAATTACCCCCGTACGTTTACGCGCCTTCCCGCACAAACCGCCCCAGCGTTCGAAAGGGTTTCGGGGATTAAGTTGGATCCGTTCGCATTAGTCTGCGGTTCTCGCGTTTCCTTCCGTCTGTGCGCTACCTCATAAAACCACAGGATTTCTCCGACGATACGATCATCCCTTTTCTCTCGCATACCTGCGGTGTCCGCATCGGCTAATTCGAACAACCGTTCAGCCAACGGCCGGAGTCACGTTTCCATGCTCTTCTCGAGTTCCATCAACACCCACACCATTCCTACATAATTCCTACAACCGTCCAAATTCAAGTCTCGGTACGACCCAGGAAATCCTGACGTACCTTGCCTTCCTGAATACCTATTTCGTATCTCTCCGTACCTAAATAACTCTCGGACGCTTTTCTACCGTTGCTTTTATCGCGCGGCGCCCACGGTCAATAATCGATCCGAGGGAAAATTAATCCCAGCGTCTACGTCACCGCTGTTGATGTTTATTCCCCCCTGGGCTTTTCGTAGCTAATTCCAACAACCATTCAGCCAACGGCCGGAGTCACGTTTCCATGCTCTTCTCGAGTTCCATCAACACCCACACCATTCCTACATAATTCCTACAACCGTCCAAATTCAAGTCTCGGTACGACCCAGGAAATCCTAACGTACCTTGCCTACCTGAATACCTATTTCGTATCTCTCCGTACCTAAATAACTCTCGGACGCTTTTCTACCGTTGCTTTTATCGCGCGGCGCCCACGGTCAATAATCGATCCGAGGGAAAATTAATCCCAGCGTCTACGTCACCGCTGTTGATGTTTATTCCCCGCTGGGCTTTTCGTAGCTAATTCCAACAACCGTTCAACCAACGGCTACAGACGTGTTTCCATGCTCTTCTCGAGTTCCATGAACATCCACACCATTCCTGCACAATTCCTACAATCGCCCAAATTCAGGTCTCCGTCCGACCCAGGAAATCCTAACGTACCTTGCCTACCTAAATACCTATTTCATATCTCTCCGTACCTAAATAACTCTCGAACGCTTTTTTACCGTTGCTTTTATCGCGCGGCGCCCACGGTTAATAATCGATTCTCCCTCGAATTCATCCCGGCGTCTACGTCGCCACCGTATAAACTCCTGGGCTTTTCGTAGCTAATTCAAACAACCGTTCAACCAACAGCTAGTGACACGTTTCCATGCTCTTCTCGAGTTTCATCAACATCTACACCGTTCCCACATAATTTCCACAATCGCCCGAATTCAAGTTTCCGTACGATCCAGGTAATCTTAACGTACCTTGCCTACCCAAATACCTCTATTTCATATCTCTCCGTACCTAAATAACTCTCGGACGCTTTTTTATCGTTGTGCTTTTATCACGCCGCGCCCACGGTTAATAATCGATTCTCCCTTGAATTTATCCCGGCGTCTACGTCGCCGCCGTCGACGTTTATCACCCTCCGGGCTTTTCGTACAGTATACATCACAGTATATCCAAACCCGACCTATACACCTATTATATACATACATCCAGTTCGGCTCGGCTCTCGCGGAATGCCACAGCCCGCAGGCCCCCATCGGCGTTTCCCTCGTTTAATCGAAAGGATATCATCGTGTGCTCTCCGGATCCTTTCAGGCGAAAGTACCCGCGAGCACCGCCAGCCGGCCCCGGTACTATTATACCAGATAACTGTGAAACCTCACCGGGGCACATCGACGTTTCACCCGGACGAGATACCAGTACACACTCGATACACACGAGTGGCATGCACGGTAGCCAACCAAGTGCTGTACACATCGGCGCCGGATGATATCTGTGAGACCGAGTGCACGTGGTAATGGATCCCCGGAAGGGTTGAAATTAATTATAGAGCGTTGTAGCTATTGCGATGTCGAGAGCCGTTCGTTGCCTCCTCGTGATGGTACTGTTGCCGGAGTTTCCTGGTGGAGGAGTCCGGCGGTCGCCAGACTCGGGCCTCGGAGGGTGAACCTCGTTACTCGAGGATGCTCCGTCCGGGCTCTCGGGCTACGTAACTGCACCGACACGCCTGCACCAACATGCACACCTATAATGGAAGGTTTCACCCACACGTGCGTAATCCGACCGATGTGTATATCCGCGCGCACTTTTGCGAGGTGTTTTAGGTGTATGTTGCGGTCCCTCAAAGTTATTCCTCTAAAGTGTGACGCTCTAGTAATCGTTCTCTTTTTACATTGATGGAGGTGGTTGTTGAAGTTTAATTCTTAGTCTGTTGCTATTCCTGAATATTTTGCGCAGTGTCGGGGTCGGTTGATTTCTGGAATGTCTTTTTCAGTTTAGACTGTGCTGACATTTAAAAAAAATGACCATCATTGTTCAATGTCGAGAGCCGTTCGTTGCCTCCTCGTGATGGTACTGTTGCCGAGGTTCCTGGTGGAGGAGTCCGGCGGTCGCCAGACTCGGGCCTCGGAGGGTGAACCTCGTTACTCGAGGATGCTCCGTCCGGGCTCTCGGGCTACGTAACTGCACCGACACGCCTGCACCAACATCCACACCTATAATGGAAGGTTTCACCCACACGTGCGTAATCCGACCGATGTGTATATCCGCGCGCACTTTTGCGAGGTGTTTTAGGTGTATGTTGCGGTCCCTCAAAGTTATTCCTCTAAAGTGTGACGCTCTAGTAATCGTTCTCTTTTTACATTGATGGAGGTGGTTGTTGAAGTTTAATTCTTAGTCTGTGGCTATTCCTGAATATTTTGCGCAGTGTCGGGATCGGTTGATTTCTGGAATGTCTTTTTCAGATTATATTGTGCTGACATTTTTTAAAAATGACCATCATTGTTCAATGTCGAGAGCCGTTCGTTGCCTCCTCGTGATGGTACTGTTGCCGAGTCTGGCGGTCGCCAGACTCGGGCCTCGGAGGGTGAACCTCGTTACTCGAGGATGCTCCGTCCGGGCTCTCGGGCTACGTAACTGCACCGACACACCTGCACCAACATGCACACCTATAATGGAAGGTTTCACCCACACGTGCGTAAACCGACCGATGTGTATATCCCCGCGCACGACTATAGGGGCGTTAATTGCCCAATGACGATAATCAAAATTGATTCCGAGACTTCGGCACCGATGAGTGGAAATTCTATTTGGTAACGCGCAGATCCGGGGGCCAGAGGATATTGCGGATGCCGTATCGTTTTATGCATATCTACCCCGGGACACTGTTCATTAGTCTCGGGCGGATCGAGCCCGTGGGAGGGAAAACAGGGACATTCTCATATTTCCCCTGATGGATAACGAAATTCAATTAATTTTCGGTTCGACATTGCGGTGGGTGTTTGAGGATCGACGGTCAAATTTACGTTGGGCTGTGTCACGACGGCGGTGAGGAATAAACGATATTTTTGGTGTTAATTACAATGACGTTGACGGCAATTCGATGACGCGGCGTCGGTCGCGGCTGTCACGATCGTTCGGTAGTTTGTTGACACTTGCCGATAATCGAGATTTGCCGGTAATTGACACGGTTATTTTTTGTTATTAATGAAGTTTGAACTCTTCGAGGAATTTGGCGCGGGACTGGACGAGGAAGATTCAAATGTTTGGTCGAAACGGATGGAGAGCGTCGAGGACCGTTACGTGACGCTCTGTACGTTTCCCGAATCTCGAAACGTACACCAGGTGCCAGCACTCTTGGACCTTCGTACCCTGATCGACCGCACACCGTCGCATGGCCACAGTCACGTTATATCTGGCTCTCCTGTCCCCTTGAGACGATAAATTATTTACCAAAGTTTCTGAGCGTGTTACACGGCGCTGGGTAGGGATCGTGGAAATGTTATGTATCCTCACAGATTCATGGTCCCGCGGGAGAGGTGAAACCAAAATGGCACGGTTTACATTCGTGATCTTCACACCGGGGAATGTGACCGGAAAAAGTATCGAGACCGATCACGATACATCCAGAAAAAAATTTATTTGAGGGCCACCTTTTATTTGGTTTAAGTAAAATATTTATTTGATCAAAATAAATATTCATTTAAATTGAGTAAATAGTTACTTAAATGAAATAAGTATTTATTTAAATCAATTAATATTTTTTTACTGGAAAAAGTATCGAGGCCGATCACGACACATCCAGAAAAAAATTTATTTGAGGGCCACCTTTTATTTGGTTTAAGTGAAATATTTATTTGATCAAAATAAATATTTATTTAAATAAAGTAAATAGTTACTTGAATGAAATAAGTATTTATTTAAATCAATTAATATTTTTTTACTGGAAAAAGTATCGAGGCCGATCACGATACATCCAGAAAAAAAATTATTTGACGGCCACCTTTTATTTGGTTTAAGTAAAAATTTTATTTGATCAAAATAAATATTTATTTAAATTAAGTAAATAGTTACTTAAATGAAATAAGTATTTATTTAAATCAAATTAATATTTTACTTAAACCAAATAAACGGTGGCCGTCAAATACATTTTTTTTTCGGGGTGTACTCTGACGGATCATCGCTTCCTTCAGGTCAAAGCTTTATTTAGGTGAAATGTGTATATGTATATCTTGTTATAAATACGACCGAGTGAAATTAACGACACGCGCATTTGATTTTGGGGCGGATATTATTAATCACCATCAAAACTATGTATTTCAGGTACGAACAGTCAAACGTCTGCTCTCTATGAAAGTCCGATCAAGACCCTAGTCATCTCGTCAATTGATTATCTGGACGTTTGTCATTTGTCATACTGAGCTATTCCAGTCATCTACATTCCTCAATCCTTATCTCTAGCTCTATTTGTTACAATATATTTTACCTAACACATGCACGTAAAATCCCGCTTTCCGTTCCTGTGAAGTGTGCGCAGAAAGGCACTTTTTCGTAACTTTTGCTTCCTCATAGAGGAAGCTTTGTTTTCATGAAAAAATTTGTTTTCGAGATTTTAGTGTCAGAGGACTTAAAATAGTCCGAAACGTCGAGAAATGTGATTTTTAGCTGGCGTCCGGACGTGTGTGAGTTTTTTGAAAAATTACTAAGAACGGTCTAATTCGAGTAAATATGGAGGTATCGATCGGAAGTTTGACATAGGAATGGACTAACACTGTACAATGTTTCGTATTAAGTTTGGCGAAAATGGAACGAAACATTAAAATTTTATGGGATTTTGAAATTTTTTAATTTTTTTGAAAAGTTGTATTTTTTGTCCGACACGAGTTTATGTATCAAGTGTCGCCCTAGGAGTAAAATAATTCGGAGACTCGTCATTGGTGGGGGAAAAATACATTAGACGTGGCCACAAAACGGTGAATATTGGATAAGTGACTTAATAATTTGAAAAAAAATCTTTTTCCAAAACCCTATATTTTCGTTAATTGAAGTAGGTGTACGGACCTAACAAAGCAAAGACATCGGTGTATTTTTTCGCGCTGAACCTGAATCGGCCAGTCGTTTTGCATAAAAGGCAAACGTTGACGTTAAAACAAGTTGAAAATTAAATTTTTCATATCGCTTCCTCATAAAAGTTGAAAATTGAAATTTTCATATGGCTTCCTCATAAAAGTTGAAAATTGAAATTTTCATATGGCTTCCTCATATAAGTTGCAAATTGAAATTTTCATATGGCCTTCTCATAATGTTCCTTTATTTGCGAAGCCAACAATACAGAAAATGTGTCCTCATAGAAGAAGCTTCGCAAATAAAGGAACGTTATGAGAAGGCCATATGAAAATTTCAATTTGCAACTTATATGAGGAAGCCATATGAAAATTTCAATTTTCAACTTTTTCGATGTGCGTAACAGTTAATGATATGATATTATACGATTCAACTATTTAACGAGTAAGATAAGACCAGCGTTGAGTCTTTCCTTTCCTATTTGCTATTCACTACCATGACCCATATATATATATTCTGTAAAATTGTCGTGTCGGCGTGTTCAGAATCTTCGAAAAAATCGGAAAACCGTATTTTCCAGAAAATGGATGTAAGAGCTTAACTCCAACAAATCTTGAGCGATTACTATCGAAGTTTCGTACAAACGTTTAACAGAGTGAAATGATTACTGGAATTGAGCTTAGTGGAAATCCCGTTCCCGTCTTCTTCACAGAGTGACGATTATTAAGTAAAATTTTCTTCTTTCTCTGTCTTCTATCTGTTATTCATTCTACAAGAAAAAATACAACGTGGATAGATGGGTCGCATCCATCAGCGGCAACAAACGAGGCGAAGAGGAGGAAGAAGAAGGATAACCCGGATCTTCCATGTGCGAGCCATGAATCTTTATAATTGTCCCTCGGGGTGCGGAAGTTTGGTGCGCGGTCGCTTGAATCTGCAGCTTTCAAATTCATGTTTTCTTATCAATTTTCCCGAAAGTGCCCGCATGCATCTCGCCCTAAACGAGAAAATCACTGTCGACAATAATACCGAACGGCGACTAAAATTTATTAAAATAAAAAAAGAGAACTCAGTAATGCGTCTGGAAGATTGTCCGCGTTCACCGGCGGGTTAAATTAGCGAGGAGATCAGAATCTCGAGTCCCGTCGCGTCCGGTATAAAGGAGGAGATTCGGACGAGTGTTCGCAGCCGAGTTTGAAGATGGTGGCGGAGAGGGTGCGGAAAGAGAAAGAGGTAGCCTGGTTCAAGGCGGTCGTCTACGCCAAGCACGACAATTAGTTTTCTTATCCTTATCTATCCTCGGCAATCTTGGATTGCGCCCCCCCCCCCCCCCCCTCCCCCCTGGAAACTATTTCGAGAGCCCGCGACGAGATCTCAGCCCGGCGCGAAGTAGAGACTCGACGAAGGAAAACGAGGAGGGACTCGTCGCGAGAAACTTCCTCGGGGCGGTGCGCGTCCCTTTTCTCCGCACCCCAGTCGAACGCGCGATTCCGCCCGCTCTCCCTTAGCGAGGACTAAAAGGACTGCGACGAGCGTCGGCGTGGCACGAATCGCGTGTCTTCGTGTGTGCGATCGCGAGGCGTCGATGGCGCACCGAGTGGCAGGCCGGGTTGGGGTGGCTCCGGCTGATGGTTACATCCCGGCACTGGCGCGAGAGAGCGCCAAGCCCCGGAGCCCGGCCAGTATCGCGCCGGGGCCGGGAACGAGGGTCGAGCAAAATGTGAGCGAGGATCATGTAAAGTGTTGGGCGAGGATCGAAAGGATTCGTGCGAGAACCGCGAAGAACTCCCGTGTCGCGCGAACTCGCGCGTTAAAATTATACACCCAGAACGAACGGGCGGATAACGAACGGATCGGGAAGCGAACGTGGAAGGGAATAATCCGCGTCGCGACCCCTTTCGCGATTGTATGTGGGATAACTACCCAACGCGCTACCCGCGTCTTCCATCGGGAATGAAAGGGAGAGAAAAAAAAGTAAATAAAAAAAATATATGAAAAAAAATGAAGGACATGCTCTTCTCGCGGGTCACGATGGAAATAAGGGTGCGTGAAAGGGTCAGTAATTGCGGGATCCTTTCACGCTCCGACCGTCGTTCGCGTGCATGAAAGGTATCTCTTCATTTATATACTATTTGTATGAACACCAGTGAGGGCCGTGTGGAAAACGGTTTTCACGGTCCCTTTTTGCACGACAGCGACCGGCCAGGGTGCGCCACGTCTCCGTTCGCGACGAACGAGACAAGGAACCTCGTAATTAGCGCGAGAACGTCTGACTCGAGATGGTAGACGGAAAGCAAGCGTCCATCGCTCCGACACTGCTTGGCTGGGCATTAAAAACCCATTTACTCGCGAGTAGGGCTCTTGCACAAAGGTATCTTCCGGGCTAAAGGAAAGGGGTGAAAAACCTACGAGTCTCCGAGCAACGGGTCCGGTGTTTCCGCGTTTACAGACACGAGGATCAAGAAAAGCTATATACCGACTTCTGAGGAAGGGACGGGCGGATCCAACACCATTCACCGTGTAAAACGTGTTGGGATACGCCCTTCTGTTTCTTACGCAGTCTGTGCCACTTGAGACCGGGGTGTTTGACCCTGTTGAACATGCAGGGTTGCAGGTTTATGGTAAATTGGAGAAAGGTGTCCGGATTTTTTGTGGGAAAAGAACTTACCAAAGTGTTTGGGGAAAACACCTTACTAAAGTGTTTGGGGAAAACACCTTACTAAAGTGTTTGGGGAAAACACCTTACCAAAGTGTTTGGGGAAAACACCTTACCAAAGTGTTTGGGGAAAACACCTTACCAAAGTGTTTGAGGAAAACCCCTTACCAAAGTGTTTGGGGAAAACACCTTACCAAAGTGTTTGGGGAAAACACCTTACTAAAGTGTTTGGGGAAAACACCTTACCAAAGTGTTTGGGGAAAACACCTTACCAAAGTGGTTGGGGAAAACACCTTATCAAAGTGTTTGGGGAAAACACCTTACCAAAGTGTTTGGGGAAAACACGTTACCAAAATGTTTGGGGAAAACACCTTACCAAAGTGTTTGGGGAAAACAGCTTACCAAAGTATTTGAGGAAACCAGCTTACCAAAGTGTTTAAGGAAAACACCTTACCAAAGTGTTTGAGGAAAACACCTTACCAAAGTGTTTGGGGAAAGCACCTTACTAAAGTATTTGAGGAAAACAGCTTACCAAAGTGTTTAAGGAAAACACCTTACCAAAGTGTTTGAGGAAAACACCTTACCACAGTGTTTGAGGAAAACGCTTTGCCAAAGGTGTTAGGATTTTTTGTGGGAAAACACCTTACCACAGTGTTTGAGGAAAACACCTTGCCAAAGTGTTTGAGGAAAACACCTTGCCAAAGTGTTTGAGGAAAACACCTTACCAAAGTGTTTGAGGAAAACACCTTACCACAGTGTTTGAGGAAAACACCTTGCCAAAGGTGTCGCGATTTTTTTTTTTGAGGGAAAAAACCTTACCAAATTGTTTGGAGAAAACACCTTGCTAAAGGTGTCGGGATTTTTTGTGGGAAAACACCTTATCAAGGTGCTTGAGGAAGACACCTTGCCAAAGGTGTCGGGATTTTTTTAGGAAAACACCTTATCAAAATATTTGGAGAAAACACCTTGCCAAAGGTGTCGGGATTTTTTTTTTTGGGAAAAAACCTTACCAAAGTGTTTGGAGAAAACACCTTGCCAAAGGTGTCGGGATTTCTTTGTGGGAGAACACCTTACCAAAGTGTTTGAAGAAAACACCTTGCCAAAAATGTCGGGATTTCTTGTTGGGAAAACACCCTATCGAGACCTTTCCGTCAAAAGGTACCTACGATAAATAAAATGCAGATACAAATAAGAACGTACAGTTACAAAGTGGGTCAATTGGAATTCGAGTTCGCTTCTACAGCCGTTCGTGGAAGTGCTTGCGGGCTCGTGCACGAGCTTGAAAAGCGCGAGAGAACTAGCGCCGCTGTCCTCGAGTGTTGAACAAATCGCTCGAGGATCGTAGCGAAAGGCTATATTGGTCTGTTCGACTGCAGCGATGACCAGTCTGCCGTTACGACGTCGAGGAAAGGACGCAGACACAAAGATAGCACGAACGACCATTCACGTTTAACTGGAACGTTGTAGCGATGTTTATCGTTAAATTTATTGAGCGTAATCATAAAGCTGTGCGAAACATGTGCCAAATGAGCGGGTTGTTGGGACACGCGCTGCAATAACAACGACAGCGTACTCCGGGCGTCGTTATGACAAGTTGTTAGTCACGAGATCCGCCTGAGCGTCAAATCGTAGCGTGATAAAAGCTTCGAGACCGTCGTGCAAGAGATGGAGGTAACTGGACATGCGTTTTATTGTTGTGGAATTAAGTGCCTGTTCATGTAACCCTACACTAGAGCTTATATTAAGTTGGATAACTGTTTGTATCACACTTTGAGTCGTCTGGGATCGTAAGTGGACTTAGGGGAGGGTCGGCGAATACCGGCCAATGGCTAAAACATGCCAGATCAACTTTCGTCGTCAAGTTTTAATGATAGCTGTTTGGCAATAGTTTTGTGGCTTGCGAAACAGTAGGATTTGCTAGATCACACTCCAAAGTTTGCACCTATTCAAGATATTTAAGGTAGTCCTTGCGAATGGTGTTGATTTCGCATAAGTTTCAGAGAACTGAGAGGGAATTGGAAACACTTCTCGATGGTATAAAAATCTGAAAAAATCAAGCGTATTAAAGATACCGAAAAGATTAATTTTGCATAATAATAATTCCAAAATTATTCGTTTATTTTTCTGAATACGTATGAATTTATTCAGATTTTTAAATTCACTCTGAATTTTCTGACTTTCTATACGTTTTGCCCATATAAAAAAAAAAAAATTCAAAGTGAATCAAAAAATCTGAAGAAATTCATACGTATTCAGAAAGATAAACGAATAATGTTCATTAAAAAAAAGTTATATTTCCGGTAGATTTGTTGAACAATTAAATTTTTCATCAATTTGTTAATAACATTTTGGAATTATTATTATGCAAAATTAATCGTTTCGGTATCTTTATTACGCTTGATTTTTTTCAGATTTTTATACCATCGAGAAGTGTTTCCAACTCCCTCTCAATTCTCTGAAACTTATGCGAAATCAACACCATTCGCAAGGACTACCTTAAGAATATATCAAAATTTCACTTTACGGATAAGATATTAAGACCATATGAAACACCTTCCTCCCCGTCCATTCTGGGCTCAGTCGGTATCAGAAACTGTAATCAACTTTTCTGATGGGTTCTCGCATATAAGGTAAAAAAAAGTCTCATCGGAAGCGGATATGATCTCGGCTTTCGATGACTTTTCTTATGACCGTACATGCCAGAATCCGTAATGAAAGTTGATTACAGTTTTTATAAGTGACCGCGGTATTACACATGCTTTTAAGGTTCTTCCTTAATATCCTTAAGGTAGTCCTAGCGGACAGCCTGACCCCACATGAGTTCAGAGAGAATTGAGAGAGAATTGCGAACACTTCTCGATGGGATAAAAATTCGAAAAAAATCAAGCATATGGAAGGTGCTGAAAAGATTGATTTTACATAATAATAACTCCAAAATATTATTAACAAATGCATAAAAAAAAATTGTTCAACAAATTCCCCGGCAACTTAACTTTTTGTTCATATAAAAACAATTTGTTAATCTTTTTGAATACGTATGAATTTTTTCAGAATTTTATCTAATTTTTGAAAATCACGTTTTTTTATTAACTAAAAACGCAATTTTCAAAAATTAGACAAAATTGTGAAAAAATTCATACGTATTCAAAAAGATTAACTTATTGTTTTTATATGAACAAAAAGTTAAGTTGCCGGAAGATTTGTTGAACAATTTTTTTTTCATTCATTTGTTAATAACATGTTGGAATTATTATTATGCAAAATCAATCTTTTCAGTACCTTCCATATGGTTGATTTTTTTCAGATTTTTATCTCATCGCGAAGTATTCGCAATTCCGCTCTCAATTCGCTCTGAACTCACGTGGGCTCAGGCTGTCCGCAAGGACTACCTTAGTATTTAATTATTAAGAGGCCGACATTCCAAGTCGCACGGTGCAAGCAATAGGTAGGTATATACGCTTTTCGCCAAAGACAGAAAGCGAAAAGAGCGGTGAAGTAAGAGGAGAAGGATCGACACGTTGCAGTCGGGAGGGTTACGCACACACATGCAGTCAATGGCCATTGAATTGCCAGAGCGCCTGGGAGAATCGAAGGCGGGTTCACGAGCAAAGGAACGAAAGAACTCGGAACGGAAACGCCAACGTCGACAGGAGGTCCCGTTCGCCCACTCTTGCCCGTCTCGCTCATTGCTGCTTCTGCTCGTTCACGCATTGACGAACCTTTTCCTCTGGCTTCGTTCGATAAGTAAATGCCGCCGTTCTTGATGCAATCACCTAACGCATCGTTCCAAAAATTAGTCGCGCGTGAGCTTCCCTAGCAAGTCAAGCGACCATCGAAAGACCCAAAAAAACGCCTGGTCGTTCTGTGACACTTTTCGTCCGGAATAACGACCGAAATAAAGACCAATTGTTAGGTTGAGAATGAGTCGTTTTTCCATCAACGACTGCAAAATGACCACAAATACAACCGATGTATCAATTACTGAAAAAGTTCTAGATTGGGTCGTTTCGTTGGCGTGCATCAAAAAGTAACCAGAAACACAACCACACTGAGAAAAAGAAACGGTTGGATTAAACAAATGCGCGGTGACATACGTTCAAAGGTGTATTTGGTTGGTTCAACAAAAATGTCTGTTTCAATCGAAAATTTTTGAATAAATTGAAGCAAATAATCGTTTAACAAAACAATGCTATATTTGTACCAAACAAATAGCAGCTTTGAACGTATGTCACCGCGACTTTTGGTTAATCCAACCATTTTTTTTCTCAGTGCATGTTGAGAGGATTTCTTTGGGTCTTTTGTGAAAAACGGCTTATCTGAGTCCTCGTCAACAGTCCCCTTTGCTGGTAGTTTTTCATAAACGACCTGAAGAACGACCCAAAGAAAAACTCTCAACATGGTCGTCTTTCCAGTCGCTTTCTGATTAACGCTGACGAATCGACCCAACCTAGAGCTTTTTCAGTAATTCATACATCGGTCGTTTTTGTGGTCATTAATGGACAAACGACCCATCCTCAACCTAACAATTGACCTTTTTTTCGGCCGTTATTCCGGACGAAAAGTGTCGCAGAACGACCACCCGAGCAGAAATTGCCGTCAGGTCCCTATCAGGCACTGCCTAACGCTTCATCAGGTCCTGATAAGGCACCTTATCAGGCCCTGATCAGAAGTGTAACGCAGTTGCCCTGTAAGGTCCTGATCAGGCTGCCTGATCACGGCCTAATCAAGGTGCCTGATGGCCTCCTGAGAAAAATATAATAAATACTTTTTATTTATCGGACTTGTGAACCTTTAATATTTGTTCTTTGGATTAAATTAACTAATTACTACAATTGAATCACGGAAAAATTAATTTTTAATTCACTCATGGTCGGACTCGAACCAGCGACCTTGCCAATTGGGGACTGCGTTGGCGGTGCCTTAACCAACTCGGCTATCCTCAACTTGAAAAATGTAATGTCGAATTTGCTTTTAAGCTCCAGTAGAAGTATACACACGACTAAATATACTTTTATAAAGTGCCTCACACATGCATAGCCGGCGAAAACTGAAATTCAGTGCGAATTTTGAACACTTTCTAATGAGATAAAAATCGGAAAAAATTAATCATATTGAAGATGCTAGGAATATTGATTTTGTATAATAGTAATGTAAAAAAATTATAATAAATAAAAAATAAATGTTCAACAAATAATCAGGAAATCTTTTTTATTAAATCGTTGGAATTATTTCAATTATGTATTTACTTATTAACTTATTAATTAACTTATTAAAACATCCAAATTCGTTGCAGGGTTTCTTAAAAAAAAATGTCCAACGTAAAAAAATTCTATAAAAAAACCACATCAACTGTAAAAATTGTACAAATTTATTTGAAATTAGAAAAAAAGGTTCACTAATTTTTTTCTAAGAATTTATTTCTCAAATACCTTAGAATCATGTTTTGGAATTTTCATTATGCAAAATGTCCGCTTCTCAAAATCAATGTTCTCCGGGCATGCATAATGCATGCCTGGAGAAAGTTTGCCTGATTTACCTGCTAAGGCCCTGGTCGGGGTACTATCAGGCTAGCCTCGTCAAAAGCCAAGGATATCCAGTCAGGTTTCCCGACCTGTACATTATCGGGCCCTGATGAGGCTGGCATCAGGCTCGCCTCATCTGAAGTGAGGATTATTTAGTCGCGCTTCACGACCTGCACCTTATCAGGCCCTCATCAGGCTCGCCTGATCAGGCACGCCCTGGCTATACCTTAACAGGGCCTGATAAGGTATCAGGCAGCCTGATGCCAATTTCTGCTCGGGCAGTAGTTTTTTTGGGTCTTTTGACAGTCGTTAAAGACGGTCGCTTGACTCGCTAGGCTCAATCGTAGTTGGGATCAAAAGCCAAAAAACAGAAACCGTTCAACCGGCAAAATTAACTAAAGTATCGGGTCATGATTTCTTCGAATGGCTGAACTTAACCATAGAATAAAAGTGAAATGCAATAATTTCACGACGATACAAAGGAAATTAAGTTCATTTAGGTGGAAGTGAATGAAACGTCCTGTGGATAAAGTACCCGGGCACGTTCCATAATACGTCCGAGACTCCGGTCGTATGATGAATCGCGGATAAGAACGCCCACGCGAGTGCTCGAGGAGCCCCGCCGAGCCGAGAATATAATCGGGACACAGGTCACGTATTTCTCTCGGCGCAGGCCAGCGCGGTTTAAAGGCTTTTCTTCATTCCCCGCCACTGCTGATCAATTCGGCCGGCATTGAATCGAAGACCCGCCGCTCTCGAACTCGATCCCGTACACGCGAAATTGGCCAATCGATTTCGTTTGTTTCTTTCGGTAAAAGTACCGCCAGAAAGAAAAACAGAATCGGAAATGGAGTGAATTTTCCCAAGGCTTCCGTAACTATGCAGACAATCGGCATGTCTCGCGGCCCCTTAGAACGGGAATGCTCTAAAGAGTTGTCGATAATTCACTGAACTTCGTTCGGATACAATCGGACGTTTAAGGTGAAACGCGCATTCCAGGAGTGCCGATTCTGGAACGAAAAGAGAGAAGCTATGCAGAGTTCGGTCGAGGATATCGACGGAGCTAGTCCGAGAAATGGATCGGGCGGAGAAATGGATCTCCCGTTCTCTCGATTATCCGGAAATGGAAATTGGCAGTCGCATCGGGGCGGCGCGCTCGAAACCCCGTGCCTGTTTGCTTTTTCCACCCATTATTTAAAGAACGAGCGCGGTGATTTTCCACCAAACGCGGGAAGGATGAACGGGCGCATCGGCGCGTGAGGGGGCGCGAGGAGGAACTGGAACTGGAGACTGTTAAGGAAAATAGCGTGAAAGCCGAGATAGAGAATGGTACTTGGCAGTATTTCGGTATGCCGGCTCCCTGAAAAGCCATTACGGCCCCATGCGTATTGCCTGATACATGGATTCCTTTTCCTTGGGCCACCCTTTTTCAGGCCGCTCTGCACAGTTTGCATTTAAGTGCACGGAGGCGCGGGTGGGTAAGTAATGCGAGGCGAGATAACGAGTAACGAGGAAGCACGAAGCCACCAAACACCGCGGCAGGAAGCGCGATGAGACTCTCGGGAGATTGCTCGAACTTGTATTTTTAATTTTTTTTATAATTTTTTTTAGCGGTCATTCTTCGTTAGGCGTCTGGTGGAAAGTGTCCATCGTCACTCGCAAGTGACTCCGATAGGAGTCGTGCACGATCGCTAAAGGTCCGTAGGTCGTGAACGCTTGCGAGACGTAAGATTAAGGTAGTTAAAAGGTGCTGAAAATATTAATTTTGCATAATAATAATAATTGGACAATGTTATTATCAAATTTATGAAAAGTCACAGTTTTCAACAAATCTCCAGGAAAGATAATTTTTTTTTTCTTTACGAAAAATGATTCTTTCAGTTTTCTGAATACCCATGCATTTTTTCAGATTTTTAAATTCACTTTGAATTTTTTTAATATGAAAAAAATGTTTAGAAAGTCAAAAAATTCAAAGAGAATTAAAAAATCTGAAAAAATGCATTTTCATGTAAAAAAAAGTTAGGTTTCCGGGAGATTTGTTGAACAGTTTTATTTTTCACCAATTTGTTGCTAAGATTTTGGAATTGTTATAATGCAAAGTTAATCTTTTCAGTGCCTTTAATATGCTTGGTATCTTCAGATTTTTTTACGATCGAGAAGTGTTTGCAATTTCCTCTCATTTCTCTGAAACTTATGCGAAGTGTACACTATTCGCAAGGACTTAAACAATCATATAATTTTAATAATATTATTTTAATTTTGTTTAACACACCTAGAAACGATTACAAGCCTATGCAATGGCCGATCGCCAAAGGTAAGACCCAAACACAAATGGCCGACGCACACAATAATAAAAAACCTGAAGATACCCCACAACACATTGTAGCATGTAATCGGCCTAAGATAAGACATGCATAACACCATCGCACTCACGCTCTTCCTCTCAAACAAAGGCAGACAAGTAGGAGCTACACGGGCTGAAATACTCCAGTCGATGGCCCAATTCGCAAAACAAACGAAAAAATTTGTAAATACCCGCTTACGAGTGTAAACATTCTGACCAATAAAATTCTTGTACTATGTACTACTAATTCTATTTTTTTAATTTTATTAAATATTTGTTCCATTTTTCCACCGTATACCCTTCTGGGTTTTTACGGAACCCCAACCCGATTCCCCCCTAGCACTCCCAACCCGCACTCAGCTAAGCTACCTAACTTCCACACTGAGAAAAAAAATTGTTGGATCAACCAAGGGGCGTTCACCTGCGTTCAAAGCCGTTATTTAGTTGGTACAATAAAATTTTTTGTTTAAATGGAAATATTTCGAATCGACTGAAGCGAATAATCGTTCAACAAAAGAATGATTTAGTTGTACCAACCAAATAACAGCTTTGAACGTAGGTGACCACGAATTTGGTTAATCCAATTTTTTTTTCTCAGTGCAGTGCGTCCGTAGCCGACTTAGCTACACTGTACCGCATTTGCCGGGGACACGGGGAAACTACGGAAAACCCGTGCCGGTGCAGACGGCCATATTCTACTGATCCTCCGGTATTTTTGCACTTTGAGTAAAGTGCAGAAACACCAAAGTTTCAGAAGAAAGCGCCTCCCGCTCAACGGTCGATGCGCCAGTTAGCGCACGGCTAAGCGGTCACCCATCCAAGCACTGACCGCGAACGATCTTGCTTGACTTTGGAGACCACCGGAGCCGTGCGCCAAGCGCGCATCCACCGCTGTCGGTTTTTTAATTTTATTATTTTAATTACACAATTTTAGTTCCATAATTTTTATTATAAATTATAACTCAATTTTTATTCCAAAGGAGATCCTGGATCACAATTGTCCTACGAAATTCCAAAATCGGCTGTTTAAATTCATAATTTTACCCTTACAAATTCCCCAAAAACGATTTCACGTCGACACACAGATGCCCTGAAAAAAAAAAATCAACGACTCAAGTAAAATTCGCTTACGGGCTGCAAAAGAAAAAAATCAAGAGACGCGGTAGCGTCTCGACGCCAAGTACTTAAAAGAAATTTTTTAAGTGTGCGAAGGACGCTACCAAGTAGTTATACTCCAAAATGCCGGAAGTATTTGTTTGCACTACGTTACCTCACAAATAAATCATCGAATCGAAATGATATTAAAATTTTACTATAGAATGTCTATCCAAGCTTTCCAGTTTGCTTAATTCCGAACACATTCGTTCGGTGGATTCTTGTGTACGATGATCGCGATCAGGAATCGATCCAAAATGTTTCCATTGTGCGTGAACCTGAATACGGGTGTGAGGAGATAAAGTACATCGGCAACGAAGCATCGGATCGAATTTTTACATCGGCCTAATTACGATCATAATCGTCCAGCGGTTCCCGAGATATGATGAGGTGAACCTGAAATACGGGTGTGAGGTGATACGTGCTATACGCAAAAATTCTTCGGATTCTTCGGAAATCTTCACGATGGACCTGGGGAGTATTTTTATATCAAATATAAACTGATTGACACTAAGTTTGGTCAATATTGTTATTGCAGCAATGGAAAAATTTTTCGGAAAAAAAAATGCTTTCCTCCTCGAGATTAAGACTAAGAAGAAAATCGCATTTGCAGGAAAAAATAGGTGAAATCAACCACAAAATACTTTTTTTCAAAAAAGTAAAAATGGTACGCCAAGTACTTAAAACGTTCAGAAAATATGTTTATGGAAAAACCTCTTAAAAATTAAAAAATCTACCAAAACAGATGTTTATCCGAACAATAAAAAAAAAAAATATATATGTGTATCAAAATGTAAAAAAATAAATCGAAAAAAATCAAATCAAACCAGCCAAGTAGTATTACAAAAATCTAAAAAAAAAAAAAAATACGAGATGTAAAAAATCTTGAACAAAAAAAACTTGGCGTGCCAGTTTTTTTTTCCAATTACTGTCGTACGTAGTTCATTCAAAAATTATATAAAAAAAAACTGGCACGCCAAGTTTTTTTTGTTCAAGATTTTTTACATCTTTCAATTTTACTTCCAATTCATACAATTCCAAACAGTATTGAAGCGACAACATGTCACTTTGACAGTCCCCTCGTCGTTGTTTCAATGTCACATGTAATTGTAAGAACTGGAAAAAAAAAAAAATCTTTTCTTTCGCAGCCGCAATGAAATTTCTTTTACAGTGTCTGACAGGAAAGTCGCGCCTTGCGACTTTCTCGTAAAGCTTTCTTTTTTACTGTCCCGAAACATCATAAAACCTCTATCCGTGTTTCCAGCCCCATCGAAGAGATCGATATGGATTGGTCTGTCCGCCGTACGAACTCTTCCCTTCCGGCGAATTAAGACTTTTATCCGTGGAGTCGCGACCAGAATCCCTTTATGAAAGGGACGCGGCGCGCCGCGAATCCCAATACAAACGGAAACCACCCTTTTCTCGTCCTCTCCGGCTCGATCTACTCGTCCGTTGCTACACCGTTCAACCCTTCGCCGTGCGGACATCCGCGATGGTTAAACATCGACCACCGAACCACCAGCGATCTCCGCCGCTCTCGCTCTCACCCTCGTCTACATCCGTTATAAGCTGTGCATATAAATGCCAAAGCCACTTCACGTCAATACGAGGCGCGGCCCCTCGCTATCCGCCTCGAACGCTTTGCCTCATGTATTTCCGAGTAAACTCCGGCTTTGGCATCGTCGCAGCCTCTCGTCTGTATCCGACGATTGTTTAACTTTAATAAACCGTACAGCGGGACAAAGATGAGTACCGGAAAAGCTCCTGTATCCATTACCACGTCGAGAGTGTCCTCGATGACGAAGAGCCGGAGGCTAAATTGCGAGGCAGACGGCGGAATTGAAAGGCAGCAAATTTTTAACGTTATAAATGTTAAATGGATTACGAGAGAGAGAGAAAAAAAAATTAAAGCGCCGGATCAAACCCGGTATAATTTGTGTCGTGTACAGGGGAGAGAAGCTGACGCCGGCCACCCGAGGGAAAACTTTGGTATCTTAGTTATAAAGTTAAACTTCGATTAACAAAGTGGCTTAGTCGACTAGCAAGGAGTACCGTTTTATGCTGTAACTCGCTGTGGACTATGGAATTTATAAAGCAGATTGAAAATCTTATTTTTCGCCGGAAGTGACGTCACACCGGAAAGACGTTACTTCCGGTATGAAAATCTCATTTTTCGACCGGAAATCAATTAATCACTAATTTATTCGTCAAACAACAAATATTGTAACGGTCTCGCGTTTGCCGTAGAAGGTTCATGCTGCGATGGGTTATTGTACGATCGGCGAAACTCCAAACGTGTTAGCCACGCGCATTATATAATTCAGTATAAATTCAGTACCGTTTTATTGAAAACAGTACCGTTTTATGCTATAACTCGCTATGGGCTATGGAAATTAGAAAGCGGATTGAAAATCTTATTTTTCGCCGGAAGTGACGTCACACCGGAAACACGTTACTTCCGGTTTGAAAATCTCATTTTTCGACCGGAAATCAATTAATCACTAATTTATTCGTTAAACAACAAATATTGTAACGGTCTCGCGTTTGCCGTAGAAGGTTCATGCTGCGATGGGTTATTGTACGATCGGCGAAACTCCAAACGTGTTAGCCACGCGCATTATATAATTCAGTATAAATTCAGTACCGTTTTAATGAAAACAGTACCGTTTTATGCTGTAACTCGCTATGGACTATGGAATTTATAAAGCAGATTGAAAATCTTATTTTTCGCCGGAAGTGACGTCACACCGGAAACACGTTACTTCCGGTTTGAAAATCTCATTTTTCGACCGGAAATGATGCCATCCCGGAAATCCGTCACTTCCGGTTTGAAAAATTCATTTTTTGACCAGAAATGATGCCATGCGGGAAATGCGTCACTTCCACTGAAAAAAAATATCATTGATTCAAGAACAGTGACAGTTGCGGGCTGCCATGGACATACGCTGTTATTTCAAGTCTATTTTGCTTGACATAGCGACGCGTGATAATATATCTATTACATATCTTCTCATAAATTTCATAGACATTGGTTCATTTTGATATATAATTGTTAGAATGAAAATAATAATTACACTGACTACATATGTCAATGGCAGCCCGCAAGTGTCGCTGTTCTTGAATTAATTTTTTTTTTTCAGTGTCCGGTTTAAAAATCTCATTTTTCGACCGGAAGTGACGTCACACCGGAAGCGTGTCATTTCCGGTTTGAATGACCGGAAGTGATGTCATACAGGAAATTCGTGACTTCCGGTTGAAAAATGCTGGTCTCACCTAGTGGCCGGTATACGCGCACTCTTCCCTGATTTTATTGTCATTCTTCCGTTGGGGATACGTCTCTCTCTTTCTCTCTGCGCGTACTGTTTATAATTAAAATTAACGTAATCGTGCGTTAGCGCTTGCGAGTGATCGTACAAGCGAGAGTGCACTAGCTCGCGTTCGCCAAAAGGTTCGGGTAACGTGGCAATTAATCACTAATTTATTCGTTAAACAACAAATATTGTAACGGTCTCGCGTTTGCCGTAAAGGGTTTACTCACGCAGTTGGAGTTCATGCTGCGATGGGTTATTGTGCGATCGACGAAACTCCGAACGTATTAGCCACGCGCATGATACAATACAGTATAAATTCAGCGAGTAAACATTTGAAAATAATTATTTTGCCAAGCAGTGATTTCGCGCTTTGCCGAATGTATTTTTTAATTCATTGAATTGTTAAAATATATTTCGAACGAAAGTGTAATCAACGAATTGGCACACAAGAGGGTATGAGCTCGATACCAAATGACTCGGGAGCAATTTTTACAGTTCACTTGACTATATCGCGCGCGTTTTCCCTTATGTCGTCACTTCCGGTAAAAAAACCGTGATTTTCAAACCGGATTTAACGTTTCCCCGTATGATGTCACTTCCGGACAAAAATCTATATATTCAAAACGGAAGTGACGTTTCCCGTATGACGTCACTTCCAGTCAAAAACCTATATTTTCAAACCGGAAGTGACGTTTCCCGTATGACGTCATTTCCAGTCAAAAACCTATATTTTCAAACCGGAAGTGACGTTTCCCGCATGACGTCACTTCCGTCAAGAACCGAGATTTTCAAACCGGAAGTGACGTTTCCCCACATGACGTCATTTCCGGTCAAAAACCAAGATCTTTAAACTGGACGGAATGTTTCCCCGCATGACGTCACTTCCGGTAAAAAAAGGAGGTTTCGAAACCGGTCGTGACGTTTCCCGCATGACGTCACTTCCGGTCAAAAACCGACGTCTTTAAACCGGAAATGAAGTTTCCCGCATGAGGTCACTTCCGGTAAAAAAAAAAACGAGTTTTCGAAACCGGAAGTCACGTTTCCCCGCGTGACGTAACTTCCGGTCAAAAACCGAAATTTTCAAACCGGAAGTGACGCTTTCCCAATGAATTTGAATGTGTGAAAATAACTCTCCGGGCGGACGAGAAAGGAAGCAGGGCTATTCGAGATCGCACATTGCGTTCGATCGATCGTCGCATTGCGTAGTCCCGCGCGAGCTCGGATAAGAACAGTATCGGGTGAGAGGTCCCTCGGCGGGGAGGGACGAGAGAGTTTACCGCAGCGGGCTAAACTCTCGGGGTGACTCTCGGCCGCGCGTATCCGAGGAGCGTCATAAAACATTGTTGAAATATGGGCCGTTGCGTACGGTGTGGGGTTGGGCGGGCTCGTTGGGATTCGGGAAAGTGCCGGTAGGACGGCGCCGGGCCTACTTCGGGTGGCTCTAGGACGGATCCCGCGAACCGCACCGCTCGCCGACGAATCCACGCTCCTCGAGTACGTCCGGCGTTAATTTGTCGCTTGGTCGCGGATCGCAGGACCCGCGGGATTCCCTTCCGCATGGCACGCACGGTGCACGACGGACAGCCCTGTGCAGGCGCGACGGGGAGAAAGCCCGAGGTATATGCACACCGAAATCAGCGGTACAGACGCCACGACAACAACCCCGCGGTTAATGGTCCGTGGAGCTCGACGCACACGCGGCCCATCCCCGCGCCATCCCACATCCAGCGTTCTCATACAAACCCCAAACACCGTGTCCGTTCTTCGTCAGCTCGTGTCCACTCGGCGATTGATTCAACAGTTCCAGAATACTGGAATGAAAAAAAAAAAAAAAAAGAGAGAGCCCGGCGCGAACGCCAGTGGCGGAGGGGAACGCAGAGAGGGAGTGAAAAATTGCCTGGTAAATTTGCACAGTTTCGAACGCTGGGAAAGAGAATGGAAAGAACAGCGACCGGTATACACGGACAAATTTGTTTACCTTTCGTTTTTATGTGTTTTTTTTTTTTTTTTTTTCATCGTTTCCCATAGCGAACGATTGGTTTTTATTTCGCTGATACAGATTGAATCCCATTTCGTTCCACGTTTATTATTATCGTTTAATAGGGCTGGGTTGTTGGTATTTTTTTTTTTTTTTTTTGTTCCTCGATGGCTTTCGGAAGACGGGGGAGTTGCGGAAAAGCGCTTTTATCTCGTCTCTTTGTTGGGTAGTTTTATTTATTTTTGCCCCCGAGGCTGCGGCGCTAGCTCGGGCACTCGTTAGGGTCTCGTCCTGCCGGCACACCCGGGAGTGAGAGACACAAGGGTAACAGTTGTCGTACACTGACAATCGACTGCAGCGGTAATGGAGTTTCCAGCGATAACGGTTATCCACCCGGTGCTCCGATCGACCCCTCCCGCAAGGTTCTCGTGGTCTTGGTTCGACCCCTCGGCCGGGAACTCCTCGCAGTTCCGCGCACCGCTCCGCTAACGTATTAAGGGCAAAAATCGTCTCGGATAATTGGCGCAATAGTCCGAAGAGCGGAGGATCGTCCGGGTGCGGGGGAGAACCGGGCAGAGAGAAGAGAGAAGAACCGGAGGGGAAGGGGGGGGGGGGCGAACTTAGGGAGTTACTTCTAAGTGGATTCGTTCCTCCGGCTCTTCTCCATGGTTCGCGTGGGAGAGACCGAGCTATTTCCTAGCACCAATTCCAGGCGATCTTTCGCTTCCGCCCGAAATTTCCCACCAGCGGCAGCAATTCCGGGCGTCCGGCTCCTCTGTATCAGCAGGCGCGCACACACCGATAACTCGATATTTTCATTACGCTCTTAATCCGGATTTTCTGGCTATATTCTTTTTCGATCTCTTTTATTCGATCGCTCTTCAGTATATAGACTTTCGATAATTGATCTTCGCGATATATGTGTAGTGCTGGGGAGAACATTTCTCGGAGGAAAGTATTAGGAGAGGCGGTTGGAATTCGCGGTAGGCTTCTTGTAGCGACTGCACCCAGAAAAAAAATTTAATCACTCACCACCATTGCCACCATCCAAAATGATTGGAAAATTGCGTTTTGTCTCATTGTCCCGTTTTGCCCCGGTGTGCCATTTTGCCCCGCTCTCCCCTATCATCCATAGAGTGTCCGGATGACTTGACCTTTTAGCGACGGGGCAACCACAGTAACTGTTTGTCGTGATGCAAGATTCAACTGGAGTTGAAGATCGTCACCTGGTTCACGACTTCTAAGCCATATTTTTTGCGTGCACAGTATAAATTAACGTACACACATGGGAACATGGATTTGAGAAGTGATCTGTAACTCAATTACCGATTCTTGAAAGATGTTGCTGTTGAAATCATCTCCATATCCGCCACATAGTCTCCGTATGATTTGGCAACGACGGTAGATATCTGTCGCGATGCAAGATTCAATCAGAGACGAAGATCACCATCTCATGACTTCGAAGCGATTAATTGCGCGCAAAGTAAAAAGTAACTTATTTTGCTTCGAAACATTGATTGGAAATGAATTCTCGAACCAAATTACCAAGCCTCAGAAAATGTTGCTATCGATATCATGTCCATTTTGTCCATATGGTGTCCGGATGATTTGCGCAACTGCGATTGTTCAATAACGTTACTACCCGTGCAGAAATTTAGATGGGCGGCCGAGATAAACTATAGGGCCATTACAGGCATACCCGTGGAATCCATAATAGGGAATCCAAACTAGGATCCTACAGGGCCCAATATACGAGTCCACAATAGAATGATAAGGGATAGTCAAGGAAACCATAGAAGGGCACCCATATTTCGCCTTGCTGGGTCCTATAAAGGAAAACTAAGCTTCAATCGAACAATCTACCGTGAGAATTATAACAGAAGCCCTATTTAGGTTTGTTGGAGATTCCATAATAGGAATTAAAAATTAGAAACTTAGTGCTGGACTCTTATTAAATATAATGCTGTGACGCCGTATTTTTGGCACGTCAGAAAAATTATTATCAGCGTAATGCATAAATCATTTATTAGGAAAAATATTAACAATGGCATTCATAAATCAGAAATTGAATCAATTATTTTCCCGGAATTTTTTATATTTGTATTTATTTGTGACGACCATGCGAAAAATGCAGTTAATAATTTGTTTACACGTATATGCATTATTGTGCAATTGTTATTTATTTCGTCAAGGATTATCGATACTGGGGACTTTTTAATATTCGGTTATACCAACTATCGAGTTGTTCATCAGCGATTGTTAATTAATTGTTAATTAACAATCGTTAATCATATATCGATAAACAATTTTTCAACCTTATTCTCTTATGAATAGTGCTCAGTGCACAGTATCTACAAACGTTTTATTCGATTTATAATTAAAAGGCAACGATTGTTAATTAAATGTTATTAACAAAAGGCACAATGTCGATAACAAAAAATTATTTTAACTGTTCACGAATAAATAGTTCTATTCCAATCATTTTAATCACATTCATATAAGTGTAGCCATAACACCTTCTTTTACTTCAAATAGACAATAAAAAAGAACTCTAATAAGATGTGAACAGCCGAGTGAGCTAAGGCGCAGAGCAGCAAACACAGAGACCCAGGTTCACAACCCACCAACAGCGAAATTATTTACAATGTGTTTTTTCGGCAATCTAAATTGACTACTATCTTCAATAAGTAAGAATCTCTAATGAACAATGCGCAACAATCCAAGAAAGAGCCGCAAATAAATATTTTTCAATTCAATGTATGTACTTATTTAGTAGGGGCTTAATGAGGAAGCCTTCATGGGGCCTAACAAGGAAATTTATAAAGGCCCCATACTTCAAAGTGTGACAAGCCTAGTCGGGCCCCGTAAAAAGTCGGGGAAGTCTAGAAGGGCCCAAACAACACCCCTGACTAAATTTCTGCACGGGCACTACTAATCGCCGTACTCAATGTTTCAACGGTCGCTTGCCGGTCGTGCGAGCAATTTATTTTAAACGCGCGCATGCAGTTTCCCCTGCTTTAAAGACCACATCCACATCACCCGAAAATCCCCCCATTAAACTCGTCTCTTCAGAAGCAGAAACTCAAACCTCGAGTACCAGCATCTCTCGATTTCAGTACCTCTTCACCGTAAAATCACAATTTTCCTCTCGACTGCTTGAATCGCGGTGGAGAGTAACCGCACGCGATTGCTCGAGATACCGCAAGCGTGGAGTACTCTCCGTCCCTTTTCCCGGAAGACCCGTAAAAATATCGAGCCATCGCGTTATACACTGGTATCGCAGAGCACCAGTGCAACTCTGCCCAGGTACTACGAAGGAGCTTTCTTCTGTAGGTTTCCTCTCGGCGATGCTCTCTTTCTTTGCTTCCCGCTCGACTCTCCTCGTCGCATTCCCGTAATTGGAAAAACGGAAAAAAAAAGTATCACCGCCACGGAGTCTCGGCCCAACCTATACAGATATTAACCGTGAGCGCGGGAAGAGAGCCAAACTACTGGGAACCTCCGAGGCCGTACCATAAGTGCCCGGCGCCTCCGCGAATTCTGGCGCCACCGTCGCATCCGCGGTTGCGATGGAGAGAGAAGAGCTCGCAGCCACTGCGTGCGAAAAACCCCATTTTCACACCTTGTGAAATAAAATTTTGTTCGATACTCGTGCGAAAAACGTTTTCGGAACTCGTGTGATTGCAACACTCGTCAGAAAAAGTTTTTTCGCACTCGTATCGAAATGTACTATTTTTTAACTCGCACCACATCAAGCTGTAGTTTACATCATACTATTGAAAATTGTATTAATATAAAAATTTTAAAGTTAAGTGAGTACATTGGAACCGTGTCCATTGAACAATAATAGCGGATTAACCAATGACTAATAAGAACATTTATTACGTGTTGATCGAATGGCGAATACAGAAACCCCTGGCGTCGGTTACGATATAAACTATAGCTTCATAAAATGTTGAAACATTTTTTTTTTTCGACATGTACTAAAAACTATGGGAATAATGTACATACGACGGATTTGTGTGATTAGATCAACCAGAAACGTGTATTAGGGTGGAGAATAATCGTTTTGAGAAGAGGTAACTTCGAAGAAGAACATAAACGATAGCTCCTTCAATTTTCATCGTACCAGAATCATGTCTTGTAGTTTTGTAGATAAACTTATTCTCATTAAGATTGATCACAACTATTATGTCCGAAAAATTGACGGTATTCGAATTATCAGCAAAAAACGTAAATTGCGCACGCTAATTTAAGGACAAATTTGACTACTTTGTATTTAAAATTGTATAATTTGAAGACTGTGCGCCCGAAGATGTTCTGCAAGGTGCCAAGGGGAAGAAAATTGAACAAGCCGTACAATGCCACTAGTATCACAGAGCACCAGTGCGACTCTGCCCAGATACTACGAGAGAGCATTCGTCTGTAGGTTTCCTCTCGGCGATGCTCTCTTTCTTTGCTTCCCGCTCGACTCTCCTCGTCGCATTCCCGTAATTGGAAAAAACGAAGAAAAAAAAAACGTATCACCGCCACGGAGTCTCGGCCCAACCTATACAGATATTAAGGTACTACTAGCGGACAGCCTGAGCCCACGTGAGTTCAGAGAAAATTGAGAGAGGAATGGCGAACACTTTTCGATGAGATAAAAATCTGGAAAAATCAACAATATGGAAGGTACTGAAAAGATTAATTTTGCATAATAATGATTCCAAAATGTTATTAACAAATTGACGAAAAAAAACATTTCCAACAAATCACCCGGCAACCTAACTTTTTTAAAAATGAAAACGATTTGTTAATTTTTGAGAATACGTATGAATTTTTTCAGAATTTCGTGTAATTTTTGAAAATTGCGTTTTTAGTTAATAAAAAAACGTCATTTTAAAAAATTACACAAAATTCTGAAAAAATTCATACGTGTTCAAAAAGATGAATAAATTGTTTTTATATGAACAAACAGTTAAATTGCCGGGGAATTTGTTGAACAATTTTTTTTTTTCATTCATTTGTTAATAACATTTTGAAAGTATTATTATTATGCATAATGAATCTTTTCAGCACCTTCCATATGCTTGATTTTTTTCAGATTTTTATCCCCTCGAGAAGTGTTCGCAATTCTCTCTCAATTCTCTCTGAACTCACGTGGGCTCAGAGCGAATTGAGAGTGGAATTGCGAATACTTCGCGATGAGATAAAAATCTGAAAAAAATCAACCATATGGAGGTACTGAAAAGATTGATTTTGCATAATAATAATTGCAAAATGTTATTAACAAATGAATGAAAAAAAAATTGTTCAACAAATCTTCCGGCAACTTAACTTTTTGTTCATATAAAAACAATAAGTTAATCTTTTTGAATACGTATGAATTTTTTCAGAATTTTGTCTAATTTTTGAAAATTGCGTTTTTAGTTAATAAAAAAACGTCATTTTCAAAAAATTACACAAAATTCTGAAAAAGTTCATACGTGTTCAAAAAGATGAATAAATTGTTTTTATATGAACAAAGAGTCAAGTTGCCGGGGAATTTGTTGAACAATTTTTTTTTTTTCATTCATTTGTTAATAACATTTTGGAAGTATTATTATTATGCATAATGAATCTTTTCAGCACCTTCCATAAGCTTGATTTTTTTTCAGATTTTTATCCCGTCGAGAAGTGTTCGCAATTCTCTCTCAATTCTCTCTGAACTCACGTGGGCTCAGAGCGAATTGAGAGTGGAATTGCGAATACTTCGCGATGAGATAAAAATCTGAAAAAAATCAACCATATGGAAGGTACTGAAAAGATTGATTTTGCATAATAATAATTCCAAAATGTTATTAACAAATGAATGAAAAAAAAATTGTTCAACAAATCTTCCGGCAACTTAACTTTTTGTTCATATAAAAACAATAAGTTAATATTTTTGAATACGTATGAATTTTTTCAGAATTTTGTCTAATTTTTGAAAATTGCGTTTTTAGTTAATAAAAAAATGTCATGTTCAAAAATTACACAAAATTCTGAAAAAATTCATACGTGTTCAAAAAGATGAATAAATTGTTTTTATATGAACAAAAAATTAAGCTGCCGGGGACTTTGTTGAACAATTTTTTTTTTCATTCATTTGTTAATAACATTTTGGAAGTATTATTATTATGCATAATGAATCTTTTCAGCACCTTCCATAAGCTTGATTTTTTTTCAGATTTTTATCCCGTCGAGAAGTGTTCGCAATTCTCTCTCAATTCTCTCTGAACTCACGTGGGCTCAGGCTGTCCGCTAGTACTACCTTAACCGCGAGTGTGGGAAGAGAGCGAAACTACCGGGAACCTCCGAGGCCGTACCATAAGTGCCCGGCGCCTCCGCGAGTTCTGGCGCCACCGTCGCATCCGCGGTTGCGACGGGGAGAGAATAGCTCGCAGCCACTGCCGCTGGCACGATTATGACGACTACGACTCCCAGGAAAATTCCCGGTGAGAGCTTCCGCGAAATGACGAAAGGAGTGTGAGACGCGCCGCCGGAAGTATGCGAGAAGGGGGCCGTATGCGGGAGGGCGCGGAAGGGAAAAGGCGCGATATGCATAATCCGTACTTAGTCGAAGCCGACGAACCGTCCCGCGGCCTATTCAGACAGTCGTCCTCGTTGTCGTTGGTACCGAGGCGAATTCCGACGATTTTCCAGCCCGCGTCGCTTTCCTCGCGCGCTGACGCGGGTAACAAGAGCCGTGAATCAGGATTTAGCCGCTCCGTCAGGAGCCCACCAGGAGACCCTGCCAGTGCTGCACTAGCTGCTTCTTATACTCGTTTCGAGCTTTCGCCTCCTCCCTCCGGCCCACACCGAAGGCGAGGGCGGTATGTGCGGTGCCGGAGAATCTTCTTAGAGCAATTTGTAGCGCAAACTACCGCGGCCGTATAAAACGCTAGGGTGATGTTTATGAAAGGGTATTAGAGGAAGAAGAGGAAGAAGCGGAAAAACAGCGGGAGGGGCGTTGAGAATGCCGAGGAGTGCAGAAAAGATACGATGGCGAGGAGTTCGGTGGACCGAGATCGTAATCTGAACGAGACGAGAAGAAAACTTTCTATGCACGGTACAGTGTACTCTCCTTTCAGTGTTGCTCGCACAGAGCGGAAGTCGCGAAGTATGTTGCGAGAGAACGATAACAGATAGACGAGCTTTATTTGATCCGAAGAAAAATCGGTCTCTTCAGCGAGCTGTGTGTTTGTTCTCGGATGAATCCGTCGTGGGATGTTTGTTGTGGCATTGCCGTATAACAAGTGTCTGCGACGATGTGTGCGGTAATAATGTTATTGCGTCGCGTCTCTCGTATATTATTTTGACGAAGGGAGACAGGAGGACATTTCCATCTAGGCGGGACAGGAATGAGACAGGGGAAACGTCGTTTCTTACTCGCGAAGGAGAGACGGCGGGTAACGCAGTGACGAGTTTTATTTTTGATATGGCTATGTTTGCGTCTGTTTGCACGAGTTTCTGCTTGGTCGAACGATACAATGTGATTCTTCGGAGATGCACGCGCAACGACGTCGTCGCTTTCGGTCTTTCGGAGATGTAATTCGTTCTCGTAAGACGAGACGAGTTGGAGAAATATTTTTTTTTTATTCGCGATTAATGAAAGAATCTTTTGCAACGCGTGCACGAGAAGTCCCACATTTCGTACCTGCAAGAGGTGGCAAAAGTGGCGCTTTATAGCAAGGCGCACTGTAATGGCACTGCGCGTGCGCACATTGGCTGGATTTTACTTCTCGCACGCTAATTTTACTTCTCGCACGCTAATTTTACTTCTCGCACGCTAATTTTACTTCTCGCACGCTAATTTTACTTCTCGCACGCTATTTAATTCTAGCATCTTAATTTTACTTCTCGCACGCTATTTAATTCTAGCATCTTAATTTTACTTCTCGTACGCTAATTTTACTTCTCGCATGCTAATTTTACTTTTCGCACGCTAATTTTACTTCTCGCATGCTAATTTTGCTTCTCGCACGCTAATTTTACGTCTCGCACGCTAATTTTACTTCTCGCACGCTAATTTTATTTCCGAAAAATTGTACGTGAAAACCTCCGCCCGCCGACCATCTTGGATAATCTGGAATGCAGACTGCAATGACTTTTTATTCCACTGATACGTTACTCGGACATGGTTATAGTAAACCGGGAACGAGAGAAGCGTCTCGCGGGCATTTTAGAATTCGAATGGGCACGCGACCAGATAGCCTCGTATAACTCGGAGCCTCTGTGTCGCGTCCCGAAATATATCGAGAGGCGTGCGCCGGACGTCGGGGGAGGGAGAGAAGTTGTAGCAAAGTCGGATGAAGCGAAATATCCTTGGCCGCCCACATAGTTTCCACCAATTTCCTGACCCGAAGTGACAAGAGTTAGCGGGAAATAGGCATACGCGGTCTGTGCTCGGTGCATTTACTTGTCTCATCCCGGCGCCCTCAGCCGCCATCTTGCCTGGCGGCAACACGTGTACGCCGCACACGTTGCATAAAAATTACCTTCACGCGAATGGTACGTTAAAAAAAAATTATTCAATTTAATTAAATTAAAATAAATTAAATTTTTTAATTTACCGTCCGCGAAAAAAAAGTTATTTAAAATTGAAGTTTGCATGATCTTTATCCATCTCATGTATCAATCCGGGACGAACGACACGTTATCCGTTCTGACGTCTGAACGGGACTTAAGTATTGAACAAAAAAACGAGTGTTTCGGTGGAGAATTAAATGAATATTCCGAAAAAATTGTGAATTGTTCGACGTTTAGTTTTCGAGATATCTCGAGTTTGAAGCGAAACGTAGCAGCGCGCGAGCGGCGCATCTGTCGCGGATAAGCGCCGTGCGCAGCGCCACACCAATCCCACACATTGCATTAATAAAAACACCTTCACACGAAAGGTACGTCAAAAAAAATTATTAAATTTAATTAAATTAATTTAAATTAAATTTTTTAATTTAGCGTCCGCAAAAAAAAGTTATTTAAAATTGAAGTTTGCATGATCTTTATGTATCTCATGTATCAATCCGAGACAAACGACACGTTATCCGTTCTGACGTCTGAACGGGACGTAAGCATAAAAAAAAAAAAAAAAAAACGAGAGCGTTTCGGTGGAGAATGAAACGAATATTCCGAAAAAATTGTGAATTGTTCGACGTTTAGTTTTCGAGATATCTCGAGTTTGAGGAGAAACGTAGCAGCGCGCGAGCGGCGCATCTATCTGCCACGGATAAGCGCCCTGCGCAGCGCCACACCAATCCCCACCGCCGCTGCATCGCGACGGCAATACATTGCGAGGATTCGCTGTCTTCAACGAGCTCGGCGCTCTGACTCAACGCATCTACGACACTGGCAGATCTCACGGGATTCCCGAAACTTTTGTCCAATTTCTTGGAAACCCGAGAGGTTAATTTATCGGGCAGTCGTCGCTAAAAGAACGCGGTCGAGGTCGGCGATCCGTCCGGTCGGAACTATGAAATCTTAATTGACAGCTGAAAGGTTTTCTCTGACGGGGGGAGGGGTGATGATGTATTTTGTCAGCTGGTGGACCGATTCGATCAACGTCGCGAGTCAGCTTTAACTGGGGTCAGGTTTGTACCTGATCTCGTTCGAACACTATCTTAACGGGCGGGTCAGTTTTTTTTTCAATCTCAAGAAATACATATTGAATATTTTAAATACAAAAACTTTTCATATATATATACATTTTATATTTAAATTTATATATACATTTTATATTTAAATTTTATTGGACCGACAGCGGTGGATGGGCGGTTGGCGCGCGGCTCCGGTGGTCTCCCAAGTCAAGCACAATCGTTCGCGGTCAGTGCTTGGATGGGTGACCGCTCAGCCGTGCGCTAGCTGGCGCATCGACCGGTGAGCGGGAGGCGCTTTCTTCTGAAACTTTGGTGTTTCTGCACTTTACTCAAGTGCAGAAATACCTGAGGATCGGTAGAATATCGCCAGCTGTACCGACATGGGTTTTCCGCAGTTTCCCTGTGTCCTCGGCGAATGCGGTACAGTTAGGGGGAAGTAAGTCGGCTGCGGACGCACGGAATTAGAGTAGGTTAGCGAAGTGCGGGTAGGAAAGTGTTAGAATAGGTACATGGTTAGGCTAGGGGGGAGCTAAGGTAAAAACCCCCTTAATAAATATAAAAATACATTAAATTTTATTATTTTATATATATATATATATATATATATATATATATATATATATAATATTAATGTAATGTAATGTAATGTACACTGAACAAAAAATATTGATTCAAGAACAGTGACACTTGCGGGCTGCCATGGACATACGCTGTTACTTCAAGTCTATTTTGCTTGACATAACGACGCATGATAATGAAACTATTACATATCTTCCCATAAATTTCATAGAGATTGGTTTATTTTGATAAATAATTGTTGAAATGAAAATAATAATTACACTGACTACATATGTCAATGGCAGCCCGCAAGTGTCACTGTTCTTGAATCAATGATATTTTTTTGTTCAGTGTAGTTTTAATGTAAGTTTGTAACTTACATTAAAATTTCGCACTCGTATCGAAATGTACAATTTTTTTTTACTTCGCACCACATCAAACTGTAGCAACTCTGTATAAATATCATAGGGGAGAGCGGGGCAAAATGACACAGCGGGGAAAAATGGCACAGCGGGGCAAAACGGGATTACCAGGCAAAAGGCAATTGTTCAATAACTTTTGGATGGTTGCGATGGTGGTGCGTCGGGCAAAACGGGTTTGAAAATCCGGAAGGATGGTTGGGACAAAATAGGGCATCCAAAAATTATTGGAATACTGAGTTTTGCCCTTACTGTCCCGTTTTACCCCGCTGTGCCATTTTGCCCCGGTCTCCCCTACTATTGAAAATTGTATTGAAATAAAAATTCTAAACTTACGTAAGTATATTGGAACCGTGTCCATTGTATAATAATACCGGATTAACCAATGACCAATAAGAACATTTATTGCGTGTTGATCGAATGGCGAATACAGAAATCCCTTGCGTCGGTTATGACACAAACTTTGAGAAGAAGAAAATAAACGATAGCTCCTTCAAATTTAATCGTACCAGAATGATGTCTTGTAGTTTTGTAGATAAACTTATTCCCATTAAAATTGATCGCAACTATTCTGTCCGAAAAATTGACGGTCGTCGAATTACTAGCAAAAAACGTAAATTGTGCACATTCATTTAATGACAAATTCGACTACTTCCTATTTAAAGTTGAATAATTTGAAGACTGTGCGCCCGAAAATGTTCATACAATGCGCCAATGTAAAGAAAATTGAACAAGCTGTACTATGCCACTATTTTCATGCCCTTCGAGTCTAAACGAAAATTGGCCCTGTAACCTAAAGCCATCAACTTCTTATGCGTTAATCAAATGAGAAGCACAAAAATCCATTGCGCGACCTCTTCAAAAAATCGCACACCCTTCCCCTTCTACAACTTTCAATACTACGATATAAACTACAGTCTCACAGGGAGCAAAGAAAAAAAAAAAAAAAAAATGATACAGTCTGTACATATTTCTTACGATCTTTTTTTTATTAATTTTTTTGTTTTACATTTTATTGGAAACTTTGGTAGGGAGGCGAGTGGTCGCACGAGGGTGAGAACAAAAGTGCAAGGGAGGCAGCCCATCAGAGACTTTACTCCCCATTCCCCCCTATGTGTACGCCCGTGTGTGTGTTTAGCGAGAGGCGGAGGTAAAAATGTGCAGAATCCATACGTGCAGCGCTCTCGGCGAGCAGCCCTGAATTTACGACAAGGTTCAACGAAGACCACGTTTCATTGACGTTGGCCTGGAGGAGGGCGGAAGAGGCGGGGGGGGGGGGGGGTGGAAGGGATGTCGAACGCGCAGCAGCAAAGAGGGATTCAAGATTCCTGGACCGCTGCTGGAGGCTTCCGGTATCTCCAGAGAAATGAAAACTTCGCTGCTTTCACCGATATTATAGTGAACAGTACTGTATCGCGCAACCAACATACCTATAGAGCATCTTCGCGGAACGGCTCCGAAAAGGATGGAGGGATAGAAAACAAGAGAAAAAAAAAAAAAAGTTGCTTCATTCTTTTTTCTTTTCCGAGCATGTGGGGGGGAAAAGAGAATCCTCGAAACGGAGGGGGTTGCGGTCAAAAGATTTGCCGGTACCGACCGCGATGGCGCAGCGGTGAGGGAAAAGCTCAAAACTTGGCCGTTGTGCGTTAAAAATTGTTTCTCTTCGCGGTGGAAAAAAAAAGTCAGCTTTACGCGCAGGTAACTTAAATTCCTCGCGGGCCGCGCTACTTTACATTCATTCGCGCACCGCGAATAATTCTCGTGGCTTTTCCGAAGCCCGCGCGCAGTGTCGGCCCCTCAGGATTTTCCGTATTTTCCACGCGTCGTCGTCGTTCTCCCATGCTCGTCGCCCCCCGAAAAGTTACAAGCTATGCGTGAGAGAAGGTCGCCCCGTTTCCCGCCGCGGTAACTCACGCGCTTCCCTCGCGCACCGGGAAACTTTAATTAACCCCTATGAATTAACAGAAGCCAGTTGAACAGCGGCCGAGTGCGCGTCTCTCCTGCGACGCGATACAGAAAATATCTCGCACACGTAACGGGCGTATAAAATTTTTCGTGCGATTGTTAATTCGCACGCTCGTGCAACATGCGTGTTACACGTGCGCGCGTTTGTGTGCGCTCGGTATAACGCGAGAGCCGCTGTACGCATCTAATTTCGCCGGTGCAGTTCGCGCACGCTTGTGTGCAACCTTTCCACCTCCATGCACTGGCCCCTGACAACGGAACAATTTATTCTCCATACAATTTTGTACCGAATCCTTAACGAGTTTCCCGCCGGCAATCGCGCGACCTCGTGGCTTCTGAAATTTTTTGCCTCGCAACCACGGACGCTCGCCGTGTCACGCTTGCGCATGAAATATTCGACCGGAAGTGACGTCGGACCAAAAATACGTCACTTGCGATTTGAAAATCTCATTTTTCGACCGGAAGTGACGGTGTACCAAAAATACGTCACTTCCGGTTTGAAAATCTCATTTTCCGACCGGAAGTGACGTCATATCGGAAATACGACACTCCGGCTTAAGAATGTCACTTTTCGACCGGAAGTGACATCATAGCGGAAATACGTCGCTTCCGGTTTGAAAGTCCCATTTTCCGACCGGAAGTGACGTCATACTGAAAATACGTTACTTTCTGTTTGAAAATCTCATTTTCCGACTGGAAGTGACGTCATATCGAAAATTCGTCGCTTCCGGTTTGAAAATCTCATTGTTCGATCGGAAGTGACGTCACACTAGAAATACGACACTACCGGTTTGAAAATTTCATGTTTCGACCGGAAGTGACGTCACACCGAAAATACAATACTCCCGTTTTAAAATGCCTTTTTTTGACCGGAAGTGACATCACAGCAGATATCGGCGCTTCCGATTTGAAAATCTCCTTCTCCGACCGGAAGTGACGCCATACTAGAAATACGTTATTTCCAATTTGAAAATCTCCTTCTCCGACCGGAAGTGACGCCATACTAGAAATACGGGACTATCGGTTTGAAAATTACGTTCTCCGACCGGAAGTGACGCCATACTAGAAATACGTTACTTCCTGTTTGAAAATCTCATTTTCCGACTGGAAGTGACGTCATATCGGAAATACGTCTCTTCCGGTTCGGAGATCTCATTTTTCGACCGAAAGTGACGTCGTACAGGAAATACAACGCTCCGCCTTGAAAATCTCACTTTTCGTCCCGAAATACGTCGCTTCCGGTTGAAAGACGACATTTTCGATCCAAACAGCGAACAAACCCAAAAACGGGCGAAAAAAATAACATTTTGAGCCAGTCCCGACGGATATATGCGCGCCGGTCACGCCAGCCACGGTTCCGGAATACCGCACTCCGCACCGGACAAACAAACGGGTTAATTAAAACCTCGGCAGTATAGTGTGGCCGGCGTATAGCGAAAGCAGAATGGGGTTGCTCTGCCCCCTCTCCCTCCTCCAGCGAACACAATACAGCGCGGAGTCCTGGGACGCTTTCTATTTGAGCACGCTCACGCACACGGTGTCACGGGGTAGTGACCTCCGTCTCCTCCGCCAACCCCGCCTTTCACATATTGTTCGATACAATATGTATGTATATCAAGTGCACACTACACGCGACCTACAATATCGACACACAAGCGCCACTCGTCCAGCCTCCACCTCACTCTCTCTCCCTCTCTCCGGTCACACAACGTTACTTTCCCATAGACGCTTATGCTTTGCGCTTTGGCCCGACGGTCCTGCTTTCGTCATGCATATGCATTTTCCGACGCTGTCCGCCTCCGCTGGAAGAAGCAATTTTCCGTATGACCGTGGAGGCCCGCGTTGCATGCTGGCTCCTTTTTTTTTTGTTCCTCCCCCCTCCCCCCTTCGCTCTTCGGCGACAAACCCCTTTCACCGTGCTTCTCTGTTCTATTCCCCCTCGATTATGACACGACGTGTGTCCCCTGCATTCCCGCCCTGGTCGACCCGAGTCCAAACTGCGCGCATCTATATACACTTGTAATTATCCCTCTTGTGTCGCGCCGCACAGAGACGCGCATGCGCATTCGCGAACAGGTAAAATAATTATCCCGCTTTGTCACAATTGTACCGGCAAGGGTCGCGCTGCTTGACGCTTTCACCCTATGCAATTTCTAGTCTGTATATGTTACCCCCCCCCCCCCCCCCCCCGCCCTCTCCGACTCTCGGCAACCCTCGCTTCTGTAGCTCTCCGTAGTTTCGGTTATTTATTTTATTATTAGGCGATGCATTTGTCGCACAAGGTCACGTTCCCTCGGCACTCGAGAGACGGTACCGTGGATTCGAATACCCCGTCGGGGGGATGAAGCAGGGTCGCGAGTCTATTAGCGCACGAGCGAGCAGGGGGCGACGAGACGAAATCGGCTACTGCTAGCCAGTCCGGGAAACCGTGCATATGTGTACATATGGATATATATATATGCATCGACTGCTAAAATGCAAAAGGGCGTATCTCGCGTGTTAAAGCGTATGAGTTACGCCCTTTCCTGTCCTGGAAACCGTACATATGGATATACACATGGATATATGCTGAAATCTATTATTTTGCTGAAATGCAAAAGGGCGTGTCTCGCGTGTTAATACGTAGGATTTACGCCCTTTCCAGTCCTGGAAACCGTACATATGTATACATATGGATATATATATATATATGTGTCGACTGCTAAAATGCAAAAGGGCGTATCTCGCGTATTAAAGCGTATGAGTTACGCCCTTTCCAGTCCTGGAAACCGTACATATGGATATATACATGGATATATGCTGAAATTTAGGGGAGAGCGGGGCAAAACGGGATAATGAGGCAAAACGCAATTTTCCAATAACTTTTGGATGGTGGCGGTGAAGGTGAGTGGGGCAAAACGGCGTTGAAAATCCAGATGTATCGTTAGGACAAAATGGGGCATCCAAAAATTATGGGAAAATTAAGTTTTACCCCCGTTGTCCCGTTTTGCCCCACTGTCCCATTTTGCCCCGCTCTCCCCTATTCTTTTGCTGAAATGCAAAAAAGCGTATCTCGTGTGTTAAAACGTAGGATTTACGCCCTTTCCAGTCCCGGAAACCGTACATATATATACAAATGGATATATATGTACGACTGCTAAAATGCAAAAGGGCGTATCTCGCGTGTTAAAGCGTATGAGTTACGCCCTTTCCAGTCCTGGAAACCGTACATATGGATATGCACATGGATATATGCTGAAATCTATTCTTTTGCTGAAATGCAAAAAAAGCGTATCTTGCGTGTTAAGACGTAGGATTTACGCCCTTTCCAGTCCCGGAAACCGTACATATATACAAATGGATATATATGTACAACTGCAAATATCGACTGCAAAAATGCAAAAGGACGTATCTCGCGTGTTAAAGCGTATGAGTTACGCCCTTTCCAGTCTTGGAAACCGTACATAAGTATACACATGGATAAATATATGTATCGACTGCTAAAATGAAAAAGGGCGTATCTCGCGTGTTGAAGCGTAGGAGTTACGCCCTTTTGGTTCTCAGCGGTCGATAGATGGATGTACATGTAGTCCTCCACTCTCGCTCTCGTCAGCGTCCTCTCCACTCCTTGGGATCCTCGTCGGCTTTCATTTGGGCAACCGCACGTACCAACGGGTTATACCTCACGTAGAGAGGGCGCAATGTGAGGCTTAAGAGTGCGCTACGCTCGAGCCAACAGCACCCCGACGTGCTTTCCGCTATGCATATGCATTTTCCTTCGTCGTCTTCGTCACACTCGCATTCCCTCCGTCGGCTTTTACTGCACCGAGAAAGGTATTATTCTTCGTTACGTGCCGGAGGGGGCCGTTCGAGGGAACGCGTTTTGGTCTCGTGGTCCACTTCGGGCACGAGCCGGGGTACGCGGGAGACAACGGCACGCGGGGGATGTTTCTGTCGCGGTTGTTATCGTGTAGGACTGCACTCGGTGCGGTAAAGTGCCATGTGCAAATATTGGCGGAACGGAGTGGGTTTTTCATTCGGGTTGTATTCTGTGATATCAGCTGCGATCAGCTGCACTTACAGTCGTAGCTTGCGTTTAGGATTGGAGGCGCGCGGAGATCGATGCTTGGCCTTTTTGGGAGGTTATTAAATTGAACAATTTTTGTTGGCAGATAAAGGCCATTTTCAATCCGTCAGCGGGCAGAATTGATTCGTCATATGATTTGGGAAATGAAAACGATCATGCAATGATACAAAAGTGTTGAGTAATCCGGTTTTTTTTCCTGAATTAGTATCAGCGAAGAGTGGGCCAATACCTCCCACATATGGTCAGTACTTCAATTCGTACCGAAAATGGCACTTGCAATCGTAACTTGCGTTGAGGATTGTAGACTCGCAGAGATCGATGCTTGGCCTGTTTGGGAGGTGATTAAATGGGCCATTTTTTTAGACGGATAAAGTCCATATTTTAGACGGATAAAGTCCAAAATTGATTCGTCATACGATTGGAAAAACGAAAGTTAGAAAGTAAAGATACAAAAGGGTTAAATAACCGGGTTCTTTCTGAATCTATATCAGCGAAAAGTGGGCGAATACCGGCCACATGTGATTAGTACTTCAATTCGTACCGAAAATGGCACTTCCAATCGTAGCTTACGTTAAGGATTGTAGGCTTGCACAGATCGATGCTTGGCCTTTTTGGGAGGTGATTAAATAGATCATTTTTTTAGACGGATAAAGGCCATCTTTCTATTCGCCAAGGGGCAAAATGTATTCGTCGTACAATTGGAGAAATTAAAGTTAGAAAGTAAAGATACAATAGGGTTAAGTAACCGGATTTTTCCTGAATTCGTATCAGCGAAAGGTGGGCCAATACCGGCCACATGTGATCAGTACTTCAATTCGTACCGAAAATGGCACCTTCAATCGTAGCTTGCGTTCAGGATTGTAGGCGCGCGGAGATCGATGCCTGGCTTTTTCGGGAAGTGATAAAATGGACAATTTTTTAAGGCCGATAAAGACCATCTATCGATCCGCCAGGAAGCAGAAATGATTCATAGTATGCCAGACAGATAGACAGATAGACAGGTTTTTTTATAGAGTTCATAGATAAATCCCCTTCAGACCGGTACGATGCAAGCAGAACAGAGCTAGGTTTAGACCAATAGAATTAGAAATCGGAATTTGGTCGATACCAAATTCCAAATTCAATTTTGGCCTCCAATTCGCCTGCCTCGGTAGGCAGGCGAATTGGAGGCCGGAGCCGGGCAAATACCCTAAGTACTTGAAGTGCGTATTGAAGTATCAAGTACTTGAAGTGCGTATTGAAGTATCAAGTACTTGAAGTGCGTATTGAAGTATCAAGTACTTGAAGTGCGTATTGAAGTATCAAGTACTTGAAGTGCGTATTGAAGTATCAAGTACTTGAAGTGCGTATTGAAGTATCAAGTACTTGAAGTGCGTATTGAAGTATCAAGTACTTGAAGTGCGTATTGAAGTATCAAGTACTTGAAGTGCGTATTGAAGTATCAAGTACTTGAAGTGCGTATTGAAGTATCAAGTACTTGAAGTGCGTATTGAAGTATCAAGTACTTGAAGTGCGTATTGAAGTATCAAGTACTTGAAGTGCGTATTGAAGTATCAAGTACTTGAAGTGCGTATTGAAGTATCAAGTACTTGAAGTGCGTACTGAAGTATCAAGTACTTGAAGTGCGTATTGAAGTATCAAGTACTTGAAGTGCGTATTGAAGTATCAAGTACTTGAAGTGCGTATTGAAGTATCAAGTACTTGAAGTGCGTATTGAAGTATCAAGTACTTGAAGTGCGTATTGAAGTATCAAGTACTTGAAGTGCGTATTGAAGTATCAAGTACTTGAAGGGCGTATTGAAGTATCAAGTACTTGAAGTGCGTATTGAAGTATCAAGTACTTGAACTGCGTATTGAAGTATCAAGTACTTGAAGTGCGTATTGAAGTATCAAGTACTTGAAGTGCGTATTGAAGTATCAAGTACTTGAAGTGCGTATTGAAGTATCAAGTACTTGAAGTGCGTATTGAAGTATCAAGTACTTGAAGTACTGAGCGCAGTTCTTGAGCATTGACGCATTGAGCACTGGCAGAACTGAATTGCTGAAGTTCTGAGTACTGGCCACTGACTCGGTACTTCGTACTTCAATATGTTCTTCAAGTACTTAGTGTATTTGCCCAGCTATGAAATGAACGATATAATGTAAAGATACAAAAGCGTTAAGCAACACGCTTTTCCCTGAATCCGTATCAGCGAAGAGTGGGCCAATACCGGCCACATGTCATTAGTACTCGAATCCGTACCGAAAATGTGCACTGCAATGCTGGCGCGCTGAGTGCATCCATCCGGTTCGTTGCGTAATCCCTTATGCGTGCTTCCATTAGCGTTACGAGGATCATGAAAGGCGGACTTTTTCTCACGCTCCCCCGTCGTGACGAGTACATTGGCCGTAAAGGTGCGCGAGCGGCGTCGTTCGGAGCATGAGTGTCACTTAAAGCTCGCTTCAAGGTGGACGCCCGTGCGCAGTCACACGTCACGGGCTCTATGAACGACAGCGGACGACGTCGACGACGAGGACGTCTTAGGATCGTTCACCCGTTTCTCGAGTGGGCCGAGTGCGCGCCGAGCGGCACAGTCGTTGGCCATCCGAGCCGACGACGAAATACAGTCATCGGCATGCTCTCGTCGTCGTTTCTCGCACGGAACTCGCCACATCTACTGTCAACGTCTGTCGGAATTGTACAGGGTTGATCTTTACACCCGCTCCGCTATTACACTGGCTACGAGTAGCTACTTCGTCGCGTCTCAGGTGCAAGACTCGCACAACCTCTCGAATTCTTTACGAGCGAGTGCCAGAGAGTCTCCCCCGTCGAGAGCAACTGCAAATGTACAACTTACGTTAAGACACGTAAGTTTTTTTTTTTTTATGAATGAAACATTTGCAAATATGTGTTTGTTTATTTTTTTATTTAAATATTTAATATTTATTCCGGCTGCTCAAGTGTATGCACTGGTTTATTTTTTTCTTCTTTTTTTGCGTCCTCATAGAGGAAGCTTTGTTTTCGTGAAAAAAATGTTCTTCGAGATTTTAGTGTCAGAGTACTTAATAAGTTGCAAATTAAAATTTTCATATGGCCTTCTCATAACGTTCCTTTATTTGCGAAGCTTCTTCTACGAGGAAGCATTTTCGGTATTGTTGACTTCCTCGTAGAGGAAGCTCCGCAAATAAAGGAACATTATGAGAAGGCCATATGAAAATTTTAATTTGCAACTTATATGAGGAAGCCATATGAAAATTTCAATTTTCAACTTTTATGAAGAAGCCATATGAAGATTTCAATTTTCAACTTTTATGAAGAAGCGATATGAAAAATGTAATTTTCAACTTGTTTTAACGTCAACGTCGTGTTTGCCTTTTATGCATACGACTGGCCGATTCAGGTTCAGCGCGAAAAAATACACCGATGTCTTTGCCTTGTTAGATCCGTGCACCTACTTCAATTAACGAAAATACAGGGTTTTGGAATTTTTTTTTTTTTTCAAATTATTAAGTCACTTATCCAATATTCACCGTTTTGTGGCCACGTCTAATGTATTTTTCACCCACCGATGACGAGTCTCCGAATTATTTTACTCCTAGGGCGACACTTGATACATAAACTCGTGTCGGCCAAAAAATACAACTTTTCGAAAAAATTCAAAAATTTCAAAATCCCATAAAATTTTAATGTTTCGATCCATTTTCGCCAAATTTAATACGAAACATTGTACAGTGTTAGGTGCGAAGCTTCCTCTATGCACTGAGAAAAAAAAATCGATTGAGTCAACAAAATGAGCGCTTACGGGTGGCGAAACAAATTTTTGGTTGATCGAACGAAATAATGGTTGTATTAAGTGAAGAAAAATTTGAATCGACGGCCTGTTAGTTCGTTCAACGAGGTATTCCTTTCGATCAACCAAACATTCGTTCCGCCACCCGTAAGCGCACATTTTGTGGACTCAATTGATTTTTTTTCTCTGTGTGAGGAAGCCAACAATACAGAAAATGCTTCCTCATAGAAGAAGCTTCGCAAATAACGGAACATTATGAGAAAGCCACATGAAAATTTCAATTTGCAACTTATATGAGGAAGCCATATGAAAATTTCAATTTTCAACTTTTTTATTATAATAATATATAATAACATAGAGTTAATTTGATTTGAATAGTTCGTAATTGCAATCGCCTCAAGCAGGTCGCATAAGCCCTTTGAGCTTGTACGCGACCTCCAATCGTCTAACCTAACTTAAAACTAAACCTAATAAACATCGAAACTCTACATAAAATGTAATGTTTCTAAAAACGAGATAATCCATTAAAATAAATACAAAAATGCAATCTTTAATATTCTTCGCTTCCATTGCTTAAAGGGAGCAATTCTTCGTTTAACTTCCTTTCAAATTCTTTTTAACTCCACACTTTGCTCGCATTCGCTGGTAATCTATTAAAACAGTTTATTCCTATAAAATCGTAAGCTTTCCTTCCAACCCCTTTTTTTCTAATACCTTGCCTAAAGCTAACATTTCGGGGATTTCTACTTGTTCCTCCATAAACCCCAATTCCTTATTCTTGACTAGTTGCATCACGGCCGTACTCTGATATATTTCAGCGATCCCTGACATTGATGTTTCCTGAAATAGCATATTTACTACGTTATCTATTTATTTATGGCGGACGATAAACTTTGCAAAAATCGTTTTAAATATTGGTAGTTTTCTTCTTCAATTTTTTACGAGCGACAGTGAGTCGAAAAAAACGTTTTTCGTCGTAAAGGGTAGTAAATAGAACTAGAATTCCGACGGTGAGAGACCGTCACTGCGAGTCGACTTTAAATGTAGGTCAGCCCGGACACGGAAATACTCGTGGGCCGTGCCGAGATTTAGGGGACAGACGGGTGTGGGAAAAGTAAAATATATAGTCGTACATCGCGAAGAGGTCGAAGACGCACTCGAATTACTCGTGGCACATTAGCGAGGTAGCTTAAGCTTCGTTCGCGGAGATTCAAGGGAGACAGGTGCGCTCGCTGCAACGCACCGGAATCCCGTTTCCACTTTCCTCTATAATCCGATATTACGATGTAATCCGCGCAGAAAGTTACGAAATCGGTGTGCACACGGGGACTAGACGTTCCCGGATTCGAGCCAAACTCTTGCTTGTCGTAACAAAACAATAAATATTTGGACCCCAATCTGACTCAGTTAACGACCTGTTTCTTTTTCTTCTTATTTTGTAACACCCGTTTGGGCGGCAGGAGTCTGCATTTGAATTTTACACATGGACATAAAGTTATAGTTTAAGGTCGTTGGTTTGCTTATTTATTTGCTTGTCCCAATAAAAAAAAAACGGTGCTGTGCACTTCCGGTGACTTCTAATCTAATTCTAATCTAATCAAATCTAATTTTCCGACCGGAAGTGACGTCGTACCGGAAGTACATCACTTCCTGTTTGAAAATCTTATTTTCCGACCGGAAGTGACGTCGTACCGGAAATACATCACGTCCGGTTTGAAAATCTTATTTTCCGACCGGAAGTGACGCCGTATCGGAAGTACATCACGTCCGGTTTGAAAATCTTATTTTCCGACCGGAAGTGACGTCGTATCGGAAGTACATCACTTCCGGTTTGAAAATATTTTTTTTCGACCGGAAGTGACGTCGTACCGGAAGTACATCACTTCCGGTTTGAAAATTTTATTTTCGAAGCGGAAGTGATGTCACACCGCTTCGATCAATCAAACGACGTATCAAATACGTCACTTCCGGTTGAAAAATCTTACTATTCAACCGGAAGTGACTTCGTACCGGAAATATGACACTTCCGATTTGAAAATCTTATTTTTCGACCGAAAGTGACGCCATACCGGAAATAGGGCACTTCCGGTTGATCAACGGGCTTTACGGACCGGAAGTGAAGTGCTTCTGTGAAACCACCGGAGAAACAAATTTTCGGTTCCTAAATTCCATAATCCATAGTGTGAAGGTGAGAAGCGCCCAATCTACAACAAGCTGCTAGTTACATATAAAAATCATAAATATTTCACTCACATTGAATATACGGAGAATGTATTGGAATTTGATATAACATATGCAAAATTGACCGTCCATTCTGGAGCCAATAAGCAATAAATGGCGATCGGTAAACGAAGACAACCAGATAATGAAATCAACGAAAAAAAATGTATTGAACGGATCATCGTTTCTTCAGATTACATTTTTTTTTTGTACAAAATCTTAATTTTTCTAAACGCGACGAAGCTCTCGCTCGGAATTGAGACGTCGATGAGCACGCAGAGTCGATTATTTTCTGAGGGTTGCCATCGAGATATTATGTCCGAATAAGGCGGGACAATGGACCGGAGCGACGTATAATGTTTGGCGATCGAGTACCAGTGTGAACGATGGAGCCGAGAACGGGAAGTACGATGAAATTCTCGACCTCTGCCCGGGATTCCAGCTTATATCTCAACCCCTGGGCAACCCCCTGCGCGCATTCTCTGTTCGTCCTCTGCCTCGTGCCTGCGCCTTCCTTTAATCCCCCTCCTCCCCACCCCGTGCGCGTGCGATACAAAGAAAGTCTCTCGAGTCATCCCGCACTACTTCAACCCCCCCGTCAGCCGGCGCTCGCTCCGAAACGCGTGTTATTCCGCTGCGGGATGTGCCAGAAATCGACAGGAAGATCGATCACCTCGGAATCAATTTTCCGCTGACTCTCGGTCTCAATTTTTTTTTTCGATCCACTCTCATCTCCCCCGGATGATGTGACGCGTCGAGAGAAAGCTGAATTCAATGATATCGCGTACACAAAAAAATAAAGATCTGCTAACAACTCACCCTTAACTTGGGGATTTCTTTTTAAATCCACCGGAGGCTGAAGAAGGGTCGACGAATCTGATCGCATCGCGGAGGTCTCATTATTTTCGTGAACCAAAATCATTTCACGGAAATAAAATAGTTATTTAATATGATTAAAAAATGATTTAATCTGATTTGAAATAATAATCTGATTTTATTTCAAATAATGATTTGATCTGATTTGAAATAATTATTTAATCTGATTTCAAATAATGATCGAATCTGATTTCAAACAATGATTCAATCTAATTTTAAATAATGATTTAATCTGATTGCTGATCCGAGACAAGCTGGCGCAGTCGTCTATGATGTTAACAAACCCCCCTGAACTTGGGGATGTCTTTTTATCTCCACGAGGAGCTGAGAAAGGATCGACGAATCGGATCGTCTCGTCGAGGTCTCATTATTTTCGTGAATCAAAATCATTTCACTGATCAGATCAAAAATAATTATTTAATATGATTATAAAAATTATTGAAGCTGATATCAAATAATAATTTAATCTGATATCAAATAATAATTTAATCTGATATCAAACAATAATTTAATCTGATATCAAATAATAATTTAATCTGATTACTGTTCCGCGCCAGGCTGGCGCAGTCGTGCGCGACGTCCCCGATAGTCAGAAATTCCCCTCGAAAGAGGCCTCGACATGCTGACCCAACGGATGCAAAAGCTCGTCTAGCCACTGACCTTTCGCATCGCGCATCTTCTCCCATAAGTTCATCGACACAAAATCACCAGCGACATTGCCGGAATCGCCCTTAGCGTGGGCTCGAGGTCTTCCCGCGCTCTCGCTCCAGAAAAGGTCAGCGAGGAGAAAAGTCGCTCACCCCGCCGTGCGTGCCGGCCGCGCGTAGGGCCGCTACCGGCAGGCTCGGCCGCACAGTAGTTCAAGCACATCATCGCGGCGAGCGCGCGCGTTCCGTCGCTTCCCGGATAATTTTAGATCGGCAAGATAGCGTCTTCTCGGGCGGGCCGCGGGCGAGCGAGCGGGACGGATGAAGCGCGTAACTCGCGGGTGAGACCGGGAGAAAGACGAGAGCGAACTTCGAGCGAGAAACATCGTGGGCAGGGTGAAAGAGGTGCGAGCGGGCGCGCGGCGAGACTTGCGGAGAGGGAAGAAGACGAGGAACACGGAGTGAAAAGCACCGCTCGGCCGGAGTGGGAGGAAGCGAGCAAGCCGAGAAAGAGAGCAACGGCACGACAGAGTGAGAGTCCGGGAGTGAGTGGTCTCGCGAACGCAGTTATGCCGACCAGCTCAAACCGTGTGTGCCGCCAAATTGAACCCCGCGAGCGCGTCGGGAGAGAGTGCACGCGCGAGCTTTCGAGCGGCGTTGGACGAAAGGCGAAATAAGGCGAAAAGCGAAGAGCAAGAATTAACAGAACAAAAAAAAAGGGAGCTCGGCTGTGCGGGACGGTTTCAGGGCTGCCGGGGGAGAAAGGGAGGAGGCCGAAGAGGCGGAGAAAGTCGAGTGCGGCGTACACGCGAGGTAGCCGGGCCACTTCCGGTTCCCTGTGGCACGTACGATTTTCCTACGAATCTCGAACGGGTGACCCGGAATAATTCGTTGGAAGGGGGGAGGGGGAGGGTTTGCTTCTTATCGCTTTTTTTTTTTTTTTTTTTGTCGTTCTGATACCGAAAGGTTTGAGACGGAGGAATCTGAGGACTGTGCGGGGTGGTGCGCGCCTTAAGAAAAATAGTATGTGCGTACGCGGGCGCCGGTTTACTCGTGCGAGGCCGGGATGAGGATGATTCACTCGACGGACGGGCGCGAAGTGGCCTCTTGAACTCTCGTCCCTCGATCGACTTTGCAGCCCTCCGGCGAGGGAGGCGAAGGGGTGAAGGAGAAACAAGTGGGGTAAGCTTTTTGGCGTCAATGGGTCGAATCTGTCGCGAGGGAGCTGTCGATGAGCCACGGTTGTGGCGAGACATTTGTGGATATTGAAATTCGAGAGAGAACTGCGCATGGGAGATCGTTAACCAACGATCCCTGTCAAGTCCGCAGAGAAATGTGGAAATGTGGATTTAATTCCGTACTGAGTTCCAACTAAGTTCCAACTAAGTTCCAACCAAGTGCTTTTTAGGTGCGCATTTGGTACTAAATTCCAACTAAGTTCTTTTTAGGTGCGCATTTGGTACTAAGTTCCAACTAAGTTCTTTTTGGGTACTGTTTTGTACTAAGTTCCAAGTTCTTTTTAGGTGCTGTTTGGTACTAAGTTCCAACTAAGTGCTTTTTAGGTGCCAATTTGGTACTAAGTTACAATTAAGTGGTTTTTAAGTGCTAATTTGGTACTAAGTTCCAACTAAATTCCAACTAAGTTCCAGCTAAGTTCCAGCTAAGTTCCAGCTAAGTTCCAGCCAAGTTCCAGCCAAGTTCCAGCCAATTTCCCACCAAGTTCCAACTAGGTTCCAACCAAGTTCTAACTAAGTTCCAACCAAGTTTCATCAAGTTCCAACCAATTTCCAACCAAGTTCTAACTAAGTTCCAACCAAGTTCCATCAAGTTCCAACTAAGTTTCAACCAAGTTCCAACTAAGTTTCAACCAAGTTCCAACTAAGTTTCAACCAAGTTCCAACTAAGTTTCAACCAAGTTCCAACTAAGTTTCAACCAAGTTCCAACTAAGTTTCAACCAAGTTCCAACTAAGTTTCAACCAAGTTCCAACTAAGTTTCAACCAAGTTCCAACTAAGTTTCAACCAAGTTCCAACAATTTCCAAATGTGTACCAATTAAGTGCTTTTGGGTCCCGATTTGGTACCAAGTTTCAACTAAGTTCCAACTGAGTGCTTTTTCGGTGCTCACTTGATACTAACTTCCGACTAAGCTCCCAACGCTACCAACTGTCGGTTCGCGGTCCGGCGCAGCTGCGGAGGGGGAAGTCTCGCGGATCCGCGGAAGGAGGGAGCTTTAACGTCAGTAAAAAAAAAGAAGAAAAAAAAGATATAAGTGCGAGTAGTCGACAGCGGAAGGTGCTCGAGAAACTGCGCTTGGAGCTGGCGAGATCCAGTTGCTTCGTTTAGTCCGGTGACTCTCCGGTGGTCCAGACAAAGGGTTCGTCGTTTTTCGACCGACATATACATAGACACAGGGAAACCGTGCTGCGAGTGTTCGAAGTTTGCCGCAACGGGTGTGCGTGAAAGTGGGCGAGGGATGAATCGCACTACTCAGTCGAGGCGAAGCTCGCCAGTCCGGTAGATTCAGTTTATAAAAAAAAAAAAATATAAAAAGAAAATTAAGAAGAAAAAGAAACGGAGCGCGGAGGAAATTCGCCCGGGGTTCCTCTCCGCTTCACTCCGCAGGAAAGGATTGCACAGACGGGAGCGCCTTCCCTCCACGGTGTAACGGGTGCCCGTGAAATAGTGGGCGAATAAATCACTTTGCAAAGGAGACTGCGGAGAATCCAGTGGCGAGGGGCAAAGGCTCGAGTCGCCGCTTCCGCACCATCGGGCCGGAGGGGTCGCGCGCGACTTGATAAAGAAGAAAAATTTCGCTTAACAAAAAGGCACTGAAACCCGCGAAAGGTAAAGACTGGCTGGAGCGATGACGATCGTCTGTCAGATTTCCCGGGTCTCGGCGTCCGGCGCTCCTCCTTTACTTTACAGCGCTTTCGACCCTTTTTAAGCATCCATTGGAAGGTTTAAAGGAAAATTTAATTCGGAAAAAAAATTACCAATTTTTTTTTTATTATTTTTTTTAATTTTCATATCGAAAGATAGATCGAACCGTCGAGCGTGCCTTCCAATGTTGGCAATGGTTCGTCGAGCAGTTTAAGAGAAAGTTGAACCATTTCGCTTTTCAAAAAGGCCGTGAAACACGCGATTGGCTAGAGCGACGATGATCGTCTGCCCTTATTTTATAGCCCTTGTTTTATATCGCTCTTGACCCTTTTCAAGCATCCACTTGAAGGTTTGAAAACAAATTATTTCAGAAGAAAAAATTACGAAAGTGTTTTGATTTTTATTTTTATTTGATTTGATATCGAAAGATAGATTTAATCTTCCAGAATTCCTTCCAATTTTGGTAGACAGTAAAAAAAAGTTTGTAGTTCTTGCAACTTATTGTTTACAAACGTCCACAATTTTTTTATTTGATAATTTTTCGATCGCACCACCCGTCTCTAGTTTTGCAAATAAAAGCACAAACTAAAATTGTTAATGATACGGAAAATGAAAGCGCAAATTTTTAATTTTCTGACCTAAAAAAAACGAGTATGTCACTTATTTGACAAAATAATTTTTACGAATCTTCCCATACCGATTTTACAAAAAAATTTTTTACTGAATGCTTCGTCGAGCAGTTTAAGAGATACAGTGCTTTAGAACAACAAGGGGTATGTTTAAGATATTTCATTCGAAAATACACGTTTGCTTTATCGAAAAGCAATATAAAAATATTCGGTCAAAAATCACATGCGATTGATTATTCGTCTTGTCACGATAAATAAAAAAAATATCCGTTTCCTTTATAATGGATTCTTCATATAATGGAACTTCAACTTCACCCTCGGAGCCAAATCGGGCGGAACTAATTGTTTTTTTCTTTTTTTTTTTAATTACATCTTTTCCCCTCAAGATTTGCTTCCTGTGCGCTACAGCGCTAGTGCGCGCTTTTTCTTATCGCGCGAAAAAAATGTTGGACGCAAGGATGCCCGAAACGGACCGGGGAGGGGCGACATCGACGAACCGGATCGTCTCGTCGAGGTCTCATTATTTTCGTGAACTAAAATCATTTCACTGATCAGATCAAAAATAATAATTTAATATGATTATAAAAATTATTGAAGCTGATTTAAAACAATGATTTATTCTGATATCAAATAATAATTTAATCTGATATCAAATAATAATTTAATCTGATATCATATAATAATTTAATCTGATATCAAATAATAATTGAATGTGATATCAAATAATAATTTAATCTGATGTCAAATAATAATTTAATCTGATTACTGTTCCGCTGATTACTGAATGCTTCGTCGAGCAGTTTAAGAGATACAGTGCTTTAGAACAACAAGGGGTATGTTTAAGATATTTCATTCGAAAATACACGTTTGCTTTATCGAAAAGCAATATAAAAATATTCGGTCAAAAATCACATGCGATTGATTATTCGTCTTGTCACGATAAATAAAAAAAAATATCCGTTTCCTTTATAATGGATTCTTCATATAATGGAACTTCAACTTCACCCTCGGAGCCAAATCGGGCGGAACTAATTTTTTTTTCTTTTTTTTTATTACATCTTTTCCCCTCAAGATTTGCTTCCTGTGCGCTACAGCGCTAGTGCGCGCTTTTTCTTATCGCGCGAAAAAAATGTTGGACGCAAGGATGCCCGAAACGGGCCGGGGGAGGGGCGACATCGACGAATCGGATCGTCTCGTCGAGGTCTCATTATTTTCGTGAACTAAAATCATTTCACTGATCAGATCAAAAATAATAATTTAATATGATTATAAAAATTATTGAAGCTGATTTAAAACAATGATTTATTCTGATATCAAATAATAATTTAATCTGATATCAAATAATAATTTAATCTGATATCAAATAATAATTTAATCTGATATCATATAATAATTTAATCTGATATCAAATAATAATTGAATGTGATATCAAATAATAATTTAATCTGATGTCAAATAATAATTTAATCTGATTACTGTTCCGCTGATTACTGAATGCTTCGTCGAGCAGTTTAAGAGATACAGTGCTTTAGAACAATAAGGGGCATGTTTCAGATATTTCATTCGAAAATACACGTTTGCTTCATCGAAAAGCAATATAAAAGTATTCGGTCAAAAATCACATGCGATTGATTATTCGTCTTGTCACGATAAATAAAAAAAATATCCGTTTCCTTTATAATGGATTCTTCATATAATGGAACTTCAACTTCACCCTTGGAGCCAAATCGGGCGGAACTAATTGTTTTTTTCTTTTTTTTTAATTACATCTTTTCCCCTCAAGATTTGCTTCCTGTGCGCTACAGCGCTAGTGCGCGCTTTTTCTTATCGCGCGAAAAAATTGTTGGACGCAAGGATGCCCGAAACGGGCCGGGAGAGGGGCGACATCGACGAATCGGATCGTCTCGTCGAGGTCTCATTATTTTCGTGAACTAAAATCATTTCACTGATCAGATCAAAAATAATAATTTAATATGATTATAAAAATTATTGAAGCTGATTTAAAACAATGATTTATTCTGATATCAAATAATAATTTAATCTGATATCAAATAATAATTTAATCTGATATCATATAATAATTTAATCTGATATCATATAATAATTTAATCTGATATCAAATAATAATTGAATGTGATATCAAATAATAATTTAATCTGATGTCAAATAATAATTTAATCTGATTACTGTTCCGCTGATTACTGAATGCTTCGTCGAGCAGTTTAAGAGATACAGTGCTTTAGAACAACAAGGGGTATGTTTAAGATATTTCATTCGAAAATACACGTTTGCTTTATCGAAAAGCAATATAAAAATATTCGGTCAAAATCACATACGATTGATTATTCGTCTTGTCACGATAAATAAAAAAAATATCCGTTTCCTTTATAATGGATTCTTCATATAATGGAACTTCAACTTCACCCTTGGAGCCAAATCGGGCGGAACTAATTGTTTTTTTCTTTTTTTTTAATTACATCTTTTCCCCTCAAGATTTGCTTCCTGTGCGCTACAGCGCTAGTGCGCGCTTTTTCTTATCGCGCGAAAAAATTGTTGGACGCAAGGATGCCCGAAACGGGCCGGGAGAGGGGCGACATCGACGAATCGGATCGTCTCGTCGAGGTCTCATTATTTTCGTGAACTAAAATCATTTCACTGATCAGATCAAAAATAATAATTTAATAGGATTATAAAAATTATTGAAGCTGATTTAAAACAATGATTTATTCTGATATCAAATAATAATTTAATCTGATATCAAATAATAATTTAATCTGATATCATATAATAATTTAATCTGATATCAAATAATAATTGAATGTGATATCAAATAATAATTTAATCTGATGTCAAATAATAATTTAATCTGATTACTGTTCCGCTGATTACTGAATGCTTCGTCGAGCAGTTTAAGAGATACAGTGCTTTAGAACAACAAGGGGTATGTTTAAGATATTTCATTCGAAAATACACGTTTGCTTCATCGAAAAGCAATATAAAAATATTCGGTCAAAATCACATACGATTGATTATTCGTCTTGTCACCATAAATAAAAAAAATATCCGTTTCCTTTATAATGGATTCTTCATATAATGGAACTTCAACTTCACCCTCGGAGCCAAATCGGGCGGAACTAATTTTTTTTTCTTTTTTTTTATTACATCTTTTCCCCTCAAGATTTGCTTCCTGTGCGCTACAGCGCTAGTGCGCGCTTTTTCTTATCGCGCGAAAAAATTGTTGGACGCAAGGATGCCCGAAACGGACCGGGGGAGGGGCGACGGGTTTTCCGCAGGGGCGAAGAGGAAATTACGTTCCGGCGACGAGAAGCTGACAGAAGCGGCGCATCTCGAGCCGGTAGCTTCGCCGCCCCCGTCGCGTTACTTCGTCGCGTCGCATTTAATTTTCTTTTTCACAGAACCGTGAGCACCACCGGCGATACACACAGACGCGCCGGAAAGAAAGCGCGACCGGAACGAGTAAGAAAGCGCGAACGGAATGAGTAAGAAAGAACGAACGGAACGAGTAAGAAAGATGGAACGGAACGAGTAAAAAAGAAGGAACGGAACGGGTAAGAAAGAAGGAACGGAACGGGTAAGAAAGAAGGAACGGAACGAGTAAGAAAGAAGGAACGGAAGGAGCGGAAAAGCTTTCCAGCGTCGCACGGTTTTGTGCGCTATCTCGTGCACGAGAGCATCTATTAATGGAACGACTGTTTCCTTTGTTAGCGCGGGGGATGGCGAAGTATGCCACCGGCTGCCGGACGCTGCAGCAGAGTCCGAACAATGCTCCCGTTCGTTCGTGAAATTTTAAGGCGTTCGCGTCGCCCCATCGGGAATTTCTCTCGTACACGCAGCCTTGCCTTACCCTCCTCTTTTTTCGCCAGGCTCGGACGCAACAAACTTCATGATAAGATCCCTTTTTTTCTCGTCTTGCAGCCACTCTTTTCACGTTTCATTCACTCGGCTCGTCCCTCGGGAATTCTTGGCCATCATTCCTGAAAAATTATTCCGTTGCCGTAGACATTAAAAAATAATTCCGTAAAAATCGGAACACGAAGTTTCGGTAAAATAATTTTGTTACGTTAGTGACAGACTCGTTTGTTCGGGTTTGAATATTACAAGCTGCACTTTTATTTCCCGTGTAGGGGAGAGCGGGCAAAAATGGGACAGTGGGGCAAAACGGGATAGTGGGACAAAAACCAATTTTGCAATAATTTTTGGGTAGTGGCGGTGATTGTAAATGGAGCAAAACGGTGTTGAGAATTCGGATTTATCGTTAGGAGAAAATGGGGCAACCAAAAATTATTGGAAAACTGAGTTTTCCTCCCGCTTGTGGGGCAAAACGGGATAGTGTGACAAAACCCAATTTTGCAATAACTTTTGGATGGTGGCGGTGATGGTAAGCGGGGCAAAACGGTGTTGAAAATTCGGATTTATCGTTGGGATGAAATGGGGCAAAACGGTGTTGAGAATTCGGATTTATCGTTAGGACAAAATCGGGCAACCAAAAATTATTGGAAAACTGAGTTTTCCTCCCGCTTGTGGGGCAAAACGGGATAGTGAGACAAAACCCAATTTTGCAATAATTTTTGGATGGTGACGGTGATGGTAAGTGGAGAAAAACGGTGTTGAAAATTCGGATTTATCGTTGGGACGAAATGGGGCAAAACGGTGTTGAAAATCCGGATTTATCGAAGGGACAAAATGGGGCATCCCAAAATTATTGGAAAACTGAGTTTTCCTCCCGCTGGCCCTTTTTGCCCCGCTCTCCTCTAATTAACAATTTTGGTTTGTACTTTTGTTTGTAAAACTAGAACCGGACGGTGCGATAGGAAAATTAACAAATGAAAAATGGTAGATGTTTGTGCGCAATAAGTTGTTGTAAAAAGTAGAAACAACAGTAGTGAATTTAAAAATCTGAAAAAATTCATACGTATTCAGAAAAGTGCACGAAGCACTTTCATTAAAAAGAAAAGTTAAGTTTCCGGGAGATTTGTTGAACAATTTTATTTTCCATCAATTTATTAATAAAATTTTGGAATTATTATTATGCACAACTAATCTTTCCAGCACCTTTAATATGCCTGACTTTTTCAGATTTTTATACCATCCAGAAGTGTCTGCAATTCCCTCTCATTTCGCTGAAACTTATGCGAAGTGAACACTATTCGTAAGAACTACCTCAAAAACAATAAATCAAGCGACGAGGGTCCCGACGTCAGGATATAATTTTTATTCAGGAAGACAGATCGATCTTCTGCTAACTACAATTTTTGTTCCCCGCAAAAAAATGTACCTTCTTCAAAGTAAATTTTTCTTTTCTTTCATAAAATTGATCTTCTACGAAGTACAATTTTTCTTTCGCACGAATAAAATTTACCCTCTTCAAAATATAATTTTTTTTTCTCGTAAAAAACTTGATCAATCAATCCTTCCTACGCAAAGGATTGAAGATACGGTGAACCAGAGAGATAACAGATTGATATAACGTTACCGCCGGTAGGCGGATGTGAGAATTCGAGTAATGCTCGAGTGACTGACCAATCGTCGGGCGCGCGAAGAGAGGATTGATTAATCTTTCAAGCGCGAGTTGTTCGAGCTGGTAAAATAGCCTGATCGCTTTGCCGGGAAGCTCTCCGACCTTTCGACACGGGAATTCGAAGACTCCGACGGGGCGAGCAGCCTGGGCTGTGGAACTCTAAATCGTCGAATTTCCACTGGCGCGTAGGAATTGCGTATCGGCTTTCGTACCAGCGCCTACTACTACGCGCGACTATATATATCAGTCAATATATACGTATATAGAAAATGAACAGTCGGAGAACCAGTGAATGAGAAGGAGACGAGGTAGACGCGAAGGTCTCCGCAGACCCCGGCTGGCGGTGTGGATGATGGCCAACAGCAGGCATTCGATATACAGTCAACGGGGAACATCCGTGCCCAATGTTTACTGTATTCCACTGACAAGTATTCGGCCGAGACGGCGAGTTATTTTTGTCGATGGAAATTCTCGTTCAAACGTTAGATTCGTTCTGTACGGAATCATTGCCACGTGCAATGCAAAGCCCACTGAAGACATCAACAGCGCAAGGAAAAAGAAACGTGATTAATCGCTTGGGTGTGTTGAGAAAGTTGGCCGTATCGTCCAAAGTACCCCTCCCCCCCCCCCCCCCTTCTTCAACGCTTCAACCTTCAACACCTTTTTAATCTTCAATCTTCAACGCCATTTTAATCTTCAATCTTCGACGCCATTTTAATCTTCAGTATTCAACGCCGTTTTAATGTAGCCCCGCCAATCACCCAATCGAGTTTGTCTAATCCCCTGCGTTAAGTTTCATAATGCAATCGGTTTTACGGTTTCAGCGACTTTACCGGATTTCAGTTTGCAGCGTTCAAAAAACCATGTAATCTGTAATTACCATCCAGTTTCGACAACGGAATTAACAATTTAGTAGAGTGCTCATGAATAACAACCGATGTTGTAGAAAGTTGGCGATATCATCCACAGTTCCGGGTGACTCGGCCAATCGGTAGCGCCTTTTCAATATAGCTCCACCAATTTTCCCATCGAAATTATCTAATCACCCGCGTGAAGTACCGTAAAGCAATCGGTTATACGATTTTACCGATTTCACCGGCTTTCACTCGTCCGCATTCAAGAAACCATGGCCATGTCATCCATAATTGCTATCCAGTGTCCACAACAGAATCAACAATTCAGTCGAGTAAATTTCAGTTTGCAGCGTTCAAAAAACCATGTAATCTGTAATTACCATCCAGTTTCGACAACGGAATTAACAATTTAGTAGATCACTCATGAATAACAACCGATGTTGTAGAAAGTTGGCGATATCATCCACAGTTCCGGGTGACTCGGCCAATCGGCAACGCCTTTTCAATATCGCTCCACCAATTTTCCCATCGAAATTATCTAATCACCCGCGTGAAGTACCGTAAAGCAATCGGTTGTACGATTTTACCGATTTGACCGGCTTTCACTCGTCCGCATTCAAGAAACCATGGCCATGTCATCCATAATTGCCATCCAGTGTCCGCAACAGAATCAACAATTCAGTCGAGTAAATTTCAATTTGCAGCGTTCAAAAAACCATGTAATCTGTAATTACCATCCAGTTTCGAAAACGGAATTAACAATTTAGTAGAGTACTCATGAATAGCAACCGATGTTGCAGAAAGTTGGCGATATCATCCACAGTTCCGGGTGACTCGGCCAATCGGCAACGCCTTTTCAATATCGCTCCACCAATTTTCCCATCGAAATTATCTAATCACCCGCGTGAAGTACCGTAAAGCAATCGGTTGTACGATTTTACCGATTTCACCGGCTTTCACTCGTCCGCATTCAAGAAACCATGGCCATGTCATCCATAATTGCCATCCAGTGTCCACAACAGAATCAACAATTCAGTCGAGTAAATTTCAGTTTGCAGCGTTCAAAAAACCATGTAATCTGTAATTACCATCCAGTTTCGACAACGGAATTAACAATTTAGTAGAGTACTCATGAATAACAACCGATGTTGTAGAAAGTTGGCGATATCATCCACAGTTCCGGGTGACTCGGCCAATCGGCAACGCCTTTTCAATATAGCTCCACCGATTTTCCCATCGAAATGATCTAATCACCCGCGTGAAGTACCGTAAAGCAATCGGTTATACGATTTTACCGATTTCACCGGCTTTCACTCGTCCGCATTCAAGAAACCATGGCCATGTCATCCATAATTGCCATCCAGTGTCCGCAACAGAATCAACAATTCAGTCGAGTAAATTTCAGTTTGCAGGGTTCAAAAAACCATGTAATCTGTAATTACCATTCAGTTTCGACAACGGAATTAACAATTTTGTAGAGTACTCATGAATAACAACCGATGTTGTAGAAAGTTGGCGATATCATCCACAGTTCCGGGTGACTCGGCCAATCGGCAACGCCTTTTCAATATAGCTCCACCGATTTTCCCATGGAAATGATCTACTTACCCGCGTGAAGTACCGTAAAGCAGTCGGTTCTACGATTTTACCGATTTCACCGGCTTTCACTTGTCCGCATTCAAGAAACCATGGCCATGTCATCCATAATTGCTATCCAGTGTCCACAACAGAATCAACAATTCAGTCGAGTAAATTTCAGTTTGCAGCGTTCAAAAAACCATGTAATCTGTAATTACCATCCAGTTTCGACAACGGAATTAACAATTTAGTAGAGTACTCATGAATAGCAACCGATGTTGTAGAAAGTTGGCGATATCATCCACAGTTCCGGGTGACTCGGCCAATCGGCAACGCCTTTTCAATATCGCTCCACCAATTTTCCCATCGAAATTATCTAATCACCCGCGTAAAGTACCGTAAAGCAATCGGTTCTACGATTTTACCGATTTCACCGGCTTTCACTCGTCCGCATTCGAGAAACCATGGCCATGTCATCCATAATTGCCATCCAGTGTCCGCAACAGAATCAACAATTTAGTCGAGTACCGCATGAATAACAACCGTTGTTATCAGTGACTACCACACAATTCGTATTCCCCGTATTAATTCGGCTTTGGGCCAACCGACCGGTAACTCTCCTTTAGAAACGCAGAAAATCCGCATCCCGCGCGCATTGAGCCTCGGCTCCGGCGTCCCAATTAGTCGGGCAACGTTTTCGTTGAATAGAATTAATCGCGGTTTCCGATCCTGCACTTCGACTTCTCGCGGAACCGGGGCTGTGTATATCGCATGGTTGCGAACACCCCCGGGGCTTTCGAGGGGGATGCGTCGATCGTTAGCTATACATCGGCTCCGATGCTTATAACGCTGCGCAAGACCCACCTCCTCCCATCTCATCTAAATCCTATTCAGAGCTTAGCCGTGTTTAGAGTTTGCGAAAGCTCCACCTCGTGGGAACGAAGATTAGGCAACTTCCTGCCAGGATGCAAAACTTTCGGGGATCTTTGCTATACATTCGCGAAGCTCCGCCGTTCTCCGTCCGTGTCTCTCCCTCTCAATTTCGATCCCGTGCCTGCCCGGCATCGTCGATCGCGGCCCAATCGATGTTGCGGTCCAGCGAAGCCTCCTGCAGCTTTCACCCTCGGCGTCTCCCGAGCTGAGATATGCTACAACCTCTCGGGAATGTTCCCGAACGTGCGGTGCAGTCGGACAACCGGCTCTCCGGTGCAGCGTCGGATGCAACCCTTATCCGGGCTAACATCACCGCCGAAACTTCCTCGAGCGAGAGGGTCTTCGCCATCTAACTTTCGGCGAACGTTGGAAGTTCAACGGGGGATCTATATCATGCGCATCGATGCATTTGATTCGCAATCGCTGCATGATCTCCGCCGGAACTCCAAGGAAACTAATGGTCCCGGTAACAACCGTGGATCTACCATCTGTCGAGGATCGCTTCCCAAGCTCCCGAATCTTTCGACTTTGGGATTCGGTTCGCAAGAACCGACACTGCTGAATAATCGCCGGTAGTCGACAGTTTACGTGATCCCGATTCGGGACTGGCGTTCACTGCCCGGCGTTGATGCTTGGTTTTCGATTTGCCAGACATCCGGCCAAACATCAAGAAGGACATCCAGAACGACATCCAGTAAGACATTCAGCAGGACATCCAGTAAGACATCCAGAAAGTCATCGAGCAAGACATCCAGGGACTCATCAAGCAAGACATCCAGCCAGCCATCCAGAGAGTCATCAAGCAAGACATCCAGAGACTCATCAAGCAGGACATCCAGAGATTCATCAAGCAAGACATCTAGAGACTCATCAAGCGAGACATCCAGAGACTCATCAAGCGAGACATCCAGAGACTCATCAAGCAAGACATCCAGAGACTCATCAACCAAGACATCCAGAGACTCATCAACCAAGACATCCAGAGACTCATCAACCAAGACATCCAGAGACTCATCAACCAAGACATCCAGAGACTCATCAACCAAGACATCCAGCCAGACATCCAGAGAGTCATCAAGCAAGACATCCAGAGACTCATCAAGCAGGACATCCAGAGATTCATCAAGCAAGACATCCAGCCAGACATCCAGAGAGTCATCAAGCGAGACATCTAGAGACTCATCAAGCAGGACATCCAGAGATTCATCAAGCAAGACATCCAGAGACTCATCAAGCAAGACATCCAGAGACTCATCAAGCAGGACATCCAGAGATTCATCAAGCAAGACATCTAGAGACTCATCAAGCAAGACATCCAGAGACTCATCAAGCAAGACATCCAGAGACTCATCAAGCAAGACATCCAGAGACTCATCAAGCAAGACATCCAGAGACTCATCAAGCAAGACATCCAGAGACTCATCAAGCAAGACATCTAGAGACTCATCAAGCAAGACATCCAGCCAGACATCCAGAGACTCATCAAGCAACACATCCAGAGACTCATCAAGCAAGACATCTAGAGACTCATCAAGCAAGACATCCAAAGACTCATCAAGCAAGACATCCAGAGACTCAACAAGCAAGACATCCAGAGACTCAACAAGCAAGACATCCAGAGACTCAACAAGCAAGACATCCAGAGACTCATCAAGCAAGACATCCAGTCTTGCTAGACATCTTGCTGGATGACTCGCTTATTATGTTCGATCCCGTTAAGACATCGATGAAGAAATCCATCAAAATAGAAACACCCGAAAAACCAGACATCCATGCCGGGCAGTGTACATTTGGCAGTGTCGATTTTTCGCGTTCGATGCTCGCGTGTGGGGTCGAAGATAAAGCACCGGTGCGAACGGCTACCAGAGGGTGGAGGGTTAGGTGACTTCCGGCCTGGATAAGCAAGAGTTGGACGATCTTCCGGGTATGGAGGGTGTGAGGCCAGGGATGCTCGGCTTATCATAAATGCCCCGTCAGCAGGAAACCGCCACAGCAGCTGGTGCACACTACCGTTGGTGCAACGCCGAGCCCGGCAGGCGTCTGGCTTGCGTCGTCGAACGGCTAGTGCACCGAGAGAGTCGAGGGGGCAGAGGGAGACCGAGAGTGAGAGCCCACGGGAATGCACTAACACCGGCGCGATCGTTATGCCTTCGTTGTGTCTATAGACTATAACCCAGAGTAAAACAGGGCAACGCAGTCGCAGAGGGGAAACTACTACCAGCAGCAACCCTGCATTCGAGAGCGTATCGGCCAAAGTGTCGACCGGAAATCGTTAAAATTTTGCAGCCACCGCCTCTACGATAATCGATTTACCAATGCACTCGGCTCGCACATACGCGGCAATGGCTCCCGGCATAAGTTTCCGGTAGAGAATCGACTGCCGGACTCGACTACCCTGCCATTTTTTCTTTCGCTTTTCGGCCCTCTATTTTTCGATAAATTGGACCTTGGGACCATTTCCAACTAGGGAGATTGGCACAGGGATATTTTTTTTTTTTATTATGTATGCTGTGAAAAAAAAATTATTCCCACCGGTCGAAAGCTGCTATCGTGGGAATTAAAAAGTAAAGCAATCAGCTTCGGCCTTTTTCGATCGAAACGAAAAAAATTAAATATATTATATTTATATTTAAAAAAATAAATACTGACATGTTAAATCAATATTTATATTTCACATGTCAATCAAGATTGCTCACGGCAGCTCAGAGTATCGGTCGAGGTGCGAAAGCATTTTTCGCTTTTCGGCCCTCTATTTTTCGATAAATTGTACCTTGGGACCATTTCCAACTAGGGAGATCGGTACAGCGGAATATTTTTTTTTTTTTATTATTTATGCTGTGAAAAAAAAATTATTCCCACCGGTCGAAAGCTGCTATCGTGGGAATTAAAAAGTAAAGCAATCAGCTTCGGCCTTTTTCGATCGAAACGAAAAAAATTGAATATATTATATTTATATTAAAAAAAATAAATATTGACATGTGAAATCAATATTTATATTTCACATGTCAATCAAGATTGCTCACGGCAGCTCAGAGTATCGGTCGAGGTGCGAAAGCATTTTTCGCTTTTCGGCCCTCTATTTTTCGATAAATTGTACCTTGGGACCATTTCCAACTAGGGAGATCGGTACAGCGGAATATTTTTTTTTTTTTATTATTTATGCTGTGAAAAAAAAATTATTCCCACCGGTCGAAAGCTGCTATCGTGGGAATTAAAAAGTAAAGCAATCAGCTTCGGCCTTTTTCGATCGAAACGAAAAAAATTGAATATATTATATTTATATTAAAAAAAATAAATATTGACATGTGAAATCAATATTTATATTTCACATGTCAATCAAGATTGCTCACGGCGGCTCAGAGTATCGGTCGAGGTGCGAAAGCATTTTTCGCTTTTCGGCCCTCTATTTTTCGATAAATTGGATCTTGGGACCATTTCCAACTAGGGAGATCGGCACAGGGGAATATTTTTTTTTTATTATTATTTATGCTGTGAAAAAAAATTATTTCCACTGGTCGAAAGCTGCTATCGTGGGAATTAAAAAGTAAAGCAATCAGCTTCGGCCGTTTTTCGATCGAAACGAAAAAAATTAAATATACATATATATTTTTTAAATAAATATTGACATGTGAAATCAATATTTATATTGATTTCACATGTCAATCAAGATTGTTCACGGCTGCTCTGAGTATCGGTCCAGCCACGAAAGCATCGTTGACAAATCGGTCTTATCGAATTGCCAAGGTCTCCGTTCGCCAGTCCGATTTAGAACGGCCTGGATGATGGTTTGGTTTATATATATCGCGGTTTCGCCCGCCACGAGGTCGAATCTCCGTTTGTTTGTGTCCGTTTCATCGAACGATCTAGTTTTTCCGCGCGGAAAGTTTATGCGACCGAATTAGCGAAGCGTGTTGCGGGAGGGAAGCCCATTCAAGCCGACGAAAATCACTGTGGCACAATTTGGTTAACCTTTTTTTTTTTTTTTGCATTCCTCTCTTTTGCCCGCACGTTAATGCGTAACAAGACATTTACAATTATTATTCGTTTTAAGCGAAATCAGGAGGTCGCTTCTTCCCGTCGACCGAGGAGTCGTCTTAGAAGAAATGAGCAAACTCCCTCGACTCACCGGGAGTCCAACGAAATTTTGATAAACGTCATGCAAATTCGCCTCGCCCCGTAACGAGGGACGAAAGTTTTTCACCAGACGCGCCCCTTCGGTCATATTCCCCATATCCATCCCCCCACCCTCCCCGCCCCTATTCCACCCCCCCCCCCCCCCCCCCCACTTCACCGCCTCGCCGACGGAAAACTTAACGGAGTTTAGCACAAAGGGAAAGCAAGTGGCGGCCGTGTGTACAGCTAGTCGGATCCAAGCCAGATTCCCCGGTTGTACATAAAAGCTATGTGCCGCGGTATGTAAGAGGCATAATTGCGCGGCGTCTTAAACGAGGTTCTTTCTTCCCGCTTCGTTCCCCACTTTCGCCGTCGACAGGTCATGGAAGTACCGCCATTTAAACAACAAAAAAAAATGTAAAAAAAAAAAACGATAAAATCTTCTTGACAACAACGAGCATAATACGAGGATAACCTGTCTTCGAACACAGTATTAGCACACCATCAATTTTACGCTATTACATGAAATACTCGGATCAACAAAAATAATAATGACGAACGAAATAAGTATCACATAACTAGCAATAACACTGCGTATATAAATATATTTTTTTTTTATTTGATGTATTTTACGGTGTGTGTGTGTGTGTGTGTGTGTGTGTGTGTGTGTGTGTGTGTGTGTGTGTGTGTGTGTGTGTGTGTGTGTGTGTGTGTGTGCGTGCGTGCGTGCGTGCGTGCGTGCGTGCGTGCGTGCGTGCGTGCGTGCGTGCGTGCGTGCGTGCGTGCGTGCGTGCGTGCGTGCGTGCGTGCGTGCGTGCGTGTGTGTGTTTGCGCGTGCATGCGTGCGTGCGTGCGCGTGGTTTATTTACGTGGGTTTACACCTTAGCTTACATTTTTTATATCACAAACATAGATCATTTTTATATCACAAACATAGATCATTTTTATATCACAAACATAGATCATTTTTATATCACAAACATAGATCATTTTTATATCACAAACATAGATCATTTTTATATCACAAACATAGATCATTTTTATATCACAAACATAGATCATTTTTATATCACAAACATAGATCATTTTTATATCATAAACATAGATCATTTTTATATCACAAACATAGATCATTTTTATATCACAAACATAGATCATTTTTATATCACAAACATAGATCATTTTTATATCACAAACATAGATCATTTTTATATCACAAACATAGATCATTTTTATATCACAAAAATAGGTCATTATACAAAGAATTAATATGCTAAATTTGGTTAAGTAATATTCTGTCGTTGTGACAAACACTGGCGCCATCGAAACGCATAACTCCCGTTTTGCGCAGAGGGCAGTCTGGAGTTTTAAAAAATGAATGAAAAGGAAAATTGAAATCTTATAAAAAAAGACGAGAATGACGGCTGGAAAATTGTTAATCGGCAAAAAATATAATACAATTTTGCAGACTTGGAGAAAATCTCCGATGCAGTTGGGGAAGGTGAATGTAATAATTCGGACTGACAGACGGACAGATGGGAATTTTTTTTATTATGATTTTTCGCCTTACATACTTCCAAAAAGTTTTCAAGAGAGAATTTAAAGTTTTAACTTGAGCCGCTCGTGTCTATAAATTCGACCCTCTCAGACCTCGTTCCCGGATATGGAAACGATTTCAACACTTCACCTAACAATTACTTTCCGCTCCGTCGAAAGAGTTACGCGAATGCAAGAATTCAGACAGACAGACGGACGTACAGAAACGGGAAGATAACTTTTTGCATTTTCACGTATTCAGACCGTAATCTAAGAGTCAATTTATTATGACCCTGAAGATATCTGCATGAGACAAAATTGCATCAAGTTTATAATAGTTGTGTTTTGCACCGCACAAACTTCGCTCGGGGAAGTTCACTTAGAGAATAAAATTCTACAGGTGAACAACTTTTTTGTCTTCCCAAAGCACGCAGTAAAAAAAGTTTGAACTTTTTACAACAACGTGTTATCCACAAATGTCCACAATTTTTTATTTGTTAATCTTCCGATCGCACCAATCGGTTCCAGTTGTACAAATAAAAGTACAAACTAAAATTGTTAATGCCCCGGAAAATTAAAGCACAGGTTTGTATATTAAAAATTGACCAAACGAGTTTGTCACTTATTTTACAAAATTATTTTCACGAAACTTCGTATTCCGATTTTACGAAATTATTTTTTACTGTGCAGTGCATTGATAGACTCGACAACGATGAAATTTCATGTCATGCAGATATCTTCAGGTTCATAATTCATTTATTTTTTATAAATCTTCCATAATTAAAACAAATGTATATTTTTGTAATTTATCAATGTGTTTTGGAAACTAGAAACTATCAGCTTGACATTTGTTTCAGTTATTTTCACAAAAAATGTAATCTTGGTAAATTAATAACTGCGGAAATCTACACCGATAAAAAGGTTTGATAATATCAACTAAGCTGCGGTTGCGGGTGGCGAAGGAAATGTTTGGTCGATTGAACAAAATATTTTTTACATTCAACAACAGAACAGTCGATTCAACTGAATATTCGGTCACACGACTAAATATTCGTTCAATCAACAAAATATTTCTTTCAATCGATCCAAATATTTCCTGGGCCACCCGTAACCGCAGCTTAGTTGATATTACCAAACCTTTTTATCGCTGTAGGGATGCCCTTAACTGTCCGCACATTGATAGGTTACCTTACGGGCATCTTACTGGTACATTGCTGTTCACGAATGCATGGATTTCCTTGCATCTTGCCGGATGTCTTCGACCCTGTTGAGACGTAGAGCAAGATATCCAGGAAGATTAAAAAATCAGATAAACCAGGCATTTATGAACAAAGTGTACCTTATTGGTACCTTATCGCGATACCTTATCGCGATACCTTATCGCGATACCTTATCGCGATACCTTATCGCGATACCTTATCGCGATACCTTATCGCGATACCTTATCGCGATACCTTATCGCGATACCTTATCGCGATACCTTATCGCGATACCTTATCGCGATACCTTATCGCGATACCTTATCGCGATACCTTATCGCGATACCTTATCGCGATACCTTATCGCGATACCTTATCGCGATACCTTATCGCGATACCTTATCGCGATACCTTATCGCGATACCTTATCGCGATACCTTATCGCGATACCTTATCGCGATACCTTATCGCGATACCTTATCGCGATACCTTATCGCGATACCTTATCGCGATACCTTATCGCGATACCTTATCGCGATACCTTATCGCGATACCTTATCGCGATACCTTATCGCGATACCTTATCGCGATACCTTATCGCGATACCTTATCGCGATACCTTATCGCGATACCTTATCGCGATACCTTATCGCGATACCTTATCGGTACCGGCACGGGTGTTCCGTAGTTCCGTAGACTGCGGACGCACTGGAAGTTAGGTAGCTTAGCTGAGTGCGGATAGGGAGTGCTATGGTGGAATCGGGATGGAGATCCGTAAAAACCCAGAAGGGTATTCGGTGAAAATGCAACAACAAAATATTTTTTTTTTAAGTTTCGAAGATCGAACTTAAGGTACGAACTCGCGCCGCTCGTGTCTATAAATTCGAGCTTCTCGGCCCTCGTTCTCGTACATGGAAGCGATTTCAACACTTTTCACCTAGCAATTATTTTCCACTCCGGGCGAAAGAACTAAAACCCCCGAACACTCAGTTAAGACCCTGCGTGCGGTTGCCCGGAGCAGATGCATAAAATCTTCAATATTTTGTGCACTTTACGACGGCAATTACCCCGTCGCTACGCGCAAAATTAATTCGCGTGCCCCGGGGGTGAGATTGAACTGTGTTTCTCAGCCGCTTTACATCTCCGCATTCGTTAATTAGCTATTCGTATACACTGACGGGTATTCAAGATTTATCTCTCACTCCCATTCCACTCTATCTTTTTCTCCCTCGCTCGTCGTGTATTTCGCTACTCGCTTGCACCCATCCAATGAGCGAAACGCACGCGAGAGAGGAGCTCTGACGATGACGCGCACGTCGCGCGGCCTCAGCGGGAGAATCTCATTCACCGCGGAAACGCCTCGAGACTCGAGAGTTTCCTCTCCTATTCTACTGTATTAGAGAACGAGCCGCGCGCACTCCTCTCAATGAATTTCCTTTGATCTCGCTCGTCGGAGCTTGGGCATTTCCGCTGCGTACGAGCGCCGTACATGCGACGCGTCTCAACAGCGGATCCCGTGAATGCATGTCAGAACCGAGGATTGGTTTGCTCATTTTTTTTCCCCCCCCCCGGTCGACTGTCGCCCGCCTCGCATTGTTGCGCAATCCGTGGAATTTACCGGCAAACACGCATGAATTATTAATTAGAGGATATGTTTGCTCATCCCTCACCGTGGCCTTAATACCTCGAGTTTCGGTCCCGTTCCGCCAACTGAAATTACATTGAACCCGCACAAGAGCTCAAATGTTTTCTCGACGGGAGCTTATCCGAGGCATCGCATTCATCGCGCTTTCGAAAGAGCCACTTTGCGAAATACGTTCGCGAACTTTTATGCGAAATGTTGAAATTCCGGGGAGATTCGGGGACATCCGACGCAGCGCATTCACCGCTTTGGCGGAACGGCTGGCCTCCGAAATAACTTCGATACAGAGAGCTGTGAGAAAAATCATGTTTTTTTTTTTTTCTTTGAAGAAAACAGCCACTTTGCGGAATAGGTTTGGGAACTTTTGTCTGAAAGGTGAAAATTGTGGGGACGTGCGGCGAGATCTGACGGAGCGCATTCGACGCATTGGCGAAACAACTGGATTCCAAAATAACTTTGTAAATTTTTGTATTTAAAAAAATTATAAAAATTCGGGACAAACTTGACGGTTTTCTGTGGGAACGCTCGAAAGTTTTCTGTGAGAATTGTGATAGCTTTTTTTTAAATTAGGGTACAAACATTTAATAATTGAATTTATTGTGGATTACCTATCTCTATGCAGACGAATGTCGAGCTGTTAGAAAAATGTGTGTGTGTGCATTTTTTTTTTTTTTTGAACAACCACTTTGCTGAATAGATTCGTGAATTTTTATCTATAAAAATGAAAATTCTGTTGAAAATAACTTCGTAACTTTTAATCTTAAAAAATGAAAATAAATAAAATATTCAGGACCAGCTTGACGAAAATGCACGTTCTAAAGAAGGAGTTAGGCTGTAAGAATTTGTCATAGCATGTAAAAAATTAGAGTCCACAAATTTAAGAATTTAATTTCTCGAGCTATTTTACTATCTCGATGCATGAAGAGTGTCGAGCTGTGAGAAAAATTCCGTGTTTTTTTACCAGCACTTTGCGAAGTAGTTTCGTAATTTTTTATCTCAAAATAAACATGGAGCGCATTGACCGCGTTGGCGAAACAACAGGTTTCCAAAATAGCGTCCTAAATTATAATCTCAAAAATATATATAGATATATATTTGGGTCCAGTTTAACGAATGAGAATTGTCATAGCATCTTTAAAAACATGGCTGCAAAGGTTTAAGAATTGAATTTCTCGCGCCTTACGCCCAGAAAAATAATTTATTTGACGGCCACCATTTATTTGGTTTAAGTAAAATATCTATTTGTCAAATAAAAATATGATATAAATAAAAATGTATTTCATTTAAGTAACTATTTACTTAATTTACATAAATATTTATTTAAATCAAATAAATATTTTACTTAAACCAAATAAAACGGTGGTCATCAAATAAATTATTTTTTCTGGGTGTACCAATCTCGACCCAGAAGAGTATCGAGCAGTCATCAAAACACCGTTTTCTCACAGCAAAACAAGTTCGGACCTTCGAAGGGTTAAACATTATTTCTCACCGTCTCATTCCTCAAACTTGAGTCGAAAGCTCGCGCGTGAGTGAGCGTCGGCTCGTCATTACCCGAGGTCGTATTCCCGCCGACTGTATGAGAAATCTTGGTACCGACTCCTTTCCTTTCGTTCCAGGTGGCCGGCCAGGCTGATCGAGACCGACGTTTCAGCCGTGAGGGAAAAACGAGACCTGAGCTTGGGCGGGGGATCGCGAAAGGATAACGAGAGAAGAAGAAAGAAGAAAAAAAAAAAATAAAAAAAAAATAAAACAAGTAAAGCACGAACGAAGACGAAAGAAGAAAGAAGAAAACTCGCGAGAGAACTGAATACTCCGTCGGAGGAAAAACGAGGGTGAAAAGGGGAGGCGCCTCGAAGCCAACTAAATAAATCACCGAAGATACACTTGCTATCGCACTCCTCGTCCTCGTACATACACATATACACATATACACATATACACATATACACATATACACATATACACATATACACATATACACATATACACATATGCACATATACACATATACACATATACACATATACACATATACACATATACACATATACACATATACACATATACACATATACACACACATACACATGTATACAAATATATACATACATATACATCTATATACATAGATATACATCTATATACACTGAGAAAAAGGATGGTATTTCCTACTATAGCGAATAGTTTCCAGGGGGAGCGTCTATATAGATACTTTTTGATAGTACATATTAAATTGATTAAACAATAATTATGGTTGCAATCAAGGCGTTTTGTCATTGTTGTAACTATAAAATGTGAACGTTCCGCCTGGGAACTATTTTTTATAATAAAAAATCAGTCTCGTTGCTTTTGCCATGTAATTTTTTCTCAGTGCATCCATATATATCTATATATCTATATACATGTATATATAGTATGTTCGTACATGGGAGCTAAAAGGGAAGAAATAGAAGAGTTCTCGTGCATGCATCTCGTTCGTTGCGCAACGTACGGGCACATCCGTGCAGTGAGAAGCAACGAAACTTAAGAAGAGGTGTACAAGACCGTGCAAAGCCGCTATACGTTCTCCCCGGCTGGCTCCTCCCCGGTAAATAGATTTCGGGCCGGTGTGTCTACGAGCCTCCGAGGGAGTGTTCCGCAACGGGAGCGAGGAGAGGCTCCGCGGGTGCAGTGCGAGAGGGCGAGAAAGCTCGAGAAAGGATCTCGCTGGCGTGTGCTGCGAGGCGAACGTTCCGCGAGAACTCACCGCTCCGGAAATTAATTAAACTCCGTTTGCCTCGTTCAACAAGGCTGTGCGAAGGTGAAAGAAGAAGTACGAAGAATAAGAAGAAGCGGCGGCGGATGAAGCTCGCGTTGTTATTTATCGAGGGCCGGCGGGAAGTCGTAGAAAATGATGATACGAGGCTTCGACGCGGAGATGAGAAATTCGTAGAGAAAAAATATATAATGAAATATTAAAGAAGCTTCGGGGATTTTTTTGGTCGCTGAGCGTTTCGGGATTTATTTCTTGAAAGGGTTTTTGAAGGAGGATAATTAATATAAACAATAAATCGTAGAAAATGACAATATGACGCTTCGAGGGAGAGAAGAATATTTCGAGAATAAATATTTTTATAAAATTGTAGAAAAAAATATATGAACAAATATTAAAGAAACTCGGGATTTTGTTTTATCGCTGAGCGTTTCGGGATTAATTTCTTGAAGGGGTTCTTAAAGGAGGATAATTAATATACTCAATAAATGGCCGACGGAAAGTCGTACAAAAATGATGATACGAGGCTTCGACGCGGAGATGAGAAATTCGTAGAGAAAAAATATATAAAGAAATATTAAAGAAGCTTCGGGGATTTTTTTGGTCGCTGAGCGTTTCGGGATTAATTCCTTGAAAGGGTTTTCGAAGGAGGATAATTAATATAAACAATGAATCGTAGAAAATGACAATATGACGCTTCGACGGAGAGAAGAATATTTAGAGAATAAATATTTTTATAAAATTGTAGAAAAAAATATATAAACAAATATTAAAGAAACTCGGGATTTTGTTTTATCGCTGAGCGTTTCGGGATTAATTTCTTGAAGGGGTTTTTAAAGGAGGATAATTAATATACTCAATAAATGGCCGACGGAAAGTCGTACAAAAATGATGATACGAGGCTTCGACGCGGAGATGAGAAATTCGTAGAGAAAAAATATATAATGAAATATTAAAGAAGCTTCGGGGATTTTTTTGGTCGCTGAGCGTTTCGGGATTTATTTCTTGAAAGGGTTTTTAAAGAAGGATAATTAATATAAACAATGAAATCGTAGAAAATGACAATATGACGCTTCGACGGAGAGAAGAATATTTAGAGAATAAATATTTTTATAAAATTGTAGAGAAAAATGTATAAACAAATATTAAAGAAACTCGGGATTTTGTTTTGTCGCTGAGCGTTTCGGGATTAATTTCTTGAAGGGGTTCTTAAAGGAGGATAATTAATATACTCAATAAATGGCCGACGGAAAGTCGTACAAAAATGATGATACGAGGCTTCGACGCGGAGATGAGAAATTCGTAGAGAAAAAATATATAAAGAAATATTAAAGAAGCTTCGGGGATTTTTTTGGTCGCGGAGCGTTTCGGGATTTATTCCTTGAAAGGGTTTTTGAAGGAGGATAATTAATATAAACAATGAATCGTAGAAAATGACAATATGACGCTCGACGGAGAGAAGAATATTTAGAGAATAAATATTTTTATAAAATTGTAGAGAAAAATGTATAAACAAATATTAAAGAAACTCGGGATTGCGTTTTGTCGCTGAGCGTTTCGGGATTAATTTCTTGAAGGGGTTTTTAAAGGAGGATAATTAATATGAACAATAAATGGCCGACGGAAAGTCGTACAAAAATGATAATACGAGGCTTCGACGGAGAGAGGAGAAATTCGTAGAGAAAAAATATATAAACAAATATAAAAGAAGCTCGATGAATTTTTTTTCTCTCTGAGCGTCTCGGGATTAATTTCTTGAAGAGGTTTTTAAAGGAGTTAATTAATATAAACAATGAATGAAAATGATAATACGAGGCTTCGACGCAGATAGAAAAAATTTATAAAGCAAAATATACAAACAAATATAAAACAAGCTTAGGGAATTTTTTCCTCGCTGACCGTTGCGGGATTAATATCTCGAAGGGCTTCTTAAAGGAGGATAATTAATATAAATAATAAATGGCCCGAGCCTACCGGGGTGTTTCCAAATAGCTCCGGACGTGTCTGAAGCTAAAATAAAGGGAAAGGCAAAAAAAAAATATATATACACAAAAAAAAAAAGGGTCCGAGAGCGCCAGTCGAGAAAGCTGGCGAAAACAAAAGTGATGAAAATTAATAGTGGCCGGGCGGCGTCGGACCTCGTTATCCGCCGCGCGAGGGAATAAAAATTCTCGAGAATATAAAAACGTAAACGTCGTAGAGAATATTTCATTACCGGCGAACGAAAAAAAAAAAAAAAAAAAAAAAACAAAACAAACCCCGATAAAAAATAAATTGAAAATAAATAAACAGCTCTACCCGAGAAGGGTTGACAACGGGTGTGGATACTTGCGGTACAGCGAGCACGAGCACTCTCCGCGTCTGCTAATAAATAAACGGGGGGGGGGGGAGGGGGGGGGGCGAAGATTAAGCCCCGAAGGTTGTGGGGATGTGGCGAGTTGAATGGCGAAGGATGCGAATTCAGCGATAAATTTCAGTAAAAACATTGCCTCTCCGAGTAATTCTGGTTAGTCGGATAAATTAGCGTGAAGCGTGGAACCGCCGCCGATAGCAAGAAGGCTGAAAAGAATAAAAGAAGACCACGAGAAACTTAAAAAAAAAAAAGGAATCGAACCGAGCCGCGGAAGACACAGATAAAAAATATAGAGAATGCTGGGAGCGAAGTTTCCGTCCTCAGGTGCGCCGAGGCCGGCCCGGGGTTGTTCCGGTGTCCGATAAACGTCTGAGTAATGGAGACGGAAATTGCGTGCGAGGATTCTTTCGCGTAGTGAAAAATGAGTGGCGAATGCAAATGCATAGGGCGTGAGTCGTGAGGGGGAGAGATAAAGAACGCACGCGAGTAGCGGGCGCGCAGTTCGCAAGTCGCGCGTTCGCCGGAAGTGGAGGCGACCGTTGGGGGCGGGTTTTGTGGGGCGTTTGTCGAGAGAGTGTGAAAGCGGCCTGACGGAAGTGTTTAAACTTCGTCGGGTTGAGGAGAGCGATGCATTACGACATAAATACGAAGGAGACGAAGAAAGGCACCCGAGAAGAAGAAGCCGGAGGGGGGGAGGTGAGGGGGAGAGGAAGAAAAGAGGAAGTTGTTCGAGTGTCGTCGGGCCGGACAAGCGTCGGGAGTTATCGAATATCTCTCGAGTGGCTGCCGATACGGGGAGGTAGACTGGGAGGATAGAGGCAGTTGTTGGCGTCGATCGTAGGTCCGGAGTTTTGAGAGAAAAAGAGGGGGGCGGGGGGGGGGGGGGAGGAAGATGATGGCGGGAACGGGGGTGAGCGCGGGTGGAGCTGGGATGCTGAGGGCCCGGAGGAGGGACGTGAGCGTAAAGCCGAACAGGAAACTCGACAGGAAGTCCTCGAGAGGGATGATTTACGAGAACGAAGAACTCAGACTGAGGACCATTCACATCAACGCCGAGGTCGAGCAAGGTAAGAGAAATAAATGAGAGAGCCTGCGAATGTACCCGACGTGACGAGACAGTAGGATCGAAAGTTCGATCGAAGGGACTTATGTCCGTTTAACCCATTTCCGGGATAGTCTTGATAAAAGTCTGGAATAAACTTTATATGTTAAAAAAAAAAGGGGATCGAGCGGGCACGAGTGGGGTCCTAATTAAGGTAGTCCTGGCGGACAGCCTGAGCCCACATGAGTTCAGAGAGAATTGAGAGAGAATTGCGAACACTTCTCGATGGGATAAAAATTCGAAAAAAATCAAGCGTATGGAAGGTGCTGAAAAGATTGATTTTACATAATAATAACTCCAAAATATTATTAACAAATGCATAAAAAAAAAAAATTGTTCAACAAATTCCCCGGCAACTTAACTTTTTGTTCATATTAAAACAATTTGTTAATCTTTTTGAATACGTATGCATTTTTTTCAGAATTTTATCTAATTTTTGAAAATCACATTTTTTTTATTCACTAAAAACGCAATTTTCAAAAATTAGACAAAATTCTAAAAAAATTCATACGTATTCAAAAATATTAACTTATTGTTTTTATATGAACAAAAATTTAAGTTGCCGGAAGATTTGTTGAACAATTTTTTTTTTTTCATTCATTTGTTAATAACATTTTGGAATTATTATTATGCAAAATCAATCTTTTCAGAACCTTCCATATGGTTGATTTTTTTCAGATTATTATCTCATCACGAAGTATTCGCAATTCCACTCTCAATTCGCTCTGAACTCACGTGGGCTCAGGCTGTCCGCAAGGACTACCTTAAGGTAGGCGGCCCAGTTTCCGCCACCTTTAGGCCCAGTTTCAGCCATCTTCAATTGTTACACGGAACATTTTATAAAAAATATATGTATCGCGGCATTAATCAAGAGTAACCCGCTCTTCGACATGCCGTCAATATCGTTTGTATTTAACGTATACTGTATTTATTATTAGTATAAATTGCGATTAATGGCGGTAACTGGGACAGCGGCGGAAACTGGGCCGTTTACCTTATGCCATTCTGGCGTTGGAGGAGAAGAAACAGACACGTCAGTTTTCATAAAAGTAGAACGTGGTCGATGATCGGCGAAGAAGTTTTATGCTCGTTATAGACGATTGAGCTTCGCGAGAATTACGATAAAAATTCATGAGCTTCGATAATAAATAAATAAAAAGAGTGTATATAAAAACAGAATAGGGCGCTCTCGATCGACGATCGATGAAAGAGTATCGTGTTCGTTGATAGGAAATTATCGAGTTGCTGTGCACGTCGCACCGTCGCCGTGGTCCATGGAATTTAGAGACCTGTAATTTCGATTTTCAGCGATTTACCTGAAATACGTCACTTCCGGTTTGAAAATCTCATTTTTAGATCGGAAGTGACGTCATATACCGGGCGATACGGCACTTCCGGTCCGGATATCTTATTTTTCGACTGAAAGTGACGTCGTACCGGAAATACGTCACTTCCGGTCCGGAAATCCAATTTTGCGACCGTAAGTGACGTCATACCGAAAATACGGCGCTTCCGGTTGAGAAATCTCATTCTTCGTTCGGAAGTGACATCATACCGGAAATACGGCGCTTTCGATCGAAAAATGTAATTTTTCAACCGAAAGTGACGTTTTGCCGGAAATACGTCACTTCCGGTCCGGAAATCTGATTTTTTCGACCGGAAGTGACGTATTTCTGGTATGATGTCACTTCCTGTCTAAACCCACAGTAATACCAGAACAGTATAATAGGGGAATCGTCATCAGGGCCTGGGAGGGAAGCCCTTGGGGAGTCAAATTGGAACAAACTATCGAACAAACAAACAAAAAAAGCAAAACAACTTTCCAAAATATATATAAGACAAAGTTCCGCGAGTTTGGCGAGCCTGGGACGGCGATGAGGCGGTCACCTACAAATAGACCCCGTGGACGAGTGGCGGGCTCTGGACTCGCCGCTCTGTTATTAGAGTGCTGAAACGCGCGTGCCACGAACTATTCTCGAAGCTTAACCCACTGCTCGACTGGCTCGGCCTCTCCAGTCTGCCACTGGTCGCTCACTGACACAGCGTTTTCGCCAGTCTCGTTTTTCCCTCGCGTCAGTAACTCCGCTATCGTTAGAATTTCTTCGCAGAGTCCCTTTTTTATGCAATCATTTTTATTAATTTTTTTATTTTTATTTTCTACAAAAGAAAATAATTCTTTTTTCCACCGATTTATGGATACAAATTTTCCGTCGAATATTCAGTCAGAGTCCGAACGGTTTATCGGTAACTCGACGGTTCGACGGTCCGCTTTGTCGTCTCGAATCCCCAGAGTTCGAGTCGCGGAGATGAAATAGCTCCGGTGGGTTTGGACGAGGAACTCGAAAATGTCAGTGGCTGGATTGTGACTATCACGAAGCTATTTCCGGCTCTGAGAAGCCACGTCGTCCTGAGTAAATCGGAGTCTTCCGCTGAAAACGGTAAGAAAAATGTCTCTCCATCCGCCGCCTCGTCCCGGTCTCACCTTCGATCTCTCACCTCTTCCGGTCCCCCTCTTTCTCTTTCCCCTCGAGTGCCTCCGCGGCGAGACCGCGAGATTTTTATTCCAAACTCCGTCGGTAAAGAAGAGCCTGTTTACGGAAATAAAATGTGGACGACGAGAGCTCGCGCGTCTATACAATTTTGCCGAGTGAATGGAAGCCTCGCGTTTTCCCTCGGGGTCCCGTATTTGTTTAAGTCACCGCGGCCCCTACCTTTGCTCTCCCTCACCAACGCCTCACCCCCCCCCCCCCCCCCCCCCCCCCTCTCCCCCGGTCGGAGAACTTTGTCGAGGACGGAAAACTGCTTGCGCTGCAACTCGATATCGTACAATCTTTTTAACGATCGTTATAAATAGTTTTCTATTAAAACTTTCTCATGCTCCTTTAGAGGGGGGGGGGGGGGGGGGGGGCGAAAAGAATGAGCGGCCTCGTTCACTCATCGAATTGTAATTAAAAGTTTGTTTATTGCTCGAGTTTAGATATCAGCGATGGGGCATGTTACGGTGATTCTAAGATTGATACGCGACGAGGACGAGAAAAAATTGCGGTCGAATAAACTTCAGGGCATTTTTTAATTAAATTTTTTATGTAATTTTTGTTGACGGATTTTTTGTTTGACAACCTATTTACATTGAGTCGCAATTTAAAGCTCTCACTAGTAAATTGTGTAATAATAATAAATTATAACAATAAATGAAGATAATAATAAATAATAATAATAAACGGAGATGGAGTTTCATAAAACCAATGGGCGTTTTACGGCTTTGTTTAGCACGTTGACCGATTTAATTATTTTACCGACGGTACAAGACGTCACTTTACCTGATCATTTTTCGAGACATCACTTTCCCGTTTCCTAACCCGACCTACTCATATTGGCCGTCTTCTTAACGTAGTACTAGCGGACAGCCTGAGCCCACGTGAGTTCGGAGAGAATTGAGAGAGAATTGCGAACACTTCTCGACGGGATAAAAATCGGAAAAAAATCAAGCATATGGAAGGTGCTGAAAAAATTGATTATGCATAATAATATTGCCAAAATGTTATTAACAAATTAATTTCTTTTTTAAATGTTCAACAAATTCCCCGGCAACTTAACTTTTTGTTCATATAAAAACAATTTGTTAATCTTTTTGAATACGTATGAATTTTTTCAGAATTTTGTGTAATTTTTGAAAATGGCGTTTTTTTAATTAACTAAAAACGCGATTTTCAAAAATTACACGGAGTTCTGAAAAAAATGCATACGTATTGAGAAAAATTAACAAATCGTTTTCATAAAAAAAAAAGTTAGGTTGCCGCGTGATTTGTTGGGAACCTTTTTTTTTGTTAATTTGTCAATAACATTTTGGAATTATTATTATGCAAAATTAATATTTCCAGTACCTTACATATGGTTAATATTGTTCAGATTTTTATCTCATCGAAAAGTGTTCGCAATTCCTCTCTCTATTCTCTCTGAACTCACGTCGGCTCAGGCTGTCCGCTAGTAGGGGAGAGCGGGGCAAAATGGCATAGCGGGGCAAAACGGGATAATGAGGCAAAACGCAATAACTTTTGGACGGTGGCGGTGAAGGTAAGTAGGGCAAAACGGCGTTGAAAATCCAGATGTATCGTTAGGACAAAATGGGGCATCCAAATATTATGGGAAAATTGAGTTTTACCCCCGCTGTCCCGTCTTGCCCCACTGTCCCATTCTGCCCCGCTCTCGCCTACTGCCTAAAAGGCCGCGAAAGATCAACCCGTAAAGTTCAGTCATGCAAATTCATTGCCAAGTCTGGTCATTTGGTTCCTAGCCGTATTACGTAGCACGGGAAAGGACGTCGGGGTTGTTCCCGTGCATTCTGTCGTGAGACTCAGACTAATTCTGCTAAGCAGGACCTTCAGGATTATTCAATTGCATGATGCAGAATATAAAAAATGTGTAACGGCCGCAGCCTCATAATTTCATTCTGTTAACTTCGAATATTTATTCGAGCGTATCGATACGGAGTTTCCGTTCGATACGCTCTTCGAAGAAGCCCTTAAGGCTATCGCGCATCCGGACCGCCGCGAGCGGCCACTTATCTAATAGGCTAAACATCCTTCGACTCTTTATGCCTTTGTAACAGCGAGCGCGAAGCCCTCAGCTTCACGCCCGCTTCAATCAGTTCAGCTCCGACCGACACCGCGAACGGTACTTCTGAATTATGCCTCCGAACAATTACACTCTCCGACTAATAAAGACCAGCATATTATAGATCATCTTCGAGACTCAGTTTATTCGATCGCAGTGCCTGACCCATCGATCATCCGTTACAAATGTATAAAAGAAAATTTTAGTATGTCGGACATAAATGGGATTTTTTATCTTAGATAAAATGATTAACTGACAGTAATTGGGCCGTGGTCAGTAATTGGGCCGTTCACCTTACTTCGATTATTGGGCACCGAAGTTGCTCGAGTAATCGAACGAAAGCATATTATAGATCATCTTCGAGACTCAGTTTATTCGATCGCAGTGCCTGACCCATCGATCATCCGTTACAAATGTATAAAAGAAAATTTTAGTATGTCGGACATAAATGGGATTTTTTATCTTAGATAAAATGATTAACTGACAGTAATTGGGCCGTGGTCAGTAATTGGGCCGTTCACCTTACTTCGATTATTGGCCACCGAAGTTGCTCGAGTAATCGAACGAAAGCATATTATAGATCATCTTCGAGACTCAGTTTATTCGATCGCAGTGCCTGACCCATCGATCATCCGTTACAAATGTATAAAAGAAAATTTTAGTATGTCGGACATAAATGGGATTTTTTATCTTAGATAAAATGATTAACTGACAGTAATTGGGCCGTGGTCAGTAATTGGGCCGTTCACCTTACTTCGATTATTGGGCACCGAAGTTGCTCGAGTAATCGAACGAAAGCATATTATAGATCATCTTCGAGACTCAGTTTATTCGATCGCAGTGCCTGACCCATCGATCATCCGTTACAAATGTATAAAAGAAAATTTTAGTATGTCGGACATAAACGGGATTTTTTATCTTAGATAAAATGATTAACAGACAGTAATTGGGCCATGGTCAGTAATTGGGCCGTTCACCTTACTTCGATTATTGGGCACCGAAGTTGCTCGAGTAATCGAACGAAAGCATATTATAGATCATCTTCGAGACTCAGTTTATTCGATCGCAGTGCCTGACCCATCGATCATCTGTTACAAATGTATAAAAGAAAATTTTAGTATGCCGGACATAAATGGGATTTTTTATCTTAGATAAAATGATTAACAGACAGTAATTGGGCCGTTCACCTTACTTCGATTATTGGGCATCGAAGTTGCTCGAGTAATCGAACGAAAGCATATTATAGATCATCTTCGAGACTCAGTTTATTCGATCGCAGTGCCTGACCCATCGATCATCCGTTACAAATGTATAAAAGAAAATTTTAGTATGTCGGACATAAATGGGATTTTTTATCTTAGATAAAATGATTAACAGACAGTAATTGGGCCGTGGTCAGTAATTGGGCCGTTCACCTTACTTCGATTATTGGCCACCGAAGTTGCTCGAGTAATCGAACGAAAGCATATTATAGATCATCTTCGAGACTCAGTTTATTCGATCGCAGTGCCTGACCCATCGATCATCCGTTACAAATGTATAAAAGAAAATTTTAGTATGTCGGACATAAATGGGATTTTTTATCTTAGATAAAATGATAAACTGACAGTAATTGGGCCGTGGTCAGTAATTGGGCCGTTCACCTTACTTCGATTATTGGCCACCGAAGTTGCTCGAGTAATCGAACGAAAGCATATTATAGATCATCTTCGAGACTCAGTTTATTCGATCGCAGTGCCTGACCCATCGATCATCCGTTACAAATGTATAAAAGAAAATTTTAGTATGTCGGACATAAATGGGATTTTTTATCTTAGATGAAATGATTAACAGACAGTAATTGGGCCGTGGTCAGTAATTGGGCCGTTCACCTTACTCCGATTATTGGCCACCGAAGTTGCTCGAGTAATCGAACGAAAGCATATTATAGATCATCTTCGAGACTCAGTTTATTCGATCGCAGTGCCTGACCCATCGATCATCCGTTACAAATGTATAAAAGAAAATTTTAGTATGCCGGACATAAATGGGATTTTTTATCTTAGATAAAATGATTAACAGACAGTAATTGGGCCGTTCACCTTACTTCGATTATTGGGCATCGAAGTTGCTCGAGTAATCGAACGAAAGCATATTATAGATCATCTTCGAGACTCAGTTTATTCGATCGCAGTGCCTGACCCATCGATCATCCGTTACAAATGTATAAAAGAAAATTTTAGTATGTCGGACATAAATGGGATTTTTTATCTTAGATAAAATGATTAACTGACAGTAATTGGGCCATGGTCAGTAATTGGGCCGTTCACCTTACTTCGATTATTGGCCACCGAAGTTGCTCGAGTAATCGAACGAAAGCATATTATAGATCATCTTCGAGACTCAGTTTATTCGATCGCAGTCCCTGACCCATCGATCATTCGTTACAAATGTATAAAAGAAAATTTTAGTATGTCGGACATAAATGGGATTTTTTATCTTAGATAAAATGATTAACAGACAGTAATTGGGCCATGGTCAGTAATTGGGCCGTTCACCTTACTTCGATTATTGGGCACCGAAGTTGCTCGAGTAATCGAACGTCGATCCGGGCTAGAACAGAACTCACCGACGGCAAGAGCTGGGACTTTCGCTGCCACGGAAAACCCTGCATAATTCTTGTATCGTATAATTGCATAATTGTGGAATGTTTTTAGAAGCTCGTGTTTAAATTATTAAAGGGATGCGCGAAATTCGCCTTCCTCCTCTTCCACGGCAAAGCGGACCGCGAAGTGCACGGCTCAGCGTGCTCCGTTAATCTTGTTACGAGCGTATTTCCCTTCCCTTGGCCGTGCGAAATTTCCAACGCACACACGGTGTCTTTAAGCTGCGAGAGACGTGTTTCCCAAAGAATTCATCGCACGGACTGTTAAACCCGCTGCTTTACTCGGGGATATACAGCGCTTATTTTATATCCGCTCGTTCGTCGGGGAGGAACGGTCCGACCAGGATCGTGCCTTTACTTCTGGCCGGCCGTGCGCGTTCGCTCGAGCGAGCTCCGGAAACCTCGATAAAGCCCTTGACCGCTTGTCTGACCATTGAGAATTTGCTACTTTAACTCGCGCCTCCCGACTGACCGCAGCGGTTCCATAACTACTCGCCGACGAAGCGCGGAGCGTCTGATCACTCAACCGCTGTTTCTACTCGTCGTTGCACTGTTCATCGCTTCCTCCAATTTAATTCGCCGATTATCTTTTCGGTCACAATATAATCATATATTACGCTTACTCGGATACGAATAATGTTACCTAGCCTATATAAACCTGCTTGTAAAATATATGCTACTTGTTCATAAGGGACGAACTCCCGGGAACAACAATAAACGCTATAATAATAATAATAATAATAATAATAATAATAATAATAATAATAATAATAATAATAATAATAATAATAATAATAATAATAATAATAATAATAATAATAATCATCATAATATTTGAACGGCGTGAGAAAACTTTGATAAAAATGAAAATTAAGTGTAAAGACGATACAACTGAAGCATACAGGATGGTTAGATAAAAATTGAAATATATTATTTGCTTTGTATCGGTGAGAGTAGGAATCCGTTTATAAATTAACAATATCAACATCATGAAGCTGATTTGAGGCGCTTCGCTCCCGTCTAACCGCAGCGCTCCGTAACTACTTGCCGACGACGTTTTTCATTGATTTGCAAAAAATTCGTCTAATAATCGAAAACACTCTGTCTAAAACAATTCGCCTAATAAGGATTCGTCTAATAAGAATTTGTCTAAAAATATGGTAATTTTTACTATTAGGACTTTCTCAATTGTTCAAGTTGTTTATACTTTTTATTTTTTGCAAATCGATGTATTTAGAGAGTGTTTCAGCAACAGCGAGAAACATTCACAGTATTTGTCTGTGTCTGATCACGAAACCGCTTTTTTCACTGATTTGCAGAAAATTCGTCTAAAACAAGTCGTCTAATAATAATAAATCGAAAACCCTTTTTTTACCATTACCATACTTTTTATTTTTTGCAAATCAATGTATTTAGAGAGTGGTTCAGCAACAGCGAGAAACATTCACAGTGTTTGTCTGTGTCTGATCACAAAACCGCTTTTTTCACTGATTTGCAGAAAATTCGTCTAAAACAAGTCGTCTGATAATAATAAATCGAAAACACTTTCACTGAAACAATTCGCCTAATAACAATTCGTCTAAAAATATGGTAATTTTTACCATTAGGACTTTCCTAGGTTTTCAAATTCTTTACACTTTCTATTCTTTGTAAATCAATGTATTTAGAAAGGTTGTTCAACCACAGCGGGAAACATTCATAGTATTTCAACTATAGCGGAAAATATTCATAGCCTTTATCAACTATAGCGAGAAATATCTATCGAGTTTTCTTCAAACTGTAGCGGAAAATGTCCATAGACTTTTTCAACCACAACGGAAAATATCTATAGAGAATTGTTTAAGACGAATTGTTTTTAGATGCACTGTTGTTAGAATTTATCGCATCACGTCACGATACAAGCAGTTCTGAATGACGCGAGGGTGAGAAAAATGTGACAAAAATTAAAACTAAATGTGAAGACGATAGAAGCTGATTTTAAGTTTTCAGTTCGGTTGGAAGAGTTTTCCAGCGGGTTACTTACGGCAATTTTGCCTTCATCCCAATTCCCAGTATTCTCCGTCTCTCTCGAGACTATTTAACGACTACATATATATACACACAGCCCATAAATTATTTTTTATACGCCAGGGGAGATCAGCTTACTTGCGTCATCTTCTAGTTTTATCATCTAAATTTTATTTCCGTTTATTTTACGACGTATCAATTTGCGGCTTGGCACACGTAGGGCGATGGTCTTTATCTGCCTATAAAAAAAAATATATCGACTCCCCAGCCAGTTTCCTAATCTTCGCCGAGTATCCCGAGTCTGCCCTGTGTTACTTTGCTTCCCCGCTCTGTAGATAAGATCGGGCGTTAAATCTACGAATGTGTGTGTATTTTTTTTAATATGTGGAGTTCGGTACGAGGTGATTTGACGAAAATCATCAAATCTTTGGCACATTTACATCTCTACCACTCAAACTCTACCATATTACAACTATACCAAAGTCTCTACCAGAAGGTACAAAAACTGTTACTGAATAGAATGAAACTATGCCGGAGTTTAACTAAAATTCTATCGGCATTGAAATAAAACTCTACCGGAATGGAAATAAACTCTACCGGAATGGAAGTAAACTTTACCGGAATTACAATAAAACTCTACCGGAGTACAAGCTACCGTCTAGCTTTGTATTCCGGTAGAGTTTCATTTAAATTCCGGTAGAGTTTTATTTCAATTCCGGTAGAGTTTTATTTAAATTCCGGTAGAGTTTTATTTAAATTCCGGTAGAGTTTTATTTTCATTCCGGTAGAGTTTTATTTCAATTCCGGTAGAGTTTTATTTAAATTCCGGTAGAGTTTTATTTAAATTCCGGTAGAGTTTTATTTTCATTCCGGTAGAGTTTCATTTAAATTCCGGTAGAGTTTCGTTTAAATTCCGGTAGAGTTTTATTTCAAGTCCGGTAGAGTTTTCCTTCGGTCCTGATTGAGTCTTTTTACTTTCCGCTCGAGATCTTGTTAGAGTTCTAACACGATAGAGTTGTTGGGGCTGTCTTATTTATTAGAGTTGTTTGAGGAGAGATGTTTTCTGATAGAGTTATGAGTGGTAGAGATCCAAATGTACCGAAACGTTTTAAAAATCGAATAAAAAGAAAACTATTTCCGCGTCCGATCGCTGTCCGACGTTTTCCACTTGCCGCCTCGCGTCCGCCGGGACTCTGCACTATCCACTTGCACTGTCCACTCCGCCTCGTCGCTCCCTTTCCGCGACAGTCTCCTCGGTTCAAGTCCAATAACCATTCCATAAAAAAAAAAGTTGAAAATTGAAATTTTCATATCGCTTCCTCATAAAGTTGAAAATTTAAACGGTTCAACCGATTATTCCCAAATTCAATACCGATCGTTGGTCGATAACAGTCCATTTATGTGTAAGTTTTTAGCCCGATATGTCAAAAATTGAGGGCGCTAGAGCGCGCACAGACATTTTCAAAAAAATTCAAAACCGCGTAAAATGTGAACGACTGCATAGATTTGGCAAAAAATTGGAACAAATAATGAGGATCGACCCCTCAATATGTGTGATAAATTTCACCTCGATATCTCAAGCCGTTTTCAAATTATGAACGTTAAATGATTTGCACACACATACATACACACACACACACACACACACACATACATCCAGAAATTTTTTTTAAATGTGTTTTTTGGATGTTTGGGAACATTCTGAACACGTTCACATCAAAATCTCGAAAACTAATTTTTTCACGAAAACAAAGCTTTTTCTACGAGGAAGCAATACATCACCCTCGAACTCCGATATCCGTACAATATGCCCGCAAAAAAAAATATATATCTCTCTATAATATAAAAAGATTTCGCCGCTGTCGCCGCCGCCGCCACCGCCGCCGTCGCCGCCGTGTCAAGAATCGAGGGGGGGGAGTACTTGGATGGGTGACCGCGGTCACCCATCCAAGTACTGAACTGAAAGGATTTCGCCGCTATCGCCGCCGTGTCAAGAATCATGGGGGGGGGGGGGGGGGACAGTACTTGGATGGGTGACCGCGGTCACCCATCCAAGTATTGAACCCGTCTTTTGAAGTATTTGGAATAATAAGGGTTTTCGTCCAGAAATGGGTGCGAGCGCGCGAAGCGCGCGAGCCACAATAACCCGCTAGTATATCTATATATAGGTAAATTTTTTATCGAGAAATAAATTGATCCATTGAAGCCCAAACGACGAAGTGACGAAAGGAACCGCCGAGACTCGTCGGAGCGGGGCAAACCACAAAAGTTTTAAATAGTTGTTCGAGACGCCGGGAGTTCCCTGCTCGAGACGTGACGGAGAAGCTCTAGAGAGAGGAGAGGGAGAGGAAGAGAGAGAGAGAAAAGGCGGTCCGTGGCCAGAAGGCATCGCGAGAGGATTAGGTAGGGGAAAAGCTTTGGCAGTGTTGTAGCCACCGCGGTCTAGTTTGCCTGGCAACTCAAAACGACCAGCACACATCACACGCTGAGCTTTCGCGCGGGGGAGAGATATCTGTCAAGCTCACACCGGGTCCTGCCGAGCGAGAGCCTCGCCCGGCGTCTCTCACGACGACGGGGTAACGCCCGTTCCGGGTAACACGAGGAACAATCTCCCGGAGTCTACGTGTGCGTTTCCGTGTGTTTTTTTCACACAGGGACTGCAAGCTCTGTGCGTCTCCTCTTCCCATGATGTGTGCGCGGACACGTAGCTTTTCACCGCGTCAAAGGCAAATTTCGTCTCGGGTCGCTTCAGTGGAAAAAAAATAAAAGAGTGGAAGCTACGGTCGTACCTCGACTACTGAGGATCCTCGTTCGCAAGCTCGGGTGGTCGGGATAGTGCGAATAAAATTTTTTTTAACAAATAAACGAGGAAGCTTTTCGGAGGAATTATTTATTTGCGCAGGTGGAGGTTGTTTTTTTTTTCTTTTTTCTTGGTGATTAGTGAAATGCAACAGATTTTTTTATTGGGGGAATAACAATGTATTGGATTGAAATACGAACGTGAGGTGCGCAAGCTGAAAGCTATATAGTGTGAAGGAAAAAAGAAATGGAGTAACATAAATAAGGAAGACGATCTTTCCTTAAGAACTAATTTATTCGCGAAGATGAACTTTAATTTTTTTTTTTACATCTTTTGAAGTGCAATCAAATTTTTGATTAAGAAACTAAAAACGTATTAGCTCGACGTAGGGACGTGAGGTATGCAAGCTGAAACCTATATAGTGTCAAGGAAAAAAGAAATAAATAAAAATAAATAAACAAGGAAACTTTCCGGAGAAATAATTTATTCGCGGAGATGGAGTTTTTTTTTTTTGCTATTATTGAAATTGCAATAGAATTTTTTATTGGGGAATAAAAATGTATTGGATTGAAATACGAACGAGAGGTGCGCAAGCTGAAAGCTATATAGTGTGAAGGAAAAAAGAAATAAATCAAAATAAATAAGGAAGACGATCTTTCCTGAAGAACTAATTTATTCGCGAAGATGAACTTTAATTTATTTTTTTTACATATATTGACGTGCAATCAAATTTTTGATTAAGAAACTAGAAACGTATTAGCTCGACGTAGGGACGGGAGGTATACAAGCTGAAACCTATATAGTTTGAAGGAAAAAAGAAATAAATAAAAATAAATAAACAAGGAAACTTTCCGGAGAAATAATTTATTCGCGGAGACGGAGTTTTTTTTTTGCTATTAGTGATATGCAATAGAATTTTTTATTGGGGAATAAAAATGTATTGGATTGAAATACGAACGTGAGGTGCGCAAGCTGAAAGCTATATAGTGTGAAGGAAGAAAGAAATAAATCAAAATAAATAAGGAAGACGATCCTTCCTGAAGAACTAATTTATTGACGAAGATGAACTTTAATTTTTTTTTTTTTTTTTTTTTTTTACATATATTGAAGTGCAATCAAATTTTTGATTAAGAAACTAAAAACGTATTAGCTTGAAACACGAACAGGAGGTATGCAAGCTGAATGCTACGATATAGTGCGAATGAAAAATAAATAAATAAAAATAAACAAGGAACACGACCGTTCGTGAAGGACTCATTTTTTCGCGCAGATGGGCTTTACTTTTTAATTTCTTTATTACGCGATTATTAAAATGCAATAAAATTTTCGATTGGGGGAATAAAAACGAGTGAGCCTGAAATACGAACGGGAGGTCTGGAAGCTGACACCTATGATATAGTGGGAATGAAAAATAAATAAATTAAAATAATCAAGGAACACGATCGCTCGTGAAGGACTCATTTATTCGCGCAGATGGACGTTAATTTTTTATATCTTTATTTCGCGATTATTGAAACGCAATAAAATTTTCGATTGGGAGACTAAAAACGGATGAGCTGGAAATAGGTACGGGAGATATTTATCGAATGGTGATTCTACGAGTGTGTTCGCCCGGGCGAGCGATAACGCGAATTTGATAATGGAAAAGGTTGCGAGCGTCGGGGAACATCTGGCTTTCTAGTATAATGCGCACTTGTGCCTCAGTATTTCGGTACAGGAGTGCAAGTCTTACCCCGACTGTTGGGTCCGCACGTGTCTGTGCATAGGACAGAAAGACGGAGCTTCAGCGTGAAAAGCTGTCGATGTTATTAAACAAAATTGCGGAAATTTCGGTCTCCGACGTCGGCTCGAACTGAAAGTTGGGCTTGATCGAGAGAAATGTTCCCGTGGACATGGGTCCACGATGCACAGAAGGGATCGGCGTCATACTGGAAAGAAGGGAAGAGAAAGTATGTTTTGCTCTAACTATAAATAAATATATCGATAAAAACGACCATTCGATAGTATAAACTTTAGGTCTTTAGGATTTATAAGAATTTTTAGGAGATATGGTAAAAATTCTTAAAAAATCTGAGACTTTACGCTATATGTGACGCACTAGTTTTCCACTACTAATTATAAATAAATATATCGATAAAAACGACCATTCGATAGTATAAATTTTAGGTCTTTAGGATTTATAAGAATTTTTAGGAGATATTATGGTAAAAATTCTTAGAAAATCTGAGACTTTACGCTATATGTGACGCACTAGTTTTCCACTACTAATTATAAAAAAATATATCGATAAAAACGACCATTCGATAGTATACATTTTAGGATTTTAGGATTTTAGGATTTATGAACATTTTTCGGAGATATTATGGTAAAAAATTCTTAGAAAATCTGAGACTTTACGCCATATGTGATGCACCAGTTTTCTACTACTAATTATAAATAAATATATCGATAAAAACGACCATTCGATAGTATAAATTTTAGGTCTTTAGGATTTATAAGAATTTTTAGGAGATATTATGGTAAAAATTCTTAGAAAATCTGAGACTTTACGCTATATGTGACGCACTAGTTTTCCACTACTAATTATAAAAAAATATATCGATAAAAACGACCATTCGATAGTATACATTTTAGGATTTTAGGATTTTAGGATTTATGAACATTTTTCGGAGATATTATGGTAAAAAATTCTTAGAAAATCTGAGAATTTACGCCACATGTGATGCACTAGTTTTCCACTACTAATTGTAAATAAATATATCGATAGAAACGACCATTCGATAGTATAAATTTTAGGTCTTTAGGATTTATAAGAATTTTTAGGAGATATTATGGTAAAAATTCTTAGATCGGTGGTTTTTACTAGATCCTTGTCTCAGTATAACAAAAGGGCCGCCATCCGTCAAATGATGCGTACACAATTATTGTGCCTACATTTGAAACACCTGCGCCTGGCGCTTTGGTATATACATATAAGAACAGATATTATATATATTATATATAATAGATATAATAATAGATATATAATAGATATTATATATATTATATTGTGTAAAGCAGGGTTGTGCAGTGGCAGGCGTTACATAGTATGACACCTTAAAGGTATTAAGCACTAGTGATGCGCACATTGCTCGCACCCCTATTAGACGAAATTGTGCCGACGGCGCGTGGTACGAATATATATAAGAGCAAATGAAGAATATTGGGTTCATCAACTGATTAGTTAATATTGGGGTTACATAAGATACAACATTTGCCCTACTTATAAATAAGCATTACTATAAAAACGACCATTCGATGATATAAATTTTAAGTTTTCGTTTCATGGAAAGTTTTCGAATTAAAAAATAGTTGTTAAGTCACTTTCGCCATCGTTTTATTTCAATACATTACTGTTTAAAATTATTAAAAAAAAAAAAAAAATATTTGTAACAATTAAAGTGTTCTCGATATTCTAATCACTGACGATTTGCTTGTAAAGAACCACGATTTTAGGTCTTTTCCGCGCGAATCAGATAGCCCACTTGTGGTTGGCGAAATGCCTGGGATTCCATTGGAAACTCCCCGATTGAATAATTTATCGTGCCGAGTCTTCGCCGACCCGGTTAAACCGTTGAAGTTTCAACGATAGAATCACGACGCGACGTAGCCAATTTAACGAGTAAACTTTTTAATGTTCCTCCGCCGTGAAACAACGTCTCTCGGCAGTGTAACGTGGTTGTCTGGTCGCAGGTGAGCGTCATCTTTGCTAGTGGAATTAACTGAAAACTTCGTAGCCCGCTCCGCACCGACTCACGGTCGGAATGGAAAGTTCGGCCATGATTTCCGAGATGAGGCAATATTTCAAGCTCAGGCGCGGAGAGCCGCCGCTATCTTCCGGCCAGTTATAGCCGTGGACCATTCTAAATCGGTACTGGGACGTGGAATTATTGCTGGAAGGCATTGTTCGGACAATGCCTCGAGAGAGAAGTGAATCGGGCCGGCGATGTGGGAAGACGCGTTTACACGGCGCGTCGAGCAAGAGGGATTCGTCCAAATTATCAGGCTTTGCGAACTGTCCGAATGAATGATGACGCGCATCACGAGCCCTGACGCGATCGCCGCGTCGTCCGAAGTGATATTATCGCCGCGAATTAGATGCAATTTTCCGAACGTCGAATCGCGTTTGGACACGGAGCAATGTTCGCCGGGAAAACGGTGGCGGACGTGGCGGTGAGACATTCGAGGAATAATTTATCCGACTCCTTTGATCTCCCGATGAGCTGAGCTAACTCCTCGGCGCTCGGCCCGCGGACGCCTGGACCGGTCGGGAGTTTGACGAGTTTGTTGGAGATGTAAAAATGGAACGGTATGGTAATTCGGGGTAATGTCCCACGTAGGTTCTGCCGATGGAGCAGACGCGGCCGATGGTCGGGCTAGTGTTGGTGTGGCGATTGTCGAATCCCCAACGCTCGGCAAATATTCGGCCAAGTATTGTCTCGCCAATGGTTGGTTTGATCATTTGTGGCCAATCCTCGGTCGCGTTCGACTCACCAATTGTTGGTTAGTCGATTTGAGGCCAATGTTCGGCCGAGTATTTGCTCACCATTGGTTGGTTTAACAATTGGCGGCCAATGCTTGGTCAAGTAGTGACCATCCAATTATTTTTTTGTCGATTCGAGGCCAGTGTTCGGCCGAGTATAAACTCACCAAACATTGATTTTCCGATTTTAAGCCAATGTTCAGCCGAATACCGATTCGCCAACTGTTGGTCTGTTGACGCATGATCTCACGAACCATCGGTCTGCCGATTTAAGGCCAATGTTCGACCGAATATCGAGTCGCCAATCATTGGTTTACAGATGTGACGCCTACATTGGACCATCAATCATCGGCTTTCGCCGCTAGATGGAGTTAACCCAAGTTGTTTCTCGCAAGCGAACGTATACCCGAGCGTCAATATAAGAGCATGCGAAATGACACCTTTTTTAACTTTCACAAAGTATGCGTATTATTTTTGGATTCCGTACTCGGTACTCAATAAATGCATTGACATACCAATATACAATAGGTATTGCCAATACATTGACTAAATATGATCGCTTTGAGAATTTGGGCAGGAGAAAATATATAAAATATAATCTCTTGCAGACCAATTCCAACTTTCACAATATAATAAAAGTATTGCTTTAAAATCACTCTCGCCCTATATATGTAACCTATAGAGGGTCGACATTGACAAGCAATTATCGGCCGATCCTCTTGATCAACCTTGGGTGCCAATATTGGCAAGTACTTATCATCCAAGGCTCCCTCGATGATTGGGCCAAGCCCGCATGCCAATGTTGGCAACATCAGTACCAAGCTTCGCCCAACCATTGGCCACATCCGATCACCCTACATGGGGTGGCGAATCGTTGCATCCGCTTGCGAACCGATAGGGCCGTCTTTTCCAAGCGTTGAAGTTGTGGGACCTGGGATGAGGTTTCAAACGGAAAAGCAGAATTTCGATCGTCCAATGTCGGCCAACGCCTGGGTTGTATGAACTTCTTGATATCACGATTTTAAGAGGGCCAGTATTGGCACAGTATCGTTACAGAGGGCCAATATTGGCACAGTATCGTTACAGATGGCCAATATTGGCACAGTATTGTTACAGAGGGTCAGTATTGGCACAGTATCGTTACAGAGGGCCAGTATTGGCACAGTATCGTTACAGAGGGCCAGTAGTAAAACATCGTCGGCCAGCGTTTGCCCAATGTCGTCCAGCGCCTGGGTAGTACACACTTCTTAATATCGCGACCCGATAACGCACCCACCGGATTTTATTATTATTATTATTAATATTTACAGAAAGAACTGAATCTAAAACTGAACTGAATCTAAAACTGAACTGAATCTAAAACTGAACTGAATCTAAAACTGAACTGAATCTAAAACTGAACTGAATCTAAAACTGAACTGAATGTAAAACTAAACTGAATGTAAAACTGAACTGAATGTAAAACTGAACTGAATGTAAAACTGAACTGAATCTAAAACTGAACTGAATCTAAAACTGAACTGAATCTAAAACTGAACTGAATCTAAAACTGAACTGAATGTAAAACTAAACTGAATCTAAAACTGAACTGAATCTAAAACTGAACTGAATCTAAAACTGAACTGAATCTAAAACTGAACTGAATCTAAAACTGAACTGAATGTAAAACTGAACTGAATGTAAAACTGAACTGAATGTAAAACTGAACTGAATGTAAAACTGAACTGAATCTAAAACTGAACTGAATCTAAAACTGAACTGAATCTAAAACTGAACTGAATCTAATACTGAACTGAATCTAAAACTGAACTGAATCTAATACTGAACTGAATTTAAAACTGAACTGAAACTAAAACTTAATTGAAACTAAAACTGAACTGCAACTGAATCTGAATTTCTCGGACGTTGAGCGCCAAATACTTTGGATCAATTTCTGAAGGCTGGAAACTGCGTTTTCCGTTTCCAAAGAACGTGACCACGCAAACCCGAATCAGCCTACGCTGGTTCGCCGGCTGTAGCCGTAAATGATGATTATTCAGGTACACATCGTCCAGGTTACCGCGTCCAGCTTCGAACATTCTACCCGAACGGTTTCAATAATGCATGCGACCCTTAAGAAGTTCTCTTTATCTCTGCGGCTTGTGTACCGAACGGCGAGCCGGTGCGCGGGCAACTTTGCGGTTGGTGTTGTGCAAAATCCAGAGAAAAGCTCTCGAGAGATGGGCGAGTCGGGAGCGGTGAAATTGCCGGCGCGTATAGATACAACGGGTATTACAGTAGCTCTTTTCGAGAGATCTCTCAAGAGCTCCGGTGAAATATATTATAGTCTGGAATTTCAACTAGCCTCATTTTTTCAATCGCCCTCCGAGGCGCCCACATAATCTATGCACGACTCGCGAAAGTTAGTACTCGTGTTAGAACGAGCGCCGAAGGGGGCGGCTGAGGGTAGCAAAGTTTTTTCTTTTCGACGAGCCAGCAGTCGAGTAAAGGTGGAAGAATAAGTGTGGAAGGGCGGGGTAGAAAAAGGTGCGCGTCGGCGAGTAAGTTCGAGTCGGTTTCCGGGAGAAGTCTCCTTTTGGTACAACCGAGGATGCTTTTCTCCCCACTTCTCGCTAACCGTATTCATGTATTCCCGCCCCGATGACAGGCGTAGAGCTTTCACCGCTGAGGGAACTCGAGGCAAAACTGTAGGTCCATTCGCTCACAGAACAGATGTCGAAATTATACGGACTATTTGCGCGGTTTAAAATAAATATATGTTTGTGGACAAATAAAACGATGAGACTTGGTGAGATAATTACTGTGTTTAGCCAGTTAGTTTGATCGCGCAATGAGCCCAAAATCGAGGTCAATCGAATGGTCACTCGACTTGGGGGGGATTTTTTTTTAGTTAACAAATATAGTTGAGATAGTTACTAACGTTTTAGCGAGTTAATTAAGACGCGCAATGAGCTCAAAATTGATCCTCACGCGATCAACTTTACTTCCATCGAGATAAATGGAATGGTAAATCGACTTGTGGGCAACATTTTTTTTTTTTATAACAAATATAGTTGGGATAGTTACTAATGTTTTAGCGAGTTAATTAAGATGCGCAATGAGCCCAAAATTGATTTTCACACGATCAACCTTACTTCCATCGAGATAAATGGAATGGTAAATCGACTTGTGGGCAACATTTTTTTTTAAATATAGGTGAGATAATTACTACCGTTTAACCAGTTAATTGATTCGCCCGATGAGCCCAAAATTGATTCTCACGCGATCAATGTTACTCACATCGAGATAAATTTAAAGGTAAATCGACTTGTGGGCAATTTTTTTTTATTAAAAAAATATAGGTCAGATAATTTCTACGTTTAGTCAGTTGATTTATTCACTCGATGAGCCCAAAATTGATTCTCACGCGATTAACATTACTTTATAATTTTTTTGATGAAAAATTATTCATGACTTTCGAATTCCTTCATCGACTCTCACCAAACATAAGCATGATGCTAATTCGACTTCAGCGCAAAGCTTTCACATCGCCGAAATGTCAACAGCAAAAAATATTTTTTTTTAATCCCCAAAACTAAATTTTCTATACAAGGAAGCGAAAAAAAAGAATGTAGCTCTTTTCGTGTAGCGGGACCAAAAGGGCGAGTTGCATACGCGGCCTTAAGGTAGTCCTTGCGGACAGCCTGAGCCCACGTGAGTTCAGAGCGAATTGAGAGTGGAATTGCGAATACTTCGCGACGAGATAAAAATCTGAAAAAAATCAACCATATGGAAGGTACTGAAAAGATTGATTTTGCATAATAATAATTCCAAAATGTTATTAACAAATGAATGAAAAAAAAAATTGTTCAACAAATCTTCCGGCAACTTAACTTTTTGTTCATATAAAAACAATAAGTTAATCTTTTTGAATACGTATGAATTTTTTCAGAATTTTGTCTAATTTTTGAAAATTGCGTTTTTAGTTAATAAAAAAACGTGATTTTCAAAAAATTAGATAAAATTCTGAAAAAATTCATACGTATTCAAAAAGATTAACAAATTGTTTTATATGAACAAAAAGTTAAGTTGCCGGGGAATTTGTTGAACAATTTTTTTTTATGCATTTGTTAATAATATTTTGGAGTTATTATTATGTGAAATCAATCTTTTCAGCACCTTCCATGTGCTTGATTTTTTTCGAATTTTTATCACATCGAGAAGTGTTCGCAATTCTCTCTCAATTCTCTCTGAACTCATGTGGGCTCAGGCTGTCCGCTAGGACTACCTTAAGCGCCGGGGCGAGTAATTGAAATTCCGGTCGAGGGTAAATACGACAAATCGAGTGGCTCGGCTTCGAGGTACACTCTCGGTTGCGCCGATACGGGCAGTTAGCGTCACACAATGTCGTTCGCCGGGAATTACGAAAGCTCGTAGATGCGGTGCAGTCTCGTTGGCCCCCACGTAGGTTGGAAGCGGTTGCGGGCAAATTTAGAATAAGCCAAAAAGGCGGGCGCCCGCCGCCGTCGTTGCACTCCGCGTCTATCCGGCGCGTACCTCGGGAGATGCATCGTTCCAAAGCGCAACCAGATGCAGGCGGCCGAAACAGCGGGAGGATTCTTCCCGGTGCACGCCCCCGCCTTGAATTCTCGGAAAGCGGCGCAAGATCTTTCGCGGCCTCTTGACAATGAGAGTACTCGGCAACCGGCGAGTTGACTAACAATACATCGCGGGTCGGGCGATGGAGGAGAGCGAGAGGGAGTTCATCCGAGCGGATTCCGGCAACGTCGTTGGAGGGAAGTTCAACCGCTCGCGAAGCCGGCTGAACGAATCTCTCGCCTCTCTCGTCTCTCGCGAGCCGCGGCGGGCTTCACGTGTGCCAATGGCAGTGTCAGCGTCGAACGTGAGCCGAACTGTCGCTGCGGGCGCGAGAGGTCAATTTCCGTGCACCTCCGACTCTGATCGACGCGGTACGAGATGCAACGCGACGGCGGTGAGTAAAGCCCAAATCCTCGATCTTAGAGAGTCGCGAACGCGGATTACAAGATAGCGGTAAGGTTTGGCTCGAAATCGAAAATTCGCCCGGGGCGAATTTTCGATTTTCATCCGCCGTGTGCGGATGAAGCCTCGGCGTTATTATTGGCAGAGTCTGAGGCGATTGTACAATAAGGTCCATTATCTTATCCTCCGCGTTTGTTGTTGCTATGATCGTATTATGTTCGGAACGTTGCGTAACGCTCGGCTTTCGACTCGTGTGCGATATTGTAATCACGCATCGTGAGCATGGGTGGTTGGGTATTATAATAAGACGGGCTCTTATAGGAATTCGGGGACGCACGTTGGGCAGCTAATTTCGGCGTTAACCTGGAATCTTCGGATGAGGGACGAGGCTCGGCTCCGTGTCGCGCTAATGCGTCGATGCTCCCGCGGTGGTTTTGTTTTCTTTGGCGCAGAAAAAAAAAAATAGCTCGGTTTTTAGCGGGCACGTGCCGGAGCCGTTTGCGCGTGGTTTCGCGAGGAGGGCTGTGGAGTTGCGCCGTGTTGGCGAGCTGAAAAATCTTATACGGCTAATGGAGATTATAATTTGGCTGGGCGGTCTTAGCGATCTAAGGTTCAAGTTTGGAGACATTGGTCTGAACTTGAGATCGAACTTAATATCAAAGTTTGGCGCGAACTTCGTTGGGTACTTAAGATGTATCTCATGTTAGAACTTAGCATCGAACGTTAGTTCGAATCTGATTTCGTGCTTGAGTTTGATCTTGAGTTTGATCTTGAGTTTGATCTTGAGTTTGATCTTGAGTTTGATCTTGAGTTTGATCTTGAGTTTGATCTTGAGTTTGATCTTGAGTTTGATCTTGAGTTTGATCTTGAGTTTGATCTTGAGTTTGATCTTGAGTTTGATCTTGAGTTTGATCTTGAGTTTGATCTTGAGTTTGATCTTGAGTTTGATCTTGAGTTTGATCTTGAGTTTGATCTTGAGTTTGATCTTGAGTTTGATCTTGAGTTTGATCTTGAGTTTGATCTTGAGTTTGATCTTGAGTTTGATCTTGAGTTTGATCTTGAGTTTGATCTTGAGTTTGATCTTGAGTTTGATCTTGAGTTTGATCTTGAGTTTGATCTTGAGTTTGATCTTGAGTTTGATCTTGAGTTTGATCTTGAGTTTGATCTTGAGTTTGATCTTGAGTTTGATCTTGAGTTTGATCTTGATTTTGATCTTGAGTTTGATCTTGAGTTTGATCTTGAGTTTGATCTTGAGTTTGATCTTGAGTTTGATCTTGAGTTTGATCTTGAGTTTGATCTTGAGTTTGATCTTGAGTTTGATCTTGAGTTTGATCTTGAGTTTGATCTTGAGTTTGATCTTGAGTTTGATCTTGAGTTTGATCTTGAGTTTGATCTTAAATTTGAACTTGAGTTTGATCATAAATTTGAACTTGAGTTTGATCATAAATTTGAACTTAAGTTCGAACTTAAAATAGGTAAGCACGCAATGAAGTTCGGGCCAATTTTCGATCTTAAGTTCGATCTCAAGAGCGACCTTAAGTTCAAACTAACGTCTTAAATTTCGACTTTAAGGTGGTTTGGCTGGCTAAAAGTTAGTTTAGCCTGCTATTCATTTTTATTCTGAATTACAAGAAAATTGATTAAATTAATGAGACATTTATTTTTGGCACATTCCCTGTTTTACTTTTTCATTTCTGTACTATTATTTTCCCAGATTCGACTACCTTGAAGATCTTCAAAACCTTCTTCCCACGAACTATTTATGTCTCTCATCAATACGTCTCTATTCTGGTACAACAAAGTTAGCATGTTCTCGTTACTCGGAGATAATAGTAGTACATAAATGAATAAATAAAACATGTAATGCGCCAAAGACAAATGTCTCATTAACTTCATCAATTTTCTTGTACTTCACAATAAAAAAAATGAATAACGGGCTGAACTGCGGCTAATTTTTAGCCGACCAAACTATAATGTCCACTAGTCGGATAAGATTTTTTAGCCGACCAAGAGAGCTCAACTGTGCATCCCTAAGCCCTTATTCGCGAGTTCCGGGCGCGGGCTCGGTGTAATTAGCCCGGCGTACGAGCTTCCGCGCGCGTAATCGCATGTATCACGACGCGCGAGACGCTCCGAATTTCGATAAATATTATTTCCCTTTTTTTTAAAGCCGAACCGTAGGAACTTCAAAGAGGAGCCTCCGGAGCGTATCGCGGAGTTATTGCGTTCAAGCCGGACAAACTTTTCGTCCCTCCCCGCGAGGCTCAAAGACGGACGGAGCGAAAGAAATCAAAAGTCGGCGGCGTTCTGCGGGGAATCCCCGCTCCCTCCCTCGTGCGACTAAATATTTCGCGCAGCGGCTTTGATCGCTCGCGGACCGATTTCTACCGACGAAGGAAAAGAAGGACGCTTCCGCGCTCCACTCGTGTTTCGCTCCTGAAAATTTCCTTTGAAATCGCGTTTAATGTACGCGGTCTCTGTTTGCGTATCTCGTTCCAAATACTGCGGAAACCTCCCGCGTTTTCGTGCGCGCACCCTACTGTGTGTAAAATATCATATATATGCGTATGTATGCATATATGTGTGTAACGACGCACGGCGGGATGTACCGAAGAGCGACGAACATATTTCGCACGAAAATGCCCACAGGACACGGGGGAAAAAGCAATTACAATCAGGATAAAGATTGAGTTATCGTTGAATTCCGGCTGTGCGCGCTGGCGAAACGGGCGGGGGGGAGCGAACGCACGATTATGCTAAATAAATACGTGGAAATTACAAATTTTGCCGTTTCGAAGCTGCTATTGTTTGCAGAGCTTCCTTTATAATTATTCGGAGTCCTCACGGCGGAAGCTTTGTGAATAATAATAATAATGAAATAGGTAGCGACTTTTATACACTTGGAACTGAAAATCGCAAATATTATAAAGCAGCGAATAAGGCTTTTTTTTTTAAGAGTTTCTAATAATTTTTTCGCTACGTGGATTCCGAGATAGATGAGCTTAAAATGGCGTCATTAGCATGAGCTACATGTGGTGACGCGTAAGAAACACCATTACTTCTTTTTACATATCTTTTCAGACTTAATTATTAGATTTTTTTTCCAAAATAACTTTACAATATTATTAGGGACGCATTAAAAAAATAAAATCGAGCTCGTGCCCGCAAATTTTCGAAAATATTACGAGTTCAAGGAGCTTCGAATCTATATATGAATTGATATATGTATGTGTATATGATATATATATACATAATACGCCGCACCTTTAAGAAACGGCGACCTGTGACGTATTTCCTTAACAAGAAAATAATAGGCATTTTCCGACAATGAATCTTTTACTAGTAGTAAAAGAATATTATTGCCAATCCTATACATTTATTCCGTTGCTATCTTAGGGTCGAATTTTAAGACGTTAGCTTGAACTTAAGATCGCTCTGGAGATCGGAGTTCAGATCGAAGTTTTGTCCGAACTTCGTTGCGAACTTAAGATCTATCGTAAGTTCCAACTTAAGATCAAACCTCATTTCGAACTTGATCTCATGCTTAAGATTGATCTTAAGTTCGACCTTAAGTCTAAACGCAAATTCGATTGTAGTTCAAGTTTGATCTTAAGTTCGAACTGAAGCATCACACAAAGTTTGAACCCAGGTTAGATTTTTAATTCGAACTTAAGATAGATCTTAATCGCGCAATAAATTTCAGGCCAAGCTTCGATATTAAGTTCGATCTCAAGAGCGATCTTAAGTTCGCAAAATTCGACCCTTATACCAGTTTCATACCTAACGATAATTGTACACATTGACAAAGGGCCATCAACCTAAATAATTCACCCCGATGAATTCTTCAAATCATCAATTTTTTTATTTTTTTCGATCTCCACTGCGAGGTAAAAAGCAGAGAGAGAAAAATATCAAATGACTCCTGTGTTCGTTTCCGCAAATGTCAGGGTCGACGGCAAAGGATTCGCTGGCGCGGAGCCAATCACGTAAAATGTAGATATTGTAGAATGAATGAACGAAACTGAAAGGAAAATGGCGAATCGTCTGCTCGCTCGATTCGAGCTTGAATATGAAACGAAGAAGAAAATCTATAGTTCAAAGTTTCCTCAGTATCGAGGGAAGTTTACGACTATTTTTTTTTATGACCGTCCTCAAAGTCAGCGGTTATTTAAAAACCGCGAGATCGATGGGTTTCGAATCGGGGGCGCTTGCGGTGTATATAGAACACGGAGCATCGATGGGAAAGAGAGAGAGGAGAGAGAGAGAGAGAGGACACTGTCGGCTTCGGTCTCGTTTGTCCCGAAAATAGAATGACCGAATTGGTGGCGTACGCAGAGACAGAGAGAGAGAGAACCAGCTAGGAAACATTTTAGCATAACCGGCGTGCGGCTCGTTCGCCGTAATGGTCCGTCGATATTCATCATCGCTTGATTTCAAAGCGACGCGTCAGCTGCAGAGCTCGGCAGCACACAAAAATATACATGTATATGTGCGGAAATTTTTTTTTGCTAATAACAAAATTTTCGCGCGTAAATTATATTCTGTGTACAAATTACATACTTTTCGTATGCGCGTAAGTTAACGTTTTCAAAATCGTTTAATTGTATACAATTTTGCTTCCTCATAGAGGAAGCTTTGTGATGGTGAAAAAAAAAATTTTCGAGATTTTAATGAAAACGTGTTCAGAATGTTCCAAAACATCGAAAAATCACATTTAGAAAAAATGTCCGGATGTATGTGTGTGTGTGTGTGTGTGTGTGTGTGTGTGTGTGTGTGTGTGAATCGGAAGCGAAAAATTCAAACCGCTATAACTCGAGAACGCCTCCACGAATCCGGCTGAAATTTTGCACATAGCTTGTGTGGTTAATAGTCAATGTTTCTGTAAAATTTTGTCAAAAAATTGTCAGTTGTTTTTTTTGTACGCCATTTTTAATTTCTTCGAAAATGTCTGTACGCACTGTAGCGCTCGCAATTTTTTAGCTGTCGGGCTAAAAATGCGTACACAGATAGAATCTGATCAACCGAGGATCCCATTAAAATTTCAAGAAAATCGATCGAACCGTTTAAATTTTATGTCATTTTGAATTTTTTGAATTTCATGCAATTTTTTTTTTTTTTTTTAAGACGCATTTTTTTTTATCAAATATTCATCTGTAATAAAATAAGTGTCAGATTCGTGATCAGCGCGAAAAAATACATAAAATTACAGTCCCGGAGCGACAACTAACCAAAAAGTTTACCAGGCATTTTTATAGCCAAAATTGCAAAAATGAATGATTTTAGGTATTTTTAAACAACGATTTCTTTGCTTTTCGATGGCATCGCGGAAAAACCCAGGTGCCTATCGTGATCTACAGCAAGACATACACAAGACGATAGATATGACGGAGTTGAAAAAGCTATATAAAGAGGTGTCACTTGGATTCCTTGAGTAAAAATTCACAACAAAAAATTCACGAGCGCTCACTTCCATGTATTTTTTCGCGTCAAGCGCAGATCCGACAAAGTGAAGCGTGACGATGGAGTATTTTTTTCTCGCTGAATATGAATCGGTCAGCCGTTTTGCATAAAAGTCTAACAAGACGTTGACGGTGAAAAAAGTTGAAAATTGAAATTTTCATAGCGCTTCCTCATAAAGTTGGAAATTGAAATTTTCATATCGCTTTCTCATAATGTTCCTTCATTCGCGAAGCTTCCTCTATGAGGAAGCCAAAAATACAGACAATGCTTCCTCATAGAAGAAGCTTCGCAAATAAAGGAACATTATGAGAAAGCGATATGAAAATTTCAATTTCCAACTTTATGAGGAAGCGCTATGAAAATTTCAATTTTCAACTTTTTTTCGTATATCTCGAAAACTGGAGGGGAAATATTATAGAATTCAGCTCTATACACACTCTGGATTTAACATCAAAACACTTCCATTTTTAAAAATTCAGAATATAAAAGGGTCTGGCTCTGGAACAGTTTTCCCCATATAGCCGGTAGCCTATGGAGGTTTTGCCTATTGAACGAAAATGGCCGATCAGCGGGCCAGTGTTGGCGTAACGATATTAATACCCCAACCTTCGGCTAATGTTCGGCCAAGTATTGGTTTGCCAATCATTGGCTTGTCACCATCCATTCGTCTCTCGATATTAGGCCAATGTTCGGTCAAATATCGATTCGCCAACCGTTCGACAGTTGAAGCAAGAACTTACGAACCATTGGTCTGCTGATTTTAGGGCAATGTTTTTTCGTGAAAATCATATGCAATGTAAAATAATCGTTCGCCGTAATGGTGCGTCGATATTCAACATCGCTGCATTTTAAAGCGACGCCTCAGATGCAGAGCTCACCAGCACAAAAAAATATACATGTATATGTGGGAAAAATATTTTTTTCTAACAAAAAAATTTTCGCGCGTAAATTATATTCTGTGTACAAATTACATACTTTTCGTATGCGCGTAAGTTAACGTTTTCAAAATCGTTTAATTGTATACAATTTTTTCGTGAAAATCATATGCAATGTAAAATAATCGTTCGCCGTAATGGTGCGTCGATATTCAACATCGCTGCATTTTAAAGCGACGCCTCAGATGCAGAGCTCACCAGCACAAAAAAATATACATGTATATGTGCGAAAAATATTTTTTTCTAACAAAAAAATTTTCGCGCGTAAATTATATTCTGTGTACAAATTATATACTTTTCGTATGCGCGTAAGTTAGCGTTTTCAAAATGGTTTAATTGTATACAATTTTTCGTGAAAATCATATGTAATGTAAAATAATCGTTCGCCGTAATGGTGCGTCGATATTCATCATCGCTTGATTTCAAAGCGACGCGTCAGCTGCAGAGCTCACCAGCACAAAAAAATATACATGTATATGTGCGAAAAATATTTTTTTCTAATAACAAAATTTTCGCGCGTAAATTATATTCTGTGTACAAATTATATACTTTTCGTATGCGCGTAAGTTAACGTTTTCAAAATCGTTTAATCGTATACAATTTTTCGTGAAAATCCTATTTAATGTAAAATAATCGTTCGCCGTAATGGTGCGTCGATATTCATCGTCGCGTGATTTTAAAGCGACGCGTCAGCTGCAGAGCTCACGAGCACAAAAAAAATATACATATATATATATATATATATGTGAAAAGTATTTTTTGAATAACAAATCTTTCGCGCGTAAATCATATTCTGTATACAAACTATACACTTTTCGTATGCGCGAAAATTAATATTTTGCAAATGCTTTAATTGTATACAATTTTTCGTGAAAATCATATTTCATGTAAAATAATCGCTTGATTTAATCATCATCGCTTGATTTTAAACCGACGCGTCAGCTGCAGAGCTCGCCAGCACAAAAAAAAAAAAAAAAAAAACAAATATATGTGCGAAAAATATTTTTTTGAATAACAAATTTTTTGCGCGTATATTATAATCTGTATACAAATGATATACTTTTCGGATGCGCGAAAATTTTATCGTCAGAAAGGAAATTAGTGATAAGACAGGCGGATCGCGGATGAAAAATTGAGGAGGCTTGTGCGGTAAATTCACATAGACGATTCACATAGGGCAATGCCGCGATTCTGTGATTTATAATTCAGAGCCCCTCTATCGAAGATATAATCTAGCAGATACCGTTCGAACGCACGCAGGGTTGACTGCGGGGATAATTTTCTCCGCTCTGCCGTGTAACAAAGGAGACTCGTGACAACCAACTTTCCAAAATATTTGTGCATGTAGGAAAGAGCGGGTCAAAATGTGACAGTGGGGCAAAACGAGGCAATGGGACAAAACGCAATTTCCCAATAATTTTTGAATGGGTCTGAGGGGTAAAATGGGGCAGCAAATTCAGATGTACCGATGAGGCAAAATAGGGTATCCAAAAATGATCCGTCCCATTTTGCCCCGCTCTCCCCTACATTTTTTCCACGAGGCCAAGTACAGTCGGTCGAGAAAAGTGCGGAACAATTTTATCGTCAGAAAAGAAATTAGTGATAAGGCCGTCGGATCGCGGATGAAAAATTGAGGAGGCTCGTCCGCTAATTTTATATGGACGATTCATATAGGGCAATGCCGCCGTTCTGTGATTTATAATTCCCCTCTATCGAAGATATCATCTAGCGAATTGCGTTCGAACGCACGCAGGGTTGACTGCGGGGATCATTTTCTCCGCTCTGCCGTGTAACAAAGGAGACTCGTGACAACCAACTTTCCAAAATGTATATAAGATATATTTTTGCATTTAGGAAAGAGCGGGTCAAAATGTGACAGTGGGGCAAAACGAGGCAATGGGACAAAACGCAATTTCCCAATAATTTTTGAATGGGTCTGAGGGGTAAAATGGGGCAGCAAATTCGGATGTACCGACGAGGCAAAATGGGGTATCCAAAAATGATCCGTCCCATTTTGCCCCGCTCTCCCCCACATTTTTTCCACGAGGCCAAGTACAGTCGGTCGAGAAAAGTGCGGAACAATTTTATCGTCAGAAAAGAAATTAGTGATAAGGCCGTCGGATCGCGGATGAAAAATTGAGGAGGCTTGTCCGCTAATTTTATATGGACGATTCATATAGGGCAATGCCGCCATTCTGTGATTTATAATTCCCCTCTATCGAAGATATCATCTAGCGAATTCCGTTCGAACGCACCCAGGGCTTACTGCGGGGATCATTTTGTCCGCTCTGCCGTGCAGCAAAGGAGACTCGTGACAACCAACTTTCCAAAATATTTGTGCATGTAGGAAAGAGCGGGTCAAAATGTGACAGTGGGGCAAAACGAGGCAATGGGACAAAACGCAATTTCCCAATAATTTTTGAATGGGTCTGAGGGGTAAAATGGGGCAGCAAATTCGGATGTACCGACGAGGCAAAATAGGGTATCCAAAAATGATCCGTCCCATTTTGCCCCGCTCTCCCCCACATTTGTCCCACGAGGCCAAGTACAGTCGGTCGAGAAAAGTGCGGAACAATTTTATCGTCAGAAAAGAAATTAGTGATAAGGTCGTCGGATCGCGGATGAAAAATTGAGGAGGCTCGTCCGCTAATTTTATATGGACGATTCATATAGGGCAATGCCGCCATTCTGTGATTTATAATTCCCCTCTATCGAAGATATCATCTAGCGAATTGCGTTCGAACGCACGCAGGGTTGACTGCGGGGATCATTTTGTCCGCTCTGCCGTGCAGCAAAGGAGACTCGAGTCGAATGGCATACGCGTGGCCCGAGGGGGCACAGAAGTTCATTCGTTTCTCGGAGGCGAGCTTAAGTAATTGAAGGTCCGGGAAGCTCGGGTGATTTATCACTCGGATTTTCTCGACGCACGAGTCCGCGTGAGCTCAACGTCGAAGGGTTACGCCTGCAGCGGCGACATCAGCAGGAAACTCGCACCACGAGATTGCTGGTCGTCCGAGCGCTGACCAATGATCGATCGATCCAATAGGATGACCGACCGTCTGTCACCTACCGGATGCCAGTGATTAAGTGATTTTTTTTTATCCCCGAGAATAAAAGTCCACCACCGTTTTCGCCCTCCTCTTGTCTCTAACATGTCGTCTAACAGAAGTCGACTCACGCCAAGTTTCACGACTTAACGTTCGACTCTTCGTCCGAAATGTTACAGGTCAGAATGACATCAAAAAGCTCCGCAGGGAGAACGAACAGCTCAGACGAGAGATATGGAGTTTACGGGATGAGTACGACAAACTGGAGGATATTCTGAAGAGTCAGAAAAATCGAGAGGGCAGCGAAGATTATGAGGTCAGTCGTCTTTGCGTCAATAAGATTGTTACAAATTTTATTTATTTATTTCAATTGAGTGTGAACAGATATGTCGCTTTCATTCGAAATCTAATTAAAGACATTGAGTGATTATGAGGCACTTTTTTGTGGTCAGGAAAAATATTGGCATTTTTTTACTAGCCATCAAAAATGAAGCGCCATTAAATTGAAATTAACGCCGTTAAATAAAATTAAAGTCATTTAATAAAATTAACGCCATTAAATAAAATTAACGTCATTTAATAAAATTAACGCCATTAAATAAAATTAACGTCACTAATTACATTTAATCGCCATTGAAGACGACCAAAAAATTGTCGATTGTCATGGTCTGCTTCGTCACGGTGTCTAGATCGAATTTCGTATCAAACCTCGACTATATCGATGTATCGAATTTTGTATCAAACCTCGACTATATCGATGTATCGAATTTTGTATCAAACCTTGACTATATCGATGTATCGAATTTTGTATCAAACCTTGACTATATCCATGTAACGAATTTCGTATCAAACCTTGCCTAAATCGATGTAACGAATTTCGTATCAAACCTTGACTATATCGATGTAACGAATTTCGTATCAAACCTTGACTATATCGATGTAACGAATTTCGTATCAAACTTTGACTATATCGATGTAACGAATTTCGTATTAAACCTTGACTATATCCATGTAACAAATTTCGTATCAAACCTTGACTACATCGATGTAACGAATTTCGTATCAAACCTTGCCTAAATCGATGTAACGAATTTCGTATCAAACCTTGACTATATCGATGTAACGAATTTCGTATCAAACTTTGACTATATCGATGTAACGAATTTCGTATTAAACCTTGCCTAAATCGATGTAACGAATTTCGTATCAAACCTTGACTATATCGATGTAACGAATTTCGTATCAAACTTTGACTATATCGATGTAACGAATTTCGTATTAAACCTTGCCTAAATCGATGTAATGAATTTCGTATCACACCTTGCTTAAATCGATGTAACGAATTTCGTATCAAACCTTCTTTATATCGATGTAACGAATTTCGTATGAAACCTCGAATACATCGATGTAACGAAATTCGTATCAAACCTTGCTTAAATCGATGTAACAAATTTCGTATCAAACCTTGTCTATATCGATGTAACGAATTTCGTACCAAACCTCGAATACATCGATGTAACGAATTTCGTATCAAACCTCGACTACATCGACGTAACGAATTTCGTATCAAACCTTCTTTATATCGATGTAACGAATTTCGTATCAAACCTCGAATACATCGATGTAACGAATTTCGTATCAAACCTTGCCTAAATCGATGTAACGAATTTCGTATCAAACCTTGACTATATCGATGTAACGAATTTCGTATCAAACCTTTCTTAAATCGATGTAACGAATTTCGTATCAAACCTTGTCTATATCGATGTAACGAATTTCGTATCAAACCTCGACTACATCGACGTAACGTTCTGTTCTCTTAGGACCGCAGCGAAGATGACAAAGACGACGACGATGAGGCCGAGGACTGTTCGGATTATTCCGCCGAGGAGGACTCGGAGGGTGAGAACCGTGACGAGGAGGACTCGGACGTCGCCGTTGACGACGAACCACAGGAGAACCAGGCCGACCGCGAGGAGCGTCTAGAGAACGCTGAGAACCAGAAGATATCCTCGGAGAAAATGAACAGCAGTCTTCACCGTCTGCACGTTGAGTTCGACGATCTATCGGTCGTCGACGAGGAGGACGAGCTGAGGAAGGACAAGGAGCGCAGGGAGGCGATTTCCACCGAGGAAAAGGACAGTGCGAAGAGTCCGAACGATCCAGGTTTGATTCGCATGGATCGAAGCGGCTACCAGTGCTTCCAATCGCACTACGGATCCCCGGGAGCTTCCGCTTCCGGTTACCCCCACTATCCCGATTGTCCGTTCGTGTATCCGAGCGCCAACGAGCCAGGATGCTCGGACATCCTTCCGATGGAGCGGATGCTCTTGACTCCCTGTCCGGGGATTTACGACGAGGAGAACCTGCGCAACAGCCACCTCACCTACGGAACAGCGGTAGGTTGGCAGAGCAGCGTTTTCCCACCAGCAGCCGTTTTTCCCGGGTCCGAAGGCTACCAGTCAAGCGTCATCGCCGCCCAAGCTTCGGGTGTGTGTCTGCCTTCGATCTTCGCCATGTCGAGCCAGTCCGATCACTCTTCGGCAACAGCGAGTACAGCCAGAGCGACGAGCATCCCGCGTCGAACTCCGATCGAGGAACGCGGTTCATCGACGAGACTGGCGAACCTGACGGATGGAAACGTCACCAATCTGTCGAGCCTCGCCCAACGGAGAAACGTTCTTCTCAAGCAGCCGAGCGGTCTTTATCGAGAGACCGCGATTCCGGTCAGAGGAATGGAAACGCCAGCTTCCGCGGAAGCGTTGACCCGAAACGGCTGGGAATTCTCCCCGACCGGAAGCGCGACCGGCGAGGGTCGCGCGATTCCTCGCGAAACGGAGAATCATAAAAGCCGGATGGAGCTCCGTCGGGACACGAGCGAGAGTGGCGAAATCGTTGGGGAAGCGGAGGGTGGTCGGGGATACGAGGATTCCAAGGACGGGACCGCGGTGACCGGGTCCGATCGTCCGAAACATTTTTTCGCCCCGCTGCCCGCGAAGATTCAACACTCCCGTCAGAATTCCAACGATAAAACGTCGGGCCGCGGCGCGACCAACCCGAACGACTCACCATCGGCGGCGTTCTTCGAGAGCTACGGCACCGGACGAAGTTCCAGCAGCGAGAGAACCAACTCGACCGTGGTCTCCGCCAGGCATCTTCGGCACAGCCTCGCAGCCGGCAATAACGTCACCGACGGGGTGGGAAAGGGTTCCGCGGATATCTGCGTCAGCGGCGCGATACCGGCCCGCACGAACGATCCGCCAGATCGCCCGACGAGCCATCGCGGAAGTTACAAAAGTTCCGAGAATCTGTTGATAGAGATCAATAGGGACTACGACAATTCCCGCGGCAACAGCTCGTCGAGGCAGAGCTCCAACAATCCGCTCGTCAAATCCTTGTCGTGCCAGGATCTCACCAGCGACACTCTGCAGAGTTCGCTCTACGACATCGGCAGAACTTTCAGCGGCGAGAAATCGCTGAAATTCGCCAAGAGCGACAACACCCTGGACAATCCGGTGGTGGTCGCGTCGAAGCCGTTCAGGAGTCAGCTGAACGTGACTCTCAAGTGTCCCGCTGCCAGGGATCAACGGCGCGACAGTCCGGAAACACCGGAAATACCGAAGTTGCCCTCCATCGACTACAGACTGTTCAGCAATCCATTCCTCAAGAGTTTCGAGCCGATTGCCGGAAGTTACTTGAATCACGGTCTTCACAGTCCGCTGACGAGGCCACTCTCGATTCAAGTGAACGACGGCGCCCTCGGCAAGTCCCTGCAGCAGCCCGCGATCGATTATTCGAGTCCGCTGTTGACACACTCGTTCGCGAGACGACTGAACGCCGATGAGAGGCCGTCGAGATCAACGAGGACACCGACAACTGCGTTCGCCAACGAGATTGAAAGTGATCGCCACCGATTCCTACTGGCATCCGCCGGTCAACCTGTGGACACGAGAATCATCCCGAATCCCAAGCATCGACAGGAGTTTCAAGTGACGTCCTTCGAGCAGCCCAATCCGCGATGTCTGCACCCGGCTCATGGAGCGTTCGATGTCGATGCCGTCAGAAGAATACCCGCTGCCGGTTCCTCGAACACGATAGGACAGAACCATCAGAAACTCTACCAGAACGTTCCATTCGTGCCCGGTGCTGGCGGAATTTTCTGCTCCCCCGGTCAGGCCGCCATGAGGATGTTCTACGACAATCAGACTCTGAAGGTACCTGCCCAGACTCAGACATCGATCGACGGCGGTTCGAACAACGAGGACGAGGCCGCGGATGAGACGGCTAAGGATTCAAAGGCGATCGATCCTGAGGATGCTGTTCCTGGATCACCGACAAGTGTCAGGCGGAAGAGAACCGTCAGGAAAGAACGCAATCAGACGGCAGACAAACGACCGCTGTCGCCCGCTGCTCAACGGAGGAAGTTGAGGAAACAGACGAGCAACGTTGACGGTCTCGAGGCCAACAAGGTTGGCGGGAAATCGAGAAGGTCGAGTCCCGCGACGACGACCACGACGACTTCGGAGCATCTCGAGGACAAGAACGAGAGCAGATCTTCGTCGTCCGGTCAGGAATCACCGAGGAAGGATCAAAATCGGAGAGTTTCGGTTTATTTCAACAGCAAGAAGAGACCCTCGCTGGCGTCAGTTAGAACTGCTAGGAGTGCGAGTATCGACAATACCAAGGAGGGTTTTGAAACGAGAGGTGACGCATTGGACACTACGAACTCCGAGAGGGAGAGAACGAATTCCGTCAGCAGCCGGGAAGCTGCCGGTGGGAAAGCTCGCAAGTCGAGCGTCAGCAGTGGCAAAGTGCCCTGGTGCGCATGTTGGGGCAACGGCTGCATCTGAGAGACGTTGTATTAATAACACGCGTATAACATGTACGAAAATTTCTATGTCTCAGGAGCCAAAGGACATTGACTGTGTTTCGTTTAATCGTGGATAGGATTGTATCATAAATTTTGATGCTATTCGAATATTCAGCTCTATTTTGTACGGGAAATAAAAACTCCTGGTAGAATATATTTTATACTGTTAATAAGAGGGATAAATAAATGTAATCGTTATTTTAACTCATTGAGCATTAGGCGAGATAATTTTGCTTTCGTCCTTTTTAAGGTCATGTTCAAGCCGCGCGGCGACCAATGAATTTGCTGCAGTGACGAAGTCGGCAATGACGTGAAGTACGCGCATCAGCTGCGATTGTATGTAGGTGTGGCGATCGCCGATGTTGTTTTTTATTTGTCATCGCAAACTTTTAACCTGATCTTTCGGATTACGGTTTAATTCTGTGAGTTCGGGTATCACATATTTATTGTCCGTTAACATCGATCAGGCTATGCAGATTTGAGCCTTCACGTACCAGATCGTTGTTTAAGGTAGTCCTTGCGGACAGCCTGAGCCCACGTGAGTTCAGAGCGAATTGAAAGTGGAATTGCGAATACTTCGTGATGAGATAAAAATCTGAAAAAAATCAACCATATGGAAGGTACTGAAAAGATTGATTTTGCATAATAATAATTCCAAAATGTTATTAACAAATGAATGAAAAAAAAATTGTTCAACAAATCTTCCGGCAACTTAACTTTTTGTTCATATAAAAACAATTTGTTAATCTTTTTGAATACGTATGAATTTTTTCAGAATTTTATCTAATATTTGAAAATTGCGTTTTTAGTTGATAAAAAAACGTGATTTTCAAAAATTAGATAAAATTCTGAAAAAATTCATACGTATTCAAAAAGATTAACAAATTGTTTTTATATGAACAAAAAGTTAAGTTGCCGGGGAATTTGTTGAACAATTTTTTTTTTTATGCATTTGTTAATAATATTTTGGATTTATTATTATGTAAAATCAATCTTTTCAGCACCTTCCATACGCTTGATTTTTTTCGAATTTTTATCCCATCGAGAAGTGTTCGCAATTCTCTCTCAATTCTCTCTGAACTCATGTGGGCTCAGGCTGTCCGCTAGGACTACCTTAACGAGAACCTAGAATTTGCCAAGACGCAACCTTCGAACGATTTGAATAGCAAGTTGATGTGCTAAAAAAAATCTGTAAAAATTCCCAGACGTACCTTGAAGTGTTTTTTTTTGTTTTGTTTTTTAAAGCGGAAGAAAATTTGTTAGGAACATCCGTATTGTTTTTGTGCTCAAAAGGAGGCATGGTCCTTTGCTCTCAGCAAAAAGTCCCCCTACTCGAAGGGTTAAGGTAGTCCTTGCGAATAGTGTTCACTTCGCATAAGTTTCAGGGAAACGAGAGGGAATTGCAAACACTTCTGGATCGTATACAAATCTGAAAAAATCAAGCATATTAAAAGGTGCTGAAAAGATTAATTTTGCATAATAATAATTCCAAAATGTTATTAACTAATTGATGAAAAATGAAATTACTCAACAAATCTCCCGGAAACCTAACTTTTTTTTTATGGAAATGATACATTCATTTTTTTCTGAAGACGTATGAATTTTTTCAGATTTATAAATCCACTTTGAATTTTGTGACTTCCTACACATTTGGCCCATATAAAAAGAAAATCAAAGTGAATTAAAACATCCGAAAAAATGCATACGTATTCAGAAAAGTGAACGAATCATTTTCATAAAAAAAAAGAGTTACGTTTCCGGGAGATTTGTTGAACAATTTTATTTTTCAACAATTTATTAATAACATTTTGGCATTATTATCATGCAAAATTAATGTTTTCAGCACCCTTAATATGCTTAATTTTGTTCACATTTTTATACCATCCGACCTTAATATACCAACATTTCTTGTAATATATATATATATTTTTTTTTATGGAAACGATTCATCAATCTCTTTCGCTGCCAAAAATAATAATTAACTTTTCTTTTCATCAACTTTAAAAAAAAAAAAAAAAAAAATGCCGTTAATAGCGAGAAATTTGCGCGACGAGGTGAGTAATTATTGCTCATTACCGTTCGACGAAAACAGTTCCCGAGCCGATGGCGCGAGGCGCGCGTAGAGTTCGCTTCGCTTGTAAAACGATCCTGTAACGCGAAAACTCCGAGAGCATCGCAGACCGACGAAACATAATAAGGCCGGAAGTTTCCTCAGGTGGGATTTTGCTCCAATTTCTCTCACTCTCGTCGGCCGATGCGCGTTGCGTACACACGCCCATTCGCGTATAAAGATCAACAGTAAAACTAGTAGTACAGCGGAGTGGAAGCGAAGCCGGTGAGCAAACTCTCTTCTCTCTGTAACGTCGGGACGACTTCGAGCCAGCTACCGCCTCTTACTGGGCGAAGCCCGGGCTTCGCGCAATTAAAATGTAAATTATCCCTTTTCCCTCGTCCCTCGCGCCGCCCTCGCAGTTTGGCCCTCGTCTGCCACTCGCGGCATCTCCGTCCTTCACTTTCCCTCGTTCACCGGCGCGGCACTGTACACACGTATATATGGGGCGTTCCACGCCAAATCAATACCCCCCGTGTCGCTCATCCCCGTTGATTTTAAAGGCACCGAAGTCACCAACCTTGCACAGTAAAAAAAAGTTTTGTACTTTTTGCAAGAACTTATTGTCCACAAACGTAGACAATTTTTTACTTGTTAATTTTCTAGTTTTACAAACAAAAGTGGAAACTCAAATTGTCAATGGACACGGGAAATAAAAGGACAGGTTTGTATATTCAGATAAGTGACAAACGAGTTTGTCACTTATTTAAAAATGCCGTTAATTTTTAATTAAATAAGTGACAAACTCGTTTGTCACTTATTTAACAAAATTATTTTTACGAGATTTCGCAATCCGATTCACGAAACTATTTTTTACTGTCTGCTACAACGAAATTATTGGCAGCTGTCACATTTCGCAGAAAGTTGCTTTCCTAGTCGATAATGACGATAATATAATACAATGTAATATAATCAATCAAAAGTCAATAAATATCATTATTAATTTTTTTTATACAAAAATAATAATATAAATACTTATAATGATTATAATTGTATATATATAATAATAATGACATAATACGATAGAATACTTTTTTTTTACATCGTTTCGCCGGAAAATCAATTATTTGAGAAAAGTGACAGCTGTCAATGATACCATTGGAGCAACGTTGTTAACTTCTATGCCATTATCTTTATTCATTTTTTTAGTATGATTTTTTACCGATCTATACACTTATAAAAAATGCAGTTGAATCAACTAAAGATTCAAGGACGTTCAGATAAATGTTTAGTTGATTGAATCGTATCTTTTATCAGTGTAAAGGTGTCGGGATTTTTTTTTTTCAATTTCTTTAGACCATCGGTGTATTTTTTAATCCGAGAAAAACCAATTGCAAAAACGACGATTTAAAAAATCGGAAAAAATTCACTCTGATTCTACGATTTGAAAAATGATTTCTAAACACCACCCGATAATGGGATCTCAATATTTACTATTTTATTTTTATTCTTTTTTATGATATCAATCGTATTCGGACCTTCTGGTATTTTCATAAACTTCAGAAAAATTTTAATCCATCGACACTTGAGAAAGACATGACCGATAAAAAAAATTAAAAAACATCCAATCGCGCCACGAAAGAAACTAAAAACTTGCGAAAGAAATAGTAAATATTGAGATCCCATTATCGTCCGGGGCTTAAAAATCATATTTCAAATTATAGAATCACTGTCAATTTTTCCAGACAAAAATTTCCCTCGTGGTAAAAAAATCTGTAGAAAAAATGCGAAAACCCTTATGGGGTTCGGTAACATAATACGTACTAGGGCTGTACAGTTGAGCCGGCTTGGCCGGCTAAGAAATCTTATCCGCCTAATTGACATTATAGTTTGGCCGGCTAAGCCGTCTTAGCCGGCTAACATGGTTTGGCCGGCTAAAAATTAGCCGCGGCTTAGCCGGCTAAAAATTAGCCGCGGCTTAGCCGGCTAAGATCGTTTGGCCGGCTAAAAATTAGCCGCAGTTTAGCCGGCTATTAATTTTTATTGTGAATTACGAGGAAACTAATGAAATTAATGAGACATTTATCTTTGGCACATTACTTGTTGAATATTATTAATTTCTGTACTATCAGTAGATTCGACTACGTTTGAGATCTTTAATATCTTATCGCCACGATCTAATTTTTATTGCCAACATTAATAAAAATTAATAGCCGGCTAAACAGCGGCTAATTTTCAGCCGGCCAAACGATCTTAGCCGGCTAAGCCGCGGCTAATTCTCAGCCGGCCAAAGCATCTTAGCCGGCTAAGACAGCTAAGCCGGCCAAACTATAATGTCCATTAGCCGGATAAGATTTTTTAGCCGGCCAAGACGGCTCAACTGCACTGATAAAAAAATACGGTTGAATCAACTAAGATTCGGACAGGGACATTCAACTAAATATTTTGTTGGTACAGCTAAAAAATTGGTTAGTTCAACAATTTTTTGGTTGATTTCACCAAAATATTTTTGAGTCATTAAAATATTTTGTTCGCCCAACTAAATATTTATTTGAACGTCCCTGCCCGAATCTTAGTTGATTCAACTGTACTTTTTTATCAGTGTGTACAGCCCTAATACGTACCTATGGGGTTCGGTAACATAATACGTAAAAAAAAAAGTTGAAAATTGAAATTTTCATATGGCTTCCTCATATAAGTTGCAAATTGAAATTTTCATGTGGCTTTCTCATAAAAGCTGCAAATTGGAATTTTCATATGGCCTTCTCATATTGTTCCTTTATTTGCGAAGCTTCTTCTATGAAGAAGCATTTTCTGTATTGTTGGCTTCCTCATAGAGGAAGCTTCGCAAATAAAGGAACAATATGAGAAGGCCATGTGAAAATTTCAATTTGCAGCTTTTATGAGAAAGCCACATGAAAATTTCAATTTGCAACTTATATGAGGAAGCCATATGAAAATTTCAATTTTCAACTTTTATGAGGAAGCGACATGAAAAATTTAATTTTCAACTTGTTTTAACGTCAACGTAGTCCTTGCCTTTTATGCAAAACGACTGGCCGATTCAGGTTCAGCGCGAAAAAATACACCGATGTCTTCGTTTTGTTAGATCCGTGCACGTACTTCAATTAACGAAAATACAGGGTTTTGGAAAAAGATTTTTTTTTTTTTATTACTAAGTCATTTATCCAATAATCACCGTTTTGTGGCCACACGTCTAATGTATTTTTCCCCCACCGATGACGAGTCTCCGAATTATTTTACTCCTAGGGCGACACATAAACTTGTGTCGGACAAAAAATACAACTTTGTCAAAAAAACAAAAAAATTCAAAATCTCATAAAACTTAAACGATTAGAACAATTTTCGCCAAATTTAATACCAAACATTGTACAGTATTAGTCCATTCCCGTTTCAGATTTAAGATCGATACCTCCAAGTTTACTGAAATTAGACCATTTTTAGTCATTTTTCAAAAAACTCAAAAATATCAAAATCCCATATAATCTTACCACTTTGATGGATTTTAACCAAATTCAATACCAAAGGTCTTTGATCAAAATAGTGTATTTGTGTGTAGTTTTAGGACGATTGCTTCAAATTTACGCAAGTTAGAGCTACCACAGAGAATTTCCGAAAAATTGAAAATCGCATAAAATCTCGATTTGGGCCTCAATGTTCACGAAAATAGCACTGAACGAAGCGACGTGATCGCTCTACTAGTGTACCAAATTTCAACTCGCTGTCTCAAGCCATTTCCGAGTTATAGTCATTTTAAACGATGCAACTCTGTCACATACACACACACATACACACACACATACACACACATACACACACACATACACACACACATACACACACACATACACACACACATACACACACACATACACACACACATACATCCGGACGCCAGCTAAAAATCATATTTCTCGACGTTTTAGACTATTTTAAGTATTCTGACATTAAAATCTCATTTTTTTCTTTTTTTACGAAAACAAAGCTTCCTCTATGAGGAAGCAAAAGTACAAAATCCACGGGCCTGAGGGACACGAGCTTTATCGTAGAACGCCCCGTGCATGTATCTTCGGTCGTGCAATCCTACACCGTGATGTAACGCCGTCACCGATTAACTTGGAGCTAATTTACGAGATGGCTGAGTGAGAGAGCGAGCCAACTTGGCTCAGCCGGCAAGGTAGGTCTCCGAGGCCGATATGCGACACGGATGCTGTTTTGTCTCGGTCGTCCCTCCGCGATGCGAGTCCCGGGCTAATGAACGGTGATATTATTTATGAACAAACCCCGCACCGAGCGACGGACCGCGCGGTTTCGGGGTTTGAGGGAAAAGGGTCGCTTCGTGACCCCCGACGTGACGCGCGCCGTGTTTCACCGAAACCGGATGCTACGTACGGCTGAAGTTGACATTCTAACACCGCGTCGGGAATGACAAAGGTCTCGCGACCCGCTCTAAGGGAGGAGCTCGAGGAGGGTCGCGGAATAGCCCGGAGATATATCAGCGGCCGTTGAAACTTGTGTGGCACGTAGAGAACTACTGCTCAACCTCCGAACCACCCCCTCCCTTCGCTGGCCGATAAATAATTCAATGCGAATCCCGATAGGACGTGAGTGTCCTGGGCGAATGGAAAAATAAAAAGTTCCGGGGCTGGAAACGTTTATCGGTCCGATTGCACCGTTCGCGGGATGATGGGGTGTGTTTGGTAAGGGGCTTAATTACACGGGTCGTAAAGTCACGCTGTGGGGAGGCGCGGGCGAGCCGTGGACGGTCTATTGTGCGGCTCGCGATGCCGCAGCTCGGTCGGTAGAAAAAGACTCGTGCGGTTGAGAAATTTTTACTTTTAGCGAAGATTCACAATCTTTTCTTGTTAATTTTAGTAGTGTTTTTTTTTTGTTTTTTTTTGTCGATGAACGGTGTTTTTAAGACCAACGCGAAATGTCTCGCGATGCCGAAGCTTGGTCGATGTAAAAGGCTGGTGTGATTAAGAAATGTTTACTCTTAGCGAAGATTCACAATATTTTCTTGCTAATTTTACTATGGTTTTTTTTTTTTTTTTTTTTTTTGTCGATGCACGGTATTTTTAAGACCATACGCGAAATACTTCGCTATGCCGAAGCTCATTTGGTGTAAAAGGCGGGTGTGATTAAGAAATGTTTACTTTTAGCGAAGGTTCACAATATTTTCTTGCTAATTTTACTAGGTTTTTTTTTTTTTTTTTTTTTTTTTGTCGATGCACGGTATTTTTAAGACCAACGCGAAATACTTCGCTATGCCGAAGCTCGTTTGGTGTAAAAGGCTGGTGTGATTAAGAAATGTTTACTTTTAGCGAAGGTTCACAATATTTTTCTTACTAATTTTACTAGGTTTTTTTTTTTTTTTTTTTTTTTTTTTGCCGACGAATGGTATTTTTAAGACCAACGCGAAATACTTCGCGATGCCGCAGCTCGGTCGGTAGAAAGAGACTCGTGCGGTTGAGAAATTTTTACTTTTAGCGAAGGTTCACAATCTTATCTTGTTAATTTTAGTAGTGTTTTTTTTTTCGTTTTTTTTGTCGATGAACGGTGTTTTTAAGACCTACGCGAACTATTTCGCGATGCCGAAGCTTGGTCGATGTAAAAGGCTGGTGTGATTAAGAAATGTTTACTTTTAGCGAAGATTCACAATATTTTCTTGCTAATTTTACTATGGTTTTTTTTTTTTTTTTTTGTCGATGCACGGTATTTTTAAGACCAACGCGAAATACTTCGCGATGCCGAAGCTCGTTTGGTGTAAAAGGCTGGTGTGATTAAGAAATGTTCACTTTTAGCGAAGGTTCACAATATTTTTCTTGCTAATTTTACTAGGTTTTTTTTTTTTTTTTTTTTTTTTTGCCGACGAATGGTATTTTTAAGACCAACGCGAAATACTTCGCGATGCCGCAGCTCGGTCGGTAGAAAAAGACTCGTGCGGTTGAGAAATTTTTACTTTTAGCGAAGATTCACAATCTTTTCTTGTTAATTTTAGTAGTGTTTTTTTTTTCGTTTTTTTGTCGATGAACGGTGTTTTTAAGACCAACGCGAAATACTTCGCGATGCCGAAGCTCGTTTGGTGTAAAAGGCTGGTGTGATTAAGAAATGTTTACTTTTAGCGAAGGTTCACAATATTTTTCTTGCTAATTTTAGTAGGTTTTTTTTTTTTTTGCCGACGAATGGTATTCTTAAGACCAAAACAATGCGAAATACTTCGCGATGCCGAAGCTCGGTAGGTGTAAAAGGCTGGTGCGGTTAACAAATGTTTACTTGTAGCGAAGCTTCACAATCTTTTCTTGCTAATTTTACTATGGTTTTTTTTTTTTTTTTCTTTTTTTTTTATCGATGCACGGTATTTTTAAGACCAACGCGAAATACTTCGCGATGCCGAAGCTCGGTTCGTGTAAAAGGCTGGTGTGATTAAGAAACGTTTACTTTTAGCGAAGGTTCACAATATTTTTCTTGCTAATTCATGGCGTCCAGTAAAAAGCCCGTAGAAAATTAAGGACTTTCGAGGACATTTCCAGGTCGTGTTGGGACATTAATTTTATAAACGGAAAAAAATATTTCATACCAACAAAAAATATTTCATAACAATTTCCGAGGCTACCCCTTTCCGATCCATTTTTCACGTTTTTCAACGTCCTCAAACGGCACGATAAAACGGTTTTAAAACTTCGGGCGGGATCCTATTTTATGTATTTTTTTTCCGTAGAACACGATGGGCACCCAGGATTTTTCCTAGCTCCATTGGGAGCCTAGATATCGACCTTTGAAAACCACGAAAAACTACATTTTTTCAAAAGTGGCTCAAAAAGTGAAAAATCGTTGTTCAATCAATTTCTTTTTATTTCAAGGCTATATTCGATGTATTTTTTCCCGTTGATCATGAATATAACAATTATTTTACTCCCAACCCAATATTTTCCATTTACATCCCAAAAATGCGATTTTCCGTGCATAAAATTGAGACTTTCAATGTCTCACTCTACTTTAGTCCCAAAAAGGCCAGCGAATTCGTTCAGCGGGAAAAAATACGTCCAAAAACGTGGCAGTTAATTTAAGAAAAAGACAAAAACATTTACTAAACTAAATATACATTTTTAAACAAACTCAAATTTTTGGGGAAATAAACAATTCAAGGACATTAGGTGAAATTCGAGGACATTCCAGGACTTTTTCAACATCAGGCAAAATTCAAGGACAATTCTAGGACTCCAAGGACTTCGAGGACCGCTGGACACCGTGTAATTTTACTATGGTTTTTTTTTTTTTTTTTTTTTTTTTTCAGGGAACCGAATTTTTAAGAGCAACGCGAAATACTGCTGTCGATAATGGAAACGGTAATTAATATTTGTTTGCAAAAGCAAACTCTTACGCGAAGCGGAATTGACATCCGGTTCACGTAAGAATTCCCGTCCACAGAGTAATAAAAAAAAAATGCATAAAATAGAAACTCGAAATTTCGTAAATAATAATTTTGTTGAATAAGTGACAAACTCGTTTCTTTAGGTTTGATATACATAAATCGGGTTATCAACAATTTTAGTTCTCACTTTTGTTTGTAAGACTCGAGCCGGTTCGAGCGATCGGAAATTTAACAAATAAAAAATTGTCAACTTTTGTGGACGACAAATTCTAAAAAGTACAAACTTTTTTTTAACTGTGCAGTCGTGGACGGTCCGCACTGATGAAAAAAGTGTAATTACAGTTTTCATCACCGACTGAGCACGCTGCTCGTTACAAAGCCTTGAGGATTCTGAGATTGGAGAGTAAAAAAGGGAGGGAGAAAGGGTTGAGCGTTGATATTGTACGTGTAATTGGTGGATAAGAAAAATCCTCGTAAATCCTTTCTCTACCCAGAGCCTGAAGGATCTCTCGTTGCAGCATCGAACCGAAACAGTCGCCTGAGTGCGATCGCGCTGGAAGCGGAGTGCCGGCAGTCTTCCCGCTCGTATAACTCAGCTTGGATCGCAAACTTTAATACACCGTACCGAGGGAATTTGTTCTCCTTGACGGGTATAATGTTACTGGAAGGGATCTTACACGCAGGTGAATTCGACCGGCAGAGGCGTCGGGAAACTCGTTACAAGCTCGAGGGAGGTGTTTCGATGACGCCACGGAACGGAATAAGTTAGGACGGAAGGACGAGAGGCGGCTGCACGTAAAATAAGGCCAACTCGAACTTGTATCTCCGCACGGTCCTTGACGAGCTCCAAACTCTTTCATCCTAGTGAAATTCGCAAAGTTTGGCGAAAAAATATATATACAGTAGTATATTTTACATATATATATATATATATATATATATATATATATATATATATATATATATATATATATATACATATACATATATATATATATATATAGAGAGAGAGAAACGGCGACAATGTCGTCGATCCAAAGGACTAAAGCAATGTATATATATATTGGTTTGGTCCTTTGGATCGAGGCGTTGCTCGTTACACGCAAACTTTTGAATATTCTCGGGGATCGAATTTTCCCGGGGGGATGTCTACTTACCCCGAGACCGGATGCTACACTTTGTCGAAGCTCGGGGGTGACGATCAGTTCTATCGCAAACTCCGCTACGGACTCACCTGAAAGGAGAGAATAAAAAAGATATATTTTCCATTAAAATTCATTTGAGGGCGAGTAGACGGTGACTTCGTTACAAAGTCTATAAAAGTCCCCTCATCAACGCTCCCGTCGCACGGACTTTCTTTTCGATAAGCGCTTGATATTAAACGACGATCGAAAAATCGCTCATCGTCCAATCATTGAAGTTTGACTCATTTTTTCTTTCTCATGAATATTTATCGACGGGCTGTTTTTATTATTTTTTTTTTTTTTTTATAGAGATACGGGATTTATACGGGATTGATGAGATGCCGGCGTTGGGCTGGGCGAGGCGCGGCTCGCAAGTTTTTTTTTTAATAAAATTACATCTTCGTGTCGAGGAGTGTGGTCAGTTTTGTCGCTATACGATATTTGTTTTCGTCAAAAAATGTTTTTTCGAGATTTTAATGAAAACTCGTTAAGTTTCAAGAAAACTTGTTGAGTTTTATTAAATCTTGTTCGGTTTTAGGAAAACTTGTTAAGTTTTATGAAAAGTTGTTAATTTTTATGAAAACAGTTCAACTTAATGGTCTAAAGCATAGGAAAATCATATTTACAAAAAAAAATTCTGAATGTGCGTGTGTTTGAGACCCGAAATTAGCTTTGAATTTTTTTTATATGAAAAAAAAAAACAAAATTCACAGCAAATTTAAAAATCTAAAAAAATGCACACGTATTCAGAAAAATGAACGAATCATTTTCGTAATAAAAAAAACATTAGGTTGCCGGGTAATTTGTTAAACGATTAATTTTTTTTTATTTGTTAATAACATTTTGGACCTTTAATTATGCAAAATGGATATTTTCAGTACCTTTAATATGCATGCATTTTTTTCAGATTTTTATACCATCGAGAAGTATTTGCAATTTGATCTCATTTTTCTCGAACTTATGCGAAATGAACACCAATCGACAGAACTACCTTAAGAGTAAGTCACAAATTCATATTCACACTAAAATAAGTCACAGATTCATATTCACAGTAAAATAAGTTACAGATTCATATTCAGACTAAAATAAGTCACAGATTCATATTCACAGTAAAATAAGTCACAGATTCATATTCACACTAAAATAAGTCACAGATTCATATTCACACTAAAATAAGTCACAAATTCATATTCACACTAAAATAAGTCACAGATTCATATTCACACTAAAATAAGTTACAGATTCATATTCATACTAAAATAAGTCACAGATTCATATTCACAGTAAAATAAGTCACAGATTCATATTCACACTAAAATAAGTCACAAATTCATATTCACAGTAAAATAAGTCACAGATTAATATTCACACCAAAATAAGTCACAAATTCATATTCACACTAAAATAAGTCACAGATTCATATTCACAGTAAAATAAGTCACAGATTCATATTCACACTAAAATAAGTCACAGATTCATGTTCACACTAAAATAAGTCACAAATTCATATTCACACTAAAATAAGTCACAGATTCATATTCACACTAAAATAAGTCACAGATTAATATTCACACCAAAATAAGTCACAGATTCATATTCACACTAAAATAAGTCACAGATTAATATTCACACCAAAATAAGTCACAGATTCATATTCACACTAAAATAAGTCACAGATTAATATTCACACTAAAATAAGTCACAGATTCATATTCACACTAAAATAAGTCACAGATTCATATTCACACTAAAATAAGTCACAGATTCATATTCACACTAAAATAAGTCACAGATTCATATTCACAGTAAAATAAGTCCCAAATATTTGCTGCCACAGCAAAATATTTTGTTGTCCATATGTTAATCAGGCAAATGGGTTACGGTAACAAAATTCTTGCTGTCCCAACAATTTCTTTTTCTCCGTTCGGCTGTCGAATCGAAGGTCTCTCGAGACAGGGAACGACGCAAGCTGTAACTATCTGCTGTTTGATCGATCGTCGCAAATAAAATTCAAAGATAGTACGAGTTCGATGCCCCTTTCCCCCCGTTCCGAATTCATATCATGCAGTATGGATTATGTGGATGGAAAGGGTAAATAAAACGAAAAATGTGCAGCGCACCGCCCGGCACGGAAATACATTGCAGCGCCGTGTTTGCTCGCGCTATAACACACAAATGGATACGCGAACTTTAAACGGAAAAAAAAAAAAAAAAAAAATCCTACAAAGTGAAATTGTCGATTATCGGTGCTGACAGTGCGCGTACGTAAACATAAGCTTGCCGAAGTTTTTTCGGTAAAAATGTTCATAGCCCCGTGCAAATATTTGCATCGATCGGGAGGCACGGCTATGTTCGGCGCTGGTCCATCGTATCCCCGCGAGCTTTGACCCGATGAAATATGAACGGAACGAAATCCATTTTTAATCCACACTTCTGCGCCTCCCGCTCGAGAGGGCATTGAATTTTCATCAAACCCGCGTCGACTTCCCTCCGCCCCGGGCCAACTTAACGGCGACCCCCCATTCGTTACACGGTGCATATCGCGATGCAATATGTACGACTCGTTTCGCGTACGCGCTGCACTCACGTTAACAGAATTTTCCGCGAGCTCCCGTTTCATCGGAGAAAGTTGTAAATGGATACCCGTCATGTCATTGGTTTTATGATGGAGTGAAGTTTTTTTTTTTTTTTGTGAATGTGGCAGTTTTTATATAGCACACGTCACGGGAGAAATAAATAATTCCATTGTTTGTTTTTCAGATTATATAGGTTATATATATTGTAACGACGGAGCGAATGAATAAGGCGCGTATCTGGTTTTGGGGCGGATATTGTTAATAATGATAAACGATAATAAACCCGACCACGTAATGTCACACGTCTGTTCGCTTTGAAAGTCTCGTCTAGACTCGCTGCCATGACGATCGATCTTGTATCGATCGCCCGTCCGTCTATTGTCAAACTAAAAAAATAAAATATTGTCACACTAGAATTATTTCTAGTTTGACAATATTTAATTTTTTTTTAAGTAGGGTCAATGGAGGTCAATAATAGGGCCAGTGGGGGGTCAATAATAGGGTCAGTGGGGGGTCAATAATAGGGTCAGTGGGGGTCAATAATAGGGTCAGTGGGGGTCAATAATAGGGTCAGTGGGGGTCAATAATAGGGTCAGTGGGGGTCAATAATAGGGTCAGTGGGGGGTCAATAATAGGGTCAGAGGGGGTCAATAATAGGGCCAGTGGGGGTCAATAATAGGGTCAGAGGGGGTCAATAATAGGGTCAGTGGGGGTCAATAAAAGGGTCAGAGGGGTCAATAATAGGGTAAGAGGGATCAATGATAGGTTCAGGGGGTCAATAATAGGGTCAGAGGGGGTACATGATAGGGTCCGAGGAGGTTAATAATGGGACCGTAATAGTGGGGCTTAGAATTATAAGGACATACTCCTTTTAAAGGACTTTGAATAATAAGTGCCTAAATCCATACAAAGCTGCAAGCGCAAAGCGCGCGAGCCACCAGCCCTACTAGTATATATATTTTTTTACTTATATATTTTAACTGCAACAAAGTTTTTCATAAATGTGACAATTTTTATGACGAACGACACTGGAGAGAGCCAACCATGAAAAACCTCGCTCCCATGGTTTAAAAAAATCCTGACCGGTGACCGTTGCAATATGTACAACTAACGAGTTGTACATACTGCATCGGGGGATGCACCGTGTAACGAACGGGAGCTCGCGGTGAAGTCGCCGGTCAGTATATTTTTCGAATTTTCGCCGGATGGCGAATCCGTAACGTGAAACGTCACGTACGCGCTGCACTCACGTTAAGAGAATTTTCCACGAGCTGCCGTTTCATCGAAGAGAGTTGTAATGTCATTGGTTTTATGATGAAGTGGAGTTTTTTTTTTTTTCTTTTGTGATATTGACGATTTTTATATAGCACACGTCACGGGAGAAATAAATCATTCCATTGGTTTTTTTTTTTTTTTACATATATATTCTTTTTTACTGCAACAAAGTTTTCACAAATGTGACTATTTTCATGACGAACGACACTGGAGAGAGCCAACAATGATCCACGTCGCTCCAGTGTTTAAAAAAATTCGGTAGCAAAAAGAAAATTGATACGAAATTTAATGTGCCGTACTGTAAGTTTTTATGCAAAGCTGGTACATTAAATCTAATGTAAATTGTGATGAAAAATTAATATACTTATTTACTGAAATTAAATTCAATTATAAAAATGAAAGAATTCCCAATATTTTCCATACACTGAACATTAATTTTTCATCACAATTGTACACGACATCTAATATACCACTTTTTGCATAATCCAGTCCGGTACATTAAATTCCATGCGAACTTTTTCTACAGTCTAGTTATCGCGTACGTGTTGAATTCGATTCTATCAGAGTTCATCTCACGGTACAAAAATCCACACAAATTTTCGTTGCTTCCGGAAAAAATAAAATAAAATTCCGCGCTGATGCGCGCATCGCACTCGTGTGAACCGTAGCGCATGCCTGCGCCCCGTAGAGACGTTTGTGGCTCTCGTTATCGGTCCTCGCATATGATAAAAGTAAATTAAATTCCAACGCGACGTAAGCGCAAGGCGAATACCCGCGAGCTTCCTCGAGTTTGGTATCGCTAGCAGGAGAAAAATATTCCCGTTTTCGAAGCGGCCGAAGAGCAGAAAGCGAGAAAAGAAGCGCTCACCGCGCGCCACGATCCATATCGCTCGCACCGTTCGAACTACCGCCCCGACGATCTACAATTTTGCATGCATCTCCGATCCCAAGAGGACGTCGTCAGCCCGCCGCTTCCACTTCGCCCCCATGTTGTCGCGGGTATTTTTCCCGTAATGCGATCCGCGGAAGCTTTCCACGAAGCGCGTAACCAACTTCGCAGGAACTCCACATGGATTCCGATACCTTACACTGACTGTAATAAAAATTTGTGCGGAATTCAATGCACCGGACTGGAAGTTTTTGTGGAAAAAGTGATATCTTAAATTTCATCACTTTATAAATACATTGGGAATACTTTATTTTTAATAATTTAATTTATTTTGAATGAAGAAGAATATTAATTTCTCAACACAATTGTACATTCATTTTAATGTACCAGTTCTTGCATAAAAACTACCAATTCGGTAGATTGAATTTGCTATTTTTTTAAATTGTGCTGTAAAAAAATTGTAAATTCAATGTACCGGACTGGAAATTTTTGTGCAAAAACTGGTACGTTAAATTCAATGGACAATTACGATGAAAAGTTAATGGACTATTACAGTGAAATTAAAGAACTTTACCTGGATTCTGATACCTTACACTGACTTTAATAAACATTTTTACGGAATTCAATGTAACGGACTAGAAGTTTTTTTTAATGCAAAAACTGATATATTAAATTTCATGTACAATTGTGATGAAAAATTAATGTTCAGTGTACTCACGACATTGGGAATACTTTATTTTTAATAATTACATTTAATTTCATTGAAAAAGTATATTAATTTTTTATCACAATTGTACATTAAATTTAAAGTACCAGTTTTTGCATAAAAACTTTTAATCCAGTAAATTAAATTTGCTATTTTTTTTAACAGTACTGTAAAAAAAAAAATGGTAAATTTATTGTACAGGTATTGAAAGCTTTTGTACATAAACCAGTATAATAAATTGAACGTACAAAAATGTATGTAAAATTACAGTACTTTTTAAGTAATGTAAAAATACTTCGAGTATTATTAAATAAATTTTATTAAAAATACCACTTTTTTAATCATTTTTTACCGTACATTCATTTCACATAACATTTGTATATTAAATATAGATATACTAGTTTATGCATTAAAGTTTCCAATACCGGCACATTAATGTTCACGCAGACATTTTTTACCTAACCGCACACGCAACCGACATGCACTGTTAAAAAAATTCGAAATTTAATGTACCGAACTAGAAATTTTTGTGCAAAAACTCGTACATTAAATTCAATGTACAATTACGACAAAAAATTAATGGACATCTACGATGAAATTAAAGAAAATTGTTGAAATTAAAGTACTTTTGTACTAAAATTAAAGAAAATGATAAAAACTAAAGTATTCCTAAAGTTCTTAATATACTAAAAATTAATTTTAATTTTTAATTTTTCATCACAATCCTCCATGAAATTTAACACACCACCTTTTCCATAAAAACCTCCATACAAAACTTGAACTCCATCGAAATTTCTTGTACATTCCAGGTCCCCTCAACGCGTCGAATTCGATTGTATCGGAGTTGATCTCTCGCATTTTGCGTGCTTCTCCCATCCCAAGAGGACGTCTTCGGCCTGCCGTTTCCACTTCCCTACCGCGCTGTCCCAAGTATACCCCGTAATTCGATCCGCGGAAGCTTTCCGCGATGCCGCGAACCGCCCAAGCCCGCTTCCCCACGAACTCCACCTGGATACCGATACCCTACGCACACCTAAACCGCACACACAACCGACACGCCGACCGGAGTGACTCGAGAAATACATTTCCTCGTCCCTTCCTAGTCATCCCTCAGGCCTCGGAGGGGTTTCGAATTTCAGCGAAATATGCCCGGAGAAGGAAGCCGCGAATGCTCTCGCGACAAGGCAAAAGAACTGCGAGCTTTGGGCTGAAAGAAAGATCGACAGCTGGAGAAAGAAACAGGGGTAAGTTGGACGGGCGAAACGGCTAGGGTAAGGCGCGGGTTGGGCGGGCCTAGGGTGGAGCCGGGGGGGGGGGGGGGGGTTGAGGCGATGCTGGCATGGAAAAGCAACGAAAGGGATATCTCATGTATATGTGCACCTTATAGCCAGCGGGTACAACCGAAGAAAAGTTTCGAGTTTAAAAGCCCCGTTGGGTTAATGGACTCGAGGGAGGCTGCGATGGTTCTTTCGATCCCGGTGAATCCGAGGATCCTGGAGCCTTTTACCGGGAGCCGGTGAATTTGTCGAAGAGGCATTGACGAACGGGAGGAGAAAGAAGTCGCGCCAAGGGCTGCGTCGCTCTTATTTCCATTGTGGGGCGCGTGGGATGGGGCGAATTCGCCCCCACCGTCGCGAGCGAGCTTCCACCTCCTGACCGAAGGTCTCCGCGGCTTTCGACTTCGCTTTTACTGTTTTTTCACCCGTGGAGATTCTTTGTCCGATTTCTTGGCTCTCTTTTTTTGAAATCTGAGTGTTCTCGTCGATAGCCTGTGGCGAGTAGCCGTGCGAAGACGGCACTCGACTCGCGTGGTCGGGGTAAAGTCGCCGGTGGAGACCCGCGAATGGTTGCGATAGGCACGGTAACGTTGGTGCCAACTTTTCTTGTCCGCCAACGTCCATAATTATTATCGTATTAATTTTACAGATTTTTTGTTGATTTTACAGATTTTTTGTTGATTTTACAGATTTTTTGTTGATTTTACAGATTTTTTGTTGATTTTACAGATTTTTTGTTGATTTTACAGATTTTTTGTTGATTTTACAGATTTTTTGTTGATTTTACAGATTTTTTGTTGATTTTACAATTTTTTTTGTTGATTTTACCAATTTTTTTGTTGATTTTACAATTTTTTTTTTGATTTTACAATTTTTTTGTTGATTTTACAATTTTTTTTTTGATTTTACAATTTTTTTGTTGATTTTACCAATTTTTTTGTTGATTTTACAAATTTTTTTGTTGATTTTACAAACTTTGTTGTTGATTTTACAAATTTTTTGTTGATTTTACAATTTGTTTGTTAATTTTACAAATATTTCATTAATTTTACAAATATTTCATTAATTTTACAAATATTTCATTAATTTTACAAATATTTTATTAATTTTACAAATGTTTCATTAATTTTACAAATTGTTTCATAAGTTTTACACATTTGCTTGGAATATCAAGTAAATCAATTTTGTAGACGTTTTGGAAAAAAGGGTTTGTTAAAGGTACAAACCTTTTTACTTTGGGTCACGTTGATGTATTACTGAAGAAAAAAAAGGAACGTCACCTTACTCAAATGGACATGGAGTCGTGCGTGACGATTCTTCGAGCGTCAAAAAGAAGGTGCGAAAAATATATTATTTTGAGGGGGAGAGGATCGGGGGGGGGGGGGGGGGGGGGTGGGTGGGTGGATGGAAGGTCGACAGTGTTTTCTCATACGACGCTTCTCGCAAGCGGAGAGTTATTCTCTTCGCCTCAGGTAGGCGCAGCAAGCCGCGGATCGACCTTCGAACTGTAATACGTTTTGGGCGAGAACTGCTAGCTGACCGGGCATATACATGTATCGCGCGCGTGGCCAAGAACTCGCCGCTGCGATCCTGTTTAGCATATAGAGGCAATAAACTCGTGATTTATGATTTCTTGTACAATAACCGACGCGACTTCGGGACCGCAGTCGGAAGGTCCCGATCGAGCGAAGATCCCACGACCGTATATATAAGCTCGCAGTAACCAGCTGGTCTGCAGTCTTTTTTGCCCCGCCAGTGGGCTTTTTACTGCGACCGTAAAATTTTTTTCTCGGCACGGTGCATCCATGTCCCTTTAATATTGCATCATCGCGCGGAAGGAATCGGATGAAATTTTGATATACAATTTTTTTTTTTTTTTTTCAATGGAAACTCAGACAGGGACGTGTGTGGCGAATTTTAAGGTAGTCTTGTGAATGGAAACTTTGCATAAGTTTCAGCGAATAAGAGAGGGAATTGCAAACACTTATCGATGGTATAAAAATCTGAAAAAATCAAGCATATTAAAGGTGCTCAAAAGATTAATTTTGCATAATAATAATTCCAAAATGTTATTTACAATTTGATGAAAAATAAAATTGTCCAACAAATCCCGCGGAAACCTAACTGTTTTTTGAACAAAAAAGTATTCGTTCACTTTTCTGAATACGTATGAATTATTTCAGATTTTTAAATTCACTTTGAATTTTTTTTTTATATGGGAAAAATGTGTAGAAAGTCACAGAATCAAAAGTGACTTAAAAAATCTAGAAAAATCCATACGTATTCAGAAAAATGAACGAATCTTTTTCATAAAAAAAAAAGTTAGGTTTCCGGAAGATTTGCTAAACATTTCAATTTTTCATCAATTTGTTAATAACATTTTGCAATTATTATTATGAAAAATTAATCATTTCAGCACCTTTAACACGCTTGATTTTTTTTCAGATTTTTGGACCATTCAGAAGTGCTTGCAATTCCCTCTCATTTCTCTGAAACTTACGCGAAGTGAACGCGATCCGCAAGGACTACCTTAATGCAGACATTAAGGTAGAATTAACGTTTTTTTTTTTCTCGTCAAGGTGCATCCATATCCCCTCGATATTGCTTTATCGCGCGGAAGGATTTTAATAAAATTTTGATATCTAATTTTTTTTCTTACCTCGCTCAATTTTTCTTTCTTTATTTTATCTTTTTTATCTTCTTTTATCTTCTTTATTTTATTAATTCAATGGAGACTCAAACAGAAACGTGTGCATCCAAGTTTAATGCAGAGCGAGTCCCCGCGTGTGTCCCGTTCGGTTTCGCTCCGTTCGTTCGTCGCGGCTGATCGGGGCGAGGAGGCCGAGGCGAATTCGTCCGGGTTTTCGTGCACGACGCACTGGAGTGAGTACGGCGAGAGTGCGGTCGCCTGGTAGAGACATTTTCGTGACCGGTTAAATTGCCATCCCATTAGGGTCGGTGACGGGCGCGTGGATCGAGCAAGCTCCCGTCCGTCCACCCGTCCCTCCTTCCGTCCTTCTTTTTCGCAAGCCCACAGAACCGAAAGCTCGAGCCGTCCTGTCGTTCTCCGCACTCGCGTCCTCAGCCCGCTTACCCCCCTGTCCGCCCCGCTGAAAAGAGAGCACGAGACGCCCACCATCGACTGACGACCGTCGGGTCGCGAGGAGAGAGGGGACCGGGCGAATTTGCATTTATATCGACTGCAGCCAGACCAAAAACGGAAATATTAAATTCATTTAACTGTGAGAGACCCCCGGCGCCTCCCGTCAACGTAACGATGACGTTACCGGCACACTTTCAATTACCACGTAAGTGGGATCGATTTTCAATCGTATACTGTGCGTATAAAATTTTTCTCGCCTTGCCGGATATCAACACGATAGAAATCGAGTGACTATATATATATATTTTAAAAATGAAAAAAATAACTTGTATAATCGGAATATATGTAATAACGATGTAAAATACAGTTCCTACAATACACGTACAAAATGACGAAGAAGATTATAGGGATTATCGTGATTATAGTGATCGCAGTGATTACAGTGATTACAGTGATTACAGTGATTGCAGTGATTATAGTGATATAGTGATATAGTGATTACAGTGATTACAGTGATTACAGTGATTACAGTGATTACAGTGATTATAGTGATTATAGTGATATAGTGATATAGTGATTACAGTGATTACAGTGATTACAGTGATTACAGTGATTACAGTGATTACAGTGATTACAGTGATTACAGTGATTATAGTGATTATAGTGATTATAGTGATTATAGTGATTATAGTGATTATAGTGATTATAGTGACTATAGTGATTATAGTGACTATAGTGATTATAGTGATTATAGTGATTATAGTGATTATAGTGATTATAGTGATTATAGTGATTATAGTGATTATAGTGATTATAGTGATTATAGTGATTATAGTGATTATAGTGATTATAGTGATTATAGTGATTATAGTGATTATAGTGATTATAGTGATTATAGTGATTATAGTGATTGCAGTGATTACAGTGGTTATAGTGATTATAGTGATTATAGTGATTATAGTGATTATAGTGATTGCAGTGGTTATAGTGATTATAGTGGTTATAGTGATTATAGTGATTAGCGTTTATAAACTCTATACATGTTTCGTCACAATTGTTATGGATCAACTGTTCGACACATATTTAATTGGTTGAAGTAAATAATTTTATCCGTACTCCACTACAGTCCAAGGATCCCAAGGATGGCGTCAATATCCTCTAATATATCCTCGGATAAAGAATAGAATGTAAACTTGGGCAAGTATATCTCTGTTACCCTCGCCTGACCAGGATAAGTATATCGGATCACACATTTTACGAGTTTAATAAAGTACCGGGTAAGGTGAGTATCCGCACTCGTTCACTGAAGTTCAGGAGGCGTGCAAAAGTTACCGCACTAAACGTAGTGGCCGCGAAGGGGATAGTCTCTCTACTCTATTCGCTTCGGGAAGTTATATATACTACTTTGCCAGCACCGAGCTGCGGACCCCGTCTCGACGAGGCATTAAGAGACGGCTTTACGACAGGTCCGATGGCTGCGCTCAGTTTCAACCCCTCGGCTTTTCCAGGCGACGAAACCGGCACGCGAGACTGAAACTCGAGCGCTGACCGAGCCACCGAGCATCGGGGACTCGCCTATCACGCCGGGGAAACGCGCGAGAGAATGAGAAGCGATAATGCGCGATAAATGCCTTCATCGATCTCGTTACACGCGAAAAGTAAGAAGCGAGGCTTACGTCCGATCGCTTAGGCGACCAGCGCACGTTAAACTCTGACGACTCGAGGATAAATTTCCCGAAATCCTCTTTTTCAAATAATCTCACGCCCCCTCGTCCGAAAAGCGATAACGCCAATCAAATCGACAAGCGCACCGGTCTTTCCACATTACCGTAATGCAATAAAAAAAGGTGCACCTTTTTAGGGAATCTTTTTTGTCCCGAAATAGACGTTTCGGTTAAGAGCAAGCTTGTAGAAACAAAATTGTTCTTGTTAATATATTTTTTTTATATTTACAAAATGAACGATTTTTTTCTAGTAAAATTAACAACTTTCTTTTTGTAAAATTAACAACTTTCTTTTTGTAAAATTAACAACTTTCTTTTTGTAAAATTAACAACTTTCTTTTTGTAAAATTAACAACTTTCTTTTTGTAAAATTAACAACTTTCTTTTTGTAAAATTAACAACTTTCTTTTTGTAAAATTAACAACTTTCTTTTTGTAAAATTAACAACTTTCTTTTTGTAAAATTAACAACTTTCTTTTTGTAAAATTAACAACTTTCTTTTTGTAAAATTAACAACTTTCTTTTTGTAAAATTAACAACTTTCTTTTTGTAAAATTAACAACTTTCTTTTTGTAAAATTAACAACTTTCTTTTTGTAAAATTAACAACTTTCTTTTTGTAAAATTAACAACTTTCTTTTTGTAAAATTAACAACTTTCTTTTTGTAAAATTAACAACTTTCTTTTTGTAAAATTAACAACTTTCTTTTTGTAAAATTAACAACTTTCTTTTTGTAAAATTAACAACTTTCTTTTTGTAAAACTACCAACTTTCTTTACGTATAATTGACAATTGAATTAACTGGTATTTATTTTAGCGGGTAAACATAAAACTTCGCAAAAGTTTTCGGCAAAAAAAGAGATAAGAGTTCTCTCGGCGGATTCGCCAATTGCCGCGGATTCTATGAAATCCGGATCCTCGGTATCTCGTGAAACCAGGCGGGGATTAAGATTATGTCCATTTCGATGTGTGCTTAATAGGTCGCGGTTTGAACGGCTGAGTCAAACGGGCCCTCGAGCCCCGTTTACACCGAGTGTTCGGAAGTGGTTATAATAGTCTCACTCTCCATGAGTGACTTCGCGTGCCCCGTTCATTCGACCGGAAGCACGCGAGAGACCCAGTAAACGCTCCATTACGCCGCGGCGAAACGTGAACGGCCGATGTGTGCGATACACAGGAACGTGGAACATCCGCGTACACCGGTATATACCGATTCGGTGCTGACATACACACAGTCAGGAGTTTAAACATCTATATGGATGCTCGTAGTCCAGCGGCTAGTTCCCTTGGAAATGAACCTTCGGGTGGCCCTTCAACCTCCCGGCGAACTGACCACCCGCTAGCCCGCACGACGGACCCGCCCGCACACTCGGCTTCACATCATTTACATGTGTTGCATTGCGCCCGGCAGGACGAAGGGGCAGTCCGGGAGGAAACGGAGCGAGGGACACAAAGGACAGACAAATTCGCAGGCTACGAATTATAGAATATTAAATATGAAAAGATATGTAGACGCTAAAGTAGATGTATAGATGCAAATGCTTGAGGTGATTGGAGGTGATATCGTTGAGACCGGTTTAAACTTAAGCGTTAACGCGTTGCGCTGCCGATTGCGAGGTAATTCGGGCTACTTTGGGGAATGGTATTTTCGTAGGAGGCGATCCAATCGTCCGGTTGTTTTCAGGGGTTTGAGTTTTTGGCCATTTGTTAGAAAGGTGGGCGGCCGATTGCGGAGAAGATAAGTATGACCAAGTATTCGACTACGGCGACCACTTCTACGGTGTAGGGTTGGAGAAGAGAGTACTAGGTTCTACAAGTTATCGAACTAGATCTACAAGTTATAGCATTCGATCTAGAAGTTATAGAACTGGACCTTGAAGTTATAGCATTAGATCTACATGTTATAGTATTGGATCTACAAGTTATAGAACTACATCTGCGAGTCATAGAACTAGATCTACAGGTTGTAGAACCAGATCTACAGGTTGTAGAACCAGATCTACAAGTTATAGACCTGAATATACAGGATATAGAACTAGATCTACAAGTTATAGCATTCGATCTAGAAGTTATAGAACTAGATCTACAAGTTATAGCATTCGATCTAGAAGTTATAGAACTAGATCTACAAGTTATAGCATTCGATCTAGAAGTTATAGAACTAGACCTTGCAGTTACAGCATTAGATCTACAAGTTATAGTATTGGATCTACAAGTTATAGAACTACATCTGCGAGTCATAGAACTAGATCTACAGGTTGTAGAACTAGATCTACAGGTTGTAGAACTAGATCTACAGGTTGTAGAACTAGATCTACAGGTTGTAGAACCAGATCTACAATTTATAGACCTGAATATACAGGATATAGAACTAGATCTACAAGTATGGAATATTAGACATGGAAAGACTTCTGCGTACTAAAGAATATATATCGATGCACGGAGAGGTCAGTAATTCCAGGTGATATCGTTAAGACAAGTTTAAGCTTAGATGCTAACGAGTTGGGCTGCCGATTGCAAGGTAATTCGAGGTGATTTGGGGAACATTATTTTCGGTCGAGGCGGCCCAATCGTCCAGTTGTTTTCAGGGGTTTAAGTTTTTGGCCATTTGTTAGAAAGGTGGGCGGCCGATTGCGGAGAAGATAAGTATGACCAAGTAGTCGACTACGGCGACCTCTTCTACGGTGTAGGGTTGGAGAAGAAAGTACTAGGTTCTACAAGTTATCGAACTAGATCTACATGTTATAGCATTCGATCTAGAAGTTATAGAACTGGACCTTGAAGTTATAGCATTAGATCTACATGTTATAGTATTGGATCTACAAGTTATAGAACTACATCTGCGAGTCATAGAACTAGATCTACAGGTTGTAGAACCAGATCTACAGGTTGTAGAACCAGATCTACAAGTTATAGACCTGAATATACAGGATATAGAACTAGATCTACAAGTTATAGCATTCGATCTAGAAGTTATAGGACTAGATCTAGAAGTTATAGGACTAGATCTACAAGTTATAGCATTCGATCTAGAAGTTATAGAACTAGACCTTGAAGTTATAGCATTAGATCTACAAGTTATAGTATTGGATCTACAAGTTATAGAACTACATCTGCGAGTCATAGAACTAGATCTACAGGTTGTAGAACCAGATCTACAGGTTGTAGAACCAGATCTACAGGTTGTAGAACCAGATTTACAGGTTGTAGAACCAGATCTACAAGTTATAGACCTGAATATACAGGATATAGAACTAGATCTACAAGTTATAGCATTCGATCTAGAAGTTATAGGACTAGATCTACAAGTTATAGCATTCGATCTAGAAGTTATAGAACTAGACCTTGAAGTTATAGCATTAGATCTACAAGTTATAGTATTGGATCTACAAGTTATAGAACTACATCTGCGAGTCATAGAACTAGATCTACAGGTTGTAGAACCAGATCTACAAGTTATAGACCTGAATATACAGGATATAGAACTAGATCTACAAGTATGGAATATTATACATGGAAAGACTTATGCGTACTAAAGTATATATATCGATGCACGGAGAGGTTAGAAATTTCAGGTGATATCGTTAAGACAAGTTTAAGCTTAGATGCTAACGAGTTAGGCTGCAGATTGCAAGGTAATTCAAGATGATTTGGGGAACATTATTTTCGTTCGAGACGGCCCAATCGTCGGGGCGTTTTCAGGTGTTTAAGTTTATGACCAATTACCAGAAAGCCAAGCGGTCTTCTGCCGAAAAGTTTTCATTCACCCAAATGTAAGAACATATATAAATGTTGACTGACTGTTCCGCTTCTGCCTGAGATGACAAAAATGAACGTTAATAGAGTTAATAGAGTTGTTCACTATCAATTACCATCCACTCTTCGAGACTCTCTCCCGTTTATCGCTTAACATAAAAAAATAAGAAAAATAAAACCATTGCCATATCACCCGAAATTGCCTTACCGCAGGAGCTAAACACAGTAGGCGAAATTGCGCAAAGTCCTGTACAGCTAGGCCGGCGAACCGTTCACTCTGCTCACGTTCGCGTGGATTATCCACATCTGTGGATGAGGTTCAAGGACCACTCGACCGGGATTTTGGTCTCGTGGATCCCGAATGTCGCGTAATTGGATTCCTGGAGGACGACGAGACGGGGCAAGGGGGCGAAAGGGGGCGACGTTGGCTCATTCGAGAGACCATCGTTAATCTGCAGGACGCAGAGAAAGGGATGAAGGAAACGAGGTAGACGATACAGACGGGATCTTCGTGTCGGAACGTTGAGTTTCCGCGATGCTTTTTCCTTTCTTCGTTTCGAGTGGAGCGAGAGAACGATGGCACACGTCGAGTTTTCCCGGTCGAGTTATCGACGAGTCGAGGATGACCGGGAGAGACACCGATGGGGATGAGAAGAGGAGCGAAGACACGGCATTCGGGCGATTCGACGGTCGAAGTGTTTTCGTAGCCGAGACTCACAGTTTTCGAAGTATAAAACGGTGGGACGCGCCCGAAGAAGAAAGATCAACGAGCAATTGAGGGGAAGAAAAGTATGACCAAGTGTTCGACTAAGACGGCCGGATTCCACGGTGTAGGTTTGGAGAGGAAAATACCAGATCTACAAGTTAAAGCATTAGATCTACAGGATACAGAACGAGATCTACAAGTTATATCATTAGATCTGCAAGATGTAGAACGAGATCTACAAGTTATATAACTAGATCTGCAAGATGTAGAACGAGATCTACAAGTTATAGAACTAGATCTACAAGTTGTAGCAGTAGATGTATAAGTTATAGAACTAGATCTACAAATTATAGAACTGAATATACAAGTTATAGAAGTAGATCTAGAACTTGTAGATGTCATCTACAAGTTATAGAAATAGATGTACAACTTGTAGAAGTAGATCTACAAGCTATAGAACTAGATCTACAAGTTATAGAACTAGATCAACAAGCTATAGAACTAGATCTACAAGTTATAGAACTAGATCAACAAGTTATAGCACTAGATAGTACAAGTTATAGTACTAGATTGTACAAGTTATACCATCAGATTCTACAAGGTATACCACTAGATTCTACAAGGTATACTACTAGATTCTAAAGTTATACTACTAAATTCTAAAGTTATAGTACTAGATTATACAAGTTATAGAATATCAAACATAGAAATATATGTATACCCTAACGTATATATACAGATGCATGGCGTAATTCCAGGAGATATCGTTAAGTCAAGTTTAAACTTAGATGCTAACGGCATTTACAGCATTAGTTACAGCATTAGATCTACAGGATATAGAACGAGATCTACAAGTTATAGCACTAGATCTACAAGTTGTAGCACTAGATGTATAAGTTATAGAACTAGATCTACAAATTATAGAACTGAATATACAAGTTATAGAAGTAGATCTAGAACTTGTAGAAGTTGATCTACAAGTTATAGCACTAGATAGTACAAGTTATAGTACTGGATTGTACAAGTTATACCATTAGATTCTACAAGGTATACCACTAGATTCTACAAGGTATACTACCAGATTTTAAAGTTATATTACTAAATTCTAAAGTTATAGTACTAGATTCTACAAGTTATAGAATATCAAACATAGAAATATATGTATACCCTAACGTATATATACAGATGCATGGCGTAATTCCAGGAGATATCGTTAAGTCAACCTTAAACTTAGATGCTAACGAATGACGCTGCCGATTGCAAGGTAATTCAGGGTGATTTAGGGATGGTATTTTCGTTCGAGACGTCCCAATCGTCCGGGTGTTTTCAGGGGTTTAAGTTTATGACCACAATTATTAGAAAGATAAGCGGTCTTCTTCCGAAGAGTTTTTATTCACCTAAATGTAAGAACAAATATGAATGTTCACAGACTCATCCGCTGCTACGCCAAATAATAAATGTTTCCATTCTTCATTTCGAGTGGAGCGAGAGAACGATGGCACGCGTCGAATTTTCCCGGTCGGGTTATCGACGAGTCGAGGATGACCGGGAGAGACACCGATGGGGATGAGAAGAGGAGCGAAGACACGGCATTCGGGCGATTCGACGGTCGAAATGTTTTCTTAGCCGAGACTCACAGTTTTCGAAGTATAAAACGATGGGACGGCGAAGAAGAAACTCGGGCCCGGTGGAAAAGAAACGGGCGCAAAAAAAAGGTAGTGACTGGGGAGACTTCTTTCGCACCAAGAGAATCAAGTTTTTGTATAGGAGGCACTCGGCCGAAATTTCCGGCCCGGGCAGCTTGTTAACCGAAGCGCCGAAACAATGCTCCGCCCCGCTCTTATCTGATCCGCGGAAGAGCCAAGGCACTTGGGTTCCGCGCTCAAAAGCCACCAACGGCTGGATTAACGGCGCGAGATCGCAAATTGCTCGATAAAATGTATAAACGTCTCTCGTTAACTCGCGAATCGAAATTCAAAGTTTTTTTTTCTTTTTCTTTTAACCTTAAATTCTTTCTTTCTTTAAAAAAAAATTCTTTAAATTCTTTTTTAAATTCTTTTTAAATTCTTAAAAATTTAAGAATTTAAAAATTTCTAATTTTAAGAATTCTTTTTAAATTCTTTTTGAATTCTTAAAAATGTAAGAATTTAAAAATTTCTAATTTTAAGAATTTTTTTTTAATTATTTTTTTTTCTTTTTACCTTAAATGAAAAAGAATGAAAAAGAAAAAGAAAAAACCTGCGGACAGTCTGACCCCACGTGAGTTCAGAGAGAATTGAGCGAGGAATTGCGAACCCTTCTCGATGGGATACAAATATGAAAAACAAATCAACCATATAGAAGGTGCTGAAAAGATTGATTTTGCATAATAATAATTCCAAAATGTTATTAACAAATTAACGAAAAAAAAATTTCCCAACAAATCACTCGGCAACTTCACTTTTTTTGTAATGAAATTTTTTCAAAAATTCGTGTCATTTTTGAAAAAATGCATACTTATTTAAAAAGATTAACAAATTGTTTTTATATGAAGAAAAAGTTAAGTTGCCGGGGGATTTGTTGAAGAATTTTTTTTCATTCATTTGTTGATAACATTTTGGAATTATTATTATGCAAAATCAATCTATGCAGCACCTTAAATATGCTTGATTTTTTTAAAGATTTTTATCCCATCGAGAAGTGTTCGCAGTTCTCTCTGAACGCACGTGAGGTCGAACTGTCCGCTTGTACTACTTTAACTTTCAAACCGACGCGCCATTCCTTCCCTCCCGTTTTGGAAATTACACCCCTGGTTATTTATATCACTCATCGAACAGTTCGGGACAACAGACATTAAAATATTTTTTATTTATATTTTGTATTAAGTAATTAATTTATTTATATAAATAAATGTGAATATGTGTGCATTATTATATTTTTCATTATTCCTGGCGCACGAAAAATTTAGTATCGCATCCAACAATAAAGTACGTGCTCTCGCACCGTCTCGAAGGATTCAGAAAGAGATTGTAGCAAAAATCTCATATGGAAAAGAAGAAAAAAATTGAAAAAAAATAAGATCGACCAAAAACCCTCCAACCGTTCAGACGTCAAGAAAAATGTGTTTTTCGGTGGAGAGGAGGATCAGGTGCCCCGAGCAGAAGATGTTTCTTATTTCAAAGCGTGATATAGCGGCAAGAGAGTCTCCCTACAGTCGCATTGATTTTTCCCGAGCAACGACAGAGTGCCTTTCATGGCTGTTGACTTTCCTTCTAGGATCCCAGCGCGAGGATGCTGGATTCTCCTGTCGCAATGGGATCTCTCCAAGCCCATGGTACACATCGGAAGAGAGGAAAAATTTCATCCGTCTCCTCCGTACCCGTTCTATAAAAAAATAAATAGAAATTCCACAATCCTCATTCCCACCCGCGAAGTTGCCTTTGATGCAGCAAATGTACCAGAAAGCTGGTACATTTGGACTGTCTCATTATTTTCTTCCGTAATTAAAAAAAAAAAAATGTGTGTTTTTAACTCCCGACTGCCCGCTACACAGTAAAAAATATTTTCGTAAAATCGAAATGCGAAATTTCGTATAAATAATTTTTTTAAATAAGTGACAAACGAGTTTGTCGCTTATTTATTTTTGTAATTTATTTAATTAATATTTTAACATACGAACCTGTCCTTTTATTTCCCGTGTCATTGAGAATTTTTGTTTGTACTTTTGTTTCTAAAACTAGAAAATTATTGTCGACAACTTTTTCGCATTATTATTATTATGTTAAATCAAAGGTCTCGACATAATGAATACGCTTAATGTTTTTTTCAGATTTTTGTCGCGTAGCGGAGTGTCGAAATTTCGATCGAACAAAACTCTTGCTTGGGACTGTAAGTGCGAAAATTCGTGTCTCTGCACAGATTTTTCAAATTTTCTAAAAAAAAAAAAAATGTTCTGACGTTTGCAAATCCTGAAAAAAATGCATATAAATTCTAAGAAATCAAAGAATTCATTTAAAGAGAGAAAATAAAAGCTTTCCTGATTTTCTTAACAATTAATTGTCCAAAACAATTTATCGATAACTTTTTCGCATTGATACGCTTGATTTTTTTTTTTTTTTCAGATTTTTGGCACGTTCGCTACGTGCCAAAAAAAGTGACAAAATTTCGATCAAATCAAACTTTTGGTTGGGACTCCAAGTGTGATGCATTTTCAACGATCCAAGCCTAGGTACCTAAGCCTTGCAGACTCCATGGTCCACTGCACCGAGTCAGTCAATTTCCATCCAAAACACGCCTAAAACCCAAGACATCCCCAGGAGTCCTCTGGACCAACGTCCCGCTGCGCTGCGGAAAGGCGGACGGCGCATCTCGGTTTCTCTCCGTCGAACCCCCGACGATATTTTCGGACGTGTTGGAGCGTCCCTAACGCCCGCGGGGACCAGTCCTCATGGTCTCCCCTGTACGTCTCTCCGTGCGGAGCAAGCAGAATCAGCGGAGGATAAGGAGGAGGTGGGAACAGAGACGCGGAGCTCTCCTATCGGCCACGCACTGGACAAACATTCGATCCGAGCTCTCGCGTCTGCAGACCGTGCGTTACACACATTCGGAGAACATATGTGGAGGATTCGAGCGTGATCGTCGCGACTCCGGAGGGACTCGGCGAGGTAACTCGACACTCATTCGCGAGATACGCTCATCCGGGAGGGCCGGAGGTTCGCAACAATCGCGATGTCGGCCCTCGAAGGCGGATTCCGCGCGGACCTTGGTGCAGTGCTTAGGCAAACTTTGTTTCGTCCGCGAACACGCATCGGAGATTTTACAATATTTACCGAGTGAACGGGAACCGCGGGGAACTACCGGGAAGGAGTTATCCGATCGTTTAGAGAGCTCCGATGTATTTATGAGCGGGTCTGGCCTCTCGACACCTCGCCGGTTCTCCAAAGAGATTGGCCACACGGGCGAGAGAATACGCCGCTATATCACTCGCGTGGGATCGCTTCACGCCGCGGTCTCGGGGGCGAGGAGACCGGAGGAACGAATTCGAGCGAAAGAGATAGGATCGCCTTTGATATATTTAGGGGCATTTTTTTTAGCCGTTTAATTGGCTTCACGGGGAACGGAAAGAGATGGTCGAACTGGTTTTTTTTTTTTTTTGCGATTTCTTTATGCTGATTTGCGTCCTTTTTATTCCAAGTTCTGGGACGAGTGATACAGTTATTGGCCGTTTGGCTCAGCGGTTGCGAAAGGACTCGACAAAAACCACCGCCAAATCTGTGTGAAGTCCTGGGAGAGTTTTTCCACATGTTTACAAGTCCATTTTTCCAAGGTGGCGACTGCTCATCGAAGCCCTCGATTCTGTGATGGTCTCAAACTTGCGACGAGAAACAGAATTTGCCGAAGCCGTCGGGACTCTTCGATGTGAAAGCGTCTTCAGCCGGATTATCGAGAACACCTTCAGCGGGTGTCCTTGCAAGGCGTTGCGGTCAAAGTCTCCCCGGAGAAGACTTTGACCAGGGAGAGACTTGGGATAATCGTCACCTGGGACATCCCTTGCGGACTCCGGTCCGTGGAAGGTTCCCGGCCAATAACTGTACCACTCGCTGAGAAGTCCCCGCCAGCCGATCGGCTCGTTCGCCCAAGTTGATCCCAACCCGCACCAAAGTGCGAACAGCTGGGCAAATACACTAAGTACTCGAAGTATCAAGTACTGAGTCAATGCCCAGTACTCAGAACTTCAGAAATTCGTCATTCTATACATCAGTACTCAAGAACTACCCATCGTTTAGTACTTCAAGTACTCGATACGAGAGTGATTACTTCAAGTATTTAGGGTAAATACCGTAAATGCTGGTAAATACCCTAGGGTACATAGGGGAGACCGGGGCAAAATGGCACAGCGGGGCAAAACGGGACAGTAATGGTAAAACTCAATTTTCCAATAATTGTTGGATGTCCCATTTAGTCCTAACGATACATCCGGATTTTCAAACCTGTTTTGCCCCACGTACCACCATCGCCGCCATCCAAAAGTTATTCTAAAATTGCGTTTAGTCTCATTATCCCGTTTTGCCCCGGTGTGCAGTTTTGCCCCGCTCTCCCCTACCCTAGTGGTGGGAAAAATTGCCCACCACTCATGCGTAGTCCCACTTGCAGCATCCACAAAGTAACGAAATCCCATCGTGACGAAAGACCCAATCGCGACTCATCTCTTCCGTTTCTCCTTCGGGACTGAGCCAGATGTTTTTCGCGGACTTCGACCAGGGAAAGACTTGGGATAATCGGCACCTGGGACATCCCTTGCGTACTCCGATCCGTGGAAAAGAAGTCCGCGCCAGCCGATCGGCTCGTTCGCCCAAGTTGATCCCAACCCGCACCAAAGTGCATAGCAGAACTTGGCAATACACTAAGTACTTGAAGTATCAAGTACTGAGTCAGTGCCCAGTATTCAGAACTTCAGAACTCCGCAAGTTCTGCCAGTACTTAATACGTCAGTACTCAAGAACTACACATCGCTCAGTACTTCAAGCACTCGACACGTGAATGTGTACTTCAGTATTTAGGGGTTTTTCCCAACACTGGACTCCCACTTGCAGCATCCACAAAGTAACGAAATCCCATCGTGACGAAAGACCCAATCGCGACTCATCTCTTCCGTTTCTCCTCAGGGACTGAGCCAGATGTTTTTCGCAGACTTCGACCAGGGAAAGACTTGGGATAATCGTCACCTGGGACATCCCTTGCAGACTCCGATCCGTGGAAGAGAAGTCCGCGCCAGCCGATCGGCTCGTTCGCCCAAGGTGATCCTAACTCGCGCCAAAGTTCATAGCAGAACTTGGCACTACACTAAGTACTTGAAGTATCAAGTACTGAGTCAGTGCCCAGTACTCAGAACTTCAGAACTCCGCAAGTTCTGCCAGTACTTAATACGTCAGTACTCAAGAACTACCCATCGCTCAGTACTTCAAGCACTCGACACGTGAATGTGTACTTCAAGTATTTGGGGTTTTTTGCCGTGCACTGGAGTCCCACTTGCAGCATCCACAAAGTAACGAAATCCCATCATGACGAAAGACCCAATCGCGACTCATCTCTTCCGTTTCTCCTTCGGGACTGAGCCAGATGTTTTTCGCGGACTTCGACCAGGGAAAGACTTGGGATAATCGTCACCTGGGACATCCCTTGCAGACTCCGATCCGTGGAAAAGAAGTCCGCGCCAGCCGATCGGCTTGTTCGCCCAAGTTGATCCCAACTCGCACCAAAGTGCATAGCAAAACTTGGCAATACACTAAGGACTTAAAGTATCAAGTACCAGCCGATCGGCTCGTTCGCCCAAGTTGATCCCAACTCGCGCCAAAGTGCATAGCAAAACTTGGCAATACACTAAGGACTTAAAGTATCAAGTACTGAGTCAGTGCCCAGTACTCAGAACTTCAGAAATTCAGTTCTGCCAGTACTTAATACGTCAGTACTCAAGAACTACACATCGCTCAGTACTTCAAGCACTCGATACGTGAATGTGTACTTCAAGTATTTAGGATATTTTGCCCAGCACTGGAGTCCCACTTGCCGCATCCACAAAGTAACGAAACCCCATCGTGACGAAAGACCAGCTGTTGTCCCAATCACGACTCCCTCGTCTCTTCCGTTTCTCCTCCCAGACCGCGCCAGATGTTTTTCGCGTATGAAATCCTATCGCCCAGTTGATCGGAAACTGTGGTCAAGAGCTCAGTTGCGGGCATCTCAAAGACGACATTACGGAACTCTGTCTCGAGAAAGCTAGAAGCAAAAAGACCGACGCGAGGAGGAAAACTCGATAGACTTCGGGTATGCGGGTTTGTCGTCGATTTTGGTTCAATCGCGACCGGCGGGAATGGCAATGTTCCAATAGTTGTTCGAGACCTCCCTCGCCTCTTTGGCTTTCCCTCGCGCTGTGTGTCGGAACGCCACATTGTATCGCCAATCCGGGACACTCGATCCGACGAAAAGGACCGCATCGTCGGGACGACCGCAAGAACTCGCAGACAGCGGCGCGTTTCTTGGCGGTTGTGGGGAAAGCCTGTACATAGATGTAGTACGAGATGTCGGAGGATTCTCGGGTGGCTTATCTCGTGGGTAGAAACGCGGAGCGATGCTTCGGGACTCGTCGAGTTCTCGCGGATTACCGGTACTCAGGACGATGAGGTAAGGGAGACGAAACTGCACGCCCGTTGTACGCAGTTACAACTGGCGGTGTGCGTGTGGGTGTGCGTGTGGAAAACATCGGGCGACGAGCCGCGAACCAAACGCCAGCCTGGAGACGACATCGCACACACGGATGGGCGCACGGCGAGGCAGCAGGGAACTATGACGGAGCTGTGGGGTAATACGGGTCAGGAATTCCGTCAAGTTACACCGAGAAAAATAGTTCTGTTTCTCTAACAAAATGTAGATCGTTAATAATTTATTGTTGCCGCAGCAAAATATTTGCTGCCACAGCAAAATATTTTGTTGGTCCCTATGTTAACCAGGTATATCAGTTACGGTAACAAAATTCTTGTTGCACCAACAATTTTTTTTTCGCCGTGTACGTAAAAATATGCATTTCAACTCTCGCGATGGGAAAATGGATCAACCGAGTTTTGACTCTCTAAGGTCGTTGATGTAAGCATCGTTATATATGGTTCAGCAAATCGAAACTTTTTGGGCAGGTTTTGGATTGCTTTGTGTCGCAATCTGCAATTCGAGTCGTTGCACGACCTTGGACTTTGAAAAATCGCACAATGGAGTGCACTTTTATCAAATGGCGGATCGGCGCGAGATGGCTTGATGGTCCATATTTATATAGATGTACCTCTGCGCGCTGGGTACACTGAAAAAAAAAATCATTGCTTCAAGTAAAATTTGCTTGCGGACTGCCAAAGAAAAAAAAATGTTGCTTGAATTCTACTTTCAATTCGTACAATTTCATACCGTATTGAAACAATAACATGTCACCTTGACAGTTTTGCCGTCGTTGTTTCAATGTCATATGGAATTGTAAGAATTGAAAGTAGAATTAAAACAAAAATTTTTTTCTTCGGCAGCCCGCAAGCGAATTTTTTTTTTCATTGCACGAAACCATCGGATAACATTAATGATCAGGAAAAAAAAACAACAATGGTTTTTTCGGCACGAGGGTAGTTTTCTTCATTCTATGTAGCCGAAATCGCGCGATTTTCGAGGCATACTGGTTCCCAACAGGTAAATCTCATGAACTATCCTCGAAGACTCGCACCTAAAAAAAAAAGGTTAATCTTCGACGGAAACGAGCGGATGACATTAATGATCGGGAGAAAAAAAAAACAACATCGGTCTTTCGGCGCGAGGGTAGTTTTCTTCATTCTGTGTAGCCGAAATCGCGCGATTTTCGAGGCATATTGCCTCTCAACAGGCAAATCTCATGAACTATCCTCGAAGACTCGCACCTAAAAAAAAAAAGGTTAATCTCCGACGAAAACGAGCGTGTTCTCTTGGGTGACCCGTATTACCCCCGTGCACGGTACGCGCAATATTCCCGTCACAAGGAGGGACCGGTTTGCCGGGGTTCAGCGGCGCGTGCTGTTGCCGCTGGGAGAACCGGCGAAAACAAGTCCTCCGCGCTTCGGAGTCGTGTACATGTACGTTACATACACGAGTGCAGGTATTCCCCGTCGCGGTTCCCCGTCGTGGCCAGCCTATTTGCGAAGCGGCTCACAGCCCGGAGAATTCGTACGTAGGTAGAACTTACACTCACTGCGATGAGCACTCGCGGGCACACGTGCTCGAAGAAGAGACTTTAGCAGGGATAGTACACGAAGTAACCATGCATACATCCCTCGACACACTCCATGCGGAATACAATATGTATATATATATATAAAATACGCCACCATTTCGCAATGCACTATCTCGTGTGTCGTCCAGGTGCTCGTCCGCTTTGCCCAACTCGGAAAGTACATTGCCCCGAATTGTATGGAATTACCCAAATGCACGTTGAACAGGACTCAGTTACCGCAGTCAATTTCTGCACCAGACGAAAAAATCGCTTTGCAGCCAACCAATTCATCGACTCGATTGATCGTCTGACCTCAGATACGCTTATCAGTTAGCTCCAGACAACTCTTCTTTTCGGTGTCGCAATGTCACGCAGAACCAGTACTGGCCAACATTGGCACAACATAGGTCCTACGTTGGGCCAGCACTGGCCAACGTTGGTCCAACACCGGTCCAACATTGGTCCAGTACTGGTCCCACGTTGGGCCAATATTGGACCAAAGTTGGGCCAATATTGGGCCAACGTTGGTCCAATACCGGTCCGACATTAGACCAGTAGTCGTCATATCTAACATTCCCACCAGGCTACCTTACGCGTACTCAACGAAATTAAACGTACCCCCCATTCCCACAACATTCGTGTTTCCCGTCGTCGATACCGCATCGTAAACTCCCCCGTGTATCTTATTCCATTAACTCCGTTAATTCCGTGAGCCAACGGGTAAATTATTACAGCTCCTTGTATGAATATTTGCTTGTTGGGAGCTCGAATATATCTGCCCGACGTTATTTTCAGCCGTGCGTGTGTGCGTGCTCGTGGGGGGGGGGGGGGGGGGGGGGGGATTGCTCTGTCTCCCGTTTTTGTTTGCGTGGCTCTGCGAGCTTCCGTGTTTCCAAGCGTCCCGTGTCGAGTGCCGTGCCGCAGTTGTCAGGGGGGGGGGGGGGGGGGGGGGTACCGAGGGTTTCTGCACGTGTCACACGGGAAAGAGCGGAAGCTCGAGAAACCGCCGACGGTTCTCTCGGTACTTTGCATATAATCTCCGTCCCGCCTTCGCCCAACTAAAACGCAGAGACGGAGAGAAAGCCTTCGGCGGGGACGGTGTAGGTAACTCATACCGCTGGTAAGTTCGAGCACGGGGAGAGAGCCGCTTTGTGCCTCGCCCGGCGCCGTCGAGAGTTCTCGTGAGAAATTCGAGCAGCTGAAGCCGCGCGCTAGCAACGCGCCGGCGAAGGAACGCGAAGAGTTCTCGCGAACGAAAGCGAACACGCGCGATAGCTTTTCCGCGCGTGGATTTGTACGGGGAGGGGGCGAATGGGAGAGAGCGGTACGGATAACGTTTTCCGTACCGTGCACGGTCCCTCGCGTGGCGTTGATTACATCCCCGGCGCTTCTAATGAGAGGACGTGATGATGCGCTAACGAGAAGAGGAGTAGGTGCGCTACCGGAGCGCACCCGCTCTTACGAGGATAAAGGTCGCCAGACGCGAAACATCGGGTAATTGTTGCAGGTAGATTGTAGGGGAGAGCGGAGCAAAATGGGACAGTGGGGCGAAACGGGACAGTGAGGGCAAAATTCAATTTTCTGATAATTTTTGGATTACCCATTTTGTCCCAAGGATACATCCGGATTTTCAAGCCCGTTTTGCCCCACGTACCACCATCGCCACCACCCCAAAGTTATTGGAGAATTGCGTTTTGTCTCATCATTCCGTTTTTCTCCGCTGTGCCATTTTGCCCCGTTCTCCCCTACAATTACATAGCGGCGAGCGAAGCAAAATGGGACAGTGGGGCAAAACGGGACGGTGAGGGCAAAACTCAATTTTCTGATAATTTTTTAATGACCCATTTTGTCCCAACGATACATCCGGTTTTTCAAGCCCGTTTTGCCCCACGGACGACCATCGACGCCATGCAAAAGTTATTGGAAAATTGCGTTTTGTCTCGTTATCCCGTTTTGCCCCCCTGTGCCATTTTGCCCCGCGCTCCCCTGCGGGAAATTTCCGCAGCGCGGGGCGGCGGAGGGGGAACGGGGAGGGAATATCGTTACCGGGTGAAATTCGATGGTTTACGAGATTCCAGATAAACCGGCGCGGCCGGACGTTGCGAGGAATATCGGATCGCCATCGAACCTACGAACGAGTTTTACGATACGGCGGGAATATTTATGGTCTGGAATTTAATAATGAGGAGAATCCAACGAGGTAATCGGCGTGGGGGTGTTGCATCGTAGTTATCGTTATTGTTGTTGTTACTATCAATTAGGATAAATAATCATATGTGTTGAAAACAATGTTGGGAAAAGATTCTTTAAATTCTCGGAGAGAAGTATCGATTGGGACATGATTAACGAGTTTGGGGCAGCTCGGTTTTAAAGGGCCAAGGTCTTTGGTCTCGATGGAGGAGAGCCAAAGTGATCAGTAAATCAGCTTCAGCTTTTTTGGTTACAAAGTAGTTTATTTATAAGTTCATGATTTGTTGCATTCATTGTTCAATTTTCCGTTGCGACGTTTTGTTTGTCTGCCGATGTTGTATGTTTTTTGGCACGGTCTCCTTAGGTGGCTTGCGCAACACTGAGGGAAGGATCCAGTAAATATGAAAGTACCGCATTTATAAGAATTTTTCGTAGGTATTATAAAAATTCTTGGAAAATGTGGGACATTCTGCCATAGGTGGCGCCCTAGTTGCCTACTGCCATGAGCTATGGTAATTTTTCTTAGATGACCGATAGTTCTTATCAGATCCTTCTCTCAATGCAGGACTCGAATAGAACGACGCTATTCTGTTCTAAACCGTCAAAACGCGAGGAAACAGAAAATTAAAGAAACAAGAATGTCTCCTTGAAGCAACGGAGAACGCATACAAGTTCGCCGTTTGTGTGGCGCAAGACAGGGCGGGTAAAGAGCCAACATCACGAATGACGTCCATCTGTTGTCTGCCATAGGTGGCGCCCTAGTTGCCTACTGCCATGAGCTATGGTAATTTTTCTTAGATGACCGATAGTTCTTATCAGATCCTTCTCTCAATGCAGGACTCGAATAGAACAACGCTATTCTGTTCTAAACCGTCAAAACGCGAGGAAACAGAAAATTAAAGAAACAAGGATGTCTCCTTGAAGCAACGGAGAACGCATACAAGTTCGACGTTTGTGTGGCGCGAGACAGGGCGGGTAAAGAGCCGACATGACGAATGACGTCCATCTGCTGTCTGCCATAGGTGGCGCCCTAGTTGTCTGCTGCCATGAGCTATGGTAATTTTTCTTAGATGACCGATAGTTCTTATTAGATCCTTCTCTCAGTGCAGAACACGAATAGAACAACGCTATTCTGTTCTAAACCGTCAAAACGCGAGGAAACAGAAAATTAAAGAAACAAGAATGTCTCCTTGAAGCAACGGAGAACGCATACAAGTTCGACGTTTGTCTAGCTCGAGATAGGGCGGGTAAAGAGCCGACATGACGAATGACGTCCATCTGTTGTCTGCCATAGGTGGCGCCCTAGTTGCCTACTGCCATGAGCTATGGTAATTTTTCTTAGATGACCGATAGTTCTTATCAGATCCTTCTCTCAATGCAGGACTCGAATAGAACAACGCTATTCTGTTCTAAACCGTCAAAACGCGAGGAAACAGAAAATTAAAGAAACAAGAATGTCTCCTTGAAGCAATGGAGAACGCATACAAGTTCGACGTTTGTCCAGCTCGAGATAGGGCGGGTAAAGAGCCGACATCACGAATGACGTCCATCTGCTGTCTGCCATAGGCGGCGCCCTAGTTGCCTACTGCCATGAGCTATGGTAATTTTTCTTAGATGACCGATAGTTCTTATCAGATCCTTCTCTCAGTGCAGAACACGAATAGAACAACGCTATTCTGTTCTAAACCGTCAAAACGCGAGGAAACAGAAAATTAAAGAAACAAGAATGTCTCCTTGAAGCAATGGAGAACGCGTACAAGTTCGACGTTTGTGTGGCGCGAGACGGGGCGGGTAAAGAGCCAACATCACGAATAACGTTCGTCTGCTGTCTGCCGGTATGCAGGTACACCCTACCTACGTGCTCTATCTCCCGGTTGAGCTATTACTACTACTACAACTCCCCTGTTGCCGACGCATACCTATACGTGCCTACCTGTGGTGTGGGAACCGCGAGCGAGATACTCGAGTGGATCGTGTCAACGAGGTCCGGCCCGTGTTCTCTCCAACACCACAGGACCAACAGACGGAATCGTTCCAACGACGCAATTCCCAACGGGTACGACGAGCCCGTGGATGCTGGTAGAAACACGGATTACCCTCCCCCCGACTCGTCCCGTACGGACCAGTCGTTATGCCGCAAGTTTGGCTCGACACAATTAACCAAAATCAGGACCCCGAGCTCGTTACTCGATTCGGTTCTTGGATTTTAGCTCCATCTTCGTTCTCCCTCCCGTTCTCCCGTTGAACATTCGCGACATAGACAAGATTATCTTTTAAGGTGCTAATACAATAACGAGTTACTTGGGTCCAAAAGGACCACAATTGGAAAATCTCATTTGTCGATCGGATGTGACGTCATATCGGAAATACGTCACGTCCGGTCAGCAAATCTCATTTTTTTTTTACCAGTAGTGACGTCACATCGGAAATGCGTCACTTCCGGTTAGAAACTTTCACTTTTCGACCGGAAGTGACGTCATACCGGAAATGCGTCACGTCCGGTCAGGAAAACTTATTTTTTTTGCCAGAAGTGACGTCACATCGGAAATACGTAATCTGCAGTCCGAAAACCTCATTTTTTTTTACCAGAAGTGACGTCACCTCGGAAATACGTAATCTGCAGTCCGAAAACCTCATTTTTTTACCAGAAGTGACGTCGTATCGGAAATACGTCACGTCCGATCAGAAAATCTCTTTTTTTACCAGAAGTGACGTCATATCGGAAATACGTCATCTGCAATCCGTAAACCTCATTTTTTTACCAGAAGTGACGTCATATCGGAAATACGTCATCTGCAATCCGAAAACCTCATTTTTTTGACCGGAAGTGACGTAATATCGGAAATGCGTCACTTCCGGTCTGAAAACCTCATTTTTCGAGCTGAAGTGGGCTCACACCGGAAATACACCACTTCCGTCTTGAAAAATGAGTTTCACGAACCGCGAGTGAAGCATTTCCGGCAAATCTCCGAAAGTCTAAATTTCCCGGTTTCTAAATTCCGCAAACACATCGAATAGAAAGCCAAAAAGATTGGATATTGTTTAATTCGCGTGCAAGGTTCGTCTAAACGAACGCGAGGAGCTACGGGATCCGGTGCATTCCTCGAGTTAATTAGCTTCGTCAATCGCGAGCGTCCGAGAAGATTACAGTCGCCGGGGCCGCGGATGAGGGGGTGGAAAAAAAAACGAGGTAGATAGCTTTGACAGAGGAGATCGGTTTCTTGTCCCGATCCTGGGCCGTGCGAGCCAGCCGGAGTTTGACGGCAAAGCTCCGGGAGAAATAACAGCGGGGACGGTATTGAGGAAGAACCACCGACCCCGAGGTGGTTCCTGCGCTTGGCGTTCAAGATGTAATCTCATAAGACCGCGAAAGCATCGGAAGAGGCGGAAGAAGTGGACAAAGTGGAGAAGATGCAGGAAGAAGTGGCTAAACAGGAGAAAGGTGAAAGACGCTGAAACCCACAGCGCCGACGAGGATGGACGAAGAAAGGGGCGACATGAACGGAAAGAGGAGGAAGAGCGCGAAGAGAATAGGGCCAGATTAAGGCCGATCCCTTTAGGCAATCTTGTTAGCCCCGCGAGCTCGAGCAAAGGACACGAAAGCAATGTCGCCCGGGAGCGGAGCTTATATGCTTAAAGCTCTGCTATTCTGCACTATACATGCACTGCGACAGTGTGATCCGCCCTTGGTTACATCAGCGACGTTTACCCTAAGAGCGGCCAACGCGAGATTCCCTCATCGGGAAAGAGCCGCGGGATTTAACGTGAAAAGGAAGAAAGGGAGGATGACGGGAGGAAAAACCTGCGGCACAAAAGTGGAGACGGAGCGGTGATTGGTCGCTTCTCCGCTCGCGGATCAAGGATGGCGAACGCGGTGAGACGGACAGAGAAACGTCCGTACTGAGTTCCGAACCGCTACGGGCGGAATTTCGATTATTTATAACCGGGACTGAAGCGGCGATGAGAAGCTCGAAGTCGCTTGCGGCTGTGGTTACTATGTGCACTCAAGTTTGCGCATCCTCGTTTTTCCCTCGCGATGGGTCCGCACAGAAGCTCCGTTTCTCTTCGCGGGGCGACGCGGAGAGCCAAGAGTTATATTTGCGCGGGCGTAAGTTCGCGGCGAAAGTTATATAGGAGTTGTACGGCGCGTTTTACCTACGCGAGGGTGGCTTCGAGCGTCTTTGAGAATTAACGGACGCGCAGCCACGCATGCAAAGAAACAAGGCGCGATGAGCTAAGCTCCGGGAGGGGGGGGGGGGGGGGGGGGGGTGAAAAATACCGCGCTCTGGAAAGAGACCAGCCTCGCGAGGGCTTCCGCGGTCCTAATCGCTCACGGGGCTTCCGAAGGCTGTTCCTACCCAGCTTTTTTTCTTCGAGAAAAAAATGAGGAAAAAAAATTGTAAAACTAAAGCCCGAAGAAGAAGGTTAAGGTAGTGGAAACAGAAACAAAAGACGCGAGTAATTTATTTGCAGATGGCACTTTTTTTACGCGTAGATGATAAATTTTTCACATCGCGAAGTACGACAAAAACGCGAAAATACGTCGGTAAATCGCGATTTTTCCATTCGCGATTTACGGGAATACGACAACTATGAAGATAATTCCGATGACTCGCGGAAAGGTAGCTAAGGCTATGAAGAACAAAAATACCGATATTGAGCGCATGCAGACCAATTTTGGAATACGGGCACACAATATTCATGAAATGCAAAGAAACGGCCCTGATGAAAATAAAAACCACCGAAACCAGTGCCTTACGGAGTCCAACCGGAATAAGATACCCTAATAACCCGCTACGCAACCCGCGTAATTCACTACTATATGAAGCAACTAGCATCACTCCTGCAACAACAAGAACACAACAACTCAATAAACGCTTCGCATTGAATCAGCTAGAAAACATCCAACCACTGCGCTTACACTCCGAAAAAAAAATTATTTGACGGCCACCGTTAATTTGGTTTAAATAAAATATTTATTTGTTTCAAATAAATATTTATTTAAATTAAGTAAATAGTTACTTAAATGAAATAAATATTTATTTAAATCAAATAAATATTTTATTTAAACCAAGTAAACGGTGGCCGTCAAATAAATTATTTTTCTGGGTGTACAACCTGCACAAAACATCACGCGAAGACACACACATCCAACACACACTATATATTAACACCTAAACATAATGTTCAACGAAGAAGAATAAAAATGTACATACCGTTTCAACGCAAATAATAGCAGTCACATCGCAATTCAAATAAAATAAAGCCCGGGGCTGAAGGACTTCGGTCGATGGCCCGTTGACAATACGTGGATGCAATTAGATTAGATATTAGAAATATGTTAATGTATAAATGTAAAAAAAAAAAATTGTACCGATCATCAACGCATCGTATGTATTGTTAATAAGTACACACTTACTACTACTACCGATATTAGTTAAGTAATTTTTAGCCGTTTCGACAAACTAGCGCCTTCGGAAACTCGTCAAACCGCGGCGTCACGAGCAGGCACGAGAAGTGCAACTTTTCGTGTCTGCCGAGAGTGGCGTAAGTGGCACTTTACAGTTAAGGAAACCGCGCGAGCCCGCGAGAGATGGCAGTGCACAAAAAATAGTTCAATGTCAACTTTGGGACATTACCGTACATAAAATAGTAGTCAACTGTTTCCAACAACAATCCTAATACCAACGTTTTAGCGGATAGCGATTTAAGTGGAAAAATCTTCATAATTACGGCTTGTATTTTCTTTTACACACGTGATAATTCACAGTCACAGTGTATTATATGTTCTCAAGCAGCAGAACTTAATATTTACGCCACTGGGAACTCGTTAAGCCGCGGCGTCAGGAGCAGGCACGAGAAGTGCAACTTTTCGTGTCTGCCGAGAGTGGCGTAAGTGGCACTTTACAGCCAAGTGTACTATGACGGTCTAAACACGCGGAAATGAGCGCGAGAGATGGCATTGCACAATAGATAGTTCAATGTCAACTTTGGGACATACCGTACATAAAATGGTAGTTAACTGTTTTCAACAACAATCCTAATACCAACGTTTTAGCGGATAGCGATTTAAGTGGAAAAAATCTTCATAATTACGGCTTGTATCTTCTTTTACACACGTGATAATTCACAGTCACAGTATATTATATGTTCTCAAGCAGCAGAACTTAATATTTACGCCTTCGGGAACTCGTCAAGCCGCATCGTCACGAGCAGGCACGAGAAGTGCGACTTTTCGTGTCTGCCGAGAGTGTCGTAAGTGGCACTTTACAACCAAGTGTGCTATGACGGTCTAAACACGCGGAAATGTGCACGAAATTCGTCGATCAGCGATATCTACCACTATCAGTCCTATTTTTCCGCGGTGAAACGACTGCACGATCATGTTTACGGCCTCGTGTCTGCCGAGAGTGGCGTAAGTGGCACTTTACAGCCAAGTGTGCTATGACGGTCTAACTACGCGGAAATGAGCGCGAAATTCGTCGATCAGCGATATCTCCCACTATCACTTCTATTTTTCGCGTCTATCACTCTCGCATTCCATCCCGACCGCTCCATGCGCTGCGGCTCTCACCAGCAGCGTCTCTTTCGAGCGCGTTAAGGAAACCGCGCGAGCCCGCGAGAGATGGCACTGCACAGTCCCCGCTTCCGCTATCAGGCCGCGCACCGCTTGAACCAGTTTCGCGACGTTATCGCGACCGAGCCAGCCCGGCACCAAGGAGCGAAACTGATATTCCATTTGCGAGAATTCCGCCGCGTGTACGTATCGTTACCCTCCTATCGACGTCGTTCTCCAGCGGGCTTTCGCGCTTTCCCCGTCGATGAATGGAATTCCGCGCGGGGAACACGAACTGTGTACTGGTATGTAACAGTATTTCGCGAAACGCTAACTCTCCTCCGTCTGCGTGGGCGCGCTGCCGGTCGGCGTTATCAGCAGAAACGTTTGGCCCGTGGGAACGGCATCGCAGCCAATGGCCGTAATATCGAATTCGCATTTCGCGCCGAAGGGTCGAAGTACAGTCGTTAATATTCAGTGATGACTCGCAGCGACCCACACAACGGCGGGTGGCGCGCTCCTTTGCGTTATCGTGAACGTACATACGCGGGACTGTGCGGTATTGAGGATGGCTGGGACGGAACTGTGGGAGCGGGCAATCGTCGGAGAAATCGGGCTTCGTGTGTTTCGCGAGTGTCAAGGGCTGCAAGGGGCCCGCGCGGCTCCTGAGGTTGGAGGAGGTCTAAGCGTTAATGTCCGCCGCTCGGTAGAGCTATCGGGATATCGATTTTGGATTAAAGGAAAATACCTGAGCATTAGCCGGGGGCCATTAGGGGACGGAGTGGCCGGGCCGCAGGATGGAGAATTAACGGGAGTGAATTGAAGGCTTTGGG